>CM076685.1:91232717-91832717 GCA_038501925.1 Xenopus petersii
GGAGATATCTCTTCCAGCAGTAATCAGTTATACAGAAACAAAGGATAGGTAGCAGAAAAGAACCAAATGGCACAGTTAGTCCCGGCTTGGGCATGCTAAAGCAGTCCAGATATTGTTTAACTACAGTCAAACTCTTTCATGGGTGTTGATGGTCAACAATATCAGTAGGGCTTACATTTATCAGCAATCTAACCTGCCAATGAAATGCTTTAAGGTGGCCATACACGGAGAGATCCGCTCGTTTGGGGATGTCGCCAAACGAGCAGATCTCTCTCCGATATGCCCACCTTGAGGCCAGACTTTCAGCCAGATCTCGATCGAGGAAGCCCGTCGGGGGTCCCCATACACGGGCCAATAAGCTGCCGACTCGGTCTGTCGGCAGCTTTTATCGGCCCGTGTATGGCCACCTTTATTCTGATTTTGAAGGCAGAATGGGAGTAGGATAAAGGTGTCCATTTGTAGTGCAAAGGGAAATTTATATTTAATGCCTGCTTAGTGCTCACTGTGTCTGAATGGAAAAATAGAATGTCACTTAAGTTAATAAACTTAATTAAATTAATTACTTGAACACAGGGGGCAGTGAGGAGCATATGGTCCCAAGTAAACCTCGTACCTTACACATGTCTTTGACCAAGCACCAAGTATATGTGTATGTATAGCTTTATTTATAAAGCACTACAAAGATACACAGCACTGTACAATCTTGCAGTATACAAAAGTACACACAGGGAAGACATGTATTATAATAAATACAATAAATAATTATGAATACACAGAGTTCAATGTGGTATGAGACACCGTAGGAAGGAGGTCCCTGCCCAGAAGAACTTCTAAGTGGGTTTAGAACCTACAGACACAAAATGGAAGGCAAAAATTTCACCAAGTTTTGGCATTGGGTTCCATGTGCTGACCAGTTTATGTGCGCACATATGAAGGACAAACGAGGAAGCCATCATGCCCAGTAGACACAATGCCAATAATGACATACATACAATAAGTGTATAATATACAAATAGGTTCAATACTTGAGGACATTGCCTGCAGACTCTAGCTGCAGAATCACACTTGGAAGATGCTTTTAGAATAGTATTACCTGGAGAAAATGTGCCCATTCTAATTAAAATAGGCTAGTTATTAAAGCAATTATGCCCGTCTATTATTATATCAAACTAATAATAAAGATTAACTATATCAATTTGTTTACAGAGCTACGCCGGCCAAGATCGGAACCTGCAAATTACTACAGTAGTGAAAATCCAAAAGATTACCCAGCAGCAAAAAAACACAAATTAAACCCCGAATATTTTCAAGGACATCAGGAGAAGGTCATATCCACTGCCCTAAGCTTGGAGCAGTCTTCTGCCAGAAAGCAAGTCTCTAGCACCAAGCAATCTATGCCGGAAGCACTTTCCCATAATGAGGGAATGTGTGACTTTTCCAGGGACCTGCTGCCACGTACTCCTGATACTTCTGCATACAAAGCCACCACAGGCCTCAAATGGAAGCCAAAAGATCTTTACCTCGGTGTGTCAGCTGTACAGTTGACTGGAACACCCAAAACGTCTGCTTTGGGGAAGGACATTGTAGGCCACAAGCTGCGTCAAAGAGAACAGATGAATGTATTAATGATGTCGGAAAGGGAGATGGTAGATGCAGAATTACTGTCCTACAGAGAAAACCTGGAGAATGAGGACTGCTTACAGCACATGGATGACCTACAGGTAAAAATGCATCAAATATAGTGTTTGTGTAAGTATAACTGTCTTCTTCTCTTCCTTTGGCCGACTTTGTTAAGCTTTACAAAGCCCAAAAATAAATTAAAAAAAAAAAATTAATAGCAACAGGCCCCAGTGGAAAAGTTCCATGACTTTCACAGGATATAATCTCTTTGTCAAAGTCAATAAATCACCTGCAAAGGTAGACTTGTGTAGAAATAAGGCACCGGTACTAAATCAAAGACAAGTCTGTCTCATCTGGTGACACTGACCAGAATTTCAGAGATGAAAAAGTTGTCATTATTCTGGGAAAGTCAGATAACAAGATAAATTATTTAGACAGACCAGTGACAATACAGTTTGTCCTGTAAAAGGGTTTATATCTGTGTTAAAAACAAGCACTATTAAAAAAGTTAAAGTATAGTGACTTTCTTGAGCTATTTTTATGGGGCTAGCATGTCACAAGCTTGCATGCAACTTAGTAAAATTCATTAGCAGGTGCCTCTGGCCTTGGTTTCCTTCTTGTATGCTGTTTTATATGAGTTTTGAGCAGGGACTGCATCTTTCTCCTGCCAAACCTGCCATTATGTCTTAGTGATCCAAGGCTGAGTTTGACTACATTACAAAAAATATAATGGCAGTATACTGAAAAGAATTTAAGACCTTTAAATGCATACATAAACATAACTGGAATCATAATGGATCTAATAATCTAAATAACTTTTCTTTAATTATTGAATGTGTCCCAGGCCACTGTGTGCAAGGAATAAATAATCTTAGGCCAATAATCTGCCATAATTAACACAGTTCTTAAATGAGACTTTTTTATGGGTTGTGTCCTGCACAGGTTAAGGTCTCACTTGCCGCTCGATCATTGCAGAGAATGTTAAGTCTGGCAGCAGTTCTGTCCCAGTAGCTGGAGATTGATCATTGAAGTTCATTATCTCAAACCCTCTTGAGACGGCCGCAAGGCTTTTGTGATAAATGCGCTTTATATGCCACTTACATAGCAGCAGTTCATAACTTTAACAGGATACAGTAAATAAATCTGCAGTGTTAATATCAGAAGGCCATTTTACCTGTCCAGCCTCAAAGGTATTGCAGTATTCTTATTAAAGACATCAAATAAGTAGGACACTTCACCTGCCTTATTAAAACTCCTGGAACATTGTGTACTTCTGCAATGCCTGATACCAATATGGAAAATAAAAATAGATGGAACAAAGCTTACTGCAGCTATGGTTTAAATGTTAGATATTAACTGCAAAATGTGATGTAGATTGATGTTAGATGTTTCACGGATGTTTTTAATAATAAAAATACTTTTATAGTACTTGGTATAAAACTGGGCCTCCTGGAGCCCAACAATGAACCTGAATTTAAGGACCCACTCTGACAACTAGTAGTTGTATACACCGTGCTAAATATATGGAAATTGTCCTTGGCTGGAGCCCACCAAGAGATCCTCTTGTACTTAAGATGCATGTAATGCCATGTCTGGAGATAACCACTTGCATAGTGTTATTCAAATAATAATCATTGGTGCAAAGAAAAGAGTTTTGTAGTACAGTCAGGGATTTACTCAATCCTTTAGAAAGCAAAACTGAGAACAACTTTAAGGTCATGACTTTGATGTAGTTGGCCAGCTTAAATTGCAATTGCAATATATGGACAAACATTGCCTGTTTTGTCTGAAGGGTAAGGCATTTTTTAGTAGCTTAAAGGGATACTGTCTTGGGAAAAAAAAAATTCCAAAATGAATCAGTTAATAGTGCTGCTCCAGCAGAATTCTGCACTGAAATCCATTTCTCAAAAGAGCAAACAGATTTTTTTATATTCAATTTTGAAATCTGACATTGGGCTAGACATTTTGTCAATTTCCCAGCTGCCCCAAGTCATGTGCTCTGATAAACTTCAATCACTCTTTACTGCTGTACTGCAAGTTGGAGTGATATCACCCCCCTCCCTTCCCCCCCCCCAGCAGCCAAATAAAAGAACAATGGGAAGGTAACCAGATAGCAGCTCCCTAACACAAGATAACAGCTGCCTGGTAGATCTAAGAACAACACTCAATAGTAAAAACCCATGTCCCACTGAGACACATTCAGTTACATTGAGAAGGAAAAACAGCAGCCTGCCAGAAAGCATTTCTCTCCTGAAGTGCAGGCACAAGTCACATGACATGGGGCAGCTGGGAAATTGACAAAATGTCTAGCCCCATGTCAGATTTCAAAATTGAATATAAAAAAATCTGTTTGCTCTTTTGAGAAATGGATTTCAGTGCAGAATTCTGCTGGAGCAGCACTATTAACTGATTCATTTTGAAAAAATTTTTTCCTATGACAGTATCCCTTTAAGGCACACAATGTTTCAACGTCCTTAATATATTGATGACAGGTTGAGTGCAAAGGACCTTTTGTATTTGTCTGTTTAATTAAGGCCACATACAGTCAATAAAAGTAAAGAGGCCTGTACTGGAGATTTCCCCAAAGTCCCTATAAGGATTTCCGCTGCAGCTATTCTCCAGGAAGATGGGTTTGTATCAGCTGAGACACTGCAGAAATTTCATAGCAATAGCTAGAGATACAATACAACTCCCCATCCACCAGTGGAAAGAAAAAAAAATAAAGAAAAAATGCACAGTGTCCAATAAAACTTACACTGTTGGAAGTTATAGCCTTACCAGTTCGATACCCAGAAATTGCCAGTACACTGTCTACTGAAATCTCAAGGCTTTTTCATTTGGAGCAAATTTGATGCATGGACTTTAACAGAGAGGGATGTTTACTTGATATTTTGTTAATTTTATAATAATGGTGGCATGATCTAGTAATATGTTAATATTTAGCTAAATCCATCCAACAGCTACTTGCTTTAATAGGACAAGCAGTCATTTGGGTTGTGCTCCCCTACTGTCCTGTGTTTATCTGCAATTAGGAAAGCACAGTTCAAGGGTTACAATCATTTTGATAGCACGTTTCTCATTTTCCCACCATCAGATTAAGTGGAAGAAATGAATCTGTTATAAAGTGTGCCAGGCTAGTTGCATCCGTTCTCCAGATGAGTAATCTTTTATTAAACAATGTGCTGGTGTCCATGTTTGCCAAGTAATAGAACAAGTACAGAAAGACGGTATTTGCTTTCAGCCTTGGAGCAGGTTTCTAAGAAGCTTACTCTAATCCTAGTTCTAACACTAAAACACAAAATACTTTCATGAGCCTAGGTTAAAACCATGAAATGCTGGATTGTTGTGGAAACGATTTTCTAGCTCCGATATAGATTCCTTTCTTTACAACTCTGTGTTCATTAATTAATTGTTTCAATAAATAATTCATTATCTAATTAGGTCAAGTTGTTTACAAGACCAACCATGAAGGTGGATGAAAATAATTGCCTGCACAGCATCAGTGCTTCACACCACACATTTTGCGCGAAAATGTGTTTGAACTAATCATGCCCTTTCCCCATCATTATTGGGGATTTATTGAATTAGAAATAAAAGGAATTTCACAGTTTTCCACTTTTTTTCCAATTTCCACCAGTTTAGTCTCGCCCAATGCTTTCAGTCACTGACTGAATATAATTCTTCAACCCATAGAGGATAGAGAATTGAGATTGGTCTTGTTTTACAGAAACTGTAAAGCCACCTTTGTCTGTCATTTATATCTCACTACATACCCTTGGTGAAAGAAAATACCTTATGTGGCCAATAGTGTCCATACATTTACTTTCCTGGAAAGGCTTTTCACTAGATATTCAGGATATTCAGGTAGGATTTGCTTCCATTCAGCCATAAGAACAGTAGTGAGGTTGAGAACTGATATTGAGTATTCAAGGCTGGCCTGAAATTAGTGTTCCAGGTCATACCACAGGGGTTTAGTTGGGTTGAGGTTAAGTCTTTGTGTGCGCCAGTCAGTTCTTTTACTTTCAACTATGCAAACCATAGAGTATAAAGTCGAATGCAGAGAACTGTGATGAATTTAATTTTACTGTATCCTATACAGAATAAGGGTAGTGGCACACGGGAAGAATTGTCACCTCAATTTATTAGACACGGATGCAGGCGACAAATGTCCCGAAAATGCCATTTATTATTATTATTATCTTCACAGCTCTCGCTGTAAAAAACCCCTTCCGAATATTTAGGCGGAACCTCCTTTCTTATAATCAGAATGGGTGACCTTGTGTCAGCTGGAAAGACCTACTGGTAAATAAAGCATTAGAGAGATAATTATATGATCCCCTTATATATTTATACATAGCTATCTTATCACCTCTTAAACACCTCTTCTCCAGCTTAGTTGCCCTTCTCTGTATCCTCTCTTATACAATAATGTCCTGTTTGAGTGATGGGGACCAAAACTGTACGGCATATTCTAGATGTGGCCTTACCAGTGCTCTATAAAGTAGAAGAATAACCTCCTCCTCCTTGCGTGACTCTCTGCCCCTTTCAATACAGCTCAAGACCTTATTTGCCCTTGACGCTGCTGACTGGCATTGCTCTGTTTTTTGTTTTTTTGTTTTGTTTTTTTGTAATGGGACCATACGTTTCTTTAAACTTTTCTTCTTAGTGGACACTAATATGTATGATAATAAAGGCAAAATAAGTGCAAAAAGAACAAAAACAATGGTGGTGTTACCTAAGGATCCCCTATGTAGCATTCTTTCATGATCCGCTTTTCCCCCCTAATTTCGTCGATTTTGCAGCAATGAAATTTAATAAAGCCAATTACAATGTCCAGCAAATGCTATTAAAATGTCTCAAGGTCATGGGAATTCTCTATCTCAAAAGCATTCTCTGTGTCCGCTTTCATTTCCGTGTGCTCGTCATCTAGAGAAGCCAGTGCTTCATTTGTTGTCACTTGCAAATGTGTCTCTTGAGGTGTCATTGTGCTCCTGGAATTAAGGCCTTTGATGGCTTCCTTCATCTTCTTCCCATGTGAAGCCTAAGAACTTGGATTTCCACTGTTCCACACTCCAACGGTGGGGACCTATACACCACTCTAACCTATCTTCCGTATTGTGCATGGTAACATTGGATTTGTGTGTGTGACAGCTTGCCCCAAAACAATTCACACTTCTGACAAATAGTTTCTATAAAAAAAATGCTTTCAGAGACATTTTGAAACTCAGTAATACAGTAATTGTTCAGAAGAATTGCAATTTTAGTGCTAATATTCTTAGACAGTGCAAAAGGTCTTTATTTTTATTTAAAGTTTTTTCATGATTTAGCTTAAAGGGCTGGTTCACCTTTAAGTTTACTTTTAGTATGTTATAGAATGCTCAATTCTAATCAACTTTTCAACTGGTCTTCATTATTTATTTTTTATAGCTTTTTAATTATTCGCCTACTTCTTCTGACTTTTTGCAGCTTTCAAATTGGGGGTCACTGTTCCCATCTAAAAACAAATGCTCTGTATAGCTGCACAATTAGGGACAGATTTCTTAAGGGTTGAAGTGAATTCAAGCAAAATTCAAAGTTTTTGGATACTTCAACCATCGAATATGATACTACAACTTTGAATTTACTTAGACTTTGATTCGAAGTAAAAATCGTTCGAATATTCGACCATTCAATAAATGAAGTACTGTCTCTTTAAAAAAACTTCGACTTCAATACTTCGGCAAATTAAACCTGTCGAAGTGCTATGTTAGCCTATGGGGACCTTCTACAACATTTTTTTGTAAGTAAAAATCGTTCGATCGCAAGCTAAAATCGTTCGCACGATTTTTATTCGATCACAGGATTGCCATATTTGCTGAAAAAATTTCAATTTCGATATTCAAATTCAAAGTTTTTTAATTCGATGGTCAAATTTTGAAGTTTTTTGTACTTCGAAATTGACCCTTGATAAATCTGCCCCATATTGTTATTGATACTTTTTGTTACTCTTCTTTCTATTTGGGCCCTCTCCTGTTCATATTTCTCTTATTCAAATCAGTGCATTGTTGCTAATGGCATTTCGACCCTAGCAACCAGGCAGATGAAATTGCAAACTGGAGAGATGCTGAATAAAAAGCGAAATAACTCAAAAACCACAAATAATAAAAAATGAAAAACAATCGCAAATTATCTCAGAATATCACTCTCTACATCATACTAAAAAGTAGCTCAAAGGTGAACAACCTATAATAGCTCTCCACTTCAGCAGCTATCTGGTACAGTTTCCCCTAGCACCTAGGGAATACTTTGAATGAGACGCTGGAAGATGAATACGAGAGGGCCTCAACAGAAAGAGAAGTAATATACAATGACAATAACATTTTAGGTTCACAGAGCAATGTTTTTTGCCTGTTGGGATCAGCATTTTAAACTGCAAGCTGGGAAAAGTCAGGGGGAAAGCAAATCCCATAACAATAACAGAAAATGCATTTTAAACAAACAGCTGTTAGGAAAAGACAACTAAAAGGTGGACTATACCTTTTTCTAGATGTTTTTCTTATGTGGCAAATGCTCATGGGGACATTTCCCCTTTCCTTCTTTTTTTCCATTCAGGTAAATATGATGAATCTGGCAGAACAGATTATAGAAGCAACACCTGAGAGGATCAAGAGGGAAAATTTTGTACCAATGGAGTCGTCACTGGCAGAGAGGGCAGACTCTGCAGCATTTAGCACCACCATGAGCTGGCTGGCCAGTTATCTTGCTGATGTTGATCACTTACCAAGCGCTGCACAAATACGGTGAGTTATTTTATTATTATTAACATGTATTTATATAGCGCCAACATATTGCGTAGCACTGTAAAGTAAATGTGATTATACAACTAAATCACATGAATTATATACATAGAACATATGGTGTTACATACATCACAATAAATACCGGTACAAAAGGTGAGGAAGGCCCTATGCAGAAAGAGCTTACACTCTAAAGGGACAGTAATACACAAGGTGTGGGAGTGGGCAAGATCAAATTAAGTGGGTGAGAAATGTGGTACTATATGTGGTGTTGCGTTTTGTTATTAAGCAGAGTGAGGGTAGGCTTCTCGAAAAAGTGCGTTTTAAGAGATTTCTTGAAAGCAGAAATGTTGGGAGAAAGCCGGACAGACCGTGGGAGAGAGTTCCAGAGGAGGGGTGCAGCCCTTGCAAAGTCTTGAATGTGAGCATGTGAGGAGGTAATGAGAAAAGAGTTAAGTAGCAGGTCAGTAGAGGAGGGTAGTAAGCGGTTGGGTGAGTATATAGAGATGAGTTCAGAGATGTAGGGTGGGGCAGAGTTATGAAGTGCTTTGAATGTCAGGGTCATTAATTTGAATTTGATTCTGAAAGGTAATGGAAGCCAGTGCATTTCTGTTACAATAGACACTACGGGGGTTATTTACTAAAATTTGAATGCAGAAATCATGACAAATTTGTGATTTTTATTTATAAAATTGGACTTTTAAAAAAATCACAAATATTTCAGAATTTATTAAACCCCCGAAGATGGAAAAGTCTGAAGAAAATCCGGCATCTCAGACCTGTCGAGGTTGCATATAAGTCAATGGGAGAAGTCCCAATGATTTTTTGATATGCGCTGGGTTTCGTGCAATACCCAAAGTTTTCGGGCAAAATATAATGCAACTATCAGCCAACTCGTCTGGCTCTCTGTGCCATCCAACAATAATTTATTATTTTCTAATTATTTCTTCATTCCCACCGTTTTTTTTATATGATACTGGTTTGCACATTGATAAATGTTTGACCACTTTGAGAGATGTGAACCTGTGTTATTTCTTTTTGATGAAATCTAGAGTGTTTTCATCAAATCAAGTCGTCTATTTCAGGTCCCTCTACAATGAACCCCTGACTCCTTCCTCAAATACCAGCTTAAGCCCTGCTTGTTCCCCACTTAGTCAGACAACTATTGAAAAGCCCAGTCTACCTTCTGCTGCTGACTGGTCTGAATTTCTCAGTGCGTCCAACAACGAAAGGGTGGAAAATGAATTTGCCCAATTGACTCTTTCGGATCACGAGCAGCGAGAGCTGTATGAAGCAGCAAAACTCGTCCAGACGGTATTTCGGAAATACAAGGTAATTGGTTACAAGAGATGAGGCTAGAATACTTTCATTCATTAAGCTCTTTAATATAAAGTCAGTGTATTTCATATATTAGATAGCAGAGATGGCAGTAATCTGGAACGTTTAGTCGTTGTTCATTGGAATAATTATTTGTGTTTTATGCTGAAATAATGATTTATTGTGCATTTCCCAGTATCCAGGCATACATCTATAGATGGCTAATTGCCATGTGCGATTTTAAAATGTTTAAGGTTAATATATATTGTCACGAAGATAAGCATGCTAGCTTCAGATATTCCCATGCTAACCTCCTTGTCCACTGATTCATTTTTAGGGTCGTCCTCTGAGGGAACAGCAGGAAGTTGCTGCAGCTGTCATTCAGCGTTGTTACAGAAAGTACAAACAGGTAATATCGAGTAAATAAAGTAAATATTCATAATATAATAGTGACTTCAGTTTTTAATGAATATGGGTTGACTATAACACCATCCAGTTCAGACTTGAGCTGGCCATAAATAGTCAGATCCACCCATTAAAGGGGTTGTTCACCATCAAACAACTAGATCACCAGAAATAACAACTTTTTCCAATTACTTTCTATTTTCTATGTGTCACCGTTTTCCTAATATTGCCATTTTCACCTTCTAAAGCAGCTGTGGAAGGGAGGGGGTCGCCGACCCTGTAAACTGTTCTAAATTGATACATTTAGTTGCTACATTTCTTATCCTTGTCCCTGCTGAGCGGAATCCCTGGGTTTGGTACAATAGTTGCTAATACTCCAGAGATGCTGCTGAGAAATGTATCAACTAATTGTTGCAAAATTGTAACAGTCTGCACCTGAATTACTGAGCTGCCAGACTCAAACACCAGAGACACGAACACCAGGAAACTTTGGGCGGCTTCGGAAAAAGAATGCCGACGATTTACATTGTAGCCAGCGGGAGATATTAGGTCGCCACGAAGAAGAGGAGATTTGTCGCTGGGCGACTAGTCTCCCTGAATCTAAACGTGTGCCCTGATCCTTAGGCAGATTTGCTGGGTACCATTATCCCAAATTATAGGACTGGCCTCCTTAGGAGGATACAA
Source organism: Xenopus petersii (assembly GCA_038501925.1). NCBI lineage: Eukaryota > Metazoa > Chordata > Amphibia > Anura > Pipidae > Xenopus > Xenopus petersii. Next base: position 91,243,520 of record CM076685.1, read on the forward strand.
AGCAGTGACTGAGGGGCCCAGCATGATGGCCAATTTCTCTTCTGAATACAACTAAAGCCCATCTTGTACATTATTTAAGGTGAGATTTGGGGTGAATGTGTAGTTGCTGTTGATATCCTTTGAACTATGGCTGCACTGCTGATGTGAGTAGTGTTTTCATATATCTGTAATCTTGCTATTGGACCAAATGCTGAACCATAAAAAATGTAAGTCCTCCAACCATGTACAGGTATGGGACCTGTATTCCAGGATGCCCAGGACCTTGGGGTTTCCAGATAACGGATCTTTCCCTAATTTGGATCTTCATAACTTAAATCTGCCAGAAAATCATGTAAACATTAAATAAACCCAACAGGCTGGTTTTGCTTCCAGTAAGGTTTGATTAAATCTTACATAAAGAAAAATTCGGCTGGCTCCAATCTCTCTTAATGACTACTTAATAATTACTTAATAATTTTCAATGGCACCAAGCTATAGCTGTGCTTAAAACGTACAGTGCCGGAAAAACTACTGGATTATAGCTCACCAAGTAGGAAAATTGACCTGGGTGTACAAACCCCAGGTCCAACACTTGAACCAACCAACCAATTGAACCTTAGGAACATGAAAGTCAGCGGAGCTTGCACTCACCAAATCTGCCGGATGGCCCGGGGTGCTGTGCCCCGAACCCGTAACTTAGGCAATATAATTCATCACAAATAATAGTACACACACTCCTGCAGCCAAGGCGGTTAAGGTAAAAACTCAAAGCTTTATTCCATCATATTAAAAGATACACATCCTGACGCGTTTTGTATCAAAAGATACGTAAGCATATGATTACGTATCTTTTGATACAAAACGCGTCAGGATGTGTATCTTTTAATATGATGGAATAAAGCTTCGAGTTTTTACCTCAACCACCTTGGCTGCAGGAGTGCGTGTACTACTATTTGTGATGAATTAAATCTTAGTTTGAATGAAGTACAAGGTACTGTTTTATTAATACAGAGAAAAAGGAAATCATTTTTAAAAATGCAGGTCATTTCATTATAATAGAGTCTATGGGAGACCGCCTTTCCGAAATTTGGAGCTTTCTGGATAACGAATCCCATTCCTGTACATACCTTGCAACTGTCCCGTATTTAGAGGGGCAGTCCCTCTTTTGACAGCTCAACCCACAGTCCCTCATTTGTACTGGAAAGTCCAGTTTTTCTCTGCACTGAACAGGCAGAAAAAGAAACAATGTTTCTAATTGTATTGGCTTTTGGCAGAGAGCCCAGAAAAGCTACAGCAGAAGATAAGATACTTTTGTAACCATTTTGAGATAACTTTTGTAACCATTTTGAGATAAGCAAATAAGTAATTGTGACAAATAAATAAATATAAGATAACAGGGAAAAGTTAGACTCACAGCTTAAAGGGCAATTCACTTTCATTAATAAAACTGTAATAACTGGAAAAAAAAACACAGAAATATGTTCCAACTTTCATAACCTGCCAAATTTTGTAAACTGAACATGGTAATTAGGGGGTGTGGCCACAAAAATGGATGTGGTCAAAACCACGCTACGCACGCCAACTGTTGTGTCCCTCTTTTTATTTCCAAAATGTTTGAAAGTATGCCTGTACTGTAAAACTAAAAGAGAACCAAGTACAAATTCTTTACTTTTAGCATGCTTCTGCCCGCAGAGCTGTTAGTGACATGCTGGTAGTTGTAGTTCAACTGAGTTTATGGTTGTCCTCCCTTGATTAAAAGTAGGGATGCACTGAATCCAGGATTCGGTTCGGGATTCGGCCAGGATTCGGCCTTTTTCAGCAGGAATCCTTCTGCCCGGCCGAACCGAATTCGAATCCTAATTTGCATATGCAAATTAGGGGCGGGGAGGGCAATCGCGTGACTTTTTCTCACAAAACAAGGAAGTAAAAAATGTTTTCCCCTTCCAACCCCTAATTTGCATATGCAAATTAGGGTTCGGATTCGGTTCTGTATTCGGCCGAATCTTTCACGAAGGATTCGGGGGTTCGGCCGAATCCAAAATAGTGGATTCGGTGCATCCCTAATTAAAAGGCCCCCGGCATAATACTTTCCAGCTGCGTCTTTTGATTGTCTGATCCTCGTATTGTGAACCAAACATTCTAGAACACGTCACGTATTGTACATCTGGCAGCAATCCACAAGGAAATCAGCATTTGTTCATTATCATTCATAACGGTCCCTGTGACGGATATTAAAAAGCATATTCACTGATCTTTTAGAATGCAAATGTGAAAATCCTGTCTCCCTCTCTCGGTGTTGCCACATCGTTTTGCTGAACTTATGATATTAATATTTAAAATGTTGCCTAAACATGAAGCAATCTTGTTATTTTCCAAATTAAAAGAGAACAGGCAAGTATTGGACTTTCCCATTTTTATTAAAACTGCGCTGATGAGAATCACGCCTTCATTCTTTTCCCAATGTTAGGTTTATTGCTTTCACAACAAGCCAATATGTTTAATATTACTCTGGAACAGTACATCAGATTGGACTGTGAAAAAAACAAGTTATCTAGATTGAAAGTGTTACTGCCATCTGCCTATTCAGAAAGGGGATAATGTACTTACACCTAAAAAAAAATATAAGTATCCTGACTATTCTACCAGAAATGGAACCAACCCTTCAATAAAGGGACGTGGAACAAAATCCAAAACTTAATAAACACACCCACGTCAGTTCTGTCATTAAATCACCAATATTTTGTATATCATATCATTATATTTTCAGTATTCAGAATCTCTTTTATTATATACTGCTAGTGAATGGACTAGGAATAGGGGGCACCAAAAGAAGGGGCATAACGTTTGATACTGTGCCCCACAAACGACTGCTTTCTAAACTAAGGTCTGTTGGGCTTAATGAAGTCGTTTGCACGTGGATAGGAAACTGGCTACAGGATCGGGTACAGAGGGTGGTTGTTAATGGGACATTCTCTACTTGAGTAAGGTTCTTAGTGGGGTCCCTCAGGGCTTGGTATTGGGTCCACTTTTATTTAACTTGTTCATTAATGACTTAGGGGAGGGTGTTGTAAGTAATGTATCAGTGTTTGCAGATGACACAAAATTATCCAGCCCAATTAATTCCATCCAGGATGTGGCATCCTTGCAACATCTGGGCAGCTAAGTGGCAAATGAGATTCAATGTTGATAAATGTAAAGTCATGCACCTGGGATGTAACAATATCCAAGCCACTTACAGTATACCCTTAATGGGACTGCACAAATCCATTATGGAAATAATGTAGATGAACTTGGCTGTAACAAGCAATGCCAGTCAGCAGCATCAAGGGCAAATAAGGTCTTGAGTTGTATTAAAAGGGGCATCGATTCACGTCAGGAAGCGGTCATTCTTCCACTGTTCAGAGCACCGGTAAGGCCCCATCTAGAATATGCCGTACAGTTTTGGTCTCCATCACTCAAACAGGACATTATTGTATTAGAGAGGGTACAGAGAAGGGCAACTAAGCTGGTAAAAGGTATTGAAAATCTTAGCTATGAGGAAAGACTGGCCAAATTGGGGATGTTCACGCTGGAGAAGAGGCGCTTAAGGGGTGATATGATAACTATGTATAAATATATAATAATATTTATATATATATAATATAATCTCTCTAATGCTTTATTTACTAGTAGGTCTTTCCAGCTGACACACGGTCACCCATTCCGATTAGAAGAAAAGAGGTTCCGCCTAAATATTCGGAAGGGTTTTTTTTACAGTGAGAGCTGTGAAGATGTGGAATTCTCTCCCTGAATCAGTTGTACAGGCTGATACATTAGATAGCTTTAAGAAGGGTTGGATGGCTTTTTAGCAAGTGAGGGAATACAGAGTTATGGGAAATAGCTCATAGTACAAGTTGATCCAGGGACTAGTCCGATTGCCATTTTGGAGTCAGGAAGGAATTTTTCCCCCTCTAAGGCAAATTGGAGAGGCTTCAGATGGTTTTTTTTGCCTTCCTCTGGATCAACTGGCAGATAGGTAGTTAATAAAAAAAAAAAAAGGTTGAACTCGATGGACATGTGTCTTTTTTCAACCTTACTTACTATGTTACTATGTTACATTAGAGCAATCAGACCCAATGGCAGATGGGAGGCTCAAGACTATATACAGCCCAGTAGATTTTAATATATTTGCGCACAGCATATCCTTTCCTTTGAGGGGTTCCCGTCCAAATATAATTTGTTTTTTAGTTATGCCACAAATGTTTTTCTCCCTTGAGACAATATGGGGCTTATTTATCAAAGGTCGAAAATGACCTCGAAATTCGAATAGTTTCTTATTTAAGAAAAAACTTAAATATCTAAAACTCAAACAAATATTGCCGACCTTAAAACTCGAATCGAAACGAATTTGAATCAAATTCGACTAAACTCGAATTGAGTTTTCTTCCTCCGAAAAAAAACTTGTCAGGAAGGCTATTAACATCTTCAAATGGGTCACTGGATCTCTGCCATTGACTTGTTCATGAACTCTGCAAGTTTTAGGTGGTGAATAGTCGAATTCAAATTTTTCCAGGGTCCAGGTATGATAAATCTCAAATTTAATCTATATTCAAGTTTGGATTACAGTATTCCCAACTCGAATTTGTTAGTTTTGACCAAAAATTAACTTGAAAATTGGAATTTCCAATTCGAACCTTCATAAATGTGCCCCTATTAGTAAGAATGGGGAGGACTGAATTAATTTTTTATGGGATCATCAGACAGGTTGCACAGTGCTATTCCATAGGCCTCTATGGTTTTAACAACCTGGGCACTAGGTTTACTGTCCATTCAGACAATAATATTGAAAATTCATGTTTATTCCTGTGTAAAAACTCAATAATTTAAACATCCACAAGTTCATGCCACGTAGGGAAGGTCGTGTCTCACAAAGTGTTTTCAGATCCCTGCTGGATAAAAGTATATATAAACATATATATTTAACATGAAGAGGAGGAATATTTGGTACAAACAGTAAATCATGGGATTCAGTATCTAGAAACCCATTATTCAGATAGTTCTGAAATAAAGAAATTCTATTTGTTGTATTTCTACAAATACTGTAGCTCTACATTTTTCGACTGATTTGCCTTTATTTAAGTGTAATTAAAAAAACAATAGGGGTCATTTACATTACAGAACGCCATATGTAAGTGCAAAAAAGGGGAAGTTTTCGTACAGCAGACCAGGCCGTTTGCCATAAAATGTACCAATAAAGGCATTTTAAATTGATTGGTGTTGTACGAAAACTTCTTCTTTGGATCAATGGTGGAGGATGGACCACTGATGGTACGTGCACCGTATATCGCTTTTATATTAAGGAATCCAGCTGACTCAAGCATACAAGTAGTGCAAAAAAGGGCTCATTTGGCCAATGTTTTTGCACTTTGCACACTCAATGCATTTCGGAGAGCAGAAACCTTCCACTGCTCTCATGAATACAGAGATAAAAGTAGTCAATGTTATACTGGTGTGCAGGGTTGGACTGTGGGTGCAGGGCCCACCGGGGCTGCCACCTCAGGGACCCCTACAACCCCAAGTGGCCCCAGTCACGCTCCCTATCCTATCCCCTGAGCGTGTGTAAATTAAACCAGCCCATCGGGTAAGGAAGATCAGCAACATGGGGGAGCGCCAGTGGGGATTGGGTTTCGGCTATCGGGGCCCACCAGGTTTTATACCAGTGTCCCGCTGGCCCAGTCCGATCCTGCTGGTATGGGGTAGGATGGGGGGCATGTAAGTGCCCCCCTTCCATTTCCTAACACGCAGTTTAAGGAGAATTAGAGGGCGATATGTATGGGCTAGGTTCAAGAGCTGCCATAGGGCAGGTGGTGAGTACAGGGCCCCATTATGAATTGTGTCTAGTGATGGGTGGAAATCGGAAAGTTCACGGAAAAATCACCTTACTGTCAGATTTTCACCACTTTTTCCGTGAAAATGATGGAATTCCACGAAAAAATAGTGAAAATCTGACATTTTCACGCACAATCGGGAAAATCAGGAAAATTCGAGATTCGCAAATTTATTTGCCGGCGGCGAAATGCAGATATTTGCAGCGAATTCGTGCCAGGCGAATTTATTTGCCCATCACTAATTGTCTCTTGATGCTACTCTCTGCAGCTTGCACCGGTTTGTCTCTAACCCCATGGTTAAATAAATGACCCCCCAAATATTATTCATGCTCACTCTGCACATCAACCTGTGCCAATATTTTATACTCATTTATTGTCCCTTTAAACACGTACATTGATTGGTAGTTGCTTGCTAGCACGGGTGGTCTATTATAAAGCAAGGGCTTCAGTTTCGTTAACTAGGAACAAACTTTTTAACCTTCCAATGTCAATAAAAGAGGATAGTACAGACAATTATTATTCATTTGCACAGAACAGACGAAGAGCAGGTTGATACATATGTAGACATTCATTATATTTATTGCAAAGTGACTAGTGCTAATGCGCATAAGGTTTATTGTTCCACAGAGATGCTGAAATGGAAATAAGAGGCGGTAAGCTAAGAATATTCCTCTCCCTCAAGGAGAGTTAATTCTGATTCATACAAATTAGGATCACATTTCATTTATGTCATGTTCTTCAAGAGAACAAGCTTGTGTTCGCTTTTGTTTCTCTCTGCCAGCTACTGTATATTTGCTTAGCACTACAAACTTTCCAGTGATACTGGGTGTCCTCGAGAGCTGAAAAGCCTCTGGGTGATATTTATGTTTTTCGGTACCATGTTGAATGAAATTACTTTTATATACATTTTATTTATGGGCCTATTTATCAAACCTAAAATGTTTGTGTGTTTTCTTAATTAGAGAATTGTGAGCTTATTTACTTAAAAAGGTGACTCTCGAAAATTTGATCACTTCAAAACGTGACAAAAATCGCATTCTCCTGATCATTTTCAATAATTCTGCAAACTTTAAAAAAAACTTGAAACTCTGTTGATAAATCAGCCCCTAATTCTCATTTTATAGTCTGAGCTGTCAGTATGTACAAGAAAACCACAAAAGGGCAGGTTACATTTGGATGTACAATGCAGAATGCATATGGAACGTAGTAACACACACATTTACGCCCATTTTAGCCGAAATGCACTTGCAGAAATTTTGCCTTATTCTGGATCAGCTAGCAGTAAAGCCATAGACGCAAAGATCTGATCGTACGAATCAAGGATTCGTACGTTTTTCAGACCGTTTCTGGTGTCCCTACATTTTTCGTCCCGTGGAAATCGGTCGTTTGGTCGATCGGACAGGTTAAAAGATTTCTGTCGGCTGCCGATAATATCTCTGCGTGTATTGCCGATCGTATGATTTTCATTGGGAGACTGTCACCAGCTTTGTCGGACACAACTTTCGTACGATTGCTGTCAGGGGCAGAACATCGGCTGATCTGTTCTTTTACTACTTTATTTGATCTGAATGGTTAGTGGCAGGTTGGGAGATAGGGAAGTCCAATCGTTCGAGGATTTGAATCAGATCTTTGCATCTATGGCCAGCTTTCGGCAGGTTTCTGAAGCAAAAAGGGTGAACTTTTCGTCGATGTTTGTCCTTTTTCACCCTCATCTAAAATGTTACTATGTTGTATGTGGGTATTGTTTTAAGACTTGTTCAGACCAGAGTTTTTGGTTTTTTAGTCAGAACCTTAACTTTGGACTTCAGAAATATAATTGTATGGCAGTCCATACTGGGCTTGGGGACCCTTAACTGAACATTTTTTAAAAATAAATAAATAAATAAAAAATCCCCCCAGCTGCTGCAGGAAATTTACAGATTAAATGTAATTTAATGTAATGTAATTTTGCACTTTCGGTGGTGGTGTAAAGGTTCAGTGCTTGGGGTGGCACCAGACATAAATATAATGTATGCTGGCATCCAAACTGAATAGATGTCAACAGGTGTGAGTTCTAAAGTGGAATTTTGAGCATAGCCCAGTGTGCAAAGAGACATATTCAGATGAAAATTGACATTTTTTACCTACAACTCAGTGTTTATTCTCACAATTCAGTCGTCGCTGCAGCTGCATTTATTTGCTCCTGATGGACTAAAACAGACTCATTTGCGGGGGTTCCACATTCAGCATGGTGGTAATTTCACGGTTCCTTTCTGTCGATTCTATTCTGCACAAATCATTATGGCACTTAGCACAACTATATGCAAGTGCAAGGACCTTGATTGGGTGCAAACATTATAAATGAACCTGTCTGTATATTTCTATAAGATGCAATATACTTGTATGACCAAACTCTGATTTTGGACAAAGAGACCTTTTGCTCGTGTGAGCATAATCAGTTGAGGAATAACCTGTGCTCAGCTGTTTTCTCTTAAATTACACAAAGTTACTTTAAGACTTTAAGATTGCCCTCGGCACATATCTCACATAAGCCCTGATCATATGGCCATGTCCCTGTATGGTAAATAAACCCATCATGTTACCTCTATGCCCTCAGTAGATGACACTATAGAAATAGCAAATATTTCTTATAGCTCCTTCTTGTTAATATACAGATTATTACGCACATGAAAAATGGCATCTCATTCGACATTGCTGTATAATTTGTAAAGCACTTTGGTTTTGCTGTATTAGGTGCAGCCTTCCTAGATGAGTCACAATTACAAAAGAGCATTAATTCATATTAAAGGAAATATTTGCTTTTAAATATTGAATTTTGCTGTGCAGTTAAACATGTATCCATGTGCTGCAACATTATACTGTAATAATATTTGGATATTCATTTTGTTGATACCACGGCTCATTAAATTACTCTCATCAGTGCTGGAGGCAGCATTTATCACAGTGGTGACTGTTAAAAACCGGAGGGTTATTATAGTGCATCATATTACACAGCTGATGGCCTGGGATCCTGCGTTATTGATTTCATGCTCTCCATTTTATGTGTCATACTGTCTTTTACATTTTCTGCCATTTATCTGGGGCAGGCATATCTGTTTGCACAGCTGCATAGGGCAGAGATACATGACATCTAATTGTTTGCCTTTTTAGTGTTTGGCAGCAGCACTGGATGGTGATGGGCTGCTCAGAGGAAGGGATGTCACAATGTGTAGTCATCGCTAATGTCATAAAATTCTCACAGGGGGCAAAACGGTGGTACACATTTTATCTGTGGCTTTTGTTTATAGACTAAATGCAGCCATCTCTGTTATATTTGTGGGACATGGTCTCAGGACATGGTCACACTGGTTTAGGAGCTTGTAGAGTCAATGATGTGAGTGGCGCCAGGAGGCATGGATTAATGAAAGCCTGGACAGACAATAGTCAAACCAATCAGTGCCGTGCTGTTCAGGGGTGTAACTACAGAGAAAACAGACCCTGTGATTGCAGGGACAGGCAGGGGTGTAGGGGGTCCACTAAAGCCCTAATTAATGAGCAATTTTGATATATCTTGGTAGAATAGGTCAACTTACCAGCAGCAAACCAAGCTTGCACCCTGCGATAAACCTTCAGAAGGGCCTGGTGCCTGCAACAACAGGGGTGCACGGACGCGCTGAAGTGAGCGCGCTGATTCAGGGTGCTCATCTACATGCTGCATGGGACCTGCTAGTTTCCAGGCGAGAATACTATTATACAGTAGAGGAAGCGGACCCTGCGGTCTGGGCACCCTTATTCCCCAGGCCCCCTCTACAACTCCCTACTACTTCCTCTATAGTTACACCACTGAAACTCACTAATGTTTAGGGGCCCTAAATGAAATTTAATATAGGGCCCTGTAACATCTACATGTAGGTACACCACTAAGCTGTTGACTCTTTTGAGACTGGTCATTTCCTGCATTTTAGATTGTGTTGAGAGAATTGTAGACAATGACCGGAATGGGAAACCAAGATCCAATCAAGAGTGTTCCCAAATGTGTTACTAGTGACAATTACATGGCTGATAAGCAAAAACTGGACACACTGCTCTAATCTAAGAATAACGTTTCATTTCTGCTCTGGGCATGCTACCGTACAGAACACTAAAATAATCTTTTGCTTATCACAGTTAAAGTGTGATACGTAACTCTGTGTGTATTTTGATGCTGTAAGCAAAAAAATTTATATCTCAGCATTTTATTGCATCTTCAGCTGATTTTTCAGCATCCCATAACAAAATCAATTGCTCCATTCACAAAACGAAGCTAATTTATACTTACATTCTCATTTGGGTAATGTTAATGGAAGAGAATGAGAGCTTTGTATAGTCAGGCACAGCATGTTTGCACTTATTTCTATCCTTTGCCAGAAAATGGAGTTAAATGTAACAAGAGGGGAAAAAAAGGGATGATGCACATTATACAGAGCACGTTGTGTTGTCCCCCAAAGAGCTTTGGCTAATTTGCAACTTTATAATTATAATTAACTGACCATGTGGTAGAAAGAGATTCTCAACTTGATTAATCTGCATTGATTGAGAAGAGTGGGGAGGAGGGTGAGACCAAAGCTGCCCATTATTAGGTTTATAGGAATGTTTATATAGACAATTATAGTGCTTAAAGGATAACTAAAGCCTTAAAATGAATATGGCTAGAAATGCTGCATTTTCCACACTAAACTTACTGTACCAGCCAGGGGTTCAGCAGCTTTATGACAGTAATGATCAAGGCCTTCAAAGTTGTCCCCAGGAATATGCCATCTTGGGTCTATTTAGTTCATCTTTTAAAGGGGTTGGTCACCTTTAGTTAACTATTAGTATGATGTAGAAACTGATATTCAGAGAAAATTTGCACTCGGCTTTCATTTTTTATCATTTGTGTTTTTTGAGTTATTTAGCTTTTTATTGAACACCTTTCCAGTCTGCAGTTTCAGCAAGCCGGTTGCCAGGATGCAAATTACACTAGCAACCAAACATTGATTTGAACAATAAACTGGAATATGAATAGGAGAGGCCCTTTATAGAAAGATGAGTAATAAAAAATAGCAATAACAATACATTTGTAGCCTTACAGAGCATTTGTTTTTTAGATGGGGTCAGAGTCCCCTATTTTAAAGCTGGAAAGAGTCAGAAGAAGAAGGCAAATAAATAATGAAAACCAAATGAAAATTTGCTTGGAATTAGCCATTTTATAATAGACTAAAAGTTAACATAAAGGGGTTGTTCACTTCTAAATTAACATTTAGTATGATATAGAGAGGGATATTCTGAATCCTAATTTGCATATCCATATGCAAAAATTGGGCGGGGAGGGAAATTGCATTACTGTTTGTCACAAAACACATTTGCATATGCAAATAAGGATTCAGTTCAGTAGTCGGCCGAATCTGTCGTGAACTATTCGGGGGTTCGGCCGAATCCAAAATAGTGGATTCGGTGCATTCCTAAGGCAAATAATTAAAAAACTTTTAATGAAGGCCAATTGAAAAGTTGCATAGAATTAGCCGTTCGACAACATACTAAAAGTTATTTTAAAGGTGAATCATCCCTTTAATAGTAAACTATCCCTTAAAGTGTCAGTTGCACTGCACATGCTCAGTGTGCTCTGGACAACTGTTAAGAAGCTAACCTTAATTTCAAGCAGAAAAATTAGATTCTTTTGTCACAGAGGCTGATGCTACAAGGCTGATTATTAAATTGTGATGCACAGATTTCTGAAATGCTATGTACTATGAATCTAAGTTGATGACTAGCTTTGTATCGTTACTTTTTACAGTATGTTTTAAATACTGTATATTTTAATTAGGTCCCTAAACTCAGGTAGGAGCTCAGATTATGTGCACCAGACTAGAATGTTGATGATTCATTTTGTGCTCCTTAAAGGTCTACATACAGTTTTGTTCAACATGAACACAATCATTAGGACTTGTGTTAAAATGTGTTTTGCTTATTGTTTTATTTTATTTTTTTTAAATATCCATTCTTCTGGTGGGCTTAACTGACTAGTTAAGACTAATTAGGGGTCACACCCAATAGAGAAGAAACCCTATGGTCTATAAAGGAAAAAGCAAAATGCTCTTCTCTGTCATTACTACAATATTGACTTAACAACTTCACTTGTATTTTAGGTTGGTGTAAAAAAAATGTATGGGTAGTTTGAACCAAGTTTAAAAAAAAACTTTATTAGAACTGATAGCATGATTGTTAAAGAAGACAAAACATCCCAAAAAATATCTGATTACAGTGTAAAAGTCTAAGGCCACATTTACTGGAACATATGGGAAGGGACTGGGGGGGCCACAAAGGACACCAGTTTCATATATCTTTACTTACAGATCATTGTTATGTTACCTGTACTCCCTTCCCCTATCTCCCTTTGCAGGGGGATTGTTTGCTAAAATAGAGCTCTGTATAAACAAACCCCTCCCCTTCTTCATGTCAGGCTTTGAGACAAGGAGGAGCTCATTACATAGAGGGCTTCTCAGTGTATTGGTAACTTGATTACCTACATTCTCCTCCTTTCACAGATGCTTGGAAAAAGCACAGGAATTTGTCAATTAAAGTGCTTTGGTGTCAATCTTTTCCCTGTTTAGTGCAGGAAATAACTAAACAAGGCAAAATGCGTGTTCCCACAACCTATACACTGAACTGGTGTTGAACATGGGGGTACACGGGCCATTTGATGGTTTCTCGGTATAACAAAAGGGGAGTTCATTTTTATACTACCCTTTTATATTTTATATATTATAATTTAGTGTTTTCCCTGTTCCCTACTAACCCTGGAATTGTATTTTTCTCTCCCAAGCTTACATGGATAGCCTTGAAGGTATGATTATTATTTTTAATACTCATTATTGTTAAAAATTGGCAGTTCGTTGTGGTTTGCAATTATTTTTGTGTTATGCTTATTATACCAATATATTTACTCGAGCTTTAGAGGTATTGTTCATCATTCACTTCAGAATCTGCCCAGTGGAGCAAATGAACATTTCAATACTAATAAAATAACAAAATAATCCAGGGCCAGTTAATTGTCCTGTATGTTTTTGAAAAGTGAAAGGATACACAGAGGATATGCACACAGAGAACATACATTTACATACATATACATACATATCATTTTAGATAGGGCTCAGGTCTAAATCAGACTTGCATACAATGAGCAGAGACTATGAACACATTTAAAATACAATTCAGATAATACATAATGAGCTGGCAAGTATGTGGTAATAATAGTAAGTTACATTTTTGAGCGGTTTAATTAAAAGTAAGTCCTACTTTATAGGTCAGGATGTTATGCCATCTGGGAGAAAAGAGGGGCAGGCAGAACAACCTTCTCTTTTCACTGTAGTTTTCCGTTGGCATGAGTCTTATTGGCCCTTGCTCTTTGAAATGATGCAGTGAAATGATGGTACTGCCAACAGCATTTTGCAACAGAAGATATTTATGTAGAGTTTTTCTTCCGTAGACATCTTTAACAGCTATGACACACATGGGATTTTGATTGACACTACTTTGTCAGTTAAAGTGCTACTACCAACAGTGGAACGCCTCCCGTTAATAGAATAGGATGCTTTAGATAGCAATTACCTTTGATCAGTCTACTGCAGATCTTGAAAGGTACAGTGCTGGGCCCTGCCCTTTCCTCGATCATCCTCGGAAGAGTTTTCGTGCCTCAATGTTGCATCCTAGGCACGTGCATCTTCTGCCTACCCTTAAAAATGAACTGCACCAGTAACAGTGCCACACACAGGCATATATAGTGTAAAATATAAACAGCTTTCTTTTCTTCTGCAGTTTTATAGATATTCCATAATGTTCCATATATACCTGTAATAATGAAGAGACAGAGGAAGCATGTACAGATCAATGCTTAATCAGTGGGTCTAGGAAAAAGGGTGCCTTTAGTAGTGATGGGTGCTACCACTAAAAAACTGCACACTGAAAAAGGATCTTTGCTCTTTTTTTCTAATTTCACAATTATATTAAAACTGTAGATGACAGTCTAAAGGTGGCCATACACAGGACGATAAAAGCTGCCGATAGACCGAGTCGGCAGCTTATTGGCCCGTGCATGGGGCCATCCGACGAGCTTCCCCGATCGATATCCGGCCGAAAGTCGCCCAGATGTTGATCGGTCAGGACTAAAAATCTCATTGGATTGCGATACGATCGCCCGTAACACTTAGTTAGGGCCCAACGATCGGATCAGCCCGATATCACCCATATAGGGGAGAGATCTGCTCTTTTGGCGACATTGCCAAACTAGTGGATCTCTCAGTGTATGGCCAACTTAAGCTGTTAAATACAAAATATATCCTCTAAATGTCTACACATTGCCAGCGCATAAAGTTGCTGGCTCTCAGTTAGAAGAATCTAGCACCCCCTAGTGGCAGTGATACGGTGATTTTCTGAATAACTGGAGTAGCTTTATGCTAGAGATACAGCTTTTCCATCATGTCTTCCCTAATTATCACATTCTTGCATATTCTGATAATTATTGCTGTGTCTCATGCTTGACCTCTCACCCAATCATCTTTCCCATGACAGCTACCTTCTAGAGATAAAACAGGCAGACAGTTCTTGCCGAGTGCAAATGTAGCATGTGACATTTGGGCGACATGAGCTGTTTGATGCTTTTTAGCATGGATTAAACAATTTGTAACATGTGCTGATTTGGCAATGTTCTATTCACTGCTGGATCCTAATTGACATGATTACGGTATTGAATATCTCATATAAATCTCCAGCTTATTCTACAGTCATCTGCAGCAAAATGAGCATGCTTTGCTACTTAAAGGAAAACTATACCCCCAAAATGAATACTTAAGCAACAGTTTACATCAATGATCCCCAACCTGTAGCTTGTGATCAACATGTTGCTTACCAACCCTTGAATGTTGCTCCCAGGGAACTCAAAGCATGCCCTTATATTTGAATTCCTGCTTTGGAGACAAGTTTTTATTGCATAAAACCAGGTGTACTGCCAAACCAAGTCATCCACATATGTCCTACCAAATAGCCAATCACAGTACTTATTTTTGCATTTTTCCTGCTTGTGTTGCTCCCCAACTATTTTTACATCTGAATGTTGCTCACGGGTAAAAAAGGTTGGGGACCCCCGGTTTATATCATATTAAGTGGCCTATTAAAGAATCTTACCAAACTGAAATATATATTTATAAAATTAAGTAAACATTGCTCTTTAACATCTTTTCAAATGAGCCCTAATTTTATCATTTTCTCTGTGCTGCCTCAGAGATCACTTGACCAGAAATACTGCAGCTCTAACTATAACAGGAAGAAGTGTGGATGCAAAAGACAGAACTCTGTCTGTTAATTGAATCACGTGACCTAATATGTTTGGTTTGTCTGTGTGCACCCTGAATTGTAGGATCCCAGGAGTGGCCCTTAATTCTTAAAATGGCAATTTTCTATTTAGGATTACCCAATGGCACGTTACCAAAAAAGTACATTATTACACTTATACTTCTGTATATTCTATTATAACAGAATATTAGGCTGACTGATTATCTGACTATAATCCCAGCATCCTCTCTAACTTGCAGTATACTCTATTATTTAGCCTGGCTGTTTAACAGCTAGTCGTTACACATTCATAAAATGTATCTAAGCTTGTTTAAAGGCTATATGTGTATTTATCAAAAATAACAGAAAATAAAACTTTTACCCCCTCTGCTGCCAACCACCACAATCTGCCATACAACCCCCCCACCCACTAGCCGTCCAATCCATTCATCATTTGTCAACACCCACCTGCTCGTTGCCAGTCCCTCCATCCCCAATGGTAGGTGCAAAGGGGCTCAGAGAGGCGGGCAGGGATAGAGACAGTGTAATTCTTTTCTAAATGGTGTGATCGTTGATAAATCCCAAATGGCATGCCTGTTTAAATGGTGGAGATACAATTCCCATTGATGTCTATGGCATCTCAACTGCTTTTGAGTGGTACAATTTTATTTTATTTATTTTATTATTTTGTGTGTGTCAAGTGTGATTGTTGATAAATCACCCTTTTAGTCTGGCCTGTGCTAAGACTCACCTTAACAGAGACAGCATGGCTGACATTTAATGTCAGTAAATGCTACTTGCCTATTAGTTACTAGACCTGGTGCAATTTGGTACTCCCCCAAAATGCTGTTGGAACGCCCCTTGATATTCCCTGTCCGGATCCCTTCAAATTAAAAGGAGGCAACCCGAAGTGGAGAAAAGATGGTCAGGATTAATAATGTCTTGATTCCAAGTTGTGTTTCACTGTCTCATCCACAGTATGCACTTTATAAAAAGATGACGCAAGCTGCAATCCTCATCCAGAGCAAGTTTCGAAGTTATTACGAACAGAAGAAATTTCAGCAGAGCCGACGTGCCGCGGTGCTAATCCAGCAGTATTACAGAAGTTACAAAGAATGTGTCAAAATGAGGCAACGGCGTAGGACAGCTTCTCTTGTGCAACAGAAACTAAGGTGTGAACTTCATTGTATTGTACTGTACCTATAGCCAGACTTGTAGGAGTAACATTTTGTCTCCCCCATGCATAAACACCAGGCCAAACCCAATATGTGTTAAAGTACTTAGGTTTAATGTTCAAAAATCTGATGTTCTTCATCGTTAGTTATGGTCTTTCTGGACACCTTGTTTGGCATAGGCATATGGGGAAAGTAGACTGCAACAAATAGATTTTAAGGGTCGTTTATTAAAGGATACACAGACATAAAAAGCTATATAATAAAATCCTTTGCAAATTAAACATGAAGCCCAGATTTATTTATTTTTTTAAAACATCCATAAGGGTATTTAAAAATCTGAGCTGTCAATCATGTATTGCCTGCCCCACCTCTATCCCTTAGGCATAGCAGCTGGGCAGGCAATACATTTCACTTTCCATTCTGCAATTGCTACTTGTCACTGCACACATCACATTCCCCTTCCCACCTCACGGTGGCCTATGATTGGTATCGGCATTAGGTCCCCCCTCCCCCCATTCTGTCACATGCACAAGACATTGGGATGATACAAAGATTATCTTAATAACACAAAATGGCTTTTACCTGTTTGCTGTAATTGTGATTCCCAGACTGAAAGTAATAACATTTAAATAATGTATATATAGCATAAATAAAGTTCATTTTGCTCAACTAACATGATGGGAAAGAATTTGGAATAATTTCTTAGGGTGACAGGTCTCCTTTAATTCACAGGTGACAGGACAGTTAAATGACCCCTTTAACTGCAGGATCACAGCATCTGTTTGTGTTTGGCACACAGAAGTTTGCAGGGACTTGCAATAAAAGAACAAGATTTATTTTGATGGAGATGTGAAAGATATAAAAGCACTAATATCACTTTTTTTTGTTCTTAGAAGCAGTTTGTTAACGAAAAAGCAGGACCAAGCTGCACGGAAGATAATGAGGTTTTTACGTCGCTGCCGTCACAGGTATGTGAGGTACATTAACAGTACAAATGTGGATATATAAAACATTTCTTTAACTGAATCACTGAAGTAGATAAGCAAGTTGTCAGCCACCTACACCATGGCATGGGTGGCAGGATAATGGTTTTCAATACAAGGTGAGTTCTTATGGAAATAGAAGACTTTAAACGGTAATTTTATGAAACCTCATTTCATTCCGTAAGTTGTTGAAATCAGTTTGAGGAATCTTGGAGGACTTTAATCAGAAATCTCCTAAGCAAAAATGCTGTATAATCACAAAGCTACAAGTGAAACAGTTGCTGGAGATACACTGGAGTAGTGATGGGTGGGTCAGGAAAAACTCAACGCTCATATAACCCTAACCCGCACCTTACCCTAATATTCACAATGTTGCCATTGTAGGACCCGTGCCCAACCCCTAACCGCGTCTTCTCACTCTGTACACTACTTATGTGCGCACCTCTGGTTCCAAGACAAGGAATCTTTGGGAGCAGTGGAGGAGAGTACTTCTCCAGTGTGACTCATACCCAACCATAACCTGCAATGGCTGCCCAAATTTCAACCCAAACCCACCCAACTAGTGGTCAACTCACAGGTCATCGTGGGTTTTCAACCTTCACATCCCTACACTGGATGCCCAAGTTCAGATGGTCTTGGAGAGGCAATAACTTGTCCTTTGTTCACTAACACTGTGGCTCAGAGCACTAACTAATCACAACAAATCAGAAATTTGCTTTCGATTTTCCACCTGCAGAAATCTGATCAAAGCCAATTGCTGTTTAGTTGCTGTGGTTTATTGTACACAGCTTCTTTCCACGGTTTTTAATTGCTATTTTGAGAACAAATGAAACCTATTGTTGCATCCTTAAAGGATGGATCTTATGTCGTCTATGACATCAACTGTACACTTGTATTGCTTTTGGTACACTTTGTATTGTATTGGTATTTTTAATAGGATAATGCACCCAGAGAAAAACTCACTTTCTATTCATTCTTTTTTTAGAAGCGTATTTATCAATGGAGTTCACCATTTGACAAACATGCTTTTAAAAATTCCATAGGAATGAATAGAAAGCGAGTGAGTTTTTTCTCTGCTGAGTTCTAAATTCACATTTTGATAAATCTGCCCCTAAAAGTCAAGTAAAGAAAGAGTTTACATGTTTCTCACCTACTCTCACAGTGAGAAATACAAAAGATTATTTTATTATAGTTTCTAATACTCTTCAGGTAAACAAAGTGACAGATAGACTTCAGTTCGGATACACATTGATGGGCTAATTGGTTGGAATGGCTCGCAGGGCCTCTGAACTCCTGAAAAATATTCAGGAAACGCTATTTATCATTTCCAATAGAGCTGTATTGTGAATTAAACATGTGTGCTTATGTGTGGCACTTTAGACAAAATAAACACATCCTTAATTAGTATTTACTAGTAGACTAAAAAGGCAGATCAACAGGTATTTTACATATAGTTTTAAATTTTAATTGTGGTACGTGATTTTTCCTAATACCAGTGATGTCACAACAAATGTAGTGCTAATTTTATAGTTGTGATATCACACCTGTTATAAAATACATGACATAAATAATTACATTATGTACATTTCAAATGAACATGGTTAAAGGAACAGTAACACCAAAAACTGAAAATGTTTTAAAGTAATGAAAATATCATGCAGTGTTGCCCTGCAATGGTAAAACTGATGTGTTTGCTGTAGAAACACTACTATAGTATAAGTAAACAAGCTGCTGAGTAGCAATGGCGGAAATTGAAAAACGGCTATATGGCACAGGATGAATAATGGATAACAGATAGCATTATGTTCTACAGAGCTTATCTGCTATCTGCTGTGTAACTTGAGCCTTTTCTCCTTTGAATGGCTGCCCCCATGGCTACACAGCAGCTTATTTAAATAAACAATAGTAGTGTTTCTAAAGCAAACTCAGCAGTTTTACTAGTGCAGGGCAACACTGGATTATATTTTAATTACTTTAAAACAATTTAATTTTTTTATGTTACTGGTCCTTTAAATACAAAGGAATCGTTGTGCCCCTATATAGAAGTCATAGAATCCCTCTCCAACTTTATCATCACTAGTCTACCTGAATATTTTTAAAACACATTTATACCAATGGATCGACTAAGGAATCCATCTCAGTGTTTTCATGCTCTCAGATGTTACACAGAACAATAACCATTATTATAAGTGCAACATTGCTAGTCCTTAAAAATGTAATTAAGATAATGGAAATATAGTACAGGTATGGGACCCAGGAAAGTCATCTCCCATAGACCCCATTTTATCCAAATAATCCAAACTTTTTTAAAAAAAAAATGATTTCCATTTTCTCTGTAATAATAGAACAGTAGCTTGTACTTGATCCAAACTGAGATATAATTAATCCTTATTGGAGGCAAAAGCAGCCTATTTGATGTATTTAATATTTAAAAGAATTTCTAGTAGACTTAAAGTATGAAGATCCAGAAAGATCCATTATCCCGAAAGCCCCAGGTCCCGAGCATTCTTGATAACAGGTCCCATACCTGTCATTGTATTTGATATAATTAATTTATATGTTAGTTGATATGTAGTTAAAAGAAGCTGTATTGTAAATTAAATGGTAGTAGTGTAATGATATATGTGAATGATTCTAATGTCACAAACTGGCAGTGGTGTAGCTACAGTGCTTAAGGCCCCCCAAAAAACTTTCAGAGGGGCCAACGCACAATGTAATCCTTTCACGCCTCTCTGCCTAATACCTCCCCTCGCTAGCCCTCTCACCTGCTCCCCCCCCAGGGAGAGGGGGATTTCTCTCGAGATTTAGAGTAAGCAGACCCTGAAACCCAAGCACTTTGTTCTCTCTCCTCCCCATAATACCACAGAGTCTTCTTCCTCTACAGGTACACCACTGCAAACTGGTTCATGCTATTTTTTAAAAATATACAAATATTTGCCTATCAAAGAGTTTGCTGTAACCGTTATACCATAACCCCAGTGTGCAGAGGTTTAACTGGCAACAACTACAAATGCTGCACCATTAGAATAGCATAACTATGCTGAGGAATGCAGTTGTTGCCGTAGTTTGTTATAAATGATTTCAAGAAATCAACAATTTTATTATATAGAGAGTGCAATATTTCCTGTATAATACATGGGATACAATGTATTTGGGAAATATATATATATATAAATATATATATATATATATATATATATATATATATATATATATATATATATTAGAATTCCCAAGGAAATAGGCCACAGGACATTAAACTCCAAGGTGACTTCTCATATCCCCATATTTTATGAAGATTTCAAGATGGCACTTACAGGTCATGGAACTCTGTGATGATTTCTAATATAAACCATGACATCACAAAGCAACTTTAAAAGTAGTGATGGGCGAACTTCTCCCGTTTTGCTTCGCCAAAAAAATTGCGAATTTCCCGTAAAATTTGCGAAACCACGAATAATTTGTGAAATCGGAAAGTTCTGTCATTTTCACAATTTCTTCACAAAAAAATCGTGAAATTTGAAGGGTTTCACTAAAAAATCTTGAAATTGGAAGGTTTTCACGAAAAAATTGTTAAAACCGGACATTTTCACAAAAAAAATCGTGAAAATCTGAAATTGATGCAGGCAAATTTTCACAGGATTTTCAAAAACGTGGAAATTCGCCGCAAATTTGTGCCAGCCGAATTTATTCACCCGTCACTATTTAAAAGATTATATTTTAGAACTGCTTTTTGTCTGGACAATGTAATAGGTGCTACATTGCTGCTGTACACTTCCCTCCATTACCGGATAACCTGTTGTATTACAATCATTGTGCCGTTTTCCACCAGAGAAACAATGATGATGATACCCATTTATTAAACTTTTCCTTTTGGCAAGCAGCAGAAATCCAAAGCATAAATGTGTTATTGTGAGATTCAATGCAATATCTTTTTAATTCATTTTTTGGAGGTTGGGAATCAGCACTGTAAGCACGAATCTAAGGATCTATAACTTGTGGTTCTCTGGGGGGGTTTACTACAGCTGCTTCCAAAATACTGGTAGCTGTTGGCTGTTGAGGTATTCATTTTACAGTATGTCTATGGAAAATATCTGTACCATGGCAAATAATGCATTGGTTTTCCTTCTTGTGTACAAGAATATGCTAAGGAATATTTGGTGATACTTAATAAGCTGTTATAAAAAGGAACCAAAGAAAGCATTCTATGTTTTCTTTATTTATAGTGTAAAATAATTTTCATATGTTTTTCTGACTATATGACTATGTGTGTATTCTTACTTGCACAGTTGTACTTTATATATCTCCCAAATTACATTTTTCCTACTCCAAAATACATATTTCAACCACAAAGTACAGGAAAATGTATCCGAGAAATGTTCTTTACATTGTGCTTTACATTCCCTTAAGACGATTCAGCATGTTAAAGATAGCACTTACTTGATCCAATGTATCTATACAATTTTTCTCTCCATCAGTTATACGTGTTTTGCTAATAGCTCTCTGCTATTGTTTTGATATCTAAAGCCCTCTGATGGATCATAGACTGTACAAAAGGGTGAGTTTAGCTTCTGCTAGTCAGTTTCTCTCTTCCGTTTCTTTAACTCGTTGCTTTGTGCCTGCTTGCATGGGGCTGCAGATAAGACTTGCCAGTAGGAGTCACATCCATCTAGTATGGAAACTGTAGAAACCATTGCATTTGCTTTGACAAATGCCTTACGTTAAAGCACATGGGTATGCAAAAGATCAGAATGCATGAGAAAGAAACCTGGCCTTGACAAACCATCACGGGGCATGCTTGGAAAGTGGTGGAAAGGACCCAATGGCACTAGAAAAAAAAAAGGCATTTTTTCTTGACCATATGAAACATCAGGTAGAACTGAAACCCAAGATCAAGATTTCAATCAGTGCTGGTGATGATTAAGAGGGTCAATGCAATAAGGCTGGCAAGTCCAAAAGAAAAAGGGTAGGACTACATGGACGTTTTTCCCGACATGCTGCGACAAAACGCCTGCGACAAGTCACATGCAACAGAAATAAGGTAAGAGATAGAAATGTCGAATGAAGTCGCAGGGTTGATCCGACGCGACAAGACTTTCAGATGCAGACGATGTACATTGCATCTGCATCCGACAGTCATGTCGCGTTGGATGAGCGATGCGACTTTATCCGACATTTCTACCTTTTACCTTATTTCTGTCGCATGCGAATTGTCTCAGGCGTTTTGTCACATCGCACTGGATCACGCCGAAAACTTCCATGTAGTCCTAAACTTACTCTCATGGATTATGGGAACTCTAGTTCAACATCAGCTGGAGAGGTACAGGATGAACATCATTGAGATGAATAATAAATAATATCTATTATTACACAGTGTAGTAATATGACATTTGCATTTTTACTCTGCCGTACCCTAAACACCAGCCCTGATTTGAATCAACAATCTGCTTGCTTCATAAAACAATACAAAAAAAAAACATTTCAAATTATTCTTGGAATTTTCCAACTGCCTGGGTACCTTATGATAATCTGGACAATGCAAGAATAAATGACATTAGCCGTTTCAGTAGATTTGGATATGCTATTTCTGCATTGTACCATGCACACTATGAAGTCAATGCAAGCATCATCTTTAATTGCATGCACAAGTATATTCTTCACATTAGTTCCTGACAGCAAGAACAAACCTATTACTCCTTTGTGGGCTATCTGTGGTTAGACATGATGCAGAAATTAATTCCAGACAAAAAAAACTGTTGCAAAAAAAGGATCTCTAGAGCAAATAAAAATGGTATTGTAAATGAAGTTTATATAATATAACAGAGATGCTGCCTGTTAAAATGTCAATAAACAGAATAATTAGAATATTGTGCGTGATAGTGGGGAGGTATGTGATACATCTTTTGTACTCAGAAATGACAAATATAGATAAATGCCTTGCTCAGTGGGGAAACCTGATGATATTCCAGATCTGAGAAATGTAAAGTGTCTATAAAAATTGTGACTTTGATCTAATCAGCTCAACAAAAAGTTAATGCAAGAAGGAAGGCAAATAAATGCCCCCCCCCCCTTCAGCTGTTTGATTAATTTCCCAACCATATTATTGAGGGTTGGAGTTTGTCATCCCCAAACTGCATAAACCTGTATTTAGGATGTTTCAGTGGCCATGTAAAACATTTACTAAACAAATGAAAATAAATTGTGGTTACTAAAGAGCTTGGGGGATGCCATGCAAATTCAATTGAGAGTTTATTACTTATAAAAGCTGGCTACACACAGGGCACAATGAATGGCCATTTTTGGTGTTCTCTGAGCAAAGAGGCTTATTAAAATCAAATGGGATCAATAAAAACAATGCTGATTGCATATGGAAACACTTTTTGCAGAGCTGTCCCACTGGAGGCCTCTGGATTAGATGTGGCCCTCCAAGGCCCCCTGTCTACCTATAGACTTCATCAAGTGCTTTGTATGGCATAAATAGTTTAATAAGTCCAGCCCACAAGCCTCTAGTACGTAAGATAATTGGCTTATTACATGGAAAAAGCACTGGCTATGGAAATCAATGGCCAACCAAGAAGCAGAATTGATTACATTTTTCTTTGGATCTGTTTGGCTTTAGCCAACTGTGATCCAATTCACTGCTGAATGAAGTCTGAATGGTTTATTCAGTAGCTTCAATTAGGATATTAGGATTAAAGTTGTGTACTGCAGAAAATATATTACGAAAATATTTTGTGTATTAAAGCTGTCCATACAGATTTGGTCATGGCTTCCTCTGGATGATTCAACAGGCCATTCTATTCAATCACATCATCTGTCTGTTTTAACCGAAAATGTCATTTTTGGATTCTTCTCCTTTAGGCATGAAGGAATCATTTTTAAATCCAGAAGAGATAAGAACTATATGTTCCTCTCAGTTCTGTTCATATCAGCTTGTTTGGCCCGTTATGAAAGGATCAGGTTATGTTCATCCATATAACTAGCCAAATGAAACTTTATGGGAATGGCCCAGTCACAGATTCCTCATATACTGTCGATTTGCGTGTGCCTTAAAACTTTCTTGGCTAAATACAAGAATTAATTCTAAAATTATTCACAATCATAATAGGCCACTATTTTATTGGGGTTTTTATTTTTATAATACCTTGGTGGAGGAAGAAGTACGGTGGCACGCATACATATTTCTAACTATAAAACCTAACGATCAGTAAGGCTTTGTGTACAAAATAAATAAGGTCCTGTATTAAAAGTTTCTGAAAAGTAAAGTGAAAGTAGGATATGTAGGCCAATATATGTGTTCAAAATATTTCCTGATTCAGTAGTATAATGCTGTATTATCATAGGAGTTGGTTGGGCACAACTACATCTCATATGACCATACCATGATAATATTGCTTTAAATATGTACAAAAAAAAAAAATACATCAATTCTGTTAAGAGAACTAAAATGATTACTGGGGGTTAAAGGAAAACTATACCACCTTAGGTACAAGAGCCCTATTCAGCCCCTCTCATCTCTCCCTCCCCGCACAATCTATTATGTACTGTAAAAAAAGTGCCCCGTTTGAAAACCTGAAATAAGAGCAGCGTAGCAGGACTTCCCAGATGCCATTTTCTGTCCATTACAATACTCTTAGGAGGGTTGATTATTAAGCTCCTAATTTGTCTCGTTGGACTTTTAAGTTGGAAAATAATAACATAAATTTTTGGAGAAAAAAAACTTTATTTTTTTTTGGCATTTATTAAAGTCTGATGGTGTTAAAGGAGAACTAAACCCTTAATGAAAAAAAACCCTACCCTACCCTACATAGACCCCTGCTCTCCTCCAGCCTAGCTGCTACCCCTGGTAAATGCCCCTAACTTTTTACTTACCCCTTGGTGCAGATTCAGGGCATTGGAGTTCACGGGCACCATCTTCTTCTCTTCGGTAATCTTTGGAATGAGAGCAGTGTATCAGCGCATGTGCAGTTGGAGCAATCTTCCGTTTCACGACAACTGCACATACGCTGAAAGTTGTGGAAATTGCCAAAGTGAAGGAAGAAGACCCGAAGATTACCGAAGAGAAGAAGATGTACCCATGAACTCCAATGCCCTGAATCTGCACCGAGGGGTAAGTAAAGAGTTAGGGACAGTTTTCATAAATTCACCTTTAAAAGTCAGGTGAAAAAATTCTCCAAATCAGACCTGCTGAGAACATGTAAAAGTCAATGGCAGATGTCTCATTAACAATTGGAAGATTTTCTGAGTTGCTCTGGGTTTCCAAAAAAAAAATTGTAGTATTCAGGCTATTTTATTAAAAAAAACATAGGTTTCGAGTGCAATATCAGAAAAAATCGTATGATTCAGAAGAAAAATTTGTGAAAATTTATTGATAAATGGGGGGGGAGTCGTTTTCAGAAAATAGTGAGAACTTTTCAGATTTTGATAAATAACCCCCCTTAGGGTCTCAGCCTCGACACATACCCTGCAGGTGCAGCCTGCAGGATCCATGTCACTGAAGACACCAAAGGAGAATCTGAATGGACAGAAGATGGTGCCTGGGAACTCCACTGAGCTGCCTCTTGTTTTTAGCTTAAGTTTTCAAACGGTCATTTTTTTTACATTACTAGACTGTACTGAAAGGGAGAGATGATGGAGGCTGATTAAGGGATGTGGAAGGGGGCTTTTGTGCCTAGGGGGGTTTAGTTCTCCTTTAAGGAGCAGCATATGGATTATCTTCATGAAATTAAAGAGATTGTTTAAAGACAGTAATGAAGGTGAGGCTGGAGGTGGTCACCAGAGCTAAATCTTTGGCAGAATGGGCTAATGAGGTGGTGAATGAGGATTAGAAGGAAAAGGGTAAGCAAAATCGGTTTTAAAAGATAAGTAAGTGAAAGGCTGAGGATGTCAAGTTAGAAGGCGGGAGAGTAGGAAGTGCAAATCACTGACAGGAGAAGTAGAAAGTTAAAGGACAGTGAGGGGCATATTTATTATGTTGTGTAAAAATCGTCGGGATGATACATCACACATGGGCGTGTAAAAAACCGCATCAATTCTTTTACGCATTTTTACTTAGAGTGACTTCTGCTGGAAATAATGTAAAATAATGGCGTCAAATCTGAAGTTTGATGAATTTTCCATTAATTTTACACGGCTTTTTACAAAAAGTTATTTTACACAGCATAATAAATATGCCCCTTGAATTCAATTCCAAAATAAAAATTTGCCTGATAAAACAAAACATTATTCTAAGCAACTTTCCAACATACATGTATTAAAGAAACGGCAGTGCTTTTAGTTATTTGTAATAAAGAAGTGTATTGAAAACAGCATTTGCTTAACTCCTGCTTGTTACTTTTTAAACAATGTTGCAAAGCTGCCTTGTCTGACAATGTATCAGCTGCCTTGTCTTACACTGAATAAAAAGTCTGAGCCATCAGGGCAGAGAATGGAGAAGGGACAGACAAACACAACTTTCTATAGCAATACATATACAACTTCAAAACCATAGACATTTTTAATGAATGTATATTTCAAAATTGCTGAATATGATGTTTTCTTTTATTAAGCAGAAAATTATTTTTGGGGCTGACCTTCCTTTTAAATATGAAAATTATGCATCACAGATTGTTAGTAAAACTATTATGTTAACAAAGGGAAGTTACTATATCACTGACGCACTCACACACTCACAGAGATAATTACAAACTGGTAAGACATTAGTAATACCTCGAATGGGCACAATGTATATAGTATCCCCCTAGGTATATAGAGAGGATTGGTTAAGATTAAAACTTGAACTTTTTTACTGTCACCAAGTGGGTAAAAATACTAATAAAGGGAGATTGAGAACAGTGTCAGGCAGGGGTTTGCTGAGCCACCAGAAGCCTAACCTCAAGGGCCCCCCCAAATATGCCAGGGCCTCCCCATACTCATTGAGAACCCACAGCTGAGGCTACCCTATCCTTGTTTTTTAATGCATCATTCACCTTTTTGCTCTCTCTTTTAGTTTGAATTTCCTGAACAGGCGGAAAGAAAAAAATGGCCTTGGAGACCAATGTCCATTATAAACAATGCCGTGTAACTTAAAAAGGATCTCTGCCCTAAATACATTTTTGCATAATGAAACCCTCCCCCCCCCCAATAATAAAAACCCCCTACCAGCTTTCTTTGGCAGTTCTGATGCAAGGAAACTATGGGTCATCCAATCATTTCTGTAGATACTGTAGTACAGTAAGGGCAAAGTTTGTAGCTGCAAATAAACCACATTGTAGTAGGTATTCTGCTGTTTGGATTGCTCTCCTCACTCATCTGATCTAATTGTTCATGTTAAAGACGTGCGGTGAAGTCTTTGAGGAAAGAAGCACCAATCTACTTTAAAGTCGGCAGTGCGCTGAAGTTATTCAAAGAAAAGTGCCCCTAATTCATTACTCATGTGTAGGTGTAGAGTAAGCTCATGGGCCTTCTGCAATTTCTGGCACTTTTGAAGCATGTGCAGTTGCTACGAACAGGAAGACTGCTCCAATTGCGCGCGTGCAAATACGGCTTTCACTTTCCGAAGAATACTGAAGAGCTGGAAGATGTGCCTCCACTGCACTTACTCTGCACCTATATGTGAGTAATGAATTAGGGGCACCTTCAAGGATAATCACCTATACGAGGGAGAAGCAGGGAGGGGGGACTATGTAAGGTAGAGGGTAGGGATTTTTATTATCGGGGGTTTAGTTCTTCTTTAATGCAGCAGAAGTCAGTTCTTCTCCAGGTCTGTTAATCAGCTGGCTTCTAACAATCAACAGATAATGCTTTCAATAGCAATTACTTTACAACTATTTAATTTTTTTAATTTATATATTGGTAAGTTGCTTAGAATTACACTTTTTTTTATTATATAAAAAATAGTTTTGGCTGGGGGTCCCCTCCAATGCTCAAGAGATGTAACATAAGCACACTTTCTTCCTCAAAGATTCAGTCATGTCTTTTCCATTCTGGACATTTACTTTTCTACCTTCTTTTATCTCTGCCCCAACACAGAATTTTGATTAATTTCTTTATTCTTTACATTCTTCCACGTTATTTCCCCATTTAGAAATAGTAATTGATATGTAAGTTTCAGAGCAGCAAACAAACATTAATAACAGTCAACAGCGCCATTCAGAATAAAGTTAGAATTTTTATTCAGTGAAAGATCCTCTATCAATTTTCTTTGACTGTTTAGCTTGTCTATGAAAAATTCTCATTGTGGCAAGACAGGTGCCTGGCATTACAGTTATGCCTTTGTACCTAGACAATATGTGTTTTTGTTTGCTGAGCACACAGGCCATTTCATCAAGTTAGATAATATAGGATTTATCCACAGTTCTATAGAACTGGTAGATGATTGTTAAAAAAATAAAAATAAAGCATGAAGTCATAAGCAGAACAAGATAGTTCTCTGTTATCAAAATAAGGGAGAAGATGTGTGGAAAGTGCAATTCAAAGTTAAATGGACAGCATAAAACATACAAAAGGTTAAAATGCATTTTAGTACCAGAAATGGTGTTAATGAGATCCACACACAAAAGATTACTGGATGAATTTTAAATGGAGGTTGACATGTTTCAAAAAACTTTGTCAGGGTCCTCCCCAGGAATTAATACCACAGGGGTATTAAAATAATCCTATTTGCAGCAGAACAGCTATTCTGTAGGGCAGATTCCCTAAAGGACTAAGTGACTAACGCTAGCGAACACTCGCCAGCATGACGTCATTTTGTAACTACACCGATTCCCTAACGGGCGCAGGCGTCACTTCATTAGCGAAGGAGATAGACGCTAGAGTCTAACGACAGGCACATTTTCACTCTGGAGAACGGACGTAACTCTGCAAATTCACTAAGATATAAATTTTACTGAACTTTACCTCTTTCGCCAGACTTGCCTTCACCAGCTCAGACCAGGCGAAGTGCAATGGAGTGTATAGGACTTCCTCAATGTTTTGTGCAAAATTTTTCTAAGTCCCAAAAAACACTGGTGTCTTTTCCTTTTTTCAGAGTGATAGCCTGTAAAAGACCGTAAAAATTTTTTTGGGTAATCAGGTTCCCCCCTCCATTTTCTAACATATGGCACATAAACTATACACTGGGCTCATGTAGGGCATTATAACAACTCTGTTTTATTTTATTAAGGTTCCCTGATGGTTGGGCTGATGGTTGCATTGCCCAATACATATATATTTTGTGACACTTAAGAGGTCATTTACTAAAACTCCAAATGTTCTCATTATTTTATTAAAACAAATTCGACCAAACTCCCATCCACAATTTTACCTTATTTATCAAAAATAACTCGAAAATTTGGTGCAGAAATATGACTTTAGAAATTAGAATTGCACACATTTTTCAGATTATCGCCATATATAATACCCCGGAGTACAAGATAAATTCAGTGCAAATTTTGTAGATCACATGGCGGGACAAATACAATGCCAACTCCATATATTGTACCCCCAGAAAAATACAGTACAAGTACAGGTAAGGGATCCATTATCCAGATACCCATTATCCAGTAAGCTCCAAATTATGGAAAGGCCGTCTCCCATTTTATCCAAATATTTTAAATTTTTTAAAATTATTTCCTTTTCTCAGTTATAATAAAACAGTACGTTGTACTTGGACTAAGATATAATTAATCCATATTGGAAGAAAAATCAATGGTGCATTTATATAATGTTTACATGATTTTATAGTAGACTTAAGGTATGAAGATCTAAATTATGTAAAGATCCCTTACCTGGAAAACCCCAGGTCCCAAGCATTCTGGATAACAGATCCCATACCTGTACAGTGTTTTGTGTGTAATAACCCCAGAACACATGGCAAGATAAACAGAATGCCAATTTCATAGAAAAGGCCCACAGAAAGTATAAATACAGTGACCCCAGAACGCATGGCAGTATAAGTTAGGGATGCACCAAATCCACTATTTTGGATTCGGCCGAACCCCCGAATCTTTCGCAAAAGATTCGGCCGAATACCGAACCGAATCCGAATTTGCATAAGCAAATTAGGGGTGGGAAGGGGAAAACTGTTTTTACTTCCATGTTTCGTGACAAAAAGTCACACAATTTCCCTCCCCACAGGATTTGGATTCGGTTCGGCCAGGCAGAAGGATTCGGCAGAATCTGAATCCTGGATTCTGTGCATCCCTAGTATAAGTATTGTGCCAATTTTACATATAAAGACCCAGAACACCTCAGTATCAATACTGAGAGAGAGAGAATAGAATACAAGGCAGAATAAATGCAGTGGCAAGTTAACTTCCCCTTAACTAAAATACACCCAGGTTTTTAAGAAAAAAGTGATTTTTTTTAAAGATACTGGGAAGGATAAAAACCCAACAGTGATCTTAGGCCCAAGGCACATGTGTCGTTTTGGTCCAGTTCAGTACTCCAGCAGAGAACAGTAGTTGTCAAAGTGCATGAAGTGCTTCTGAGTAGTGTCCGTCTGTAAGAGATGATAACAAACATAACATGCCTTTCCTCTTTGAAAAATATTTATTATTAAGTTAAACTTTAGATATGGAGTTCCAAGTTGAAAAAAACTGGATAATGCATTCCATACCTGTAGTAAATGTATTCATGGGGACTTTGGGTTAGGTCCTTAGATTTAAGTTAGCTCCTTAGGTTAAATTGCACCAGGATTTGCTGCTTACTTAAAACACCGGTCACTAAATTATCTTTGGCTCTCTGTGCATTCTTACAGGCTGGTTCTAAGTATTATAAATATAACTGCATTTTTTAGGTGTTTATACAGATACCGGCCAGTCTAGGACCCCCTTCTGTATCACACACTATTTAACCTCACATTCCAGTTTACAAGGAACAGTAACACCAAAAAATGAAAGTGTTTTAAAGTAATGAACATGTCATGTACTGTTGTACTGGACTGGTAAAACTGGTGTGTTTGCTTCAGAAACGTTATTATAGTTTATATAATCAAGCTGCTGTGTTGCCATGGGAGCAGCCATTCAAAGCTGAAAAGGGAGAAAAGGCTTGGGAAACTCTGCAGTATACAATGGGATTCTTCTGCACTTATCAGTTATCTACTGTGTATCCTGTGCTTGAATGGCTGCCCCCATGGCTACACGGCAGCTTGTTTATATAAACTACAGTTCTGTTTGTTTTACCAGTGCAGGGCAACAATACATTATATTGTTTTTGTTGTTACTGTTCCTTTAAGTGTAGAAACGTGTTGGTATAGCAGCCTTTGTGGTACAGAAGCAGTTCTGGGTCCAGATGAGCTACCTGATAAGGCTCTACTAATTATGGTGATCATGGCTGGTAAATTGATCTTCACTTTTTCGGAGAGTTTACAACAATTCAGACCTTGATTTGGCAAAAATGTACCATTCGTATCAAGTTCCAGATAGAACTGTGGCGTATCCAATGATATCAATGAATGCATGGATCTCATCACAGCATGCAGCCGCATGCAAACCATCACTAAGTCTCTCTCAACCAGCATATCCATTCTGTAGAATAAATGCCTTTATCAGTTTCTTTGCAGATTTAAGTTTATATTAAATGGGCGTGAAAGGTCTCTGTGCAGAATTTTAGGGCCTATTTGTCATTATTTATAAGACTCAATATCGTTTTTTCCCCTTGGAAGTCCTAATATGTTGAACTTATATGGAACTACTGGACTGTGTATGCCAAGCCTAATGGCTATGCAGTGCTGTAGAATGTGCAGTGTGTAGACTTTAATAGAATACATTTCAGAGAGAAGTGCAAACTAAATAGCAGAAAGTGACAGGTAGATACAGGCAGTGCCATCTGCCTTGCAATCTCTTGAGCAATAAGGCAGATGGTTGTATAAACAACATGATTACTGTATATTCTATACTATAAATAACAGGAAAAGTGAGGTCCCATTGCCCCTGTCTCCATTCAACAGAGTCACTCAGGATGTCAGTGACGTGTTTCAATGCAGCTACTATACATGGGCACCTGTGTCCCCCTAGCCCTAAAAAAAAACAACTGAATGCTAATCACTAGCAGGAAATTAAAGCAAAATTACAACAAAGCACCTGCTGTAACAGACATACATTTTTTTATAGCACTTCTACCCCCGGGACCACAACCAGGACCCTGTAGCCTTGTGTGTTTTTCTTATTGTTTGACTTATTGCTAATAAACATGGAATCAGGCTTTCTAATCTCTGTTTCCCAAAGATGAGCATCTGCATTTATTCAGAGTTGACATGAGAAGTGGGGATACAAACAGTCAGGGAGTCATCTGCTGTTTAGATTAAAAAAAAACTTTTCTTTTAAGTAATGACTTAGGTTATTGAAAGGGGATTTTAGACTTCAGGGGACAACTGGAGCAGTGCAGAAGGGAGGACACAAATTCAGTAGGAGCACCATAAAAAAATGATTGCAGGGTAGGGTACAAAATAAAAAAAGAAAAACAACCAACACAATCCACGTCCATGTTTTTACCAGTTTGTATTATACCAGGCATTACCCCAGGTCTCTGTGCTCCAAAACAGAGGGCAGAGATTTGCACCCCCATGAATACAGCGCTGCCTCTTTGGCAGTACTGTATTCATAAGTAGCAGGTGAGGGAAGTCCTGTAGGTATGCTTCACCTGGGATCCAAGATCCAAGTTGTGTGACTAGTGGGGAGACCCCGCAGCTGTGGAGCATTGTAACCAGACGGCCTGGTAAGACCCTGTGACACACAACTCCCTGTGTGCAGCCCACAATCCTTGTTATGGTTCCCCTGCAGCCTGTGATCCCTGTTACCCCCCTCTCCTTTACATCTAGCAATGGAGGGTGAAGAGGAGGCCAGTGGGTGTTGATGGGGGGGGGGGGGCTAGGCAGTCTATGCCACTAGTTTCACTAACTGAAAATGCACTATTAGTGCAGAGGCACTTGAAACCTTCCATATATTAAATGAAGGTCTAAAATGGCATAAACACATTTTATCACAACCTCTGCATCTCAAGATGTTATATGTATAATGTTTGTACAATAACGCTAACGTTACTTGCAAGTGTATAAAAAAGACCAGTAACACAAGGTGTGCTGCCCTATATATATATATATATATATATATATATATATATATATATATATATATATATATATATATATATATATATATATATATATACAAACACACACAGTGCAACCTCATTCATTACATTCCCTTAGTGTTTATAAGAACAGGTGCCAGTGCAAGTAGGCAGGTGGTAAGCACAGGGCAACACTGCTTAACTTTCACCCTTTGAGTGTTCTTTTTTTTTTTTTGCACCTGAATATTATGCAAATTAGGGAGTAAGTTAAAGGACACTCACTTGCCGTTGCCAGTCCAACCCTCATGAATGTTGTGCTGCCAAAAGCAGACAGTGCTGCATTCATGGGAGACCTACAGGACATGTGCTCCATTCTGGAATGCAAACACATTTTTTTTTTTTTTTTTTTTACATTTGCACATAATTAGTGAGTCTGAATGAACCCACACCTATTTTGAAATTTTCAGCCATAACATTTGCTGCATTTTATAATGTGTCTTTCTTAAGCTAGCCATATACAGTATGCGTAGATGTAAAAAAAAATCCAATTTCAGCATGCATGTATGGCAGGACAACAGTTTAGACACATAATCCTATCCTCCTGGTGGTTCAATTGTCACCTAATGTAACATTTCTGTTGGTGGACAACTCCTTTACACAGGCAGGTGGACCTGAATGAATGTTACAATAGTGGCCATACATACACTGGGCCATTGGTTGGAGAACTGTACAAAGCCCATGTATGGCCACGTTTAAAGTGACAGATGCATCTATGTTATAATGACTTTATAGTGGTGCAACTAAGATAAATGACACTACATATTTCCTAGATAGATAGATAGATAGATAGATAGATAGATAGATAGATAGATAGATAGATAGATAGATAGATAGATAGATAGATAGATAGATAGATAGATAGATAGATAGATAGATAGACAGATAGACAGATAGATAGACAGATAGATAGAGATAGAGAAATAATATATTCTAGATGATGATAGATATAGATAGATAATATATTATAGATGATAGATAGATAGATAGATAGATAGATAGATAGATAGATAGATAGATAGATAGATAGATAGATAGATAGATAGATAGATAGATAGATAGATAGATAGACAGATAGATAGACAGATAGATAGAGATAGAGAAATAATATATTCTAGATGATGATAGATATAGATAGATAATATATTATAGATGATAGATAGATAGATAGATAGATAGATAGATAGATAGATAGATAGATAGATAGATAGATAGATAGATAGATAGATAGATAGATAGATGAAGATACAGGGCAAGTGATCTGTCTGTGTCTGGACTGGCAGTCTGGATATGCTGGCAATGTTACAGAGCCCTGCTTTATAATACCCCTGTGTGTGTTTTAGTAGCAGTAGTAGTGCCAGAACCACAATTTTTGAAAGCAAAAATATCTAGAATGTCATTCAGTACCACAAGACAGTATTACTATTGTTTACCGGAAAGCAAGCAGAAACAGTTACAGAATTACCTGGTAATGGATTCCACCAAAAACAGCATTACACTGCACAATAAAAAACAGGCAATAAGAAATACTTTTTGTGGTGGCGAGAGAGTCCCTTTAGTTTTCAGACAAACTTCCTCATTTTGCCTATTCTTTATCCATTGAGCAACATTGCAGATAGTTTAAAAGCAGTGATGTCACTTGCCTGTCGAAACAAGTTTATGGGGAATTTTCAACTTGGTAAGATAAAAAAAAACTATTTGTTTTTCCTTTTTACAACATTCTTTTTCACATTTATAAAAATGTATTAAAAACGATAAAAAAAAAGCATGTAGGAAGAAAATTGGCCAAAATGTAATAATTTCATAGAAAAAAAATGTAATTAGTTTACAAATAAGAAAGTCTAAATTAATAGTGCTTTGCAAACAATGTAGGTAGACACTTTATCAGACAAATGAGCACTCTTCATTTTATTGCTTGTGGCACACATGCCGTTTTTAAACTCCGGCACTATGCGTGCCAAACTTTATTTTCCATCATCTCCAAGCCTTTGGCTGTTGAGGAATAAAGCTACAGAAATATAGCGCAGCACAGAATGGCAGCAATTATGGCAGAATATTTCTAAAGTCATTTTTTTTAAGCTTTATTTATGAAACTGACAGATGAAACAACATTTGTTCTGAATCTTTTTTTTCTTGTGTGGAAATGTCTAACCATAATCAAGTTTTTAAAAATTAAAAATAAAATAATTGTCTTTCGTTTTACTTCTTGCAGGATCTGAATTATTTTGGAGCAAACATGTGTGTTTTAAATTGCAGAGAGATGTGCCATTCTTATTGGGCCTCTCTTTCTTTTTTACTTTGCATCCCTAATGAGATTTCGGGAAAGTGGCAAGATAAGACATTTCCTAAATTTCCCACAGGCCCTTTCAGCTCTAAGAGCAACAGGTAACTTCACAAATTGTTCCCCAGTCCGCCTGGGATTTATCTTATTTTATTTTTACAACTGACCCCTAGCATTGCAATATTTTTTTTCTGTGTATCATACACTCACTTGTTAACCCTCTCATTGCTGATAATATCCTAAATGCTTAATCAAAGCAATGTCTTGGCTCCATCCTCAGCATTGAATGGGTTACAATCTGGCCTGGCTGGGCATAAACATTTATTTTACACAAGGCTTTGCCCTACCTAGGGATCATCAAACCAACTAACATTATTCAGCTAACACCCCAGTGAATTTATTTGTTTCTATTGTACCTTAAAAGAGGAAATATGAAACTCAAAAGTCAAGCCGAGGTTAAGGGAAGGCAAACTGTTGTGCTTTTGCACATTTTTGTTTCCAAACAAACAAATTCCTGGGAATCCTGCTTGGTAATGGCATTCAGTATCCATCAATTCTGCTTTTAAAGGGAGTTTTATGGTAGAATAAATGTTTCTGACTTCGGAACATACAATTATCTGTACAGTGAAGCTTCACCATACAACTAAAACTCAGAAAATCTTATTATTAGGTATTATTATATGTGCTAGCTATAGTGCTATAGAAAATGGGTTAGTTGCATAATTAGTGCAGGTTCATATCCATAAACCCCATATGCATATGGTTACCATATAAAACATTACAGACCAATTCAGACCACATCAGTTCTGATGTTTGAATGTATCACCCAATGGCTGACATGCGGGAGACCTCGGAAGATCCTTTATGTTTAGTCAGCCATTGACCAGACATAGGTTGGTTAAAGGAGAAACAAACCCCTTATTTAAAAAAAACCCTCCCCCCCCCAGCCTAGCTGCTACCCCGGGCAAATGCCCCTAACTTTTTAATTACACCACGGTGCAGATTCAGAATCAGAGTTCACGGCAGCCATCTTCCGGGTCTTCGGTAATCTGAGAATGAGATCTGTGTATCGGTGCATGCGCAGTTGGAGCATTTTCCCGGTTGGCAATAACTGTGCATGCACCGAAATTGACGGAAATTGCCAAAGCGCCGGAAGAAGACACAAAGACCCGGAAGATGGCTGCCATGAACTCTGATCCTTGAATCTACACTGAGGGGTAAGTAAAAAGTTAGGGGCATTTGCCCGGGGTAGCAGCTAGGCTGGGGGGGGTTCTATGTGGGGTAGGGTTTTTTTTAATAAGGGGTTTGTTTCTCCTTTAAGTTATTGGCTTATCAGATTTTCAAACTTTACCTTATTCATTAAAATAAAATTCTTGGCTTGCATGCGTGCAATGCCTGGTCCATATGCAATTGTCCATCAAACTGCCATGTATGGTTTTGATAAAGGCCCTAAATCTGGTTAAAAAGTTAGGGGCATTTGCCCGGGGTAGCAGCTAGGCTGGGGGGGGTTTCTATGTGGGGTAGGGGGGTAGGGTTTTTTTTAATAAGGGGTTTGTTTCTCCTTTAAGTTATTGGCTTATCAGATTTTCAAACTTTACCTTATTCATTAAAATAAAATTGTTGGCTTGCATGCATGCAATGCCTGGTCCATATGCAATTGTCCATCAAACTGCCATGTATGGTTTTGATAAAGGCCCTAAATCTGGTTAAATTCCTGTTATAGCCACCTGTTGTGGTGATATCTGAGATCCCATGGCATATGGTAATTGCATGTCTATAACGTGATTCCTTGTTAGAAATACAGACCCCGAGTAATTTTTTATGTTGTTGTCTTAACATTTCAAAGAGCTCAAAATATACAGTATATGGATGCAGAATAATCTCACTGCAACCTATGTATTTATACTGATGCAACCTCCATATATTTATATAACTGTTTGCAGCTATACAACAGTACAGTCATGTAGAAGCCCTGGGGTTTAGGTATGTTGTACTCAGACAGCTACCCCTGTATTTGGACACCTAAGTGGTCCTCAGATTCACCCAGGCAGTTATGTCCCTTTTCCTGGGTCCATCAAGGTTTGCCCAGTAGGGGGCAGTGTTTAAAAGGGAGAACACACATGTGCTCAGGGCGCTCTTCCTGGATCCCACCTTGCGGGGAGGTGGGTACAGGATCGGGACTCGGTAGTTCCCAGGCCTGTTAGTTAAAGGAACAGTAACACCGAAAAATGAAAGTGTTTTACAGTAATGAAAATATCATATACGGTTGCCCTGTACTGGTAAAACTGCCGTGTTTGCTTCAGAAACACTACTATAGTTCATATAAACAAGCTGCTGTGTAGCAGTGGTGGAAATTGAAAAAAAAGGCTTTATGGCACTGGTGAAATAGTGGATAACAGATAACACCATTATGTTCTACAGAGCTTGTCTGCTGTGTAACCTGAGCCTTTTCTCCTTTGAATGGCTGCCCCCATTGCTACACAGCAGCTTATTTATATAAACAATAGTAGTGTTTCTGAAGCAAACACACCAGTTTTACCAGTGCAGGGCAACACTGCATTATATTTTTATTACTTTAAAACACTTTTAATTTTTGATGTTACTGTTCCTTTAATGTTCAGTATAGTTATAGTCACTCTAGGAGTGAAAAGCAGGGCTACGTGATTTAGCTGGGCAGCACAAGGCCCCAACGAGGAGAACAGTGGAGTTATTACCCTTGCAATGGTACTAATTATAATTATTTCATACTGGGTTTTTTTCCGGAAGCTATGCACAGCCCGTAGCAGGACTGTATAATTGGTAGCAGCATATAAAATATACTGTGCTAGAGACAGGAGTAGAAGACACATGGGGTTGCTATAGTCAGAAAAACAGTGGTTAATATGGATTGTTTTGCAATGAATTGATAGGGCAGAGTTAATGTTTTAAACATATGCTGTTAGGTATGTTGTATTCTAGGAATGAGCTGCTCTCAATACTTTATTCTCAAAAGCTCGACCCCTGACTATATGGAAAGTATCCGCACTTAATGATTGTTTTCTCATATTTTGTAGCATTTTTCCAGCTGTTTAAAATAAAGCTGGCCATACACGAAAAGATGCACTCATTTGGTGAGGTCGCCAAATGAGTGGATTTATCCCCGATATGCCCACCTTGAGATGGCCGTTATTGGGCTGATCCAATCGTGAGACCTAGGGCCAGACAAAACAGGTGTGCGGGTAAACAGAACAAGGACCGCATCAACCTGTCCGATTTTTCAGCTTGATATCAATCTGGGAAGCCTGTCGGAGGTCCCATACACAGGCCAATAAGCTGCTGACTTTGTCTGTTGGCAGCTTTTATCAGGCAGTGTATGTCCACCTTTAAGCATCTGTTAGTGTCCCTTCTGCCTTAGTGATGCAGATCAGGTCTGGACTGGGAATCAAAATAGGCCCTTACATCCAAGTACACAGAAGCCCAAATAGTCCTCCACCAGCCCACTAAATAGTGACGGTTTATGGGACCTTACAGCAGCCCCTCTGGCATTTGCCAGAACTCACAGTTCGGGCCTGATGCAGATGCAGTATCATACTGCACCTCTTTTGATGGGTGGCAAATCATCCTATAAATCACAAAAAACGATGCCAATCGATGTTAATTAACCCTCGATATTCGACTGGGAATTAAAATCGAAGGAAGTCGAAGGATTTTAGCACAAATAGTGTGATCGAACGATCGAAGGATTATTCCTTTGATTGATAAAATCCTTTGGAATATCCTTCGATCAAAATAACTTAGGAAAGCCTATGGGGACCTTCCCCATAGGCTAACATTGACTTCGGTAGCTTTTAGATGGCGAACTAGGGGGTCGAAGTTTTTTCTTAAAGAGACAGTACTTCGACTATCGAATGGTCGAATAGTTGAACGATTTTTAGTTCGAATCATTCGATTCGAAGTCGTAGTCGAAGGTTGTAGTAGCCCATCCGACGGTCGAAGTAGTTCAAAACACACTTCGAAATTCGAAGTTTTTTTACTTCGAATCCTTCATGTTCAGTATCCTCTGAATGACAAAATCAAGGGAAATAAGAAAGTCTGGAACAATAAGCCATGGCCTTATATTATATTATAGTAATTCAGGTAAAGTAGATTCTAAAACGTTAAAAATACAAACATTTGGACTAAAAGTGGCCATACGCACACATGATGTGGTCATCAATCCCACCCCCTGCATTCCTGGACTTGTGATTTGTTCATTGGGCCCTAGGGCCCACGATCAAATCAGCCCTATATTGCCCACTTAAGGTAGGCATATCGGTGCAAGATCCACTCATTTGGCAACCTCTCCAGGAGCAGATCTGCCCACATAAGGCAACCTTAAATTTTAGACATTAATTTACACCAGCTATGATGAGATGCAGGCTGGAGTACATGTGTAAACAACACTTTAACTAAAAGACATTTCTACGCTACATTACTCCTCTCTATTCACCCCAAAGCTTCTTGTCTCCAAAAGCCATACCAACATCACACAGCCTTCACTAGCACATATATTGAAGCTATTTGGCACTTACCCACTAGCTCATGCATGTCCTCTTTAACGCTGGAGCTACTTATCTTTCCTTATCTTATATTCCAGGAGACATGTATCCTCCTTTATTATCTTTTTTAACCTCAGTAATGTATTCATCTTCTATATGCATAAAAAAACTTAATACAAAATCTAGGGTGCATCTCAAAAATTTCAGGCCTTTCCAATAGTAAGCCTGATAACTTAGTTTATCATTGATATTCCCACAACGTGAAACAGCAACATTGCTCAATCAGAGGTGTAGAACTTTTGTGGTAGGTGGGACCTGAATTAAGATACTTATTTGTACTCCACAAATGGTTAGGTCTCAAGCATTCTCAGGTTCATTCATGTGATATTATTTCTGAAGAAATACGTACAATACATAATATTATTTGGTTAATAAAAGTAGAAGACGTCTAATAACTTTTGGAACAGGGCTTTGTGAAATTGGAATATTTTATTGCTTATTATCAGCTTTATGTTTGGACAAAGTTATGTAACAGTTATAAAATAATAACTAGTATTAACCGAAATATTAGAAATAGTGTTAAAAATCCTTTCTAAATTAAGGTTAAAGCTTAAAACTTTTCCTTAGCAACTCCTTGCACAAAGTAGGGAGCTCCAGATAAAAGGCACAATATATGCACAGAAAAACATAAATGATGTCCACTTTGTTAAACTATACACAAGTGCACACTACTTAGCATGCACCTGGAAATATGCTGGAAGTCTGGGAATTGCTGTATTGCAGCTAAGAAAACATGGATGCTTTGCACATTGCACTTGCATTATTAAATGAACAATGTTGACTGTTACCTTGCACATACTTCATAAGCATGAATCCCATAGCAACTCATTTTGTACGTGTACAATTGTGGATGTTTCACAAACAATATTGCACCATAGTAAAGTGCACACAATTCAGTAACACATCACTATGTATGCCTGTTTAATTTTAAAACCTGGGTGGACATTTGATAATTTAATTGATGTTACCACTTCCCCTTTAGGCTAAGAAGTCAGAAGAATGGAGACTTGGTACTAGTTAGTTTCCTTTTTAGTCAGCTGCACAGGTTAAATGCATTGTTTAGCTTCGTTATTATGCAAAACATATATATCCAAATAAAGCCAAATATTGCATCATCATAATAAGCTGAGAATATCATGCATGTTATCCCTGACCCCAATAATATGTTTCAGTGTCTTATTGTTCTCACAAAAACAATGAATATCATATCTAGTAAAGCTGACAATACCAATTCAAATCCTTAACATTTCAGATTGATAGGAATATCCACCTGAATTCTGTCAACGGATACAAAAATAAATTGTCTTTGGCACATGTTTAATCCACAGTAGGCCAGATGTGTCAACCCAAAAAGCAAGTTCTATTCATGCAGGGACAATGAGAGGACCATTTATCAAAGGTTGAATTTCAAATTCATGTGAATTCTTCTTAACTCTAATAAATTCAAATATACTCGAAATTCCATTGGAGGTTATTCAATAAAAAAATTGACGGCAAAAAAACTCGAACGCATATTACCGACCCAAAAACTCAAATTGAATTCAAATCAAATTTGACTAATCTCTAATTGAGTTTTTTTCTCTCCAAAAAAAAACTAGAATGTCAGGAAGGCTATTAACATCTTCCAATGGGTCACTGGACCTCTCCTACTGACATATACATGAACTCAGCAGGTTTCAGAAGGCGAATAGTCAAATTTGAATTGCTCCAAGAATCAAGGTTTGATAAATCTCGAATCGAGTTTGGATTTTTCCCAATTCGAATTTGAGAGATCTGACAAAAAAAAATCTAAAATTCAAATTTACAATTCGACCCTTAATAAATCTGCCCTGAGTGTCATTTAAATGAATCTATGTATGTTATAAGCCTTGTAAGTGGATTGGTGATATTAAAATAATAGTTCTTTTATTGTTTTTCATTTTCAGAGCGAAAGAATTGAAAAAGGCCAAGGAACTTGAAGCTGCAAAGCAACTTCCCTTAGCAATGTGACAGCGCTTTTCAGACTGTTCTCATTTTCTGTTTTTAGCAGAGACATGCAACAAAGTAATTATTAAAAGAAAAAAAAAACACTGCAGTTTTCGAGAGATCACCTGCAGGATTTTAACAGTAATCTTTTGGTCATTGCATTTGCACTTTCATGGACAAATTTTGCTTTGTTCAGCAAGACATCTTGAAATTTAATCTTCTGTTGAATTGCGGGAAATAAAAAATGGCGCCAGGAAGAGTTTGAAAGTAGCTCCAGTCTCTAAGTTGGGAGCTGTGTGAATCACATAGGGCTGATTTCAAACAACGTGTGGAACTGTACAAATATTATACCAAAAAAGAAAAAATACTTAATGATATATATATAAATATATTGAGGAAAGGTGGAAATGCACAAGCAACACATGAATGTTTAACCCAGAGCCAACAATCACTCACAAGGAACTAACCCCATGGAAAACCTGAGGTCATGAGGACAATGGAGAGTTTGGATCATATCCTTTCAATATTTGTCCTACGCTTTAATCTTCAGTACTGGAGGTGCCTCTTCTCCTCAATGCATATCCCATATCAAATATGCAATATATATGCATATATATATATAATTAGATATCTAAATTCTTAGGCTATTAGAAAAATTATATGTCCCGTAAGTCTAGATTTTTCTTAAAGTGTGTCATGCTTTTTTAATGTGGTTTAGGTGCCCAGTATTACAAGGAGGAACATATATATACAACACCCAACGATAGCCTTCTCTGTCTGACTTTAATTCCCTGAATGGTTTCTGATGGGCAACGACCTGCCTGTCACCCAGTATTGTATCTAAACATATCTATGCATATATGCATTGTACTTTCAGAGTGAATGTGCAAACCCCACTATATATTTGCCAAGGTCGATGCAAACATTAGGTAGGAAAAACATGTTGGTTTTAGTGAGCTACATGTTTGGTAAGTAGTAGTGTGAGATATAGTCACAACACAAAAAAAAAGATGGTGCACAGTATGGTAAGTATGCTTACACACTTCTAGAATGAAATCCTCGAAAGAATCTGTTTGCAGAATAAATTATTGTCCGACAAGAGAGGGCCGATGGTGTCCTTGTCTCCAATAGTGTTCTGAAATCTCCTCTTCTTTAAAAGGTGGACACAAATATGTATTTTGATGAAAAAATTATAATGCACAATTGTAAATGAAGATATACAATGAAATAAGCAGGAAGACA
Source organism: Xenopus petersii (assembly GCA_038501925.1). Taxonomy (NCBI): domain Eukaryota; kingdom Metazoa; phylum Chordata; class Amphibia; order Anura; family Pipidae; genus Xenopus; species Xenopus petersii. Next base: position 91,286,999 of record CM076685.1, read on the forward strand.
CTGCTATAAATATTGTCTGTTTTATTTTTATATTTTTTCTCAATAGCAGTTTCAATGATTACATAATTATAGTCCATATACCTAGAAGTCTATATCATAGCTAACACAAAAACAGAACGCCAATTCACTGAGCACCAGTGAAGACCCAACCACTTTGCGATTGTGTGTTGGGTAATGCTCTGGCATCCAAGTAGTTTCCAAAAGGGTTGCATTTACATTGCCTGAACATTTTACCACCTAAGAATCAATGTGGTGCTGTGTGCTGGCCAGTTAATTCTCTATTTAGGCTATCTCATCTTAAATCTGAGCAAAATTTGTATATAGAAGGTCGGAAGGGAAATTTTAAAATAGTGTTTGAAATAGTTTATTCTTGAAAGAGAAAGCTTATTTCAGTGTGGGTCAATAACATGGCTGGAGGACATTAATATTTGTATAGTTTGCTGGAATGAATTCAAAGTGTGGATGTACTGTTGTATATACTGTATATATATTAAAAAAAATCTGTGCATGAACTTAAGAACACAAAAGAAATGAAAAAAAGCAAAGCATTAGTGGCTATGGTCTGTAAAATGAAACAAAATTTTATTTCACTATATTTTATTTGAAAAGTTCTTTAGAAGAACGTGTTGCTAAAGCATGATATATCTGCAAAAAAAAAAACAAAAAGAGCTACAGTATTTAGACTTAGAAATAAAGTCGAACAACATTACTTAAAAAAGATGTTTACATTTGAGTTATAGCTACCAAAATATTTCATTTGATGTTTTTTTCTTTTTTTTTTTTTTTGCCAATGGTGCCAAGTAATGTGAATGCTATATCGCTTACAATTAAGTTGCATTTGCAAAGCAGATATTCATTTAAAGAAAAATTGAAAGTATATAACTTAAAACCATATGCTCACTCCAGTAAAGAACACATAGAAAGAAATCTTACAGAAAATGTAAAAAAAAAAATGAAATAGTCTGAAAGTAGAAAACATATTTCACATTTTCATATGTCCTTGCTGGAAGTTAGAAAATGTCAAATAATTGCACTTAAAAAAATCAATAAAAGTGTTAAAACCTAAAAAAAATAATGATAATAAAAATGCAAACTGGTCTTGTAGGGAACTCATGGTATTAAATTATTTCCACACAGAAATAAGCCAAAGTGATCGGATAACATGATATCTGAATAGAATAAAGGAAACAATACGTGTATTAAACAGGCTTGCATTGAGCTTTTACAATACAATTTGCCTGATATGTGATTGTAAGGGGAGACGTTACCAGTCAGGGTTTATTAGCGATTTCCCCGTGACTCTGTGCAGTTTCTACTGTATAATTTTTTTTTTTTATACACTGAGACGTAAAATGTAAACTTTAAAACAATGTGCATATGTAAGAAACTTTTCAGGAGGTTGCTACATACGAAGGTTTGATAATACTGAGGTCAGTACTCTTGTTGCCTTTTTTAACAGAAAACTGTTCATTTTCTTTCACATGATATGTACAGATAGGAAGAAAAAAAAACCATTGATGTATAGGTTATATACTGCTCTCACGATCACGCACAATGCACCGTTATGAATAGTCTGTACATTAAGAATTATATACTGCTCTTTTTTGAAGGAACATTGAGTGTTCCGAGAAGAATGTATTTTACTATGTGTTGGCGAGGAACGGGAGAGAAAAGCCTTTTTTTTTTCGGAATAAGCGGCACTGCTCTTATGTATTGACATTAGCACAGGTTTTGGAATTTTGTTATCTAGAACTGTAAATTTATATTCCATTTTTTCATAAGGAATGTACCTACTTCTCACCCTGGCAAGAGTACTGGTCTCAGTTTTCATGCGGTATCCGCTGTATATTTGTATTAAAAAGGTTTATGTTGTGCAGTTATGTCCATATGTTCTCTAAATCTGTAACATGCAGGGCCTTTCTAAGACACTGAATTTAAAAAAAAAAAAAAAGCAGTCATGAGACTTGTTTTATCTTATGAGAGGCATTCTTCTGGTCACATGAGGAATGTCAATGATAAAGTCAACATTTGCGATAGACCTACCCATGACTGTGAATTTTGGATATGAATGTAAGATACATACATGTACACAGTTTACTTGGATGGTATATGTGACAATTCCCAAGTGCCAGGAGTCTGTCATATAATGTTACTGTTAAACCTTATCCTGTCTCTCATTGTTTTATTTTCGCTTCTGATGTGAACATTTGGAAAAAAAAAACAAAGCAAACATCTTTACTGTGTGAGAGAAATAAAGAATATAACGTGAAATCCCTACATGGTTGCACGCTTACGGCAGTTCCACACAGTAGTTGGCGCCAGCGGGAGTCCCCAAAGGCTTGCATGTAAAGCTAGTATAGATGTCTCTTTTTTTTTGTAAGTTTTATTTTTGTAATTGTGCATGTAAAAAAAAAAAACATCACTGAAATCAATGGAATCGTTGAAGAATTCAGCTGCTGGAACCATGCAAAATGTTTTGAATTGCCCTTAAACTATGGAAAATGTTTTCTGAATGCTTTATATTCTTTCTGCTGTAAATTAAAAATTAATCAAATTTCCCCATATCCTGCGTTTTATTTGTTTGGGCACAAATTGGTAGATAAATTATTTGTTTAAAATAAATTCCCTTCTAGGGGGTTAGTTATCAAAATCTGAAAAGTTCTCACTATTTCCTGAAAGTCTGCAAAGACTTTCCCCCCTATTTATTAATACATTTTTTTGAAAAGTTCTTGTGCAGGGAAAAAAAATCGATGAAATCTGGAAAAAAATCTGAATAATATGAATTTTTTACGTCTCCAAAAACTTAGACTTTTTCAGATTTTACGCCCGAAACCTGCAACTTTTTCGGGGTTTGATGCCTGAAAACCACAAAATCTTCAGATTATTGAACGAAACCCAGCGCAGATCAGTATATAAACGGGACATCTGCCATCGCCTTCTATATGAATTAGAGTATCTTTTTATTCTAAATTTTAACACCATCGGCGTATAATAAATGACAAAAAAAAATATTTTTCTGCAAAAATTTTTTTCCCCTTTAAAAGTTGGACTTTAACAAATAACCCCCCTAGTGTGGTCAATAGAGTCTTTTTCTGAGACAATTTGCAGTTGGATTTTTTACTATTTGTGGTTTGAGTTAATTAACAACCATGTAATGCTTTGAATAAGAGACTGGAGTATGAATAACATACCTCCCAACATTTTAGAAGTAAAAAGAGGGACAAACAATTTTTTCGCAGGTAGTGCAGTGATTCTTTTGGCCATGCCGCTTTCTGTGGCCACACCTCTTAGTTACCATGTTCATTTTACAAAATTTGGCAGGTTATGAAAGTTTGAAAATAATTCTTATCTAAACTGTTTTTTTTTTGTCTCAAAATTGTTACAAAGTATCTTATTTGCACCTGTTAGCTGTTCTGTGCTCTCTGCTAAAAGCCAATTAAGTGAGAAACTTTTCTTTTTCTGGCTGTTCAGTGCATAGAAAAGAGGGACTTTCCAGTACAAATGAGGGACTGTCCCTGCAAAAAAGGGACAGTTGGGAGGTATGGAATAATAGAGGGTCTGAATAGAAAGATAAGTAATAAAAAGTAGCAATAACAATACATGTGTAGCCTTACAGAGCATTTGTTTTTTTTAGATGGGGTCAGTGACCCCCATTTAAAAGCTAGAAAGGGTCAAAAGAAGGTGGAAAGTAATTCAAAAATGATTAAAAAAAAATGAAGGCCAATAAAGTAATTCAAAAATGATAAAAAAAATGAAGGCCAATTGAAAAGTTGCTTAGAAGCGTCCATTCTATAACAACTTATTCAGGGTCAAACTGGGGAATCCAGAGGGGATCTCACTAGGTCGATACTTTGTTATTAGGAAAATTTTCAGGAAATGTCCATGAACTCACACACATTTGTCAGTTTATTTACAGCATGGATTAATGTGGAAATGTATCTGTATGCCTTCTGTGCTATATATTAAGAGACCATGTAGGCCCCAGTTTGGCCGGTACCACTGCTACTAGATACCGATACAGCACAAACCTACAGGTTCATTGGTTCCGGGTCAAGTTGCCCCTAGTGACAGGGGTGTTATGTTATATGGACTCTCGTTTGTGAGCGCGTGTGTTTTGTGATAGCAACTACATCATTGTAGCTACCATTGAGTCCAAAGCGGCGCCCGGGCTGAATCCTCTCTTTACCCCACTCACTAACCCTCCCCGCCTTTAGCAATTGCCACACGGACACACTGGGGCAGACTACGCACTTCTATAAGCGCAGCCCTCCTGACACCATCCCAAATCAACAACCCTGCCTGGGGAATTTCGCGCGCAAAGCCCCGCCGCGCTACTCATTGGAGAGAGATTAGCCCTACGATTTCCGGTCATCCCAAAAGGGGCAATTAAACGGCGTGACAAGATTGGATCAGATCGCTGCCGCGCACACACGTGACCTGCCGTTCAGCTGACAGCTCTGCGCGTGACGTCATCGTTCGCCGGACACGCCCGAAGTGTCACTTACCAAAGTTATCCCGGCAGCGGAGTTCTACGGAACTTTACCTACAAGGGGAAGAAACGTCTTGCGGGGTCGGGTGTCCAGCAGTATCTAACAAGGAAAAATGTAAGTGTGGCTGCAGCGCTGGGGGGAAGGGTGCGCCGGCTTTTCTTATTGCGGGGAACGCCCTACCCGGTGATGTCCGCCCTTAACCCTGAGTTACTGAGCGGGGCCTGTGAGTCCTGGCACTTCCAATCACACTTGTCCTATAGCGTTACAGGCTGGAAACAATAGCAATTGATATCTGCCCTTTGGCTGCAACTTCTAGCATCTAGTGGGAGTTGTAGTACAACAAGAGCTTGCTGGCGGTCTGGGTCATACAGATCTATTATAAACTATACCCACTCCCTATAGGAGCTTCAGCTTTACTACATTGCCTTTATTCTTTATGGCTGTTAACTCCTACCGAACTGCAACTCCCCTCGCCTCAGTGGATCCTGTGAGTTAAAGGGGGTGTTCACCTTTAAATGAACTTTTAGTATGATGTAGAGAGAGTGATATCCTGAGACCATTTGCAATTGGTTTTTATTTTTTACTATTCGTGGTTTTTGAGTTATTTAGATTTTTATCCAGCAGCTCCCCAGTTTGCAATTTCAGCAATCTGGTTCCTAGGGTACAAATTACCCTAGCAACCATACATTGATTTGTAGAAGAGACTGGACAATGAATAGGAGAGGCCTGAATAGAAAGATGAGGAATAAAAAGTAGCAACTGCATAAGGAACCCAGGAAAAAACAAAGTTCTGCTGCTCCCTCTTTGGCCTTTGTGCAATTTGGCTGCAGACCAGAAAATTGTAATAACCATAAAATGAAACGTGTGATCTATTGTAGGTTTTGTACTAAGGAACAAAAAAAATAAAGTGTCCAGTGAATTAATTTCAGATGACGGGAGCTAAGGACGCATCAACTGTTTCACATATGTTTGGGGTTTGTATCTCAAAGGCTGTTTCCCAGCAGAGCTGCACAGTGTCAATAGATCAAGTGATTTCTCACTGGCACTAGTTCTTTTATTAATCCAGTAAGAAGGATCTGACTTCATGTTTGTGCCCCAACATTTAACAGCCAGCCTGAAAGATTTTTCTCCAGAAAAATAATTCCGAATTTCAGTTTGATTAATGATATGTCGTAATGTGGACTTTGGAATGGCACAGGGACAATATATCATTTGCCATTACAATTTTTCCCTTGGAAATAGGGATGCACTGAATCCACAATTTTGGATTCGGTCAAACCCCCGAATCCTTAAGATTCGTCCGAATACTGAACCAGAATCCTAATCTGCATATGCAAATTATGGGTGGGAAGGGGAAACATTTTTTACTTCCTTGTTTTGTGTCAAAAAAAATCACATGATTTCCCTCTACGCCCCTAATTTGCACATGCAAATTCGGATTTGGTGCGGAAGGGCAGAAGGATTTGGCCGCATTCCGAACCGAATCCTGGATTCAGTACATCCCTATTGGCGATCATGTGATCTGGAGATTGCATAAGAAGGCTCAGAAGAATTGCTTAAGATCCTGTGTAAATCTGCTTTACATATGCAATTGCTGATACAAGTCATATACAGGCTCACATAGGACTTGCATCCATAAACCTAAGTTTCCATGTGCATGGAGCATGAGGCTGCTGCTCTACACAGGCAATAGCTAAACATGAAGTTGCAACTAAATCTGAAACTATATGGACTTTTTGGAGGAGGTTTCTATATTTGAAACATAGTACTGGTGCTAAACTGTGGTGGTGTTTCACTGAGATACAATGTCACGTTTTTTCTCGTTACTTATCTTTAAGTATCAAACTGATTTGTACCGAACTATTTTAAGGGTGGTTTGTCTTTTTGCATTTTGTTTTCCCAGGACATCACCCATAAAGGTTTAGTGATACAATGTTCACTAGGGGATAAGAGGAGGTGGTGCTTCTCCTCTGTATGTTTTACATATCATTCACTCTATTTACGTCACTGTGGGTTTCCGCCGAACTGTGGGGGCGTTTGCTACACCTTTTCACTTTGAAAAAGGCAGATGTTTCAGTCGAAACATTAGTATGTGCCAGGGAGAAAAAAAAAAAAAAACAAATGTTTTCAATAAGTTCTGCTTGTGCAGTTTCTCAAACATTTTGCTTTTTCATTTTGCTTGAATCCTGCACCCAGGCACTGGATGACTAGATTTTTTCGATAGTGCCGATATTCTGCGTCAGTCCTATCCTAAGTGAAAAAAATAGTGTTATCGTTGGGGGGAGACAGACCATACCTTCTTTTCTCTTTAATTAGCATGATCTCCAAAAAATATAACATTGGCTGAAATGCCACTCCTCATCTTTCCTATTGGGTGCACGTGGGCAAGGCTTAATTTACATACTAAACAAGGTAGCCCCAGCACTCTCTATATTTCATTTCAATTTTTTTTTTCCAAATGACCAGCAACTCCAGGGTTTTAGTGAATAATATTTTATTAAGTATGTGCAGTAACAGCCAACGTGGGACCTTTCTCAAGATAAAGGTGCCAGAGTGGACCAAAACATCACGTTGGCTGTAACTGCACATACTTAATACAATATTATTCACTAAAACCCTGGATTTGCTGGTCGTTTGGAAAATCATATGAAGCTTTACCGTGCACCCAGGTATCATGCACATACATACACTCTGTTCAGACCTCCCTATCTACCTTTGAACAAACAAACCTCCTTCCTTACCTAAACAGCAGCCTTTGAGCAGCTCATTATTGGGGCTTTTCAGTGGACTGGTAATTAGTTTCTCTTCTGTGAGAAGTGACAGGAAATACTGACATGAAACTGGCTTCATATTCTTGTTTAGTTTAGAAATAACAGTTACCAAATATATTTCTTTAATAATACTTTAAGGGTCAGGGCACAGAGGCAGATTCCCCAAACTGCCTTCCCGCCGGCTAAAATGTAAATCGTGTTGGGATGGCACTCTTGAGTGATTCGTTTTCCGAAGTCGCCCAAAGTTGCCTGACGAGGAAACTTTACAATTTAGCCGACGGGGAGGCATTTCTGGGAAATTAGTCGCCCCGAAGAAGAGGAGATTTGTTGGCGGGCAACTAATCTCCCCGAATCTGCCTGTGTGTCTTGACCCTAAAGAGCAGCAGTGAAGCCTTCTTTAAGACATTTGTGAGAGACATACATATGGACGCCATCACAATTTGTTTTTGAAACACCTGGCAGGCAGATAAGTGGATCCTATGGTGTGATATAAGATTTCCATCTTCCTCTACTTACAGCAGGAATATGAATGTTGTTGATACGGCAAGTATAAGTATACCAAAGTAAAGGAAAACAAGCCAAGGTGCTGGTAGCTTTCTACAGTTATAAAGAAAGAAAGAGAGAGGATTTTGTTGTGGCATTTACAGCTCATGGCGATTGTTATGTAAAGAATGTCACAATCAAACAACTGCAAAGCCAAACTGGTGCTAAACCAATATGACACCCAAGTGGGGTTTTTATTAACTAGTTGCAGGGCAAGGTAACTGTAAATGTATTGCTGCTGTTTTCCCTATCTCTTTGCCACTGTCTGTGTTGGGCTGACTTCACCCTAGAGGGTCTGTCACTTTTTGGATTGGTTTAGCCCAGGTTTGAGAAGGTGCATGTTAGGGTGGGTATGGTTTAGGACCTGGGCATCACTAATCCAGACAAGAACTCGTTCAGTAAAGTCTCCTTGGGTGCGCCCACAGATTGATATTTATAACTAAAAAGCTGGGGCATTTTCTGTAAAGTACAACTCCTCATTCTGTCTGCTAAGAAATTTACTGGGAAATGGGTAAACATTCTGAAGTGAAGCTCAAGTGGTGGTGGTGGGCATAGGAAGGCCAGTAAAGAAGTAGTCCTCAGCTAGATTCCTTTAGTTCAGTACATCAGTAGCTGATAGGATTTGCCATTGGGATGAAGGGTTCCATCATTCAGGAAGGCCAAAAGATACCAGGAATAATAGTAATTAACTTGGAGCAAGGTAGCTGCACATTTTATATTTATGGAAATAGCAGAGAGGCAGTGAGTAGCGACAGTGCCTACATGAAGAAAGTTCTGCATGTTCATCAAATCTTACTTTGCCAATAACAGGAAGTTCTTTAAGGAAATAGTACAAAACCTTGACATTGTGGAAATCTGTGTTTAAGGTTAACAAAACTTTTCCAAGGAAAAGTACCGTGAACTTTGTGTCAATGTTGCATGTATACTTCTGGAGTTAAAGGGGAACTATTGCGAAAATGAAACTTTAATATAAGCTTCATCACTCTGAAATAAGAAACTTTCTAAATACAATAAATGAAATATTCTGCATTGTTTCGGAAATAGTCAAATGTATCTTCACTATCCCTCTCTCAACATCTGTTTTTCTTAATTCTGTCTTTGTGCAGGAGTTGGGCGTCATATTCATTGACAGTTAGGGGCCGATTCACGAAGGGTCGAATTTCGAAGTTAAAAATACTTCGAAATTCGACCCTCGAATTGAAATCCTTCGACTTCGAATATCGAAGTCGAAGGATTTAGCGCTAATCCTGCGATCGAACGATCGAAGGATTTTTCGTTCGATCGAACGATTAAATCCTTCTAATCGAACGATTCGAAGGATTTTAATCAAACGATCGAAGGAAAATCCTTCGATCAAAAAAAGCTTAGCAAGCCTATGGGGACCTTCCCCATAGGCTAACATTGACTTCGGTAGCTTTTATCTGCCGAAGTAGGGGGTCGAAGTTTTTTTTAAAGGGCAAGTACTTCGACTATCGAATGGTCGAATAGTCGAACGATTATTACTTCGAATCGTTCGATTTCGTTCGACTTCGATCGAATTCGATCGAATTTAACCAATTCGATGGTCGAAGTACCCAAAAAATACTTCGAAATTCGAAGTATTTTTCATTCGAACCCTTCACTCGAGCTGAGTGAATCGGCCCCTTACAATAGATCCAATATATTTTATAGGTGGGCTTCCTTTCCTGTCAGAAAAATCTGACAAAATAACTGCCTTTTGCACAAATTCTGCATGTAGAGAGACAGGATTTCTGGTGATTTTAATAGTGAGCTCTAATACATCTTATAGGCAAAAGGAGCCCCCTTATAAGATCTATTGTATTAATGAATATCTGACATCCAACTCCTGCATGAAGACAGAATGAAGATAAACAGATGCTGAGAGCGGGATAGTGAAGATAAACTTGATTATTTCAGATATGGTGTGGAATTGATTATACTTTAGAAAACTTCTTATTTCAGTATGCTAAAGGTTATATTTTTTATTTTCACAATAGTTCCCCTTTAACAATATAAGTCGTGTGTGTGTGTGTGGGGGGGGGCTGCAGATTGATCTGCCCCTTCATCAAAGCTGCCCAACACCCTAATCACATCATCATGATATAGAGAAGGAGAGAGGGTAGCTGGAGTCAGATCATTGAGCTAAACTCCTTGATTGTTCTGTTGCTCCAACTACAGTGGTCTGGGGGTTCTTCCAGCGAGTACCACGGAGTGATTGGCTTCCTTCGGATTTCCTGGAGCAGACGTATGTGCAGTAGAATAAATTAGCAGACTTCTTCATAAAAGTTTGGCTTCTTGCACTACTGTGCATGAGCACCCACACAAAGAAAGAAGAAGCTGATAGTGTCGTGGTGCTCACTGGCAGAACCCCCAGACCGGTGCAGATAGAAGCACCAACCCGGGGTGTCGGGTAAGTATACACAATCACTTGGTGATGCCTAACTTTTGTCACTACTAAGTAAAGAGCGCCTTTCCTTCTCCTTTGAGTTAACTTTTTGTAAGTTATAAAATGACCAATTCAGTTGGTCTTCATTGTTTTTTTTTTTTAAAATATTTGCCACTACAGTACTGGCTCTTTCTAGCTTTGAAATTGGAATCACTGCACCCTTGTAAAAAAACAAATACTAATATTATTACTCATCCTTCTATTCAGTCCCTCTCCTATTCCTAATTCAGTCTCCTATTCAAATCAATGCAGGGTTGCTAGCAGGGCTGTGGAGTCGGTACATAAATCCTTCAACTCCTACTCCTCAGTTTATGGTACCTCCAACTCTGACTCTGTGTTTAATATACTTATGTATTTTGCATGTTGATTGAAAGAAGTTAATTTACAAGGCCTTTTATCACTGCTAAATCTCCTTTGGTAATTCTAAACCAAATCAGTTAAACTACATAAACCAAAACAACTGAAAAACCTAAAACAATTGATATGTTAATTGAACCTGGCATATAGCTGTAGAATAGCTATTAAATACAATTAATACTTTTTCTAAGAACTGTTCTTAGAGAATTTATTTCTTCCAGGTCCAAGGTTGTGAGTCTGTCCTGGATTGTATAATCTGAACAGGAATTTCATACAAAGCAGCATGCTTGTGCTCTGGATCTCATTTCAGTACTTTGAGATTTACTAAACGTGTCCGTCTGTTACCCATCTGCTTGTAGCCAAACTTAGGTGATGGAATGGTGCAGCTTACATAGGAAATGCAGCTTTGTGTTTCTAACACAGACCCAAGAGAACCTATGGGGAGCTACCATAAAAGTGCCATTTTAAAAGCTGGCAATCCTTTTAGCCCAAATTTAGCACTGTGTTGTATATTTTCTGCACCCCCTTCTACATTTGGATCTGAAACACAGAATTCAAATCTGGACAAGTTCAAGAGTAAATTGCTTTATAGCCTCTGCTGCAATCCGCTTTATCCTTATTTAAATGAACAGTTCAGTGTAAATATAAGAACTTCCTTTCCTTTTCAGCTCTCTCCTAACTCTGAGTTAGGCAGTGACTATAAGGGGGGCCACATGGGACATAACTGTTCAGTGAGTTTGCAATTGATCCTTAGAATGGTAACCAATCAGTGGAAACCAAGAGAGCTGAAAAGCAGGAAGTAGTGTTCTGGCTATTATGTTAGACAGCCAGTCACTCCAGCCTTTATACATTACATTTTTGACTAACTATATTAAAAAAAAAAAAAAATATTTTGCACATACAATCCATTTACCCAGTTTTTATTTTTAATACAGAACTGTTCCTTTAAAGATACCGTAAAATAAAAACACTAGCTGTGCATGTGTTATGTCTCATTCTAAAGTCACTTAGTAAGTTGTTAAAGAGCACCTCTCATCTGAATTTTTTTGCCACCAGAGGTAAGAGCGAATAGATCCCATACTCCCATACCCATACACTTTCTCTCTTTCCTTGTCCATTGAGATTACTTTGAGCTATTTCAGGAGGTTGTATACCGTTTTTTTCTCTCCACTCTCACCTTTCCCCCCTTCTTTCATTTGTCTTTCCATTAAGATAAATTCCAAGTTGTACCAGAAGAGGGAGGTCAAGATCCTTTTTTTTTTATATATATTTACTGTTTTAGAGGATTTCAGTTCTTGATTTGAAATGGAAAGTTAATACTAATGAACATAATACACCATTACCATGGAAACGCAACAATTGTTGTCTAGTCATAGCTAACATTCTTTTACCTGGTTAAGAACCGATCATTAGCCATGAATTAAGGACCTCTTAACCTCAAACGGGATAATGTGCTTCCAACTAAAAGTATGAGAATCGTTATCCAAAATGCTGAGGACACTGGGTTTTCCAGATAAGGGATCTTTCTGTATTCTCTCACAGGGGTACAAGTCAATAAAATAAATTATGCATTGGGATTATTTTTTAGCAGTGCAAATTCCATAAAGGCCAGTTGAACACTATCTGGGCAACCATAATTAGAATCACCCCTAAACCCAGCAGTCGAAGTGGACTCATTCAGTTTGGCACATTACCCCACAAACACAACTTGTACACTACTTTGTCTCTTATTTACCTGGTGGACCTGTCCATTTTCATGAGCATTGTAGAAATTAATATTTGCATTAGTCTGTAAAGTCTTTAGCAAACCAGTTCATATGGACAATAAGTCATCGTTCTCACTACCTGTTAGAGTACGTTCTTAAAAGGGTGGTTCATATACGAGTTAACTTTTAGTATGGTGAGACAATTTGCAATTGGTTTTCATTTTTTTATTATTTGTGTTTTTGTTTAATATAGATTTTTATTCAGCAGCCCTCCATTTTGAAAATTCAGAAATCTTGTTGCTAGGGTTCAAATTACCATAGCAACTATGCACTAATTTATATGAGACTGGAATATGAGTTGGAGAGGGACTGAAGTTGAGTAATAAAAAGTAGCAATAACAATACATTTGTAGCCCTAAAAAAAGCATTTGTTTTTAGATAAGGACAGTGACACCCATTTGAAAGATGGAAAGAGTCAGAAGAAAAAAGGCAAATAACTGAAACTGAAAAAAAAGAGCAATCGAGAATTTGCTTAGAATCATTCTTTTTGTGGAGCTCTAGACCGATTCGGCAAAAGCCAAGGCATTTTTCCCAGTTTGTGCAATGTCTCTGGTTCTCGCTGCTGTTCCAAATTTAATAGCTTAGAACTCTCTGTACAGTATTCCCATAGCAGACACGTGGATCTTACAAATGTAGGGCAGGAGACCAGTTCATTTACATATTGTACAAGCCCAACTGTACTTGGCACCATTACAAGGGTGTATTAATACACCTTCCTCATTGTATGAACAACACTCTTGCCAAATAAACTCACCAGCCAGAATCTGGAAGTTTTAAAAGATTTTACATAAATAGACACTCTAGTAGTGTCATAATTATGCTACTGTTCTGCTGCATGGCGTGATTTAGGATCTTTATGTCCAATTTTTTTTATTTACTAGTTTGTGAGGAAGGATAATGGGCTGCTATTAAGAGAGTATACAATCATTTTTTTCCCATCCTACACATTTCCTTCCTACAAATTTACTGTTTTACAAAAAAAACTGTATTTAAAGGGATTCTGACATGATTTTTTTGATGTAGTTTTTATTTCTAAATTACACTCTTTACACTGCAAATAATTCACTTTACCCTGAAAAATGTCATTCCTGAACCAGCAAGTGTATTTTTTTTTTAATTTATAATATTGGCATGTAGGCAGCCATCTCAGGTCATTGTGCCTGGTCATGGGCTTTCAGAAAGAGCCAGCACTTTAGGATGGAACTGCTTTCTGGCAGGCTGTTGTTTCTCCTACTCAATGTAACTGAATGTGTCTCAGTAGGACTTGGCTTTTTACTATTGAGTGCTGTTCTTAGATCTACCAGGGAGCTGTTACCTTGTATAAGGTTACCTTCCCATTGTTCTGTTGTTGGGCTGCTGGGGGGAAAGGGAGGGGGGGTGTTATCACTCCAACTTGCAGTACAGCAGTAAAGCGTGACTGAAGTTTATAAGAGCGCAAGTCATATGACTGGGGGGCAGATGGGAAACTGACAATGTCTAGCCCCATGTCAGATTTCAAACTTAAATATAAAAAAATCTGTTTGCTCTTTTGAGAAACGGATTTCAGCGCAGAATTCTGCTGGAGCAGCAATATTAACTGTTGTGTTTTGGAAAAATAATTCCCATGACAGTATCCCTTTAAGGGAAACTAATTTTTGTTGGTGCCTTTCAATTCTTGTTCCAAAGACTTGATATGAAATAACACGATTTTCACTTCAGGAGAAGACTATTCGTAGTACCATTGAATCGTTTTCAAATATATTGATGTGTCTTGCATCAAGTTGGGCAATTTTGTGACCCTTGTGTGCTGTGCACGTAGTGCAGCCCAGTACCACTTATGCTTTTGTTTGTTATTGGCCAAAAATATATAAAATGTGATGGCTGGTGGGGAGGGGCATTTTGACATCTTTCAATAGAGCCTTTATTAAAGGAGAACAAAAGACATGTATAAAATGTAGTAACCCTGGACAGGCCTCCCACCCATCTCCCAATGTACATTAGTTTGTCCCCCCAAATGTAGCCTTATACCTATTCCCAAAGTGCAGAGTAGCAAAGTGTGGCTGGCGGGTGCCATCTAGCCATCCTCTTCTCTCTACCTTGTCCCATAATGCAGAGTAGCACAAATAGGTCTGAATTTGAAGGATGCAGTCTTGCATTTAGGGAGGAATATTTCTTAATTCTTTGATTGGCCTTCGTTCTCCTTCCATGTTCTACTGACCCTACAGTGAATATGGTGACTGGTTTACAGGAGACCTAAGGGTACATTTTATTTAACTTTGCCCCTCAGGTCCTCTCCCAGACCGCATCATTTTTATGGAGAAATACATTGGGGGGATTATTTATCAAAATCCGAAAATCGTGGATAATTTTGTGGTAAAATAGTCCCTCCAAATTCGCATGGATTGTTCCCCCTTATTTATCAAAACATTTTCCGGAAAATTTCCTGCGCAGCAAAAAACTCATACAATTGTGAAAAAATAAAATAAATTCGGATTAGATGCTCAAAAACCACGAAATCTTCGGTTTAATGCACGAAACCCAGCACAGATCAGGATATTCTCGTGACTTCTCTCATTGACTTCTACAGTTTTTTTCCCACTAAAATTAAGATTTTATAGTAAAAAAAAGTTTTTGCCATTCGGACTTTAATAAATAACCCCCTTAAAGGAACAGTAACACCAAAAAATGAAAGTGTTTTAACGTAATGAAAATGTCATGTAGTGTTGCCCTACACTGGTAAAACTGATCAGTTTGCTTCAGAAACACTACTATAGTTCATATAAAAAAAGCTGCTGAGTAGCAATGGTGGAAATTGAAAAAAGGCTATATGGCACAGGTTAAATAGTGGATAACAGATACCATTATGTTCTACAGAGCTTATCTGTTATCTGCTGTGTAACTTGAGCCTTTTCAATGGCTGCCACCATTGCTACATAGCAGCTGATTTATGTAAACAATAGTAGTGTTTCTGAAGCAAACACAGCAGTTTTACCAGTGCAGGGCAACACTGCATTATATTTTTATTACTTTAAAACAATTACATTTTTTGATGTTGCTGTTCCTTTAATGTTCCCGTACTAGAAATACAAATTGTAGATTGGCTTCTGTCTGCCTTGGCCATTCAGCCAGTTATTTCTACCACTGATACAGGGGCAAACAAGTTTACTCTACACAAATAATACAGTCTGGTAGGACATGGGAGGCCATTAGCCTGAGCTCTGCTGCTTGGCATAGTAAGTCATTTGGATTTGAGGGTACAAAGCACTTTAATACTTGGTTTCATTTGTCTTTTAAGGCAAATGTGTGTAAGAGCATCATTGTTTTTCAATCATATCTAGTGTTTTTGTAATGTTGTTTGTGTTGATGTATTTTTGCTAGTATTTCTATGTTCCAGAAATGTCCAAATTTGGTTCTGTAGTTTAAATTACTTTTGGGAACTCCTAAATTCTTTGTCAGCCTGTAAAGCTGACGAGTTCCCAAACTGTGCCACCAGTGTTATATGGTTGTACAGTTGTTAATGAGAGTTCTATAGTAACTAAATGAATTGTACTGAGGAAAAGGTAGGTGTGGTATTCCTGTTCTTTTCCCTGTTCCATACACACGTGGTGATGGGTGTACACAGTTTCTCTGATGGATATACTCTTTTGACTGTTTATTCCCGTCTTTAATAAAGTATTTCATAATTAAATAATCTAAATTAAAAGTTTTAAGTGCCATAGTAATTTAATTGTGGCATAAGTGTTCTTCTTAGCTCTATAGTGAGCATCTGAACCTTCATTACTCATTTAAGAGGACCACTGGGCTAATTACTGTTGCATGCACCTTATGTGTGTGTCTAGTGTAATTGTCATAAGGTCCTTAGATTGTAAACTTCACTGGCACAGGGACTGATGGGAACGATGAACAGTTTATTAATCACTGTGTAACATAGTAAATGATACGTTACATGTCTTATATGGACGTTATTACACAACTGTGTGTTGATTAGATAACTTTTCTAAGGGCTTTTGCAAGTTCTATCTATCGTTTTTAATACCGGTATGAGTTTCATTATCTAGAAAACGCTGGATTATGGAAAGGCCATTCCTTATAGACTCCATTTTATTGAATTAAGTAATTTTTTTTTTTAAAAAAAATACAGGTATGGGACCTGTTATCCAGAATGCTCGGGACCTGGGGTTTTCTGGATAAGGGATCATGTAAACATTGAATAAACCCAATAAGCTTATTTTTCTTGCAATAAAGATTAATTACAGTATATCTTAGTTGGGATCAAGAACAAGAGAAAAAGGAAGTACATTTTTGGATTATTTGATTATAACGGAGTCTATGGGACTTTTTTGGATTACGGGTTTCCGTGAAATGGATCCTATAACTCTAATTATAAAACAGTACCTTGTACTTGATCCCAACTAAGATATAATTATCTTATTATTGGGGGTTTATGTAATGTTTGAATGATATTTGGCAGACTTAGTAATACTGACATTTAAAATTTTCTTTTCAAAATATTAATCGACATTTAAAAGTTATCGATAGGTTTTCGCTGATAGTTCTGCTTTTGTAAGTAATTGTCACTGGAAGTTCCTAAACCTGACTGTTTTGTCAACCTGACCGTCCCTTCTTAACCTGTCAGAGTTTCTAATGCTAACGGACTCCTGCTGCACAAATATGGCAGCCCCCTCATACAGGAACAAAGCATCAGGCAAAGACTCTATGGCAAAATTATAAATAGCATTCATAGACAATATTATGCTAGATAATAAAAAGGTTATTTTCTGATATCCGTATCTCTTTCAGGTCTCTTTCAGACCAGCTGAAGGGCATCTCTTGTAGAATTATTCTATATTATGACAAAATATAGAAAAGCACCTTAGTCCAAATCTAAACATCAAAAGCCAAAAGTGCAGATTTTCTTTCAATATTTCTGTGCGAGAATAGGTCGGGCCATTCATAACGTACCTGTGTTTTGTTCGTTTAGCAGCTGAGTCAGACTTAAAGGAACAGTTCAGTGTAAAAATAAAAACTAGGTAAATAGGCTGTGCAAAATAAAAAATGTTTCTAATATAGTTAGTCAAAAATATAGTAAACAAACAAAAATATAGTTAGGCAAAAATGTAATGCATAAAGGCTGGAGTGACTGAATGTCTAACATAATAGCCAGAACACTACTTCCTGCTTTTCAGCTCTCTTGGTTTCCACTGATTGGTTACCAGGCAGTAACCAATCAGTGACTTGAGGGGGCCACATGGATCATTAATGCTGAGGATCTAGTGCAAACTCACTGAACAGTTATGTCCCATATGCCCCCCTAAAAGTCAGAGTTAGAGAAAAGCAGGAAGCAACGTTCTGGCTATTATGATGGACATCGAGTCAGTCTTTATACATTACATTTTTGGCTAACTAACTATATTAGAAACATTTTTTATTTTGCACTGTATCTATTTACCCAGTTTTTATTTTTACCCTGAGCTGTTCCATTAAGGCATGTTAATACCCCTTGGGAGTGCAGTTTGAATATTCCACAACCAATACGGTGTTTCATGTTATTAATTTGTTTTGTTTCCCAGGTCTACTCCTGGACCTTCAGCCACAGGTGATCCTGGAAATCGGCGCCTGCAGCAGACTCAAGCACAAGTCAATGAGGTCAGTCTTATGGGGGCAGAAGATTATCCTGATATTATTGTTGCAGAGGCAGCGCCACACAGCTATAGGTACCCATTTGAGACTGGCCAAGCAAACGGAAAAGGATTATAACAATTGGCTTGTCCAATATCCCTTTGCTTTGTATTACAAAATAATGGGATATTCATTGGACTATCGATTTGTAACATACTAAAAACTGTGTCCCAAGGAGGAGTTCATGTTTGACGTAAACTGTGATCAGGTTGAAATTCGGTTTGTTGATTGCTTTGTGCAGAGGGAATAGGCATCATCACTCTGTAAGCATCACCACAGTAGCATTGATAGACCTACTTCTGAACAATTGCTCTATATCCCAGACAATTCACTGGCTTGTCAGTAAATTCAAGGCATGAATGTGTTTCCGGTTCTTGTCTATTTTTGGCTACCCCATTGTCTAACAACACATCCCTTTTTATGCATTAATCCATTTTCCTGCTTATCTTGTCATTATTATTATTATCTATGTCCTGCTGTTTAAATTACTATTAATGGTAGTCTTTTTTTCTAAAGGCAGGTTATGAGTCTAAGGAATATTGTGTTTCATATTAATTTAGGCTTGCTATTTCCAACCTGGGCTTATTCATATTACACATTTTTTTCATTGAAGTGAATGAGATGTATGATGCCAATTCTAAAGTATTTAATACAACTCTTTTTGTTCTGCTTTGATATATTACGCACATAATCCAAAAGCTATTTAAAAAGGACCAAATTAAAGGTTGGTAAGAATAGACATTTTATAACATACTAAAACATACTAAAAGTTCATTTAATTTAAATTATGACGGCATCAAAATAATTATTTTATGTGGGTACTGTATTATTTATGCTACTGGGTGCTTAATATTGAATAGGCAAATTTATTTAGAATTTCTTTTGCATCTGTCCTTTTTTGAACCTCTAGGTGGTTGATATTATGAGAGTTAATGTGGACAAAGTCCTGGAGAGAGACCAGAAGTTGACTGATCTTGATGATAGGGCAGATGCATTGCAAGCAGGCGCTTCCCAGTTTGAGACCAGTGCTGCGAAGCTTAAAAGAAAGTACTGGTGGAAAAACTGCAAGGTAAGAAGCTGAAAAGATTAAATGTAATGTTGATTTGATAACGTTGATGTCACAAACGCTAGCTTATGCGGTTGTCTTTCCCTCATCTGAGAGGAGAAAAAGTAACATTGCTTCTATCATCCTGCATCTTCTCTGGTATGTAAAGCGTTATCTGATGTTTTATAACGAATTTATCGTTTAATTTTAATGTTTTTCCCCTTTTTTTTTTTTTTATTTAGATGTGGGCAATATTGATAGCTGTAGTTGTGATAATAATCATCATTATCATTGGTAAGTATGTCTGCAACAAATAGAAGTCATACACATAGAAAGTGGCACACTATGGGGCAGATTTATCAAGGGTCGAATAGAAAATTAGAATTTTGCATTAGTTTTTTTAGTCAAAACTCACAAATTCGAATTGGGAATAATCCAAACTCTATTCGAATTTGAAATTCATCAAACCTTTACCCTGGGATTACTTTGGATTCAACCATTTGCCACCTAAAACCTATCCAGTTGATGTATAAGGCAATGTCAATAGGAGACCCATTTGAAGATGTTAATAGCCTTCCTGACATTTGAGTTTTTCTCTTAGAAAAAAACTGGATTCATGTTTAGTTGAATTCTAAACGAGTTTTCGAGTCAGTAAAATTAGATGGTTTTAGACGTTTAAAATTTTTCTTAAATAACCTCCCAATCGAATTTCAAGTATATTCGAATGAGTAAAAAAAAAAAATTCAGAAGAATTCTATATTTGACTTTTCTGTTGGAGCCTGCAATGGTCAGCTGAAAATGCAGCTCTGTGCTGTAGATTTCAGGCTTCTGCTGCATGGTTACTAGACAGTCACTATGTTTTTTCCAGATAAACACCATCACAGGCAAAGCACAGTACATACTAGAGTCCTGCAGTGGGTCAGGTACTCGCAGGTTACCTACAAAAACCTGCAGTACCCTGTGGGTAGAAGTTCCGGGTGCGGGTATAGACTAAGTTTGGTGGTTCTGCAGGTTTGCGGGTCTTCTCTATAGCGATTTTCACTCCTTTTTTCGGATCATGTCTACTTCCGTTGATGTCACTTCCAGTTTACAATGACAACATTTCCTGTTTTACTCCTGTGTTTCGGATCACGGTTACTTCCGATGATGTCATTTCCGGTTTACAATGACATCACTTCCTGTTTTACTCCTTTGTTTCTGATCACGGTTACTTCTGGTGATGTCATTTCCGGTTTATAATGACCGTGTTTCCTGATTCTTGATGGTCAGCGGGTCTGGGTTGCGGATAAGGTATTTGCAGGTTGGGTAGCGGGTCCAATCGGGTAAGAATGCGGGTCTGGGTTGCGGATTACAGGTCGCGGGTACAGGTTCCAAAAAGTGGACCCGCGCAGGACTCTAGTACATGCTACAGCTAGAGACATATTGGACATGCTCTGATATACCCCTTTAACAGCCATTGCCCATCAAACATAACAATGGGTGGTTAGTGCACTATAACACTCATGTGGTTGAGCCATGTATATATTGTATTCTAGCTAAGTTTCCATGCACAAGGTTTAAATGCAGAAATTCTTCAAAACAGAATATGTTTTGTATTTAGCTGTAGTTTGGAGATTCTTTGTGTAGCGGGACTGTGTATAGTACAGTAAGCACCACTCTGCCAACTAAACTATGTTTCACTATGTGGGCAGATCTGAAATTCATTATACAGCCCCAAAGGAGATATCCACATCAACAAAAACCCTTAAATAAATTGTTTAGTGTAAAAATAAAAACTGGGTACATAGATTGTATGTGCAAAATTATAAATATTTCTAATATAGTTAGTTAGCCAAAAATGTAATGTATAAAGGCTGGAGTGACTGGATGTGTAACATAATAGCCAGAAACTACTTCCTGCTTTGCAGCTCTCTTGGTTTCCACTGATTGGTTACCAGGCAGTAACCAATCAGCGACTTGACGGGGGCTGTATGGGTCATAACGGTTGCTTTTATATCTGAGCTGTATGCTAACGATCAATTGCAAACATGTGGCCCCCCTTCAAGTCGCTGACAAACTCGGTGTTAGAGAGCTGAAAAGCAGGAACTAGTGTTCTGTTTTGTTCTGTTATGTCAGACATCCGTTCACTCCAGCCTTTATACATTACATTTTTGGCTAATTAGCTATATTACAAACATTTTTTTATTTTAAACAGTCTATCTATTTACCCAGTTTTTATTTGTACACTGAACTATTCATTATATTAATTTAGAAATGCAAAAGACAAAATAATGAGACAAATTACATTCTACAAATCTCAATCCACTCTTTTACACATTTATGTAAAATGAAATTAGCGTGTTGAATATATTAAAAGAAGGAAAACAACAACATAATGATGCCATTATATTCATGAGCAGATATGGTTAGTTGCTGCCCTCTTGTCTGAATTTCTTAATGCTGTTTTTGTTTTACAGTGTGGAGCGTCTCCTAATCCGTCGGGGATACGGATCCTAACTGATGCCAAACCAGTTGCTGCAGCTTTTTTTTTTTTTTTTAATCTCTGAACCTGCTGTATTCAATAGTTTATATTCCAGCTCAAGGAAAAATGTTTGTTTAGAGTTAATATTTCTTGTTTATAGAGTTAAGTGCCTTAGTGAAACATAAAACACAACCTATTTAATGCCAAACTAATGGGCACAATGTGTCTTTACACAACATTGAATGTGAGTTTATTTGCCCACTTAAATACTTACTATTCTTTTTAATTGCTGTGCAGAGGAAGGCATCAGATTGTGCACTTCGCAAATTGTCAAGGACTTTGCAACTTTATGCAGGGGTTGTTGAACTAAAACTCCCAGCAGCATGCTTAACTGGTATTTTTCTGAAGCAACTGGAGCCTCTCAAGATGCAAATCTGTGAACTGTATCAGAAATCAAAAATCTAAAAAGTAAATTCATTATTTATCCTTTAAATGGAGTGCCAAGAGATGAAACCTTTCTTGGGTATTTGTAGGAACATAAATATTTAAAGGAAAAATACAATATAATCTAAGAACTTTGCTCCTTCTTATATTTCAGTTTTACAAACCAATGTGAGCTTCTCTGTTGCTAGACTTTGTGGCTACCCTTAGTAAAATAGAAAATATAGGCTATTGTGCCATTTCTAAAACGAACTAATTTCTAATGAAATGAAAGAATAAAAGCAATTAGAGTAGTGACTGGATGAAAAATAGACACACCAGCGCTTATATTTAGCTCATTAATTTTCTCTTTGGAAATCTCTTTCTGCATCATTTGAAATACTGGCAAGGAAGGAGGGACTAAAACACTTGTGTTACAAATTGTAACAACTTCTCCACAGCTTACAGACAGCATGCATGAACTACATAACCCACAATGCATTGCACTGTGATGTTAAAGGGATACTATCATGGGAAAAAAAAATTCAAAATGAATCAGTTAATAGTGCTGTTCCAGCAGAATTCTGTGCTGAAATCCATTTCTCAAAAGAGCAAACAGATTTTTTTTATATTCAATTTTAAAATCTGACACGGGCTAGACATTTTGTCAATTTCCCAGCTGCACCAGTCATGTGACTTGTGCCTGCACTTTAGGAGAGAAATGCTTTCTGGCAGGCTGAATGTGTCTTGGTGACACATGGGTTTTTACTATTGAGTGTTGTTCTTAGATCTACCAGGCAGCTGTTGTCTTGTGTTAGGGAGCTGCTATCTGGTTACCTTCCCATTGTTCTTTTGTTTGGCTGCTGTGGGGAAAAGGGAGGGGGGTGATATCACTCTTAACTTGCAGTAAAGAGTGATTGAAGTTTATCAGAGCACAAGTCACATGACTTGGGGCAGCTGGGAAATTGACAATATGTCTAGCCCCATGTCAGATTTCTAATTTGAATATAAAAAAATCTGTTTGCTCTTTTGAGAAATGGATTTCAGTGCAGAATTCTGCTGGAGCAGCACTATTAACTGATTCATTTTGAAAAAAAATTTTTTTCCCATGACAGTATCCCTTTAAGTCTTATTGAAATCACCTGTGCAGGGAATTGTGGGGTTTGGAGGATGCAGGCTAAGGACAGATGGCTGTTGATACAAAGTAACAGTAGTCAGCCAGCTCAACAAAATAGTCAGACAAATCAGCAGGAGAGCAGGGGGCTAGGCTTAGGGAACTGTTCAAAACCATTAAAAATCATGAAAAGTCTACATATTTTTAAACTGATATATATTGCAAAGTTGCTTGAAATTGTTTACTTTTCAAAAAGCTGAAGTTGTGTTTGTGTGGAGTTCCCCTTTAAGTAGGGATGTTGGATGCACAGCTGTCTAGGCATCCTGACCTTTTTGTCCCAGCATATTCAGGCTGAGGGACAACTTTTACTACAAAGCAGCTGTATCCTTTGAGTTTGGCACTAGGTTAATTATATGTTGCACTAGTACTGTGAGTTCAAGGAAAATGTATATTTGCATGGTGAGACTGGTTAATCCAGTTGTCGCATGTATTGTAGGAAAGTGCCAGCCTGCCTCTGTTTATATGCATGGATATCATGTACTGGTAAGCAGACTGCTACATGACAGTTTTGCCTTTGTGAATAGTTTACTGTGGTCTTTCCATTTGCACCAGCCATTTTTACCATTTGCCGACATTAATGTTCCATTCAAAGCCTTCTTGCAGCAACTATTTGTATTTTGCCAGTTTCTATGCAGTTTGTATAGCCGGAGGTTTTTATTTTTATTATTCCTATGGGGCACAATATATTGTTATATACTGTATGACCCTGTTGAAAACAATAAATTTCAGCTTGAAACAAATAGCAGCTACAGATTTTCAGTTGACGGCATAGATTAGTGTTATCTCCCAGATACACACGGTCTTACTTTTTTCTAGATTACAAGTTGACAGATACAACTGTAGTAAAACAATTGATTGTTAGTTCATTTGCACCCAATTTTCTTAGGTTTGTTCCACCTAGATTGAGCCCCAGTAAATACACCCGCTATAATACTGCTCATTAGAGCCACATCTTTTTATTCTGCAATTTACCAAAGTGACCTTCTTTCAAAAAGTGCCTTCCACAAAGATCCTAATCGCAAATTCCACTGACTATGATGGTAACAAATGCTTTTCCAGTTTATATATATATATATATATATATATATATATATATATATATATATATATATATATATATATATATATATATATATATATATATATATATATATATGTAGTTCGATAAAGAAACAGCACTCGCCATAAATGCTCAATATTTTGTATTAAATGATAAAATAGTTACATCACCATATATGTGCACATACATAGAAGCGACGTTTCGAGCCGAAAAGGCTCTTTCTCAAGCCATGTGAAACAATGGTGTAAAAATGCATACAAACTCCATAGCGTCCTTTATAGTCCAGTAGGGGAAGTGACATAGTGCATTCTTGTTCATACTCTCTATAGGGATTCCACCCTGTAACCTGTGTAAAATATACATAGCCTTACAAATATAGATATACATAGGCAATTACTGAACACATATTTTCTGGTATCCTTCAATTATCAAAGAAACAGATATAGATCATAGTCTCGATTTAAACCATGTGGGTGGAGTGTATTTAATTTATTGATCCACCAAACTTCCCTTTGTTTTAATCTCAGTTCCCGATCCCCTCCTCTCTTGAGTGGAGGTACAGTTTCCAACACCATGAATCGTAACTGATCGACCGTATGGCCAAATTCCTTAAAGTGTCTAGATAGTGGCAACGCCAAATTGCCTGATTTAATGGTAGATTTATGCTGCGAAATCCGTGACTTAACTTTCTGCACAGTTTCCCCAACATAAATCTTGCCACATGGGCACACAATAGCATATACCACATATTGGGACAAACAGGTGTGGTATCCCCTAATCTGTATAGTCTCGCCAGTACTTGGATGTACAAAAGTTTTTCCCTTAATCACATATTTACATTGTATACAATTTAAACATTGGTACATACCCGTATTTCTGGCACCAAGAAATGCATTACTTTTGGTATCACCCTTTTGAACTAGGGATCTAGATACCTTAGATCCAATAGTGGTACCCTTTTTGTATGATATTAGTGGAGGGGAAGCAAATTCCCCCACCATAGGGTATGCCCTACGTAGTATGTACCAATGTTTACGTAGAATGGTATTGACCTGCTTGCTCAATGGCCCATATTGGGTCACAAAAGTGATCCTAGACCCCTTTGTTTTCTTAACCTTTCTGTGATCAATAATTTTTTCTGCCCTGTCCAATACCCTAGATGGATATCCCCTCTGTTTAAATTTAGTTCTCATTTGTTTAGTTTGCAATTCTCTCGTCGTAGGATCACTTACTAGTCTACGCACACGAGTAAATTGACTAATAGGGATTGACTGTTTGGTGTGTAAAGGGTGATTACTTGCAAAATGGAGTATCTGGTTTCGGTCAGTGGGCTTAGAGTATAATTTGGTTTGTAAACCTCTCTCCCTGTAAATTAGAATATCCAAAAAAGAAACTTCTTTGTGATCACAAATATTGGAAAATTTGATGGAGGGATGAAAACCATTGAGTCGTTCGTGGAACCGCGATAGGGAGCCCATGTCACCCCGCCATATAACGAAAATATCGTCGATATATCTCCACCAAGCTACACAATGAGCCCGGTACAGATCATCACGATATACGTATAGTTCTTCAAGCCAAACCATGAAGGTATTGGCGTATGAGGGGGCGACATTGGATCCCATCGCGGTCCCACGTAACTGTAGATAAAATACCTCCTGAAAAACGAAGTAATTCATCCTCAATATGATTTCTGTATCTGTTCCTTTAATACAAGATGAAGAAGATGTCATACTGGCCACATTCGATGTGTCCAGTTTGTACACATCGATACCGCACAATGACGGGTTAAAAGCCTGTGAATGGTTGTTACGTGGGAGTGAACAATATCAGGATATGCAAATTAATTTTTTTCTGGAGGCACTAGAAATCATATTGAGGATGAATTACTTCGTTTTTCAGGAGGTATTTTATCTACAGTTACGTGGGACCGCGATGGGATCCAATGTCGCCCCCTCATACGCCAATACCTTCATGGTTTGGCTTGAAGAACTATACGTATATCGTGATGATCTGTACCGGGCTCATTGTGTAGCTTGGTGGAGATATATCGACGATATTTTCGTTATATGGCGGGGTGACATGGGCTCCCTATCGCGGTTCCACGAACGACTCAATGGTTTTCATCCCTCCATCAAATTTTCCAATATTTGTGATCACAAAGAAGTTTCTTTTTTGGATATTCTAATTTACAGGGAGAGAGGTTTACAAACCAAATTATACTCTAAGCCCACTGACCGAAACCAGATACTCCATTTTGCAAGTAATCACCCTTTACACACCAAACAGTCAATCCCTATTAGTCAATTTACTCGTGTGCGTAGACTAGTAAGTGATCCTACGACGAGAGAATTGCAAACTAAACAAATGAGAACTAAATTTAAACAGAGGGGATATCCATCTAGGGTATTGGACAGGGCAGAAAAAATTATTGATCACAGAAAGGTTAAGAAAACAAAGGGGTCTAGGATCACTTTTGTGACCCAATATGGGCCATTGAGCAAGCAGGTCAATACCATTCTACGTAAACATTGGTACATACTACGTAGGGCATACCCTATGGTGGGGGAATTTGCTTCCCCTCCACTAATATCATACAAAAAGGGTACCACTATTGGATCTAAGGTATCTAGATCCCTAGTTCAAAAGGGTGATACCAAAAGTAATGCATTTCTTGGTGCCAGAAATACGGGTATGTACCAATGTTTAAATTGTATACAATGTAAATATGTGATTAAGGGAAAAACTTTTGTACATCCAAGTACTGGCGAGACTATACAGATTAGGGGATACCACACCTGTTTGTCCCAATATGTGGTATATGCTATTGTGTGCCCATGTGGCAAGATTTATGTTGGGGAAACTGTGCAGAAAGTTAAGTCACGGATTTCGCAGCATAAATCTACCATTAAATCAGGCAATTTGGCGTTGCCACTATCTAGACACTTTAAGGAATTTGGCCATACGGTCGATCAGTTACGATTCATGGTGTTGGAAACTGTACCTCCACTCAAGAGAGGAGGGGATCGGGAACTGAGATTAAAACAAAGGGAAGTTTGGTGGATCAATAAATTAAATACACTCCACCCACATGGTTTAAATCGAGACTATGATCTATATCTGTTTCTTTGATAATTGAAGGATACCAGAAAATATGTGTTCAGTAATTGCCTATGTATATCTATATTTGTAAGGCTATGTATATTTTACACAGGTTACAGGGTGGAATCCCTATAGAGAGTATGAACAAGAATGCACTATGTCACTTCCCCTACTGGACTATAAAGGACGCTATGGAGTTTGTATGCATTTTTACACCATTGTTTCACATGGCTTGAGAAAGAGCCTTTTTCGGCTCGAAACGTCGCTTCTATGTATGTGCACATATATGGTGATGTAACTATTTTATCATTTAATACAAAATATTGAGCATTTATGGCGAGTGCTGTTTCTTTATCGAACTACATATATTATGGAGGACTGACCGGAGACCCCATGAGACGTGCACCGCAAAGATACTGCAAAGCGTGAGTGCTGTTACTAGCATTTGTACTACATATACATATATATATACATATATATATACATATATATATATATATATATATATATATACATATATATATATATATATATATATATATATATATATATATATATATATATATATATATATATATATATATATATATATATATATAGTGAATAAAGTACCCCCTCTTGTAAAATATAAGGATATTATTAGTTACCGAGGAGTTTCATGACCATATAAAAACACGAGGCCGAAGGCCGAGTGTTTTTATACAGGTCATGGAACTCCGAGGTAACTTCTAATATCCTCATATTTTACAAGTGGGGGTACTTTATTTATTATAATACACAAATTTTAGTGAGTCATGTGACAGAAATTACATCACTACTCACCGTTTATAACTGATGACATCACTACTCACCGTTTATAAGGATATAATTTACAGGATATTCATGGCTTTTGTGTATTATATATATATATATATTTATATATATTTATATATATATATATATATATATATATATATATATATATATATATATATATATATATATATATATATATATATATATATATATATATATATATATATATATATATATATATATATATATATATATATATATAGGCCAAGGCTTAACTTAATTATCTGCATCTTAACCAAAACACAAGTATTTAATTTCAGATTTTTACCAATTTCTAAAATGCGACCACCATTACAGATGCTGGCACTGGACCAATTAACAATAGGGAAATCCAGTCTCAACTTGCTTTAATGTGCAAAAGCTGGAGAAACAAGTGGTCAGCTTGGGGTTTAGGGTCCCTTGTAATATTGGAATCCCCCTATGCAGGTTGAACAGTGTCTATAGAGTGGCATCCAATTAGGCAAATCATATCTTCAAGTGTCAGTAGTTCTTTGTTTAGAGTATTAAATCAACATTTATTGACATTCATATGTAAGTCCACCTATATGATGGTTCTGTATCATGTGTGGTATTTGTCTCCAGCATATCCTTGTTACTTCCATTTCTTATACTTAATGCTTTTTCTGTCTAACGAATCGTTTTGTACACCGTGCACTAACATGGATTTACTGTAAAATGAAATAAAACTGTCCGTTTATGTTTCTTGACTGCAGTGTGTGGCCCTCACAACTCTCCTGAAAAACTATTGGAAGTCAAATAATCCTATTTTTCAACAGTTCCACTATTCCTTGGGTTTTTACTGTTTTCCTGGAAATGTTTGTATTAAAAATGACATTTACTGCTCAGAAACATCTCCGTGTTCACTGTTTGAATAAACAGAGGTAAGTTCAAAGTTTCAGTTGAAGATCACTTTGTTATAAACATCACCATTAAGAAAGCCATGCATTGTAGGTGGGGCACATTAGTCCTCTTTAGCCTAATGCTTAAAGGAAATTTAGAACATTATGATTGATTGAGCCAATAGCTGGTTTGATGTGAATGTAAGACCAGTGAAGAGACACTTCATTTCTATGGAAGATTTTTCTGCTTTGCCAAACCGTATTTGTGCAATTGTGTAATTCTATATAGGCTCAAATACAGCTCTGTTTTTATCACATACAAATCATTGAAACATATTGATTGTTTGACCCAGGAATATTTTTTTAAAGGAGAACTAAAGCCCCCCCAATCCCCCAATAAGAAAAGCCATTATTTCCATACACGCAAATGCATTGGGAAGAATTGTGGAATGTAACAGCTGCCAGAAGTTGGTGGACTCCATGTAACACAGATGTGATATTTTGTATACTAAACATAAGCATGAACTTACTGCACCACAAGCCTAATCAAACAAATAATTTATGCTTTCAAAGTTGGCTACAAGGGGTCACCATCTTGTAACTTTGTTAAACATCTTTGCAAGACTAAGACTGTGCACATGCTCAGTGTGGTCTGGGCTGCTTAGGGATTGTCATAAACAAAGCTGCTTGAGTTCTGCATGGCTGGTAAGTAAGGCGGGGGCTCCGCCTGCTGTTCATAAGTATGATTGTTTCCCTGCTCAGCAGTTAGGGACCGTCTGACAATTCCTATCCACAGCAGTAAATGAAGGGAGAATTTCACTGCATACAGTCGGGTTTCTTATAAAAACAATACACATTTTTTAATTAAAGTATATTGGAGATAGGTTTCTTTTTCATTAAAGAAAGTAAAAATGGGATTTTATTTTTTTGCCTTTCCTTGTCCTTTAACACCCTCGGGGTTTAATAAATCCCGAAAAATTCTAGTTTTTTTCCCCCCACTAAAAATTTGGATTTTATAGTAAAAGAAACTGGATTTTTTTAGTTTATGGCATACAGACTTTGATAAATAACCCCCATAGTATGGCTTTATATTCCATGACCTTTCTATAATATGTATAACTTTTCTATAGATTTTAAAAGCAAAAAGACAAAAGAATTTGAAATCTGAGCAGAGCTGCAAAAAGCTACTGAATATTCACACGGTGAAGAACAATGCCTAGAAATATACTGTATGTGCATTCCTGCCCTTCTGTTTAGCTGGTGTTTGGAGAGGCATGTCAGTAAGCACTCTCAGCACTAATAGCTCTACTTCAATAATAAGGATGTTAGAAAGAACTCCGATTGAAAGGATGAGTAATAGCCATCTTTACGTAACAGGCTTCATCTATTCCCTTTTCCAATTATTTCATCATTTTTCCACCACCTGGAGTGCTGAAGCACATGGATTTCATGTTCAAAGTCCAAGTGCACATCTATTGCTATTCTGAATAATGCAGTTATCCACGGAGTACGAACTGCAACTTTGCTCATCTGAGAGTAAAAATAGTTTATAAAAAATTGTGTAATGTGGGACTTCAACCAGAAGGTAGCTTGCGCTTTAACCTGTCATCGAAAAAAATACATATCCGGGATTTACAAATTATTTTACGAAAGCGAACTGGAGCTTTTGAAAGTTTTCCTTATATTTAGCGGAAGATCTATAACAATATATCATCAGATATTTGGTTAAAAAACTCTCATTTAGACCACTGTTATCCCCAGCACATGCTTCTAAGCAGCCAATCCGGGGAGGTCACAGACTTTTCCAACATTCCGTTGGCTTTGCTGTACATAGGAATCTGTGTTGACACAAAGTTTATTAAAAGAAGGCTTGATAGTTTAAAAATCTTGGGTTGGGAACAGTGATTACATTTTTAACCATGAGAAAAATTGCTTGGAAATGACTGGTATCCTGGCACGGAAAGGGTTAATCAGGAATCATTGCAAGTTTCCGGGGACCATTCCATCATTGTACAGGTATGGGACCTGTTACCCAGAATGCTCGGGGCCTGGAGTTTTCCAGATAATGGATCTTTCCGTAAAAGGAATCCTCATACCTTACGTTTACTAGAAAATCATTTAAACATTAAATAAACCAAATAGGCTGGTTTTGCTTCCAATAAGGATTAATTAAATCTTAGTTTGGATCAAGTACAAGCTACTGATTATCTGGATAAAATGGACTTTATTGGGCAAATTTACTATAAAGGGCGAAGTGACTAACGCCGATGAAAATTCGCCAGGATGGTCGTGATTTCGGTACTTCGCTGATTTACTAACGGGCGCAGGCGTAACTTTGCTAGTGAAAGAGAGTGACGCTGGCGCTCATTCGCACTCAATCCCCAGGCGAAGTTGTGGTCTGGCGAAGGGACATAACTGCGCTAATTCCTTCAGATGCAGATTTTACTGAACGTTACCTCTTCGCCAGCTCAGACCAGGCAGTGCAATACAGTAGATAGGACCTCCTCAAAATTTAGCTGAAAAATTTTCCCAAAAAACACTGGCGTCTTGTCCTTTTATCAGGGTGATAGGCTGCAAAAGAGCGTAACATTTTTTTGGGGTAACCGGATTCCCCCCTACATTTCCTAACATATGGCACATAAACTATACACTGGGCTCATGTGTAGGGCAATATAACAACTCTATTTTATTTTATTAAGGTTCCCTGGGCTTTTATAATGTAATGTATTTGGTGCAACATATACGTCCATTCAACTTCCCGCCGTATGGAAATTAGCCAATGCTAGCGCAACTTCGCTCTGCTTGCCGAATGAACGCTAGCGCAACTGGGCTAGCAGCGTTTGGAGCCCTGGACGCAACTTTGCACGTTAGTGAACATTGGTGAAGTGTTGCGCTGCCTGCGAAGAGGAATTTTCGGCTCTTAGTAAATGAACCCCTATGGGAGATGGCCTTTCTGGATAATGGGTTTCTAGATAATGGATCCCATACCTGTATTGTGCTATCTAAATGCACTGTATTTCAGTGAACCAAGGGCTTTTTAGGGGACAGCAAAGCAAAGATTTGATTACATCTGTTCCATTGTGTGAATATGAATTAAGTGCAGGATCTGGTAAATGTCAGGCATTACATCTGATGTATACATGCACAAGCAGTGTCGCACCCACATAGTACCTCAATGGATTGTTGTTCCAGCCTGTTTTTATATTTTAAAGCGTTTTGGGATAAATACAATATTAAGACGGCTATTGAATACACTGGTTATATGGACTGAAGTTATTCTGTATATAATAAGCGCTGGAACATACTTTGTCCATTGACTTAATTAACAAGTTTCCCCGGAACATTATTAATATGCTAATTTGTGAGTTCAATGGACTGGAGAGAAGGTCGTTGTATAACACAAGCGAATAGCAGTTATTTTTACATAATTGGCTGAAACAACGTAAGTCTTGCGCATTTCCCACTTTACTGATTAGGCTAGGCTAACTTCTGAATTAGTGACATTTCACTGTGGGCAGGGGATTGCAGGACTGACAGTCAGCTGATGGCAAACACTATAGGCAGGTCATGCAAATAACACAGAAGAAAGGAAACTGCCCTTAAAAACTGCCTGGAGATATGGGGCACCCCTGCTTTAGTAAAGAGACACAGAGGTGCATTAATATAAATGAATAGTACTGAATAACAACATTATATAATGGGCTTTTTTTTTTTACATAGAAGCACAATGTAAAGCAATTTGTTATTTTATGACACTCCGCGTCAGCTGTAGGAATTGGTGTGTGCGACACTATACAATAAGGAGGAATGACTCACCCGGGTTGTCACAGTATTTAATTTTTCCATCCCACATACAGGCCACGTTTTTGTGTCTCTACAGACCCCACGTATCTCTGACCTTTTTATGCTTTCAAAAGAGCATTGTTGTTTCTTCAGTTATTATAAGTAATTCTCATATACAACTTAAATGCAATAAAAGCCTAAAAATGAATGTGGCTAAAAATGCCATATTTTGTATGCTGAACTTATTGCACCAGCCTACAGTTTCAGCATCTCAATAGCAGCAATGATCCAGGACTTCAAACTTGTCACAGGGGGTCACCATCTTGGAAAGTGTCTGTGACACTCACATGCTCAGTGGGCTCTGAGCAGCTGTTAAGAAACTAAGCTTAGGGGTCGTCACTAATTATCAAGCAGAAAATGAGGTTGGCCTGTAATATAAACTGATGCTACAGGGCTGATTATTACATTCTGATGCTAATTGCACAGTTTTTTTTTTTTGGTGCAATGTAGTAATTATCTTTAATTAATAATCAGCCTTATATTGTGGCACTTATATACTATGTGTACTGTATATTTAGAGTTGTAAGTAAGTGACAGCAGCACAGGGCATGTGCAGTGAATCAGCTGAAAAGAAGATGGGGAGCTACTGGGGCATCTTTGGAGACACAGATCTTTACTGCTCAAGGGCTGTGGTTCTCTTGAGCTGGTACAACATACGTCTTTAGTTAAGCTTTACTTCTCATATGAGAATAGTCATAGTGAGAATGTCAGTAGATGTTTCTCAGTTGCATTAGCTATATGGATGGCCTTGGACTGCACATATTTGCTAAGGAACTATATAAATATATGAAGCCCACACCATTTAGGGGCAGATTTATCAAGGGTCAAAGTGAATTAGAGGGAATTTTTTGGATTCGACCATCAAATAGGATACTACAACTTCGAATTTGATTCAAAGTAAAATCATTCGAATATTCGACCATTCGATAATCAAAGTACTGTCTCTTTAAAAAAACTTTGACTTCAATACTGCGCCAAATTAAACCTGCCGAAGTGCTATGTTAGCCTATGAGCCTAGAGCAGTTTTCTAAGTTTTTTGAAGTCGAAGAAAAATCATTCTATCGAAGGATGAAATCCTTCGGATCGAACGATTCGAAGGATTTCATCCATCGATCAAACGATTTGACTTCGACTGCAAAACGGTCAAAATCTGTGAAAAAAACTTCGACTTCGATATTTGAAGTTGAAGTAAAGCCATTCGATTCAACCCTTGCTAAATCTGCCCCTTAGAGTCTGGGTGCACGGCCAATAACTCTCAGAGCATATGCAAGGTATGAGGACCAGCACTCCGTATTTATATATAAATATATATAATACTATACTATAATACTAACAAGCCATGAATATCTTGTAAATTATATCCTTATAAATGGTGAGTAGTGATGTCATTTCTGTCACGACTCACTGAATCTTGTGTATTATAATAAAGTAATCCCTGTTACAAAATATGATAATATCCTTATAATTTACAAGAGGGGGTACTTGATTCACTATATATAGAGAGAGAGAGAGAGAGAGAGAGAGAGCTCAACCCGAATCCTGCCCCTATATATATATATATATATATATATATATATATATATATATATATGTAAAGAAGAGTTGACTCGTTATATCAAACAGTTATGTACAGGTAGAGGATCCATTATCTGGAAATTCGTTATAAACAAAGCTCCAAATCATTAATCAAATAGTTCCGTTTTTTTTTTAATTGATTTGTAATAATACAACGGTACCTTGTAGTTGATCTCACATAAAATATGATTAATGCTTTTTAAAGGCAAAACAATCCTATTGGGTGTATTTAATGTTTAAATTAATGGAGATAATTATTTAGAAATTCAAATTATGGAAATATCTGGAAAACCCAAGGTCCCGAGCATTCTGGATAATGGGTCCCATACCTGTATTTATACTTTTGACTGGGTTATTGTGCTGCAGCACGCCAAAGGGGTCATTTATCAAAGGTCGAATTTTAATGTGAATTTTTTATTCATAATTTGAATGGTATGCTATTTATGAAAAAATGTAATGTCTCAAAATTTGATCAAATAGTCCCGAACCAAATTCAAATCTAGTTTTCCTACGAAAACAAACCTAGACTTTTGCGTGTCAACATTTTTTTGACAAGCATCAAATTTTTTTTTTGAAGTACATCATTTTTTTTCTGCCATTGGAGTCTATGGGGAGTCAGTTTTACAGTGAAACTTGGCAAAAATGTGGCTCATCGTTACTATTAACATCTTCAAATAGTTCAAGGAACCTCTGCCGTTGACTTCTACATTAACTCGGAAGTTGGTGAATATTCGAATTAGAAATATTTCCAGGGTTGAGGTTTGCTAAATCTCACATTCTAATTCAGATTTGAGTTGGTGCTTTTAAATTCTAAATTGTGAGTTTTGACCAAAAAAAAATCGAAAATTCTAATTTACCATTCGAACCTTAGTGAATCTGCCCCCAGGTGATCTCAAAACATTGAGTGCCATCATGGATGCTGTCTGCATCTTACAGTGACATGTACAGGTATCCATAATGATCCCAAGCCTTCAATGGGGAAAATTTACTAAAGGGCGAAAATTCGCCAGCGTGACATCATTTCGGTACTTCGCTGATTTACTAACAGTCGCTGGCGTAACTTCGCTAGCAAAGGAGACTCTAGCGGTACTTCGCTCCTAACACCAGGCGAATTTACGCTCTGGCGACTGGACTTAACTACGCAAATTCATTAAGATGCGGATTTTACTAAACGTTACCTCTTGCGCCAGACTTGCCTTTGCCACCTCAGACCAGGCGAAGTGCAATAGAGTAGATAGGAGTTCCTAAAAAAATGTCCCAAAAAAACGCTGGCGTCTTTTCCTTTTCAGGGTGAAAAAGAACATAAATTTTTTTTTTGGGGGGGTAAACGGCTTCCCCCCTAACATATGGCACATAAACTATATACTGGGCTCATGGGTAGGGCAATATATCAACTTTATTTTATTAAGGTTTGCTGGGCTTGTGTAGTGTAATGTATTTGCTGCAACATATACGTCCATTGTACTTTAACTTCCCACATTATGCAAATTAGCCAACAATAGTGCACCGTTGCTTCACTAAACGCAGTAACGCTAGCGCAACATCGACACAACTTTCGAATTTAGTGAATTAGCGTTGTCCTGACGGATCTACAGCCGTTGCTGTCGAGTTTTGCGGAGGTTAGTAAATTTCGGAGGTTAGTAATTTTGCCCCCATGTGTCAACGTGTTTGATGCATAGATTTTAGTCACTTCTCAACTATATAGTTAAAGTTGTGGCTCAACAAATGGAAGACTATTGCCCATCTATGAATGTTAGAAGACACAAGGGAAAATACATTTTATTTTATATCCCCACTTCAATGATACATCTTTACAGCCTTTGATAGCGGAAGCTATGCAAGGAGTTTATCATATTAATAGCAATTGATTTAATTTGTCTCTTTGTTACACCATATACAGTATGAGTATCTTTTGTGGCCTCAGGATACTGCCTCTCTTCTATATAAAGAAAACGTTGCTGTCTGGCGTCATTGAGTTGTTATGAATCTAAAAGTAACTATTGTCATTTGCCATGAATGGGAATGATTACACTAATGAGACTAAACGTAATAACAAGCTGCCAAGTCTTTAATAAGGGACCAGGGTAGCCCTTCAAACAGACATATAAATAAAAACAAACAGAACAACAATAAAATCTAGTGAAGAGCACAGTATGGGTACTTATGATTCATTTCCTTTAAAATAGAACACATTAATACATGTACAGGACAGAAGATAATATCCCGAAAATAAGAGACATAGGGGCAAATTGACTGAAGGGCGAAGTGACTAACGCTGGCGAGACGTCATTTGGTAACTTCGCCGATTTAATAACGGGCGCTGGCGAAGGCGATAGACTCTATTTCGCACTAGCACTAACGCCAGGCTAATTTTCGCTCTGGCGAATGGACGTAACTACGCAAATTCACCAATGCCCCCTGACTGGTGGCCAGGGGGCATTGGTGGCCAGGGGGGGTTAACATTGGTGGCCAGGGGGGTGTTAACATTGGTGGCGAGGGGGGTTAACATTGGTGGC
Source organism: Xenopus petersii (assembly GCA_038501925.1). NCBI lineage: Eukaryota > Metazoa > Chordata > Amphibia > Anura > Pipidae > Xenopus > Xenopus petersii. The sequence goes on from CM076685.1 coordinate 91,323,920, forward strand.
CGGGGGGGTTAACATTGGTGGCCAGTGGGACTTACCTGTCAAGCAGTTTCTCCTTAGTGATGTCTTCTTCCTCTGCGGTGGCTTCTTCTTCTCCTTTGGCGGCGGTGGATCCTCTCTTCAGACGGCGGTGGATCCTCTCTTCAGACGCCGGCGGTGGATCCTCTCTTCAGACGCCAGCGGTGGATCCTCTCTTCAGACGGCGGTGGATCCTCTCTTTAGACGGCGTCGGTGGATCTTCTCTTCAGACAGCGGTGGATCCTCTCTTCAGACACCGGCGGTGAATCCTCTCTTCAGACGCCAGCGGTGGATCCTCTCTTCAGACGCCGGCGGTGGATCCTCTCTTCAGACGCCGGCGGTGGATCCTCTCTTCAGACGCCGGCGGTGGATCCTCTCTTCAGACGCCGGCGGTGGATCCTCTCTTCAGACGCCGGCGGTGGATCCTCTCTTCAGATGCCGGCGGTGGATCCTCTCTTCAGACGCCGGCGGTGGATCCTCTCTTCAGACGCCGGCGGTGGATCCTCTCTTCAGACGCCGGCGGTGGATCCTCTCTTCAGATGCCGGCGGTGGATCCTCTCTTCAGACGCCAGCGGTGGATCCTCTCTTCAGATGCCGGCGGTGGATCCTCTCTTCAGATGCTGGCGGTGGATCCTCTCTTCAGGGGGCAGTGGATCCTCTCTTCAGGTAGCGGTGGATCCTCTTCAGCCGGCGGTGGATCCTCTTCAGCCGGCGGTGGATCCTCTTCAGGCGGCGGTGGATCCTGTTCAGGTCGGACTGGTAATTCCAGCAGCTAACGGTCCGTGGGGCACATGCGCAGTTCCAGCACCTACTCCTCTGTCACATGGTGCCGAAAAATCGCTAGCGCAGGCTTCGCGAGCGTTCGCCGCACTTCGCCAGGCAAATTTACACTCTGGTCGGCGTCTATCTACTTCACTAGCGTAAATTTGCCAGAGACGATATCATAAATTCGCAGTAGCGCAATTCCACGGACACAGGGACTGGACGCAGAGACACTTGAACTTTATTATATAGGATTGTGGCCCTGGCTACTCCAACCAGTTTCAGAGAACCAAAAAATATCCTGATTGGCCCAAGCAGTGAGTATCAGCCTCACTCTGGCATGGAAATGAAAATAATTTAGCACTAACAACGGGGGTTATTTATCAAAGTCCAAATTTATCATCTCAATATTTTTTGCTACATACTTCGATCAAATTCGCTCTGGTTTTTTCTACACTTATTTATTATTACATTTTCCTGAAAATTCGATTTGTGGTAAAAAAAAAAAAATATTCTGAATTTTCCCTCGAAAACTCCGAAAACTTTGTGGTATTGCACGACTTATATGCAATCTCGACAGGTCTGAAATGCCGTATTTTCAGATTATGACTTTTCCATCCTCTGGGTTTAATAAATTCCGAAAAATTTCAGATTTATTTTAAAGTCTGAAAAAAAAATTACGAATTTTTCGTGATGTTTGCATTCGGAGTTTAGTAAATAACCCCTAATGTAAAGTCTGAGGGGTATATTTATCAAAGAGTGAAGTTAATAATGAAGTTCCGCCACTAGAGTGAAATTCCGACACTCTCCATTCATTTCTATGGGATTTTTATAGGCGTATTTATCAAAGGGTGAACTTTCACCCATTGATAAATCCGCCTTTCAAAATCCCATAGAAATGAATTGAGAACTGCGGAATTTGACTCTAGTGGCGGAACTTCACTCTATGATAAATTGAGAGTTATGCCTCCGTATTGTTTTTAAATAACTCCTGATGCTAGTAGAAACTTTCATGTACAGAGAATGAAGGGCTTTCACACTCACAAGGGCTCATTTAAAAACACTGGGCAAATTTGCACCTGGGCAGTAACCCATAGCAACCAATCAGTGATTAGCTTTTTTTTTTAGCCAGCTGCAGGTTGAGCACTGAAAGCAATGATCTCATTGGTTGCCATGGGTTACAGCCCAAGAGCAAATTTGCAGACTGTTTATAAATGACCTCCACAATCTTTTCATTGCCAGATTTAAACAGCTTTATAGCAACGTATTAATGGTACAGATTTTTCACAAACTGATTATTTCAGGACTTCAGATAGCAGACAGGGTATCACAGGTATGGGACCTATAATCCAGAATGCTTGGGACCAGGGGTATTCCGGATAAAGGATCTTTCTGTAATTTGGATTTTCATATCTTAAGTCTACTAGAAAATCATGGAAACATTAAATAAATCCAATAGGCTGGTTTTGCCTCCAATAAGGATTAATTATATCTTAGTTGGAATCAAGTACAAGCTACTGTTTTATTATTACACAGAAAAATGAAATCATTTTTAAAAAATTGGATTATTTGGATAAAATTAAGTCTATGGGAGACAGCCTTTACGTAATTCGAGCTTTCTGGATAACTGGTTTCCGGATAACAGATCCCATACCTGTACTCAATTACTAACACTGGGCAACTTTGCAACGGATCCCATACCTGTATAATGAATTCCTTCATATTTGAAAATAATTGAAACATTTAATAAACCCAATAGGCTGGTTTTGCTTCCAATATCTTTGTTTGACTCCCACTAATCTCACGATAATTTGACGGATTGGTTGGATTGCACTATAATAAGTCGTTCATCAAAGAAAAATCTTTGCGTCTATGGGGACTGTTATACTATTCAGTTTGCAATTGATCCTCAGCATTCAGCTCAGATTCAAATGAAAGAATTATGACCCATGTGCCCCCCCTCAAGTCACTGATTGGTTACTGCCTGGTAACCAATCAGTGGAAACCAAGAGAGCTGAAAAGCAGGAAGTAGTGTTCTGGCTATTATGTTAGACATCCAGTCACTCCAGCCTTTATACATTACATTTTTGCCTAACTAACTATATTAGAAATATTTTTTTATTTTACACAGCCTATTTATTTACCCAGTTTTTATTTTTATACTGATCAATTCATTTAAAGTTTGTCAAAATATACTACTGCTATATAATTAAAGGATAATAATAACGGTAAATAGAGTCCAACGCCAACTTTCGTGTACAAATGAATGTGATTAGATCAGCAATTCTGATCTCACCTCTGACCTCAGACCGGGCAAAGTGCTATAAAGCAGTTAGATCGAACTCAATCTTCTGTCACTTACATCATATCCTGTGATTTTCCTGCCACAATAGGGACCACATTGGCTAATTGATGCAGTCCTGTCTCTCTAATCCGTTCATTTGGCCCTAGGGTGAACGACCAGATTAAAGCCTGGCATTGCCCAGTGTCCACCTTAGAGCTGTGCACATAGGGAGGACATACAAGTCAGTAACGTAACTTGGTGGGGGCGGGCCCTGGTGTGGGGCATGCAGACGGGCCCGCCCCCACCCTCATCTGTGCGATTTTTCTCCAGCCGGCTGCAGTGCGCACGATCTTCCGGGGGGCCCTGCGGGGGTGTGGCCCATTTGCACCCCCTGCTCCCCCCGTAGTTACGCCCCTGATACAAGTACGGAAGTAACATAAAAAAAATACAATAAAGGTACACAAAGTACACAGAGCTTATATAAGGACACAAAGCTTAAAGGGGTTGTTCACCTTCGAGTTAAATTTTAGTATGCTGTAGAAAGTGATATTCAATTTGTAATTTTCTCTTTTATTTGTGGTTTCTGAGTTATTTATTTTTTTATTCGGCAGCTCTCCAGTTTGCATTTTCAGCAATTTTCAGTCCAAATGACCCTAGCAACCATGCATTGATTTGAATAAGAGACTGGAATATGAATTGGAGAGGCCCTGAATAGAAATATGAGTAATACATTTGTAGCCTTACAGAGCATTTGTCTTTTGATGGGTTCACAGACGCCCCCCATTTTAAAGATGGAAAGAGTCAGAAGAAAAAGGCAAACAATTAAAAAAAATATATATATATAAAAAATAAATAATGAAGACCAATTGAAAAGTTGCTTAGAATTGTCCACTCTATATTATACTTAAAGTTAACTTAAAGGTGAACCATCCCTTTAGGGGGTAAATTTACTAAGCAGCGAAAATTCACCAGTGACGGCTTCGCATCCATCGCTACACTTCACCAGGCGAAAATTCACTCAAGTCTGGCGAAAAAGGTAACGTTCATTCGCCAAAGCGAAAATTTGCCTGCCGATAGAGTGGGAATGAGCGCTAGCGTCTGTCTCTTTGGCAAGACAGTGCCTGCACTTTTGGATGGAACTAGTTTCTGTCAGGCTGTTATTTCTCCTACTTAATGTAACTGAATGTGTCTCAGTGGGACTTGGCTTTTACTATTGAGTGTTGTTCTTAGATCTACCAGGGAGCTGCTATCTAGCTACCTTCTCATTGTTCTGCTGCTGGGGGGGAAAGGTAGGGGGTGATATCACTCCAACTTGCAGTACAGTAGTAAAGAGTGACTGAAGTTTATCAGAGCACAAATCACATGACTTGGGGTAGCTGGGAAATTGACAATATGTCTAGCCCCATGTCAGATTTCAAAATTGAATATAAAAAAATATGTTTGCTCTTTTGAGAAATGGCTTTCAGTGCAGAATTCTGCTGGAGCAGCACTATTGACTGATTCATTTTGAAAAAAAACATGTTTTCGCGTGATAGTATCCCTTTAAAGCAAGCAATGCATTACAGGAAGCCGCGTAGTGGCAGCTACTGAATTGTGGACGGCCGGGAAGCTCCAATATGAGAGGGTTTGTCCCTGACTGGAACTGTAAGACAGTGATCCTGGGCCTCAGGCCACTGCTGTACCGCACCTGCAGTTCAATAGTGGGACACTGGGCGGGTAGGCGGTTCCATTAGAGGCGGGACTAGATAAGGCCACACGCTCCGCCCACCCCAGCAGTTCGGCGCTCTCATGTAACGTGCCCAGACAGGTGACTGTCCGCCGTCACTCGAAAACAGCACCAATTGTGGAATTCAACGTGCCTTGGAACCACGCCTATCGCGACAGGGAGGGTGGTGGAATATCTTAGAGGGCCAATGGGAAGGCAGTAGGCGGAGTCGTGTCACGTTGAACGGGGAATGTGTGTTGTGTGTGCAAGAAGATGGGGAGTCAGTAAGGAGTGGGGCGCTGAGGGAAGCGTAGGCTCTTTATCATTGTCTCTTCAGAGCGTGGATACAAGTGCATTTGTCGCTCTCTCTGGTAGTATTGCCGACGCCCTGGTGCTTTGAGGTAGAAGTCCGCTTTATTGGCTTTTTTACTGACTGGGGGAGATATGGAGGCCTCCAGCATCATCCTGAGCCACCATGGGGACTGGCAGACAGGTAAGGAACGCTTCTCCTAATGCCTTGTGTGGGACTCCATTGCAATCACGCTGCTAGGACTCCTGGGAGTTGTAGTTCCTCTAAAGTCCTAATGTCAGAGTGAAAACAGACATGGGGCTGCTTGTTGCTTCTGGATGAGCATTTGCAGCTTGTATCTGATCTTGACCAAGTTACAATTGAGTAGCACTCTCCTGCCTGTTACAGCTTATGGCTCTCTAATGGCTCAACTGCTATTTCTATAAAGCTCCTGGCTTTGCTAGGACTGCTGAGAGTTATAGTTCCACAGGAGGGGAAGAACCCTGCAGCCTCCCCAGTTGTGTCTTACTTTATTTCTGGGAAAGGTTTCTGGGAAATGTAGTTCAGCGGGTTGAAACGGAGTACACATGGACAGGGACTAGTTTTTCAGGCAGGGATGCTAAATTTCGTCTCTTACTGACCAAACCTTGGGCAGTGACACACGGACGTACTTGTCGCTGATACAAAACAGACTACTGATAATATTGATAACACAGGGTGTTTTCTGGAGGTTTAGGGTCAGAGCTCACAGGCAGATTCGGGGAGATTAGTCGCCCGGCGACAAATTGCCTCTTCTTCTGGGCGGCTAATCTCCCCAAACTGCCTCCCTGCCGGCTGAAATTGCCGGCGGGATGGCACTCGGAGTGATTAGTTTTCCGAAGTCGCCTGAAATTGTCTAGTGAGGCAACTTCGGAAAACGAATCGTTCCGAGGCGACTAATCTCCCCGAATCTGCCTGTGTGCCCTGACCCTATAGCCTAGCCTCGACAAGTAGCTGGCTATAAGTAGCGCCGTGTGTCATAGCTCTTAAGACTTTGGGCCACCGTGAAAAACGTTACCCGTCCATGTGTACTCCGTTTAAATCCGGTGAACTACATTTCCCAGCGACCTCTTCCAGAAATACAGTACCGTGACACTTCGCACCCCTGAGCTCCACTGCCTCAGTCTTTTTGAGAACAAGAAGTTGCACCGATGGGCACTAGGCGCTAAATGAAATTGTCGGTTGCAAAAACTTGCTCCCAGTTGTAAATGAGCGGCTTAGGACTGGCTTGGGTTATGTATAGTGCTCATTTTAACATATGTGGAAAACACCTTTGCAGTTTGCCGTGTTTCACCCACTATGGAACATTGTTTACCCAAATTCTAGTGCCGTTGTGCTGGTTACAACAACGCTCACAATCTTGTAGTGATTCAGGAATTGTTCAGTGCAAATGGTGCATCAGATGGGTTGGATATGTCTGTGCATTTATCTGTGACATTATTGAGCCCCTATGGGTAGAGCGCTCATAAGAGCCCTGTGCTTGGCACCTCTGAATATGGGTACCTGGTGCACCTTTAAAAGGGCCCACACTGTGCAAAATTGCACTTGAACAGTAACCTATGAAATGTTTGCTTTCTCTGTTCTACCTGCAGCAGGCTAAAAAGACTCACAGATTGCTCCCTGTGGGCTACTGGCCAGGTGCAAAGTTGCCCAGTGTTAGTAATTGAGTACAGGTATGGGATCTGTTATCCGGAAACCCGTTATCCAGAAAGCTCTGAATTACGGAAAGGCCATCTCCCATAGAATGATTTCCTTTTTTCTCTGTGATCATAAAACGAACCTTGTACATGATCCAATCTGAGATCTAATTAATCCTTATTGGAGGCAAAAATCTGCCTATTGAGTTTTGTTTACATGATTTTCTAGGAGACTTAAGGTATGAAGATCCAAATTATGGAAAGATCATTATCCGGAAAGCCCCAATGTCTCTGTGTGACCCAGGCCTAAAACTGGACCCAATACATTTGGATTGCATGGGTGATATTTGGAGATGGAAAAATTACTGGTTGGCCTTTCATTAGCCAATGATTGTATCGTGTGTGTGTGTGTGTGTGTGTGTGTGTGTGTGTGTGTGTGTGTGTCTCTCTAGCTAGTAGAACACCTGTGCTGTTTTGGGGACTATCCAGCTTTCACTATTCTAATGTCAGCTGCTGCATAGCTCTGATCATGTCAGGTGACACTTTATATGTATTCATGCAATTAAAATATAGGCAGAGGATGACATGAAATAACGTTCTTTAGCCAGCCAGCTATGTCTTTCACTGAGTGCAGAATGGGGGCAGCCAGGACTATTTAGGGATATGGATTTCTGTGCCTCCCCTTATATTTGCATATTATCCCCACCTTATTGATGGGTGAGTCAGATCTGTAGAGCCTCGGGGGCTCTGTCTGTAACATACGGGTCATGTGGACTTCCTGGTGGAGACGCATGACAAAACTGCACCTTAACTCCCGAATGTTGCCGGAATTCTGTATATGCAGTGAATATACACATCTAATAACATGTGAGAAGCAACAGCACCCATGCATATATTGTTCATCCCTTTTCCCAAAGTCTGGAGTCTGTATAATGCAGGAGCAGTCGCTTGCACCTGACTGTATGTAATAGGGAGGGGAGTGTTGGCTCCTACTGACTGTTGCTTTTTTCCAGTGGGAAATTGCAGGCTTAATTGGCCATTTGTATACACAGTTGCTGGTTGTTATGGCTGAGACTGATCAGGGATATAAATATAAATATATATATATATATATATATACATGTGCGCAGAGCTTTGAGGAGTGGCAGTATGAGACACATGCAAGAGACTGACACAGAGTGCAGAGCCAATGAGAATCTCTCCTCAGAGCCGGCAATGCTCATTGGTCCTGAGCAAACAGAATCCCTTCAGCTCTTACATTCACGTGAATCAGACATGCTTTCTGCTCAACAGCAGTTTGTTTTCTAGTAATTGCCAAGTACATATGCTGCTGTGTATCCAGAGGCTACATTTCCCTGTGCTGACTAATGCATTCAAGGCTGCTTCTGGGCAGATGAAATGGAATGGAAATAAGGACTTAAATTGTCTCCATAAATAAAAGAATATGGGAAATGGTATTGCAGTATTTTGGAGCTTTCTGGATAATGGATTTTTAAATAATATGTCCCATACCTGAACTTCTTTACCATATTTTTAGTAAGGCTTAAAAGGTAACAACTAGTTGTTTTCAGATAGATCAACAGAAATAACAACTTTTTCCTATTACTTTCTATTTTCCATGTGTCCCAGTTTTTCCAATATTGAAGTGTAAAGTGTCATTTTTTTACCTTCTAAAGCAGCTCTGGGAGGGGGGTCGCCGACCCTGTAAACTGTTCTAAATTGATACATTTATTTGATACATTTTTTATCTTTGTCCCTGCTGAGTAGAATTTCTGGGTTTCATTACAGGCAGTGGTTAGAATTGATACAATAGTTGCTAATACTCCAGAGATGCTGCTAAGAAATGTATCAACTAAATGTTGCAAAATTGTAACAGTTCAGAATATGCACCTGAATTACTGAGCTGCCGGACTCAAACACCGGAGACACGAACATTCAACTTTAAACTTAGATTTTGAAAAAAACAGTTAAAAAATAAATAATGGAAAGTAATTGAAAAAAGTCTTTATTTCTGGGGAACAATCTGAAAACAACTGAACTGAAAAAAGCGTTTGGAAAGTGAACAACCCCCTTAAGGGGTAATTTATGACCCAATGGGGTGCAGGAGCACTAAGTGGCATGTGAGCTCCAAAACAGATCCCAGATATAACAAATGTATTCATTTTGTATGGTTCCATTGTCCAGGTTGGTCTAAGCTACGAGCAGAAGGCATTCTAGGCATGCTCAAAGGACAAGTAACACAATAATTTTTTTTTACTGGAATTGACACTTTACTGGAGTTGAATTAGGCAACAGGGATAAACCCTGGAGAAATGCACTATACACTATGTCCTTAGCCTTTAATATTTATTAAAGTGGTTGTTCACCTTTAAATTCACTTTTAGACAATTTGCAATTGTTTTTTTTTTTTTTTAAAAGATACAAAAAAAAAGTTATGTCACTGTGTCCTAGGAGGAAAACAGTCTGCAGATTTATGAGAAATACTGTTCACAAAAGAAGAATTTTTTTCCACTTTTTCTTTTCCTGACCCTAATTTGCATATGCAAATTCGGATTCGGTTCGGTATTCCGCCAAATCTTTCACCAAGGAGTCGGGGATTCGGCCGAATCTCAAATAGTAGATTTTGTGCGTCCCTACTAAAGTTGCACCGAATCCACTAGTTTGGATTTGGCCGGATCCTTTTTGAAAGGTTTGGCCGAATACCGAACCAAATTCTGCGAGAAAGGAATAAGTGGAAATTTTTTTCACTTCCTTGTTGTGATGAAAAGTCATGTGACCGAATCCTGGATTCCCTAGAACTAACATGAATAATCAGAATTGGTATTACATAAAAAAATTTTTTAAGACACCACAACCCATTTCATTGATGCTGCCAACTATTCCTTGCAGATACTTCTGTGTTCATGGACATCTTCACTTGGTTTTGAGAATAAATAACCATTTTATTGAAATATCCACAGTGTTCTAGACACTGATTCATTTTCTGCTGTGACACAAATTGATCCTGTGCTAAAAGCCAACTAAAGAGGAGGAGAGAAAGGCTTATGTTCTTACAGGCTTTCTCACATGGATAGAAATGTGTTTCATTGGTTTCTGTTTTGTCTGTAGAAAGTGTAGAAAATGAGTTGGCTGATGTATAACTGTACAGTGTGTGCAGATACCAATAAAACAAATCCTGGCATGAGATTATAATACTTGTTAATTAAAGCCTTCATCAATGGTATTACAGAGGCATTGGGACAATGTATTTTTAAAGGACCAGTAACATAAATTTAAAATAAATAAATAAATTGTTGGTATAGAACGAAAAAAACCCCACAAGGACGAATTAAACCTTTAGGTTGCTAAGTTTTTATTCAGAAATAATTTACCGAAACTCCGCTTGCGCTCCTCTTCAGAAAAGGCGATCCATCGTGCGGCGATCGATTTCTCCTCCCTGCCTTCCTTATAGGAGATAGTCAGGGAGGAGAAATCGTGTGCCGCATGATGGATCGCTGCCGGGTCGCCTTTTCTGAAGAGGAGCTCGCAAGCAGACTTTTGGTAAGTTATATCTTAGTAAAGATTTAAAAGTTAATTTGTCCTTGTGGGGTTTTTTTCGTTCTATACTAACAATTTTTTTTTTTTTTTTTTAATTTATGTTACTTGTCCTTTAAAAATACATTTTCCCAATGCCTCTGTAATACCATTGATGGAGACTTTAATTAACAAGTATTGTAATCTCATGCCAGGATTTGTTGCGCAATTTAAACGTTTAATTTGTCTTTGTGTTTTTGTTTTTTTGTTTTATACCAAAGGATTTATTTTTTAAAAAAAATGAATGTTACTGATCCTTTTAAATCATACAGCCAGAAGCGACTGAGAAGCATAGCGGTATATCTCTGTTAAAGGGGTGGTTGACCGTTAACTTTTAATATGTTATACAAGGGCCTTTTCTAAGCAACCTTTCAATTGGTCTTCATTATTTTATTTGTGTTATAGGTTTTTTTAATTAAAAAGTGACTCTTCCATATTTTAAATGGGGGGTCACTGACCCCATCTAGAAACAAATGCCTTGTAAGGCTACACATTTATTGTTATTGCTACTTATTAATGAACTTTCTATTCAGCCCTCTCCTATTCATATTGCAGTCCCTTATATAAATCAATGCATGGTTGCTAGGGTACTTTTGGCCCTAGCAACCAGATGGCGCAAACTGAAGAGCTGTTGAGTAAAAAATTAAATAAGTAAAAACCTCAAAATAATACAAAATGAAAACCAATTGCAAATTGTCTCAGAATATCACTCTCTACATCATACTAAAATTTAATTTAAAGGTGAACACCCCCTATTACAGTATTCCTTAGAAATCTGAAGACCGTTTTCCTCCCCCCAAGTATTCTGATGTTTTAGGACGCAGTGACAACTTTTTTTTTTTTGTATTTTTTCTTCTATTTTGCATTTTACACATTGGTGACTGAAATCTTTTTATTGGATATTCTCGCCTACTCTGTTTTGTCGAAAATGGATTAGGAAACCAAAATTGCCATGTTCGCCTACGTACCGTGTCAAAACCTTAACAGCAATAGGTTAAATATAGTAACAGGGAAAAACAGATGTCTTTGGAATTCTTTTATCATTTAAAGTGCGTGTTAATAATGAGATAATTATGGTTATTACTTTGCTTCTGTGGTAATCCCGCTGCATACCCTCATCTTCAACATTTACGTCACTAAATCTTTGTAAGGCGGATAATGAGAGAAGGCTCATTGCTACAGTGATGGATTATATAGCCTGAATTAACAGGGATGGTTTTATATCATCATGATCTCTATTATCGTGGGAGAAAGTCCATTATGTAATCTAATATACGACATTTCAAAGCAGATGAAAGAGGAGAACTTTGAAGCATATGTACTGTACAGTATTGATGCACCGAATCCAAGATTCGGCTCGGGATTTGGCCAGGATTCGGTCTTTTTCAGCAGGATTCGGCTGAATCCTTCTCCCTGGCCAACCGAATCCTAATTTAAATATGCAAATTAGGGGCGGGGAGGGAAATTGCGTGACCTTTTGTCTCATGCAAATTAGGATTTGGTTCGGTATTCGGCTTAATCTTTCGCAAAGGATGCGAAGGATTCGGCCAAATACCAAACGGAATCCTAATTTGCATATGCAAATTCTGGGAAGGGAAAAACATTTTTTACTTCCTTGTTTTGTGACAAAAAGTCATGTGATTTCCCTCTCGCTCCTAATTTGCATATGCAAATTAGGGTTCGGATTCGGTTCGGCCGGGCAGAAGGATTCGGCCGAATCCTGCTGAAAAAGGCCGAATACTGTATTCGGTGCATCCCTATTATTTACTTACTTATTTTCAATTTGTGTTGTGAATTGTGGCTTTGACTTATGGGAAGACCATCTCCTAAGACTCAATTTTAAGCAAATAATTTGTATTCTTTTAGAATAATTTCATTTTTCTCTGATATTGAACCTGTACTTTATCCCAGCTAAGCAGTGTGAATCCATATTGGTGGCTTATTTCATGTCTACAGTGTCATTTCAAAACCGCAACTAAACTCATTTTCTTTAAAACCACAATTGTCATGAAATTTATTAAAAGATCCAAACTGAAAAATCATGATCGAGAAAAGTCAGAGCAAAGTAGTGAAAACTGCGACTTTCTCAACTTGTCCCACGATAACCATTATTTTTTTGTATTGTCACACAAAAGCCAGTGTCAAAAACACCCCAAAACCTCTAAAACCATGAATCAAAGAAAGGTCTTTTAGTTGTCAAAGAGACCTTTTACATTGACTTTGACAGGTTTTAGCTGGAGTATTTAGAATTTGGAAGTGTCACCATTTTGTCTCCTAATAAATCCCAGAAACGTTGCTTTTTTTTTTTCGTGTGACTTTATGTGGGATTTTTGTCATCAAAAAACCAGATCCCCCCCCTCAAAAAAAGTTGTGGTTTAATAAAACAGGGGGAAGCCATTCGGAGAGATTAGACGCCCCAAAGAAGAGGTGATTAGCCGCCGGGCGACTAAATCTCCCCCAATCTCCAGGTGTGACCTTACCCTAAATCTACTAAAAAATCATGTAAACATGAAATAAACCCTCGGAGAGGCCGAAACGTTAGTCATCCATGTAAATAAAACATTTTTTAGAAGAAAAGTATCCAGGGGGGTGGAAATGCTATAGAAAAGATGGCAATATTATTGCTGCCAATGAAGATTTTGTGCAGCATTCACAGACAAAGGGAACTTATGTTACTATTCATTACAGTCAATACAAATTAGGGATGCACCGAATCCAGGATTCGGTTCAGGATTCGGCCAGGATTTGCCTTTTTTCAGCAGGATTCCTTCTGCCCGGCCGAACTGAATCTGAATCCTAATTTGCATATGCAAATCAGGGGCGGGAGGGAAATCGCGTGACTTTTTGTCACAAAACAAGGAAGTCAATTTTTTTCCCTTTACCACCACTAATTTGCATATGCAAATTAGGATTCAGATTCGGTATTCAATTGAATCTATCGTGAAGGATTCGGGTTGATTCGGTGCATCCTTAATACAAATGCAGTCTATATTGGTTGTTGGCAAGTATATTGATGCCATTTAGTTGTGAAATTGTGCAATTACAAGACATTGCATTGTTTTGCTAATTCGTTTTTTTTATATGTTTTAGGTAGATACTGTTAACGTGATTTCCGCAGAATACTACGTTTCAAAGTTTTTTTTGTGGAGGATCAAATTCCAGCCGCCGTCACAAATGTGGCAGATTCCAGTATATTTTACATTATCCGTATTTCACTGTAAAAGATTATTATACTTTTCAAAAGTTCCGGTGCAGACCTGAGCAGTGCTAATCTAACTTACTGTGGTTACTTGGTGATCACACAACAGACCCTTTATCAGCGTTGGTTGCCATACTAAGCAGTGCTCACACTTTGTAGCATTTCATCACAACCATGAGCGTGGAGCCTACGAACGATAACTTGATCCAAAAAGAGGACTGGTCCACAGCCACAATGACAGAAAGTGAAAAACCTTTAGAAAAAACATTTGACTGTGAAGCTTTGGAGGATCAAAACTGCCAGCATCATGTGGACATGGAGATGCACTCACATGGCTCCAATGGAAATGATTCCAGTGGAAATGACTGCCATGGACATGAGTCCAGTGGGACAGATTCACACGGTAACGAGCCCAGTCGAAGAGCAAACTGCGCTTTTAGAAGACCAAGCAAATCCACAGGAAGCAGCAACAACAGGTGACACATTCATATCCTTTGAAATACATTGGGGCAAGAAAACCGTATTAGCCCACTGCACATGAAACGGCAGGTATTGAAATCCAATTTGGTCAGTTTGACCATCTGTTTACACGTCTTCTGCAACTTGACGAATGCTGAATGGGAAAAAAAAAAATTAAGAAGCCCTATGGAATAACTGGTTCCATTCACTGTGAAAAAGAAAAAAAGAGAAAATTTTTAAATTTGTCCAGATCCTCCACAAATGATTTGATTGATTATGCCCAGTACTACACAAAGTACTTGGATTCATACAAATCCAGAAACAAATTCTGCATAAATAAGTAAGAGGAAAGATTTTTTTTTTTTGCTTCGTTGTTGTTGTCAAGAACCACTGATACTGGGATAAATGATGTCGCAGTAACTATTGTTGCAGTCATTATATGCCCAGTATTTTAAAAGTAGTAAATCAGGAGTACCTAATAGGAATAGTAAAGCGGGAGTCCCATAAACATATATTCCAGTATTGATTGCAATACTGTAAAGGAACAGTAACACCAAAAAACAAAAGTGTATCAAATTGATACAAATATTACATCTCCTGAAAGCTCTGTGTTTGCTTCAGAAAGACTACTATAGTAGTCTTAGTAATAAACAAAGCAAACGCATAACTTTTGCAAAAGTACATTATATTTTAATTACTTTGATACTTTCTTTTGTGTTACTGTTTCTTTAAAGGGTTAATTTCATGGGAAAACATGTTTTTTTCAAAACACATCAGTTAATTGTGCTGCTCCAGCAGAATTCTGCATTATAATCCAATTCTCAAATGAGAAAACTGATTTTTTTTTATATTCAATTTTGAAATCTGACATGGGGCTAGACATATTGTCCATTTCCCAGCTGCCCCCAGTCATGTGACTTGTGCCTGCACTTTAGGATGGAACTACTTTTTGGCAGGCTGTTATTTCTTCTACTTAATGTAACTGAATCAGTCTCAGAAGGACTTGGCTTTTACTATTGAGTGTTGTTTTTAGATATACCAGACAGCTGTTATCTTGTGATAGGGAGCTGCTATCTGGTTACCTTCCCATTGTTCTTTTGTTAGAACTTGCAGCACAGCAGAAAAGAGTGACTAAAGTTTTATCAGAGCACAAATCAAACGACTGGGGGCAGCTTGGAAACTGTCAATATGTCTAGCCCTATGTCAGATTTCAAAATTGAATATGAAAAATCTGTTTGCTCTTTTGAGAAATGGAATTCTGCTGGAGCAGCATTGTTAACTGATGCGTTTAAAAAAAAAAACATATTTTCCCATGACAGTATCCCTTTAAGGAAGGCTAGCCTAATTTGTGTATGTTTATAGCATTTGTGGCAATAAAAAACTGTTTCCTTTTGTAGTGAACAAACGGACAGAACTCGGTCTCACAAGGAATTAATGAGCATGGTGCAGGAAATGAAGAGAAGACTGACACATGAAAAATTTAACCGTAACAAGCCCAGCACTGTCGATGCTCTCAACTACGCCTTGAAATGTGTTAGACAAGTACAAGGTAAGTCGTTTTACTATCTCTAAAACGTCTAGAAATATGACATACTGTTTATTTTAATGATTTTATTACAATATTTTAGCATCTTTCTGTCAACTCTTTTAAAGGGGTTGTTCACCTTCCAAACACTTTTTTACAGTTCAGTTGTTTTCAGATTGTTCACCATAAATAAAGCTTTATTCAATTGCTTTCCTTCTTTTATTTTTTACTGTTTCCCAAAAAATGTAAGTTTAAATTTGAATATTCCTGTCTCTATTGTTTCAGTCTGGCAGCTCAGTGATCCAGGAGCAGATTCGGAACTGTTACAATTTGCTACAATTAGTTGATGCATTTTTCAGCAGTATCTGTGGAATATTAGCAACAATTGTATCTCTAACAGCTGCCTTTAACGAAACTCAGCGATTCTGCTTAGCAGGGACAGAGATAACATATCTATCAACTAAATGTATCAATTTAGAACAGTTAGGGTCAGGGCACACAGGCAGAATCGGGAAGATTAGTCGCTGGCGACAAATCTCCTCTCCTTCGAGGCGACTAATCTCCTCGTAAGGCAACTTCAGGCGACTTCGGAAAACGAATTGCGACGAGTGCCATCCCACTGGCGATTTGCATTTTAGCCGATGGGACGGCAGGGGAGGCAGTTCGGGGAGGAGATTTGTCGATTTGAAGGAGAGGAGATTTGTCGACGGGCGACTAATCTCCCTGAATCTGCCTGTGTGCCCTGACCTTTAAAGAGTCGTCGACCCCCCCCCCGAGCAGCTTTAGAAGGTGACAAATGAAACACTTCAGTAATAGAAAAACAGCCACAAATAGAAAACAGAAAGTAATTTGTTTCCAGTGAACTATAGGAAACCATCTGAACTGAAAAATGTGACATCCCTGAAAGTTTCAGTGGAAATGTTGAGGTTTTAACTTTAACATTTGTATTTTTGTTTTTTAGCTCAGATGAATGATGGGAGTTGTAGTACAAGTACATTCATATTGTGGAAGTGTGTGACTTAAAGGGGTAGTTCACCTTTAATGTAACTTTGTTATAGAATGGCCAATTCTAAGCAACTGGTTTTGATTATTTTTTTTTTATATAGTTTTATAATTATTTGCCTTTTTCTTCTGACTCTTTGCAGCTTACAAATGGGTGTCGCTGACCCCGTATAAAAGGGAAAAGCTCTGTAAGGCTACAAATATATTGTTATTGCTAATTTTAATTATTGGTCCTTCTATTCAGGACCACTCCTATTCATATTCCAGTCTCTTATTCAAATTAGTGTATTGTTGCTAGGTTAATTTGAACCCTAGCAACCACATTGCTGAAATGGCAGACTGGAGAGCTGCTGAATAAAAGGTTAAATAACTCAAAACCCACAAATAATAAAAAATGAAAACCAATTGCTCTTTGTCTCAGAATATCACTCTCTACATCATACTAAAAGTTAGGTGAACCACCCCTTTAGTGACTTTTGCTTCCTCTTTTATAGATGAAAACTACAAGCTAGAATGTAATTTTTTTTATTTTTTTGTCTGTAGCAAACAGTGCATTTTTCGAGGCTCTCAGTGATAGTGGAACATGTCGAATGGATCCAGCTGTACACACAGTTGAGGACTTGGAGACAATAACATCTGAACACCCACCAAAGAATACAGTAAGTATGCCTAGAAAACAGTAAAAAATATAGTTTTTTGTGATTTTACAATATTTTCAGTACTCTAATAAACAAAATGGTGGGGCAGAAGCGCAAAAAGCATGTGTCTGCCCTGGATGGTTTGAAAAGGGAAGAAGTGATGAAGAGGATCGCTTTGTGGTGCTCACTGGCAGAACCCTGGGCTGGTGCAGGTTTCTGCTGATAGGAGCACAGGCCTGGAGTGTCAGGTAAGTAAATACAATCACTTGGTGGTGCCAAACTTTTGCTGGCGTCAAAGTTTTTATGACGCCGCCGATGGAACCAGCGCCAATTTAGACGTCGGCGACGAATACCGGACACCCATTGACTTTAATCAGCGATGGCTAATTGTCACCGGCGTCAAAATCCATGTTTAGTGAATTTCGCAGGAAATTCGTGGCGAAGCGAAACAAATTCGCCCATCACTAGCCATCACCCTTACAAGGTTTGGACATGTCTTTAAATTAAAATGTTTACACTCACACCTTGCCCAATGCCTTTCTTACAATTCGTAGATATTAAACTGCAAGTCTTGCTAATTTACTAACTCCCCCCCCCCCCACCGTATGTTCACTGTGTTCCTTGGCCTTTTAATGTAATCAGAGGGTACATTTTTTACATTACATTCTGCATAAACCAAATTTTTTTTTTTGGGGAAACCAATTTTTTTTTTGTCTACCTCAGAGCTCAGAAGAAAAAAGGGTCAAGACAAACAGGACAGACAACTCTGTATTGTGTGGTTGTTGCCAATTTTAGTGTCTTTTGTGGGGTTTTTTGTTATGTGTCATGCCTAATTAGTCATAAATAAGACCTATATATAAAGCATATATAATAAAAAAAAAATGTAATTACATTTCAGATGTTATGTAAAGTTGTTTACTTATTTTATCAATTTTAGTCATTCAGCAGAATCCGAGGAGAGCAGTGCCTGAATAGATTCTGGTTTAAAAAAAAAAAAAAAAAAAAATAATAATAATTGTAAATGCTGTGCTAGAAACACATTTTATATAAGGTGTTGATTAGTCGTTTTCAAGGTGTGATCATGCTGCTTACAGCTCACTTACATAATATTTAAATTTATATCACTTGTTTATGGTTTATTTCCACAAACTCACTTTCTCACACACGACCCTCTGATATAATATATATCTAGATCTAGCAGGTCCATTGAACTGTGTATAAAGTTAAGTAGTGCCCTTTACTCTACTGTCATATTTAACTTTTATCATTTTTGTTTTAATTCTCAGGATACCTTTGTAATCGTTTTTTCGCTAACCTCTGGGAAAATGGTGTATATCTCCGAACAAGCAGCTTACATCCTGAATTGTAAGAAGAAGCTGCTGGACTCCTCTAGGTTTGTGGAACTCCTGGCCCCTCAGGATGTCCGTGTCTTCTACAAGCACACAACTCCGTCTCATCTGTTACCCTGGAATGTAGGAGCAGAGACAGGTAATCATCCCTGCTTAAAGAACAACTATTTAAATTGTGCAAAAAAAAATCGTTGTGTTGGGTTTAAATTTATTTAGCAGCCAAAATAGTATGGGAACTCGTTAAGAAGCTTTGTTTGCAACATTATTTGTTTTATGCCATAAATGTAAAGCATATAGATTGCCACTTGTGATGTGAGATACTTTTACTTTTTTAGGGCTCTTACAGACGAAAGAGCGTTTGAAGCTGCGTTCCGTTTTTTTTGAAACGCAGGGGAGCGCAGCTTCAAAGGCTTGTCTGTAAGAGCCCTTAGTCCAATGTTTTTCAGATTCTCTTTGAGATTGGGAGGGGGTTTGGTCTGAGCAAAAAGTGCTTACAGCTTTCTTTGCTTCCACACAACACAGTTAAAATGTTCAGTCTGCAATTTCATTTGCTTCAGGTGTTCAAGTGGGGGTGCCAAAGTTAAATACATCATTTATGTGTGTCCCCTTAAAGGGGCTGTTCTCCTTTCAAACATTTTTTTCAATTTAGTTGTTTTTAGATTGTTCCCCAGAAATAAAGACTTTTTTTCAATTACTTTCCATTATTTATTTTTACTGTTTTTCCAAAATCTAAGTTTAGAGTTGAATGTTCCTGTCTCTGGTGTTTGAGTCTGGCAGCACAGTTATTCAAGCGCAGACTCCAGACTTACAATTTTGCAACATTTAGTTGATATATTTCTCAGCAGCATCTCTGGAGTATTGGCAACTATTGTATCAATTCTAACAGCTGCCTGTAATGAAACCCAGAGATTCTGCAGGGACAAAGATAAGAAATGTATCAACTAAATGTATCAATTTAGAACAGTTTACAGGGTCGGCGACCCCCCTCCCAGACCTGCTTCAGAAGGGGAAAAAAGTCACTTGACACTTCAATATTAGAAAAACGGTCACACATAGAAAATATGAAGTCATTAGAAAAAGTCATTATTTCTGGTTTTCTATCTGAAAACAACTAGTAAACCATCCCTTTAAATGGGTTGTTCACCTTTCATCCAACTTTTAGTATGATTTTTTTTTTAGCTTTTTATTCAGCAGCTCTCCAGTTTGCAATTTCAACAATCTGGTTGCTAGGGTCCACATTTCCCTAGCAACCATACATTGATTTGAATATGAATAGGAGAGGGCCTGAATAGAAAGATGAGTAATACAGTAATACAAGTAGCAATAAAAATACATTTGTAGCTTTACGGAGCATTTGTTTTTAGATGGGGTCAGTTGGAAAGCATCAGGAGAAGAAGGCAAATTATTTAAAAACTATAGAAAATAAAAAATAAAGACCAATTAAAAATTTTCTTAGAATTAGTAATTCGAAATGTTAATTTAAACCCCTTTAACATTTTGTGCTGACAAAGATTATAAGATAGTCTGTTGTCTTGCAGCCTCACTATATGAATACACTCAAGTGAAATCATTTTTCTGCAGAATAAGGTAAGCTTGGTGTGCATGTGCATAAAGATAATTCGATATGATTAATTGATTCGTGTTATACCCCTATTTTTGATCATCAAAAAAAACGGTGCTTCCTGGCACTATAGCTTAAGTTTAGCTAATGATACATTCTCTTGTATTGATCCTTTAGAAAAATTCCAAAAATGAACAGCTTGTGTCAGTAAAAATAATTTCATTTTAGCTGGTGCAGAGTGAGGGAAGACGTTTAGGGAGATTGGTCGCCGCAAAAACAAGGCGATTAGTCGCCAGGCGACCAAATCTCCCCAAAACGCCCAGTGTGGACTTACCCTTATTGCCTATGGGAAAGCTTTTTACTGGGGAGTGCAGGAGATTAGTTGCCCAAAGAAGCAGCGATTTATCGCTAGCAAATAATCTCCTGGTGTGTCACTGCCCTAAACAACTTTCATCTATTAATAGCCTTCCACGCCCCCAGTTTCCTCTCTGATATGATTATAGTTTAGTGGTAATGTGCTGCTGACTGAATGTTTGTTTGATTAGTTAATCACTTCTCTCTCTCCAGTTCTCTGTAGCTGTCATCATGTTTATTTACTTCAGATATTCTTTCCTTCTATTGGCCCTGCTCACATTGTTCTTGCCTTTTATGTGCTGAAAGGACTAAAAGCAATGCATATATTAATTGAGTAAATAAGAGGTTCTTACCAATCTGCTTTGGATGGAGGCCTCCATTTTTTTAAACTAGCATTGCTAGCTATTAAAGGAACACTACACATTTTATGTAAAAAAAAAAACTGCTGTACCTTGCTCCAATAACAGCTCAATCCTGTATAAAGTTTATTATATTCAAAGCTTTATCAAAAATACAGTTCTAAAACTCTGCTCTTGGATGTCTTCCCAAGATTGCTAGATTTATGGCTGACCACCACGCTGCCTTTACCGTTCGCAGCACTTACAGAGTTAAAGCAAGCGGAGAAATAAGGGGAACAGGGCTACAAAACTCTCTGTATTGCAGCAAGAACTAGCTTACAGTTTAGAAGTCTAGCTAGGAGTAGTGCCGCACCATGAATCCTAAACAGTTCATGTCACCCTTTTGCCTTATTGGTAGGACATCCAGAAGCAGAGCTTTTTAACAGTATTTTTGATAAAGCATTGGATATAACACACTTAATGAAGGATAGAGTTGTTATTGGAGCAGCATACAGTTGATTTCTTGTATAACTTTTTCCTTTAGTATCACTGTTCCTTTAGGCTTTATATGCAGGCTTACTAGACTTATGCTCGTTTCTATGTAAAGTTTTTGCTTGTGCCTTCTCAGCTTTAAAGAAGAAGTAAAGCTTAACTAAAGAAGAAATGTTGTACATTATGTTTTGGGCATCTGTACCTGCCCAAGACAACCACAGCCCTTTATCAGGGAAGATATGTGTCTCCAAAGATGCCCCAGTTGCACCTCATTTTCTTTTCTGCCGATTCACTGCACATGCTCTGTGCTGCTGTCACTTACTGAGCTTAGGGACCCACTCACAATATACAGTACACATAGAATATAACTGTCACAATTTATGGCTGATTAGTAATTAATACAGATAATTACTGCATGGCAGCACAGAAACAAGTGCAATTAGCATCAGAATTTAATAATCGGCCCTGTAGCATCAGCTTATATTACAAACAAACCTAATTTTCTGCTTGATAATTTGTGACCACTCCTAAGCTCAGGTTCTCAATTTATGCTTCTTGTATGGCAAGGGAGCTCCTCTACATGAAAGACAAATCTACATAACCGAAAACCAGTTGTACTTGAGTGTAATCAATTCAAATATGAAATCCCACTACATTTTAGCAGAAATATTTAATGTCTTTGTTCTAGAACCTAGATTATGATAATATTCCGGGCATGATTGTTTGAATGCAGGAATGACCATTTTAGCAATGTACCTATGTGATGAATAAACAATTCTTATGGGTTTTTTTTTTCTAGAGGAGGAAAGGATCGGGAACATGACATCCGGTATAATCCATACAGAATGACCCCATATTCTGTCAAGGTGCGCAGTGCTGATAATGCTGAGCCAGAGCCATGCTGCCTTGCCTTGGTAGAAAAGATCCACTCGGGTTATGAAGGTGAGATGCTAGCAGCTCAGAAGAAGCGTAGTAATGCCTTGGACATTACAATCAGTTTTTGTTTAGCCCCCCAAGGGAATCATATAATTATCTTGTACGTTTCCCTCTATTTATTATGTTTTAGCTCCCAGAATCCCTTTGGACAAAAGAATATTTACAACTACTCACACGCCGGGCTGTGTTTTTCTTGAAGTTGATGATCGGTAAGCAGGCTTTATGGTTAAATGTTTTGTGTTTACTTGCTCTGCAGTATTTGTAGCATGTCTGTAAAACAGGAGGACCATGGGATGGATTTGGCCTTCTTATGGATATTATGGCCTCACAACCTTACCAAGGGGTTAATAGATATTGTGCACCATAATTATTTTATTATAATCAGGCTCGTAATTTAGTGGGAAAATTGAACTGCAACCTGCAAAAAAGAGTCCAGTCACTTCATATGACATATGCAAATATAGTGTTATTTTCCGATACTGGAGCTATAGCCTTTTTTTCCTCTCTTCTACATCTGTGAAAAAGAAAAAATGTATAATGCCATAATCTATACATGCATGACTTTTTTTTTTTTTTTTTTTTTTTGCTTATTTACAGACAGTTTTGTTTTTTATTTCAGAGCTGTACCTTTATTGGGCTACTTGCCACAAGACTTGGTTGGAACGTCTCTCCTGATGTATTTGCACCCAGAGGATCGTCCTTTAATGCTAGCAATGCACAAAAAAGGTAGGTGCTTGCCAACCATTGCAACTGTTTTAATCTTGGCAAAGAACCCACAATCCTCTAAACTCGCACATTAGTATTAAATAACTATTATTGGTTAGTAAATGGGGAATTTCACATTTTGAATTAAATGTATTATAATGTATAAATTGCCTGCCACTGCCACATTTTGCATGCTTCAATATAAAGGGATACTGTTCAAGTAAAAATCAGTATGTATATTAAAAGTGAGGTGTGTGTATATACTGTAGCATGTAGTTATATCTAAATCTCTTGTGGTTTTTTTTTAAGTTTTGAAGTATGCTGGACAGCCTCCATTTGAGCACTCTCCTATCAGGTTCTGCACTCAAAATGGGGACTATATAACACTGGACACTAGCTGGTCAAGCTTTGTCAATCCGTGGAGCAGAAAGGTGGCGTTTATCATTGGTCGACATAAAGTCAGAACGTAAGTTTATTCATCGTTCTAATATTCTTCTTATCATGATAGTGAGTAGCATATTTTTTCTTATTAAACCAAATTTGTTTTGTTTTGTTTTATTACAGGGGACCGCTTAATGAAGATGTTTTTGCTGCGCCGAGCAAAGAAATTCTCAGCGTTGATAAGGAGATAAAAGAATTGCAAGGCCAGATTTACAAGGTCTTTTTGCAAGTAAGGAATATTCTTAAACTCTGTCAAATATATATATATATATGCAAGAATAGCAGCATTCTTTGCAGTTTCAGTACAGGTATGGGGCCTGTTATCCAGAATGCTCGGGACCTTGGGTTTTCCGGATAACAGATCTTTCTGTAATTTGGATCTTCATATCGTTAGTTTGCTAGAAAATCATATAAACATTAAATAAACCCAATAATCTGGGTTTGCTTCCAGTAAGGATTAGTTATACCTTAGTTTGGATCAAGTACAAGAAACTGTCTTATTATTACAGAGAATAATGAAAAATTTTCAAAAAAATTGGATTATTTGATTATAATGGCGTCTATGGGAGACAATCTTTCCGTAATTTGGAGCTTTGTGGTTAATGTGTTTCTGGATAACTGATCCCATACCTCTGGGCAATGAAAAGCCGCAATTGTTGTTCACAGATGATGCAGTTTTATTAATTTATCTCAAATTTGAATACACAAATTGAGGTCCAGATTTGGATTGGTATTCAGCCAAATCTAGTAATTTATGAAAGGGACGCTGAAAGGATTTCATCTGCCCAGACTAATCAGCAATAGCTCAATTGTCCCTGACTCATCCGTCACATGGATTGTCATTGCTGCTCTTTGAAGCTTGAGGAAAGAGCTTTTTGCGTGTATCTGGAGTGAGTTATCATGCACCATAACATGTGCTCATACAACACAAACACCAACATCATTTTTTAATCTTTTTTTCTTTTTCTTTTTTTACTTTTAACATTTTGATGCACATTTATCACAGTTCACATTTCGAATTTGAATAACTCACTCCAGATACACCCAAAAAGTCAACCTTCCAATATATTTTAATGTAAATATTTTTTAGTGCTGTTAAAACAGTATCTGTCTGCCTTTGCTACTCTCTGCATTGCTGCTTCTGACTACATGTACCATTAAAGAACCAGTAACATAAATTAAAAAAAAAAATCGTTAAAGGACAAGGAAAGTTTCAAATAGAATAAGGCTAGAAATGCTGTATTTTGTATACTAAACATAAGCATGAACTTACTGCACCACAAGCCTAATCAAAGAAATGATTTATGTTTTCAAAGTTGGCCACAGGGGGCTGTCATCTTGTAACTTTGTTAAATATCTTTGCCTGACCCTGACCCTGCACAGTGTGGTCTGGGCTGCTTAGGGATCGTCATAAACAAAGCTGCTTGAATTCTGCATGGCTGGGAAGTAAGGCGGGGGCTCCCCCTGCTGTTCATAAGTATGATTGTTTCCCTGCTCAGCAGTTAGGGACCATCTGACAATTCCTATCCACAGCAGTAAATGAAGGGAGAATTTCACTGCATACAGTCAGGTTTCTTATAAAAACGGTACACATTTTTTAATTAAAGTATATTGAAGATAGGTTTCTTTTTCATTAAAGAAAGTAAAATTGGGATTTTATTTTTTTGCATTTCCTTGTCCTTTAATATACTACGAAAAAAATCACCAACACATATTAAACGTTAAAATCGCAAAGTCTTTATTTAGAAATAATTTACCTGAACTCCACTTGCAATCCTCTTCAAAAAAGGGGATCAGGTGATCCATCGTGCGGCGCTCGATTTCTCTCTGCCCTCCTTATAGGAGACGGGAGAGAAGAGGAGGGGAGGAGAAATCGAGCGCTGCACGATTGATCGTCACCCTGTCGCCTTTTCTGAAGTGGAGCGCAAGCAGAGTTTGGTAAAAAAAAATTGATGTTAGTCCTTGAAAACAATGCATCAGTACTTGGCTCTCCTCCAGCCTACGCTACAATTCTCACAATGCTTTGCATGTGTACAAGGCATTGTGGGAAGTTGAGTTTTGGCTGGAAATTGGAGGTGGGCTGGCTACTGTAACATGCCATGCAGCCAGATGTGATCAGGTGTGATTTTAATGACAAAGTAAAACAGGTATGGGATCCATTATCCGGAAACCCATTATCCAGAAAGCTCCGAATTATGGAATGGCTGTCTCCCATAGACTCCATTTTATCCAAACAATCCAGATTTTTAAAAATGATTTACTTGTTCTCTGTAATAATAAAACAGTAGATTGTACTTGATCCCAACTAAGATATGATTAATCCTTATTGGAAGCAAAACAATCCTATTTGGTTGTTTTAATGTTTAAATGATTTTCTAGTAAACTAAGGTATGATGATCCAAATTACAGAAAGATCTGTTATCCGGAAAACCCCAGGTCCCGAGCATTCTGGATAACAGGTCCCATACCTGTATACAAATAATAAATCAGTGGAATGTTTTAGGTAGTGTATTGGAAAGTTTCTTAAAATTACACTTTCATTATGCAGATATTAAACTACCAAGTTTAATTCAGTTCTTATACTAGTTTTTCATTTTTCTTATTGTTACATTTTTTTTTCCTGGGCTAGCCTGTTCATAATAATGGATCCAGTGGATATGGAAGTTTAGGAAGCAATGGCTCTTATGAACATTACATCAGCATAGCGTCATCCAGTGATTCAAATGGAAATTGTGTGGAAGAAACACAAAAAGAACCGGTAAATTATTTGCTTTTTATTTATTTTTAAAAACGACAATTTGTATTTTATCAAAGCCTCTTCCTTAGTATGTTTTCTTAACACATCATGACAAAATTGTATTTAATAGCTTTTCACTGACAGGGATTTTGCAGAATACTAAGGGGCACATTTACTTTTGGTCGAATATTGAGTGTTAATTAACCCTCGATATTCGACCCTCGAAGTAAAATCCTTCGACTTGAATATCGAAGTGAAGGATTTACCGCAAATACTTCGATCGAAGGAAAAATCGTTCCATCAAACGAATAAATCCTTCGAATCGAACAATTCGAAGGATTTTAATCCAACGATCGAAGGATTTTCCTTCGATCAAAAAAAGCTTAGAAAGCTTATGGGGAAGGTCCCTATAAGCTAACATTGGTGCTTGGTAGGTTTTAAGTGGCGAAGTAGGTAGTCAAAGTTTTTTTTAAAGAGACAGTACTTCGACTATCGAATGGTTGAATAGTCGAATGGTTTTTACTTCGAATCGTTCGATTCGAAGTCGTAGTCGAAGTAGCCTATTGCGATGGTCAAAGTACCCAAAACAAAACTTCGAAATTTTAAGTTTTTTTCATTCTAATCCTTCACTCGAGCTTAGTAAATGTGCCCCTAAAGGTAGACATTTTACTATAATGTACATGCAGCACTCCTAAATACCCACAAGGGATACATAGAACTGAGTGTAGTGCACATACATGGCAAAATAATCACTACAACATTTAGGAAAGATGAGGACCTATTCTCTCTCTTGCGGGGTATATTTATCAAAGAGTGAAGTTAGAGATCTCCACAGTCCACTAGAGTGAAATACCGCCACTCTCCATTCATTTCTATGGCATTTTTAAAGACATCTTTAGCAAAGGGTGAACTTTCACTTTCACTCATTGATAAATACTCTTTTAAAAATCCTATAAAAATAAATGGAGAGTGACGAAATTTCACTCTAGTGGACTGTGGAGATCTCCAGAATCTCAGAATTTCAGCCAGGCAGAAGGATTTGACCGAATCTTCTCCTGAATTCGGACTCGGGATTCGGCCTTTTTCAGCAGTATTCGGATTCGGTGGAATCCTTCTGCCTGGCCAAACCGAATCCTAATTTACATATGGATTCGGGGGTTCGGCAGAATTCCCAAATCCTTAGAAAATATAAAGTAATTGGAAAAAGTATTTATTTCGTGTTTGACGGTGAACAAGAGAACTTTAAGTTAAATAAGAGAATTGGTCAAGGGCCTGCATAATTTTGCAAGACTCTTTACATTTCAGCTCACTGAAGTATTATTTTGACAGTAATAGTTGCTAATAAATCCCCAAATCTCCCAAAAAAAAAAAAATATCTTCTGCTTAGAACCATCAAACGGCTTAAAAGTGTAATGTGATGAAATCTATTTCTCTTTCCACATTTTGCTTGGCTTCTCCTCTCTTTTTTGTTCTTAACTACAGATGTCATTAAAACAAGTGTGTACGGACATTAATCGTATTAAAAATATTGGTCAGCAAGTGTATATTGAAACACGAAGCAAGCCACAGCCCAAGAAAAAGGACCCCCCCAAGAAAGATCTAAACAGAGGTGAGAATGGGTAATGGGGCTAATGAAGGATAGTATTTCAGAATCCGTATGTAAAAATGGTGGACTTCCCATTAACACTATGGACAGCTAAAACGTAGTCATAGTAGTTGTAATAACAACTTGCAGAAGGATTGTCAACTACATCTCTGGAATTTTACTTACTTCCTACTCGGCATTGCTTTCTAGATTCCTTCCAACTCAATCCGGACTGTGATTGTTGGATCTTTAGTTGAGGCCCTCTTGTAGGTCAAACCTTTTGCTTAGGGCCTCCTTTAACTAAAACATTAGGGATGCACTGAATACACTATTTTGGATGCAGCCGAACCCCCAAATCCTCTGTGAAAGATTTGGCTTAATACCGAACCGAATCCTAGTTTGCATATGCAAATTAGGGATGGGAAGGGGAAACCTTTTTTTATTTCCTTGTTTTGTGACAAAAAGTTACGCGATTTCCCTTCCCACCCCTAATTTGCATGTGCATGTAGGATTCGGTTCGGCCAGGCAGAAGGATTCGGCCGGATCCTGCTGAAAAAGGCCAAATCGCGAACCGAATCCTGGATTCCGTGCATCCCTAATAATCCCATGAAAACATTGGTGTATTCATCATTCATTCATAGTTCCAGGAATATCTAGGACGATTCAGGTGTATGTATAACGGAGAACAAATACGCTTTCTTCCTTAAACAAACAGGCTGCAATCCTCCTGTGCCTACTTTAGACCCCACAGTTTTGGAACTACTGCTCTAAATAGTACAGTCATTTTAAAGGAGAACTAAAGCCTAACTAAAGAATTAGGGCAGAAATGTTGTACATGATGTTTTGGGCTTCTGTACCAGACAAGACAACCACAGACCTTTGGCAGTAAGGGCAAGGCCAGACGTGGCGTTTTTACGTTGCGTTTTTAAAAAAGAACAGCCAGGTGTAAATACGCATAAACTGCAGTACCAATAAAACGAATGGAAAACGCACTATGGCAATTCACACAGGGCACTTGCAAGCTGAAATCCGCCACAGGACACCAGTATTGGTGTTTTTTAGCAGCAACACCAATACGTCAAGAAACTACCAAATCAATAGACTCTATGGGATCTGCATGTTTGAAACCACACTTTGCGTAAATACGCAGCGTATTTTAAATATGGAGTCCAAACTCTCATTGAGAACAATGAAAACAATGAGAAGTGCATGTTGGGAAATGAATCCTACGTGCTGAAAAACGCATGTAGAAGGTCGCATGTGGTTTCAGTGGCGTATATAAGCCTGGCTGTTCTTTTTTAAAAACGCAACGTAAAAACGCCATGTCTGGCCTTGCCCTAAAGATCTGTGGCTCCAAAGATGCCCCAGTAGTTCCCCCATCTTCTTTTCTGCTGATTCACTGCACATGCTCTGTCCTGCTGTCACTTATTGAGCTTAAGGACCCACTCACAATATACAGTACACATAGAACAGAAATGTCACAACATAAGGTTGATTAGTAATTAATACAGATAATTACTACATGGCAGCACAGAAACCAGTGCAACTAGCATGAGAATATAATAATCCGCATTGTATCATCGTCTTATATTACAGGCTAAACACATTTTCTGCTTGATATTTAGTGACGACCCCAATAAAAAAGGAATGATCTAACTTCAGATATATAAAATTAACTAAAAAGAGGGGATCTGACTTCTGTCAGTATTCAATTTTTGTATACAAAAATTAGTGACGACCCCTAAGCTTAGCTTCTCAACAGCTGCTCAAACCCACTGAGCATGTGAGTGTCGCAGACTCTTTCCGAGATGGCAACACCCCCCCCCCCCCGGGGACAAGTTTTAAGTCCTGGATCATTGCTGAAGCTGAAACTTTAGGCTGTTAGAATAAGTCCAGTATGTAAAATGTGTCATTTTTAACCATATTCATTTTTAGGGGTTAATTCTTCTTTAAATCTTGTTATAAATATAAAATGCTGTTCTAGGAAATCACAATTTTTACATATATGTTCTTCAACAGCAAAGCCCAATACATTTGTAAAGCCACAGCAAGAAAATACTACAATAGATGGGCAAGCAACATCCACCTGTGATGCATCAAGGAAGGGGCAACACATGCCATCATACCAGCAAATCAACTGTGTGGACAGTATAATTCGGTAATGTTCTCTATATTTTTTAAGATATGTTTGTGATGTGTGTGTCATTGTTATGTTAGGCACCTCCCAGTTACTAACGGGGAGCACCACTGAGCAATCCTCTTCCTGCTTCTTCTTTCTTCCCATGGGTACAGTACATTGAAAAGTAAAACTTTACTCTTCTGTGCATTAAAAAAAGAAGGGAAGGAAGAAGATTGCTACATGGTGCTTGGTGAAAAGTAACCCTGGCCTGTGCAGTTTTCTGCGAACCGGAGTATCAAGTGATTCTCAATCACAGGAGGGAGGTTGTACTTTCCTTGGCGAACAGCTTGGAAGGATTGGTACAGCATCTGTAAAGATTAAAACGCGAAGGCAAATTATCACAGCTATTGTGTGTTACATCCACATACTTTTTTCCAGATTGTAGATATATAAAAGAGAGAGAGATAAACTTGTATTTTGCATGTGTTTCTGTGTGTGGGCATGTAAAACTGCAGACAAAATGTGTGACCTGTAATTTTATGTACAGATAAATAGGGAAGTGCTTCCTTTTGTTATCAGACAACAATATAATATATTATACTTGTATTAATAGTGCTTAATTGATAAGAATGCAGTATTTTACCTTTAGCATTTATACAACATCAAGTTATTTGATAATACCAAGACTAGGAGGCAGATTTACTAAGGGTCGAATTTCAAAGTAAAAAATAAACTTCGAAATTCGACCCTGAAATTGAAATCCATCGAAGTCGAAGGATTTTTCACCAAATTTAGCGTTCAAACGATCGAAGGAAAATCGTTCGATAGAACGATTTTAGGGTACGATCTAAGGATTTTCCGTCGATGTACAAAGACTTAGAAAATGGTTGTAGAAGGTCCCCATAGGCTAACATAGCACTTTCGGCAGGTTTACTTTGGCGAAGTATTGAAGGCGAAGTTTTTTTTAAATACGCATTCATTCGATTATCGAATGGTCGAATATTCAAACGATTTTTTACTTTGAATCGAAGTAAATTCAAAGTCCTAGCTAGTATCATATTCGATGGTCGAAGTATTCAAAAAATCACTTCGAAATTCAAACTTTTTTAACTTCAAAAATTCACTCGAACCTTAGTAAATCTGCCCCTAACTGTTTGCCTTATGTTTTTTGAACAGGTATCTGGAGAGCTACAACATCCCAGCACTGAAGAGGAAATGTCGATCCTCTACAAACACAACGTCTTCATCTTCTGAAGACGACAAGCAGGGTCTGCAAGGGCCCATTGAGCTGGAGGCTTTCGAAGGTAACCAACATATGAATTGATAGATTTTCCTATATTATGGCTGTTCATTTGAAGGAATAATGATGCAGGTTACTTGTATTTTGTTTTAGTGGGACAGATTTCCTTTGCACTTAAAGGAACAGTAACATAAAAAATAAGTTTTTTAAAATAATAAAAATTAGGGATGCACCGAATCCACTATTTTGGATTCGGCCGAACCCCCGAATCCTTCTCAAAAGATTCGGCCGAATACCGAATTGAATCCTAATTTGCAAATGTAAATTAAGGGTGGGAAGGGGCAAATATTTTTTGCTTCCTTGTTTTGTAACAAAAAGTCACGCGATTTTCCCTCCCCGCCCCTAATTTGCATATGCAAATTCGGTTTGGCCAGGCAGAAGGATTCAGCCAAATCCTTGCCGAATCCCGAACCGAATCCTGGATTCGGTGCATCCCTAATAAAAATATAATGCAGTGTTGCCCTGCGCTGGTAAAACTGCTGTGTTTGCTTCAGAAACACTACTATTGTTTATATAAATAAGCTGCTGTGTAGCAATGGGGCAGCCATTCAAAGCTGTAAAGCCTCAGGTTACACAGCAGATAAGATCTGTAGAACATAATGGTGTTATCTGTTATCTACTATTTATCCTGCACCATTTAGCCTTTTTTCAATTATCCCCATCGCTACACAGCAGCTTGTTTTATGAACTATAGTAATGTTTCTGAAGCAAATACATCAGTTTTACCAGTGCAGGGCAACACTACATGATATGTTCATTACTTTAAAACACTTTCATTTTTGGTGTTACTTTTACTTTAATGAGCATAATTTGGAGCTGCATCTGACTTGTAGTACTAGTAGGCTAGTGTAAAACACAGCAGAACGTTTCCCTGCATACATATTACTGTATTTTTAATAGAAATAACTGTTAAAAACAGCAATGTTAACTCTCACAATGTTTTTGTTAAAAACTAATTCTTTATTCATTTCTTGCTTAATGTGAACAAAAGCAAACCCTATAAAAGATTTGCCCAGAATGTTCTATCTGCATGCTAATGGGACTTAAAGGCTGCGGAGGAGGTGGGAGGGGAGTCTGACCAGGGTAGTGGGGATGGGTTTTTATTATTACAGGTTGAATTCTCCTTTAAGGCTAAGGGCACACGGGCAGATTCGGGGAGATTAGTCGTGCGGCAATTTAGGGCGACTTCAGAAAACGAATCAGCTCGAGTGCCAATCCCGCTTGCAATTTTTCATTATAACTTGTGGGAAGGTAGGGGAAGGCAGTTCGGGAGATTGTCGTCCCAAAGAAAAGGCGATTTATCGCCGGGGCGACTAATCTCCCCAAATCTGCTCTTGTGCCCTTACCCTAAGTGTTTTTAAAATATAAGGTTTCCATTTGGGGGAAAAAATTGTTAGACCTCCAGAGCTTTGTGAAAAAAAGTAGCAAACTGCCACAAAATGAATTTTGAACTCATTGTCAGTACCGTTGTCTTATATTTTGTAAGATGTTCCTGAAATAACAGCGCCCATCGACACAAGACCGTTATCAGCAGAATCAATGGTGACGACAGATGCTCAGACAACAGCAGCTGTGGTTGGAGCTCCTCTGACGGATTTGACTCTTTCTATCAAGGCAATGAGTGTGGTCTCTGTCACCAGTCAATGTAGCTTCAGCAGTACCATTGTTCATGTTCCACAGCCTGAGTCAGGTATGTAATGGGATAACCATCAGATTGTGTGTCTTTTAACTTGGAAGGTATTTTATATTAAGCAATCAAAAGTTGATTTATGGGTGTCACTTTTTCATTAAAGGGGTGTTTACCTTCAAGTTAATATTTTGTATGATATGGAAGCTAATTCTAAGAAACCTTTACATTGGTCTTCATTATTTATTTCTTATCGTTTTTTAATTATTTGCCTTCTTTATCTGACTCTTTACAGCTTTCAAATGGGGTCACTGACCCCATCTAAAAACAAATGCTCTGTAAGGATACACATTTATTATTATTATTGCTACTTGTTATAACTCCTCTTTCTGTTCAGGCCCTCTCCTATTTATATTCCAATCAATTATTCAAATCAATGCATGGTTTCTAGGGTAATTTGACCCCTAGCAACCAGATTGTTGAAATTGCAACCTGGAGAGCTGCTGAAGAAAAAAACTAAATAACTCAAAACCACAAATAATAGAAAATTAAACCCAATTGCAAATTGTCTAAAAGTTAATTTATAGGTGAACAACCCCTTTAAAACACCCCTTTCAATCAATAAAAGGTTGGCAATGGTCAGTGACGAGATGCAGTGTTTTTTGGACAGTAATTTATAACCTTTTACCTTAATTTCAATTAATTTTATTTTTGGAAATCTGGGAACGGATATAATGCATACTGCTTTTACCTGGGTTCCTGTCGTCAAAATATCAAATTATTTTTTTCAAAATGTAATTCTGAAATAAAAAAAAAAAAAGGAAGTCACAAGACATATATTTATGGGCATTTTACATGCCGTGACCAATTAGATGCTAACGGGGAAATGTAATTAAAAATCGCAAGTGTTCTTTAAAGTGGCGTTTTTGTGAATGTGTAGCACTGCTCACAGTGGAAAATCGCTGACAAATATTGCATTGCTAAGAAAAAGTCAGTGTTGACACCTACTCTGGAGTTTCGTTAAAATATTTTGCCGCAAAATATGCTTTGCGATCGTGAAATTTTATCAAATACACTACAAAATTTCGCAAAAGCCATTTGGTCGCAAACTTTGCTAGGAAGTTGTTGAGGTCTGTAATTGGTCAAAAAGTACGCAAACGCGGTCACTAACATTCACAATGGTTTTTGCACTAATGAAACATATTACATTCCCCCTAAACAATACATTGCATTGTCTGTCTTAAATGTTGTGCGGTTTATTAGCCGTCCTGTGTAAATGACACTCCCTTGTTTTCTTTCTATGAAGAAGTTCTTGCCCTAGAAGATGCTGCTGGCGGGATTGAGCAAATAGAAATGAAGTCTTCACAAGCACCTGGTTCCGCTGTTGCTCCTGAGGAATTTAAGCAGATTGGGTTAACAAAGGAAGTTTTATCTGCACACACACAGAAAGAAGAGCAGGAATATGTCGATAGATTTCAGCAAAGGATTCTCCAGTCTCCGTATAGCAGCTACCTCCAACAAGACAGCAGAAGTAAAGGCTGTTCTCATGAGCAAGGTATGCTCTAATAATGTCAACTTTGAGCAATAATCACTAGTGTCCTGGGACTTTAACGTCATGTTGCTGCTCTACCATTCTGGCCTGAGCCATACTTAGAATTTCTGCAGTTACTTTTTCCTCAACAAGTTCAGTATGGCTACCAATATATTGGATTTAGTGATCCCCGAATAAATTACAAATGTACTAGAACATCTGTTTGATAGTGATCATTATATTATGTAATTTAATGGTTGCTGCAAAATCAAACAAGCATTGGGTCAACAAAATCTCTTTATGTTTTAGAAAAGCAAACTTTAGAACTTTAACTACTGTATGTAAAAATACTATAGTGCCATTGTACAGACTGGTGGCAGTTAGGGTTGTCCATTATAGAAAAGACAGCCATACATCATTTTGTTTTCCTTTTTTACTAGCTCAGTGGTAAATTTAAAGGAGAACTATTAAAAGTGATTATGGATAAAAATGAACTTATTGCATCGGCCTAAAATTTCAGCATCTCAATAGCAGCAACGATCCAGGATTTCAAACTTGTCACAGGGGGTCACCATCTTGGAAAGTGTCTGTGACACTCACATGCTCAGTGGGCTCTGAGCAGCTGTTGAGAAGCTAAGCTTAGGGGTCGTAGCAAATTATCAAGCCGCAAATGAGGTTTGTCTGTAATATAAGCTCATGCTACAGGGCTGATTATTAAATTCTGGTGCTAGTTGCACTGGTTTCTGTGCTGCCATGTAGTAATTATCTTTATTAATTCCTAATCAGCCTTATATTGTGACATTTCTATTCTATGTGTACTGTATATTGTGAGTGGGTCCCTAAGCTCAGTAAGTGACAGCAGCACAGAGCATGTGCAGTGAATCGGCAGAAAAGAAGATGTGGAGCTACTGGGGCATCTTTGGAGGCACAGATCTTTACTGCTAAAGGGCTGTGGTTTACTTGGGCTTGTACAGAAGCACAAAACATAATGTGGAACATTTCTAGCTACTTCTTTAGTTAAAGGGATACTGTCATGGGAAAACGTGTTTTTTTGTTTGTTTTTTTTTTTTCTTCAAAATTCCTCATTTAATAGTGCTGCTTCAGCAGACTTCTGCACTGAAATCCGTTTTTCAAAAGAGCAAATGGATTTTTTTAAATGTAATTTTAAAATCTGACATGGGGCTAGACATTTTGTCAGTTTCCCAGGTGCCCTCAGTCATGTGACTTGTGCACTGATAAACTTCAGTCACTCTCTACTGCTGCACTGCAAGTTGGAGTGATATCACCCCCTCCCTTCTCCCCCCCCTCCAGCAGCCTAACAGAACAATGGGTAGGTAACCAGATTGCAGCTCTCTGGTAGATATAAGAACAGCACTCAATAATAAAAATCATTGTCCCACTGTGACTCCTTCAGTTACATTGAGTAGGAGAAGCAACAGCCTGTGAGAATGCAGTTCCACAGTGCAGCACTGGCTCTTTCTGAAAGCACATGCCCAGGCAAAATGACTTGAGATGGCTGCCTACACACCAATAATACATCTAAGAAAAAATACACTGGTTAGGTTAAAAAATTGTACATGGTAGAGTGAATTAATTTAGAAATAAAAACGACACCATGAAAAGCATGACCGAATCCCTTTAAGCTTCAGTTCTCCTTTAAATGTAAATGAAATGGAGAAGTGGAGGGTAGGCTGTCACGGTTGGGACTGTTTATTCTGGAGAACTTTACAGACTGAAAAGATCAAATAACCAGATACTTCAGGAACTGAAATTTCATTTTAAGCAATGAAGGCGGCTCTTCAGACTGATGACAGCCTTAAATAGTGGCTTGGATGACTTTTTCAGCAAAAATAATTTACAAGGCTATTGTTATCTGAAAATGTAGAGGTATATATTTAAGTGAATAAATAGGTCTGTATGTGTGTGTGTGTAGTTACTGGGGTTTATTTGAAGGCTTGGATTTGATTTTTTCAGCCGAGACATGTATCACATTCTTCAATTTTACAATTTCCTAACCAACAGGCACCAGTAGCCTTGTATCCAAATGTGACAGCATATTATTAACTGTACTCTGACTGACCATACTAGGCATACCTGCATGACTATTTCACCTAATAATCAAGCGTATTGTTGCAGGTGAACATTCTTCACAACCGACTGCTCCTGCTGCTTGGAAAAAAGGAAAGAAACAAGGAAAACACAAGCGTCAGAAACCCATGGAATCCTCTGACAGTAACGGTTCTCATCCAAATTTACCCCCCCGGCCAAGAAGGTCAGGGCCACTTCCACCGTCTTGGCCACCATCTGAAGTATCTCATCCAAGCCCCTCAAGTATGGGCTTTCCCCCTCCAGTGATGATTCCTATCCAGCCAGCTTATCCCATGCCTGGATTTCCAATCCCACAGATGCCACCAGTAACAGGCAACAATGTAGCTTCATCTATAGCACCTACTCCTCAGCAATCAAATATGTCTTACAATCTGCCTGCTTATCCAGGATTTGCTTCTCCATATATGGGAACATTCATGGCAGTCCTTCTCCCAAATTACAATATGTATCCCCAAATGAACCCACAGATACCCCCACAGATACCTCCAACTTTTTTCCCCAATCATTTTCCTTGTTCACCTTCCTATCCATATGCTGAAATGTCCAGTGCTCCACAAAGCATGCCTTCTCAGGTACCCACAGACTTTGTTGACCCAACCTCTCGAGCATCTTCTCCTATGTCAGCAGAAGAGCAAGAG
Organism: Xenopus petersii; assembly: GCA_038501925.1. NCBI lineage: Eukaryota > Metazoa > Chordata > Amphibia > Anura > Pipidae > Xenopus > Xenopus petersii. The sequence goes on from CM076685.1 coordinate 91,360,869, forward strand.
GCTCAAAGTGAAGATCCACAAATGTTTAGCAATTCAAGGAGCAGCTCTCCGCTTCAGCTTGTTCTTCTTCAGGAAGAGTTACCCAAGCCTATGGAGCAAGAAGAGGGAACCAACGAGGAGAGCCAAGTGGATATAAAATGTGTAAGTTTGTTATATATAGCAATAGTGATGATACTTTACAATAATAATAGTAGAGATACAGTAACTGACAGTTTTGCACATAGCTTTTTGGTTGCTAATCTTTCTTGTGGGAGTGGAGCTCGTTTACTGCGCCTGAGTGCTGCCTAGCATCATATTTCCACGTTACATTAAAAAGAATCTGGAACACACTCACTCTCTTTTAAGGTTTTACCTGTGAGCCTTAATTTTTTATAGAGTGTTTGGTGTGCTGTGTGTCTTTAAAGTTCATCAAAGCTGACTGTTGAGCGCATTGTTGGTGTTCACCTTTTAGGCAGCAGAGGATAGTGGGAACAATGACAGCCACTCTGCTTCTAGTGAACTTTTTGACCTTTTACTCCAAGAAGATTCCCAGTCTGGCACTGGATCTGCAGCATCTGGACGTGGATCAGCAAATTCCAGTTCTTTAAGATCTGGCTCCAACGGTTCTACCTCAAATGGGACATCTGGAAGTGGTATAGGTAATGAATGCCTTTTAAAATCTTTCACTTGGAAGATATCTCTGAAATCCCCTTAAATAGAAAATTAATTTTTAAATTGCCTCACTACTTTTTTTGTCCAGACTGATTCAGAGAGAGATATAGAGAGATATAGAGAGATATAGAGAGAGATAGAGAGAGATAGAGAGAGATAGAGAGAGATAGAGAGAGATATAGAGAGATAGATGAAACATACATTTTTGATCATTTCTATAACTACATTTTTTATTTATTTGTATCATTATGGTCTACAGGGAGTAGCAACAGTAGCAACTATTTTGCCAGCAAGTCCTCTGATACCTCCAAGAAAGGCCATAAACGTCAGGATGTTGTGGAGGATGGTTTCTCTAAAGCTCCCAGGGACTCTATTTGGACTATGATTGAGCGCACACCTACACCTATTATGATGACCTATCAGCTACCTAAAAGGTAAGAAAGCTTGCCCTCATTCACAACAAAAGCTTTTTAGTTCATTTTGTTATTATCTGTTTCCAGCAAATGTAATTGGGTCATTGCCTGGTGTGTTTGTTAACAGCTTTAGATCCCTACATTATAGGATATTTTCACTTTGTGTAGAGAATGCAACACAGTGTAACATGCTATATCCCTACAATACCCCAGAATGAAAATACGAGTATGGGATTTATTATACAGATTGCTTGGTACCTGGGGTTTTTTGTAACTTGGGTCACCATAGTAAGTAAGTATAAGGCACTATTTAATTAGAGGGGCAATCATGAAATAAATATTAATTATTTGCTTAAAGTAAATTATATAGGAGATGGCCTTTCCATATTTCTGAGCTTCCTAGATAAAAGGTTTCCAGAAAATGAATGCCATACCTGTACCGCTTTTAGGGACATATTTATTTAGCTGTGTAAAATACAGCAGGATAATACATGACAAATCCCCAGGCTCCGTCTTGTAAAAAAAAAAACGGCAAAAAATAACGGTGGGAAATCTGCCGGTTGCACGGTGTAAAACTACACACACCTTGATAAATTAACCATTTATTTTACACCGCTTTTTACACCATTTGTTTTGGCGAATTTAATTTTACACCGCACAATAAATATGCCCTGTAGCTATATAATCTCCTCCCAGCACCTGTTCTCATTAGATTCAGCTCCTTCTGTTTACCAAAACCAACCACTTGTAGATCACATTTAGTAAAGACCATTTGGCTACTTTCTGAGGTGCAGGTTATGGATTTCAAGCTAGCCTCCACTACTTCTCCAGGTTAACCAGCAGTATTCATCTATATACACCTAAATACTAAACATGAATGCAATAAATAGGACTTGTTTTGAAGATGTATTTTGGCTTTAGTTTTTAATTAAAACATTCCGTATTTTTCTACTTTATTACTATGCAGATCATCACTGCAATATTGTTTTGGTTTTCCCTAAACTTACACCCCCCTTAGATATAAATAAGCACATTATCAGAATAGATATAAATAAGCACATTATCAGAACATGCATCTGTCCAAGCTCAAAGTAATATAAAATTCAGAAAGTCTAACAGAATAAATACGTTGGAGCTGTGGTTTGGCATGTTCCCTTGGTACAGAAGCAACAGGCAACCATTGTCCCACTGTTTGAGCAATAATACAGGTGGATATAGCCTATTACAAAGCACCACACATAGAAATAAAGTAAGCAATAATTGGATTTTTTGATACTCACCGTTAAATCCATTTCTCTGTAGTCGAAAGGGGGACACAGGGACCGATGGGGGTTAAGCTCCATCCTCCAGGAGGCAGGACACTTGATAATTAATTTAAGGGGCGTGGCCTACTTGGCTTAACCCCGCACACTGTGCTCAACAATCAGTTTGTTCCAAATTTAACTATATGTGTAACTGAACATTATAACCGATAATAACTATGACAGAATGAAAGCCAGGGACTATCCTGGACACGACCATCTGGTCAACGGCTCGTCCGAGGGCGGGAAGCCCTGTGTCCCCCTTTCGACTACAGAGAAATGGATTTAACGGTGAGTATCAAAAAATCCAATTTTCTCTGTCGTCTTAGGGGGACACAGGGACCGATGGGGACTTAACAAAGCAGTCCCAGAACAGCAGGGTGGGACGAGCCAATGAACGTAATTAATGTAGAACAGACTGCAACACCTTGCGACCGAAAGCGGCCTCAGCTGAAGATGTTGAGTCGAGTCTGTAAAATTTAGTAAAAGTATGAGTGGAGGACCAGGTAGCCGCTCTGCAGATCTGATCCAAGGAAGCGGCATTGCGCCATGCCGATGATGCTCCCATTGCTCTTGTGGAATGAGCTTTGACACCCTGTGGTGGTGTCCTTCTTTTAGACAGGTAAGCTTGTCTGATGGTTAGTTTGATCCACCTGGCAATGGTTGTCTTGGAAGCTGGAAGACCCTTACGAGGACCAACTGGAAGAACAAATAGTGTTTGAGATTTCCTAAAGGGCTTTGACCGTTCAAGGTACCACCGAAGTGCTCTGACAACGTCTAGATTGTGTAGGCGTCTTTCTTTGTCATTCTTGGGATCTGGACACAATGAAGGGACTATAATTTCCTGATTAATGTGGAAGGATGAAACCACCTTGGGTAGAAATGAAGGAACTGTTCGTAAAACTGCCTTGTCCTTGTGGAATACCAGAAATGACGGATCACAGGATAGAGCACTCAGTTCAGACACCCTTCTGGTAGACGAAATTGCCACTAAAAACACAGTCTTGTACGTGAGCCAGGTATCAGAAATTGAATGCATCGGTTCAAACGGTGGATCAAGCAAGGCCTCTAGCACCAGATTGAGATCCCAACCTGCAACAGGCGGATGAAATGGAGGACTTACATGTGTCACTCCCTGCAGAAAGGTCCGTATGGTATCATCTGTTGCGAGCCGGTGTTGGAACAGAATAGACAATGCCGATATCTGTACTTTCAGTGAACTGAGTTTGAGGCCTAGTTGAAGGCCTCACTGTAGAAAGGAAAGTATTCTAGGAATGTTGAGTTCCAGAAAAGTAAATCCGAGTTCTTCACACCAAGTGAAATAGGAAAACCACACCCTGTGATAGGACTTGGAAGAAGTCGGTTTCCGTGCTCTTAGCATTGTTGATATAACTTCTTCAGTTATTCCCTTTCTTCGCCAGATGGATGCCTCAACAGCCATCCCGTCAAAGCGAACAGCCCGGGATTGTGGTGTGTTACTGGGCCCTGGCTGAGCAGGTCTGGTCTGCACTGAAGCCGGATCGGTTGGTCTATCGACAGTTCTTGTAGATCGGAGAACCATGTTCTTCGAGGCCAATAGGGAGCTATCACGATTACTGTGATATCGGATTGTCTGATCTTCTTGAGGACTCGAGGTAGCATTGGAAGCGGAGGGAAGATGTACGCCAGGTTGAATGACCAGGGTTGAGTCATGGCGTCTACCCCTGCCGCTAGTGAGTCTCGGGATCGAGCAAAAAACGTGTGAACCTTTCGATTTGTTCTGGAGGCCATCAGATCTATTTGCGGTTGGCCCCAGAGATTCACTAGCATCATGAAGGCTTCCGGATGAAGTTCCCACTCGCCGGGTTGTACTTGATTGCGGCTGAGGAAATCTGCTTTTGTGTTGGACACACCTGGAATGTGAATGGCCGACAATCGGACTTGGTTGGTCTCGGCCCATCCCAAAATCAATTGTGCTTCCTTCAGTGCTGCTTTGCTGCGTGTTCCTCCCTGACGATTTATGTACGCCACTGTGGTGACGTTGTCGCTTTGTATGCGAACTGGTCTTTGGTGAAGACGGTGAGACCAATGTAGTAGCGCTAGCTTTACGGCCCTCAACTCTAGGATGTTGATGGGTAGTTTGGATTCCTCGAGAGACCATTGACCTTGTGCGGATAGGTTGTTCCATGTGGCCCCCCAGCCTTTTAGGCTGGCGTCTGTGGAAATGACATTCCAATTTGGAGTCGCCCAGGATTGACCGTTGGTCAAATTGTCCGTGATCAACCACCACTGGAGACTCTCCCTTGTTGTCTGAGAGAGACGTATTACTCGAGACAAGAGACCTCCTTTCCAAGCTGAGAGTATGTTCTCTTGCAAGGCTCGTAGGTGAATCTGTGCAAACGGTACCGCCTCGATGGTCGACACCATCAGTCCCAGTACTTTCATCGCCATGTGGACTGTCGGCCTCTGGTGTGAAAGCAGTGATAGTACTTGATCTCTGATCTTGTATTGTTTCTCTAGTGGAAGACATACAATTTGTGTCATTGTGTTGAATTCCAGGCCTAGGAATATCATCTGGTAGCTGGGCTGTAAATTGGACTTTGACCAATTGATGGTCCAGCCGAAGCTCTGCAAAAGTCGAATTGCCTTGATTAGATCCTCCTTGGCCTTCTCTTCTGATCTGGCTTTCAGAAGAAGGTCGTCCAGGTATGGTGTCACCGATATTCCTTGTAGGCGTAAGGTTGCTGCCGATACCGCCATGAGTTTGGTGAACACCCTGGGCGCTGAGGACAGTCCAAACGGAAGTGCCGCAAACTGAAAGTGTTGGTTCGCAAAGGCGAATCTGAGATATCTCTGGTGAGGTGCCCAAATCGGAACATGGAGGTATGCATCCTGGATGTCTAACGACATCATGAGCTGTCCGTGCTCCATTCCTCGTATCACTGAACGAAGTGTTTCCATCTTGAAACGAATGGACCGAATAAACCTGTTCAACTGTTTGAGATCTAAGACCGGCCTGAAGGACCCGTCCTTCTTCGGTACTATAAACAGATTGGAGTAAAACCCCAAGAATCTCTCCGGCTGTGGTACTGGTATAATTACCCCAGTGTTTTCCAGCTTGGTAATGCACTGTAGAAAGGCTTGAGCCTTCTTGGGATGAGATGGTACTCTGGACATAAGGAATTTCCTGGGGGGTAATTTTGTGAAGTCGAGGTGATAGCCTTCTGTGACTATTTCGTTGACCCATGCATCTGAAGAGTGATGGATCCACACCTCCCGGAATCGTAGTAGTTTGCCCCCTATTTGTTCTAGCGATTCCGGAAGGAATGCCCCGTCATGCTGAGGCAGACTTGTCTCCTGTGGGTTTGTTGAAGGGTTTGTTGGCCTTCCATGGAGGACGGCCCTTATCATTGGTCTTGCTCCGAAAGTGTGAACGTTGCGGTGGACTGCTTTTACGTGAGTAACGTCCGCTTTGGCCACGAAAAAATTTTCCACGTCTAGCTGTTCCTGTGGATCTATTCTTCGCCTGAGGGAGAAAGGTGCTTTTCCCTCCTGTTGCTTGTGAAATTATTTTCTCAAGTTCCTCTCCAAACAACCGTTGGCCCTTGAATGGCAACGAAGTTAGTGATTTCTTGGAACTCAGGTCAGCTGACCAGTTTTTAAGCCATAATGTTCTGCGTGCTGCTATGGACAGGGCTGATGTTCTAGCAGTGATCTGTGAGGTGTCAAGGGTAGTGTCACTGAGATAGGCAGCTGCTTCTGCAATAGTTTGAGCAGAAGACACTAGGTCAGTTCTGGGTACTCCTTCTTGGATGTCCTTGACCAGTGATTCCGCCCATGCTTGAATAGCTCTGGACACCCAGGCTGATGCTAAGCTGGGCCTCAGGGTTGAACCAGAGGACGAGTAGATTGCTCTTAAGAACCCCTCCAGCCGTCTGTCTGATGGATCTTTAAAAGCAGCCGCGTCAGTTACTGGCAGAGTGGTGGATTTTGACAGTCTGGATACTGGAGCATCCACTACCGGTGGATTTGTCCACTTCTCCACTAGGTCTTTGGAAAAGGGATAGGTTTTTGAGAACTTTCTTGTAGCTTGAAACTTTCGTTCTGGATTGTTCCATTCGTCTTGTATCATATCCATCAACTGCTCGTGTGATGGAAATACTATTGTGGATTTATGTTGTCTCTTGAATAATCTGGATGTTTCAGTTTGTTTTGGTGCTTGTGAAATATTGAGAATTTCGATCACCCCTTTAATGATTTTATCCACATCATGTTGGGAATCACGATCTCTGTCACCTTCTTGATTCTCCTCTTCCTCCCCTGAGGACACATCTGAGGGTAGGATTTCGCCTTCTGACTGGGAAGAAGGCTGATCTACAGACGACTCGTCTGGTGATGCATCCGCTAGGGTATTGCCTTTGGAATCATCAGAGCGTTTGCGTTTGGTGCTTGGTTTCTGACTAAACTTAGCCAAAGCCTTTCCTAAATTATCTGCAATGGCTGGAAGCCCTTGTAGAGATGCTAGGGATTGTGAAAGCTGAACTGCCCAGAGAGGGGCCGCCATATCTTGCACCCGGCTGGGCCCTGGCTGGTGTGGGGGAGTTCCTGACTCAGTGTTCTCTTCTTGTGCCCCAGTTGGAACAAGGTTGTCCCCTGAAGCTGCTGAATTAGCTTGTCCCATTGAACAAGGTCTGCACAGCGGTTCACTCTGACCCCCCGCAATTTTTGTCTGACATTTTGTACAAGTAAAATAGGTTACCTGTGCTGTGGTGGGTGCTCTCCCCCCCGCCCTGGTAAATAGACCCACTGGCCTACCTTCTGCCATGGAATCACCTGAGAGGTGAGACAGTGTGCAGGGCTGAAACAAGTAGCAGCTACTGTAACAGCAGATATCTGTGCTTTAGCAGATATAACAACCGGCCAATATGGTTCCGTTTTCACTTCCCTGCACTTGTTAGCACTCTGGAGACACTGTGCTCAACAATGTGTGAGCGCGCTCCTGGTAGCGTGTTCCGCAGCGTTTGTGGAACCAAAATGGCCGCTGGAACGCATTTGCGTTCCACTGCGGACCGGATCCAAAATGGCGCTGAGCGCCAAAACGCCGCGATGCCAGCCAGCCTCAGCCCTCCTCCTAACATGCGCCATACACGGAGCCTCTGTTGGAACTCCTCCAGCAAGGTATGCTGCTTAGCTTGCCTATGGGGACAACTAGAGGATAGAGAGATATATATATATCCTCCCCTAGTGAAGCAGACAAGTGAAGCTGTTAGGAGGGCAGCTGCTAGGTGCGGATAAGGAATGGGAAGGAGGGGGGGGGGGACCCCTGTGATAAACGGAGCAACAATAGCATAATGGCCATTGTAGAAACCATTCACCTACTGTACCTTCACTGCGGCCAGACCCTCTGTCGACTCAATGGACGCAGGCACTGTCTGGGTGGTCGTTATAGCTATTACGCTAGAAAGTGACCCCGGTGAAATTATCCATGATGGGGGTTAACCTTGAGGATGCAGGCAGCCCTGCTCCAGGTTTCACCCCGGGTGTCAGCGAATCTGACCGTAGAATATCTCCCACTCTAGGGAAGTCCATCCTCCTGGTAGCAGGACACTTGAAAAACTGATTGTTGAGCACAGTGTGCGGGGTTAAGCCAAGTAGGCCACGCCCCTTAAATTAATTATCAAGTGTCCTGCCTCCTGGAGGATGGAGCTTAACCCCCATCGGTCCCTGTGTCCCCCTAAGACGACAGAGAAAAAGAAATAAAGAGATGCCATGTTGTTGACCATGTGTAAGTAGAAAAGAGGCAGAGAAAACACAAACATACTCTGTCCCTCATCGTGAAGAAACTTTTGCAATTTCAAGCAAAAATTCTGTTCCCCAAGTTTAAAGGCCATCTGTCATATCTATCTGTCATGCTAAAATGTACACATAAAGAGTAATCATCAAACTGTTACATTCCCTTACATATCAGTTTAGTTCCACATCTCTGCACGCATCCTTCAAAACTGAACTGCATACTCAATGCGAGGCCTTACCAAGCATTTATAAACAGGCAAAATTATTTTAAAATCACTCATGCCAAAGCTTTGTTATATGCACGACAATATGTTATTAGATTTAGCAGACACTAGGGGTTATTTATAAACACTGGGCAAATTTGCACCTGGGCAGTAATTTATGGCACCCAATCAGATTATTGCTTTCAGTTTTCAATCTATAGCTGGCTGAAAAAAATTTGCAAATTTGCCCAGTGTTTATAAATGAGGCCCACTGACTGACACGGTCTACAGTTGCACATCTGATCACAAATATATTCCCAAATTCTTCTCAATCAAGGACACCCTACACACATTTATTATATTTGTGCAAGTGTATAATCTTGCATTCTTCAGCACTGAACCTCATTTTCTGAATTGCTGCTCAGCTTTCCAGTTGAATTAAATTTCTCTGCAAAGCAGCAACAACCTACATGGAACGCAAATAGAGACATTACTTACAATGCCAGCCTCGACGTCATTAATACATTTAAAAAAATAAAGGAATTAGGGCAGTCCCTTGTAGTCCTCCACAAATAACAATGGTCCAAAAAGTTTCATTTACTATCATTACTTTTTGTAATCCTACAAATATTATGCTCCAGGCCAATATTCTTTAGTTCTTAATTACTTAAATTCCCGTCAAAGATGTCAGATGAACAGGTCTATAGTTTTCAGGCTGATGACTCTTAAATAATAGAATGACATCAATAGAAAGACATCAGCCTACTGAAAAATTGCAGTCAGGGTGCTCTCTGCTGTGAGGTTTTGGCTTGAAGCATACAGAGCATCCAATCATTTTGTTCCTGAATTCTGAAGTGTTGCTTCAAGCCAATGGTGTGAAAACATAGGAAGCAGCTGCTCAGAAGCAAAAGTATAGGAGGGGGTCGAGGTTGATGTGTATAGGTGGCCAAAGACGTAGAGATCCGATTGTATGGCGATGTTGTCAAACACGTGGATCTCTCCCCAATATGCCCACATTGAGCTTGGCAAAATTGGGCTGATCCGATCGTGGCCCCTAGGGGGGCATCATAATGCATCCGATACTGGCGGTCGGATCGCGGAACTGCATAAACGCACAGATGCGGCCGTGATCCGACGGGATTTTTTAACCTGCCCTATCGAGATCTGGCCGACTTTCTGCCAGATATTGATCGGGGAAGCCCATCGGATGGCCCCACACACAGGCCACAAAGCTGCCGACTCCTTTCAAATTGTCATAGCTGCCAATCCCTCCTATCTTGCTCCTTAGACAGTTGTTACCTTATATTTAATGGGGAACTATCATGAAAATTGAATCTTATACCTCACACTGAAGTAAGAAACTTTCTAAATGCAATTCATTAAATATTCTGCATCATTTCTGAAATAATCAAGTTTATAGTCATTATCCCTCTCTCAGCATCTTTTTCTCTTCATTCTCTCTAAACTTGATTATTTCAGAAACAATGCAGAAATTTTAATTAAGGCCTTTGAGACCTGACACCTTTCTATTCGGCATGAAACTTACTGTTACTGTTTCTGTTTTGCTTTGTAGGGATAAAGAAGCTTTACTGAAAGAGGACTTGGAAAAACTGACAGCAATGCGCAACAAGCAGCCGTGGTTCACTGAAGAGCAGAAGGAAGAACTTGCTGAAGTGCATTCTTGGATTCGTAATCGAACTATTCCACAAGAAATTGATACTCAAGTAAGCAATAAGTAGCTTAAGGGAGGCGTAAATAGGAGAATGTACCTCAACATCTCCCCCTAGGAGTCTGCGGGAATTATTGTCACACTTGCTTGTGATATAAAGGGAGCACAATGACTGGGGAGCCAGTTTGTTAAAGGGATCCTGTCATCGGAAAACATGTTTTTTTCAAACCGCATCAGTTAATATTGCTACTCCAGCAGAATTCTGCACTGAAATCCATTTCTCAAAAGAGCAAACAGATTTTATTTATATTCAATTTTGAAATCTGACATGGGGCTAGACATTTTGTCAATGTCCCAGCTGCCCCCAGTCATGTGACTTGTGTCTGCACTTTAGGAGAGAAATGCTTTCTGGCAGGCTTCTGTTTTTCCTTCTCAATGTGTCTCAGTGGGACTTGGGTTTTTACTATTGAGTGTTGTTCTTAGATCTACCAGGCAGCTGTTATCTTGTGTTAGGGAGCTGCTATTTGGTTACCTTCCCATTGTTCTTTTGTTTGGCTGCTGGGGTGAAAAAGGGAGGGGAGTGATATCACTCTAACTTGTAGTAAAGAGTGATTGAAGTTTATCAGAGCACAAGTCACATGACTTGGGGCAGCTGGGAAATTGACAATATGTCTAGCCCCATGTCAGAGTTCAAAGTTGAATATTAAAAAATGTGTTTGCTCTTTTGAGAAATGGATTTCAGTGCAGAATTCTGCTGAAGCATCACTATTAACTGATTCATTTTGAAATTATATTTTTTCCCATGACAGTATCCCTTTAAGGACTGTGCATCAGACATGACACAACTATAAGATTCCAAGCAGGTGACCAGTAAATAAGAGCTACAATTCTGGGTCCCCAGCTTCTAGTACATTCTGATTGTTATTTGCAGCAGGAAACAACACTAAATTGTAAGAAAAAATAATAATAATAAACCCTATTACTGCAAACAGATTGGTTAAACATCGGCTAGATTGTGGGTAGGGATGCACCGAATCCAGGATTTGGTTCGGGATTCGTCCATTTTCAGCAGTATTCAGATTCGGTCGAATCCTTCTGCCTGCCCGAATCCTAATTAGCATATGCAAATTAGGGACGGAGAGGGAAATTGTGTGACTTATTGTCACAAAACAAGGAAGTGAAAAAAATTTCCCCTTCCCACCCCTAATTTGCATATGCGGATTCAGTTCGGTATTAGGCTGAATCTTTCATGACCGATTCAGGGGTTTGGCCGAATCCAAAATAGTGGATTCGGTGCATTCCTAATTGTGGGTGAAAGTTTATAGCTAAAGCTTCCACTATGATGTATTGTATAACTGTGATTCTCTGCTCTATAACATTAACTTATAACACTTCTTGACTCTTAAATCCGCAGGGATGTGTCACATGTTCCGCATCAGTGGAGCCTTTCACACAGATGAAAGATGTCAGCCCAGGAGAGGACACAGCCGATAGCATTGAACAGCTGCCGTGTCCTTCTAACAGCCCAGGTATCTCAGGAGACACCACAAACTTACAAACATGACTTTCATGTACTTTTCATATGAATTTGTTCAAAAACGATTTATGCCGTTTTCCTTTGTACAAGTCGAGGCAGAAACCTGCTCTCCTCTGATACCTTCGGAGGAAATCGCATTTTTCATTGTCTTTTTAAAGAGAAACTTTGTGCCAAGACTTAACATCTCTGGTTTCGTGAAGGATTCTTTTCCCAGATATAAACATTTGTTCCATCCCTGGAGTTCTTCTTTGGAATATGTCCAACACTTTCAGACCATGAGGATAACGAGTGTGTTTCCCGGTTCCGTAATATCGAGCTGCTTTTTCTTGTGCACATTTCTGTTTTATCCGGCTGTAAATACGGACCAATGTGAAATAAATAATAGAAATGAGTTGTTTAAATAAGATTGTTTTTTGTAAATGTACCAGCTGATAAAACAACGATTCTTTAGGAATAAACCTGTGTTGTTGTGTCTTTGCACACAGTGATATTTTATTCGAGCAGTGAGAGGGCACGACAGCTGAAGTGATTCCATGTTGCCGGCTAATTATTCTGATAACGCAGACATTCACTGCTCAGAACATATTAAAAGGTTGGTTCACCTTTAATTTAACTTTTAGAGGCACATTTATTAAAGGTCGAATATTTTTTAAAAATCTTTTTAAATTTCGAATATACTCGAAATTAAAAAGGAGGGTTATTTATTAAAAAAAAATCAAATATCTAAAACTCGGACGAATTTTACCAACTCGAAACTTATTCGAAATTCAAAAGTGGGGTTATTTATAAAAAAAAATCATATCTTTAAAACTCGGATGAATTTTACCAACTCGAATTCGAATCCAATTCAACTAAACTCGATTCAAGTTTTTTCTCCGAAAAAAAACTTGAATGCCAGGAAGGCTACTAACATGTCCAAATTGGTCCCTACATGAGCAGGTTTTAGGTGGCGAATAGTCAAATTCGGGATCTTAAAGGGCCAGAGTATGATAAATATCAAAATTCTAATTTAAATTTACTAAAGTGCGAATTTTACAGAACGTTACCTCTTTCGCCAGAGTTTCCTTCGCCACCTTAGATCGGCGAACTGATAAGATGAAGCTTCACCCTCCTCAATCTAATGTCAGTGGTATCATATCCTGTATGCGTTTTTTCATATTTTAAAGCAGGATTGCCTTCAAAATTTCTAACTATTAAAGATTTTTGTGTTCATTTTTTTTCCGACCATTTGAGGTGCATGCCACATTTGTTTTAGGGTGGGCTCATGTCTAGGGCATTAGATGAACTCTTTTGTCTTTATTTTGCTTCCTTGGACATTTTTAATAAGTGGCCACTTCAAACATTTGCACCAAGAAAGACATATATAAGACCTATATGTATCCGCCCTATTCAAATTGACCTAAGCGTAAGAGTACTAATGAAGTTTCGGAAATATATTGATTTCTACCTCAGGCGTGTTGAAAATTAATTTTTCTAGCCATTTGGTTTGTTGTTGCAAAGCAGACTCTTTCTGAACAATAAAGATTTATAAAGAAAGGCCTATGTTTTTCCACTTACAATGATTGAAAATTGGAGGAATTAATAAATTACTTTTTTACTATTCCTGCAGCGAGGGGTTTTGACCTGAATATGAAGCATAAAGATCCGTTTCTGTACAAGTGAATCATTTCATTTGAAAAAAAAATTATAATAGAGTCCTTCACAGTGTCGGGTACCTGCGGAATACCCACAAAGCAGTCGGGTTGTGGGTAGAAAATCCCTGATTCCCTGACTGTGCGGGTAACTCGCTGGGTACCCTGCAAATGTGCGGGAGTGGTCCCTACAACCCTCCCTGATGCTTTCCGGATGAAGGTACATTGTAGTGATGTCATTTCCGGTCTGAGATGACATCACTTTCAGGGTAAGGTGGTAAGTTTGACTTATAGGGTCTAGGTTGGGTAGTGGCCCTGGGTAGGGTAGGGTTGCCACCTTTTCAGAATTTTCTTTTACTGGCCTGTGGAGGAGGCAGGCTGCGATGTAAAGGGGCGGTCCATGGTGATAAAAGGGGCGTGGCTCCGGACCGTGTCACAAAAAGATGGAGAAAAGGTACGTTTCCAGTGGAGGGCCAAAGGCTTTTGTTAAGGGTATTACAAATTTACTGGCAACTACATTGCCGACAGGTGTTTTACCGGCTAGGCCAGTAAAATACCGGCTGGGTGTCAAACCTAGGGTAGAGGGATGTGTTGGGTGGCGGGTGAAGGTCAGGTTAGGGGTCAATGGGTTTGGGTTGGGTCCTTCCATTTGCAGGACTCTACCTTATAATAAGGGTATTGGCACTGGAAATGGAACAGGGAGTTGGCTATAAATCTGACACTTCCCTGTGCCATTGGTGCTTTCTGCTCGTCAGTATCAGGAGGGCTCCCCATGTTGTACAAGCTGCCATCTCAGCTGAGCTATGAGTAACAATACAACAAATTCTTGCCATTTTACAGGACAAAGAAATGTACTCACTGTAGGCAATCTGTGAGGCACAAACGGGGATTCAAAATTTTCCAAGAACTATTCACAAGAATTTTGTACTGTGTATCAGAATCCAGCATCGGGTCAGGTACCACGGAATACCCGCAATATGATTGGGACTTGGGCGGATTATTCTTCATTTGCCCAGTGTGCAGGTGCCATGCGGGTACCCGATCCTCTGCAATTGACAGGCTACAGGTGGATAATGCAGGGGAAACCTCTAAAAATCTTGTCCTAATGGTTAAAAACATTCACTGTGACAGTGGTCGGGGAGTGGGTCAGGTGAAGCAGGTCAGAGTTTTAAAAAACAGACCCGTGCAGGTCTCTACTGCATAGGCACCACAACTGAACTTCAAACGAGTATATATATTTACAAAGAAATATATATATATAGGTTGATCAGCGCCTGTGGCAACAGAAATTAAAAACCAGCATAGCGTAATACATTCATTTAAATGGGATGTCACCAAATGGCTTATTAACAAATGTGCTCCCCTTTTAGGCAACTATTAGTTTAGAAAAAGAAGACGTTCCAGGGGTAAGTATACAAAAGTTTAACCATTATTAATATTATTACGTTTTACTATTAATTATTGCACAGGAAAACACCTTTCACTTTTGTATACTTTTATATTGTTTTACCACAGCTGAACTTGCCTGAGAGATGTCTGTAAGCCTGAAGCCAGATGGTTGGCGGCTTACTGTGGGCAAAATCAACACAGCCTGGTTTTCTTTTTAAAGAAGAGGAGCGCTGGCTTAGGTTAGGAGGTAAATGCTTAAAGTCAATAGCAAAGTCCCTTTGCATTTCACTGTTGTTAAACTAACTAGAAAGCAGAACAAAAACTGCATTGTGCTAGTGTCGCTTTAAGGGCAGAGACACATGTGATGATTCGGGGAGATTTAGTCGACCGGTGACAAATCACATCTTCTTCGGGCGACTAATCTCCCTGAAAAGCCTTACTGCCGGCTAGAATCGAAATCAACTACGGGATGGCACTCGGAGCACTTTGTTTTCTGAAGTCGCCCGAAGTTTCCTTGTGAGGCTACTTCGGAAAACTAAGCTCTCCGAGTGCCATCCCACCGTCGATTTCGATTCTAGCCGGCGGGAAGGCAGTTCGGGGAGATTAAGAAGAAGAGGCGATTTGTCACCGGGCAACTAAATCTCCCCGAATCTCGTTTGTCTCTGTCCTAAATGTGGGCTAGGACCATGTTAATCTTTTTTTAAATCTGTTGCAATGTAGATAAATACCTACAACTACATGGACAATGAACCATTTTGAAAGCTCTTATAATATATCTGAGCAGTTTCTACCAGGAAAGAGAGAGCTAAATCCATAAATGATCGGTATAATGTGCAGTTAAAGCCATAGTGACCCTTTAATCATTCCTAATTCTATTGTAACAAGGGATGCACAGAATTTGGATTTGACCCTTCAGGATTAACCAGGGAGGCCCGTATTTTTTTACCTGCCTAACTCGTATGTTAGTCTTATGAGAGGGAAGGGCTGAGTTAATCAGAGTTTCCCACTGTTCCCATCCAGTTTAAGATCACTCATTTTTTGGCATAGTAGAGGGCAACCCTGATCAAGGATCTTGTTTTATTCAGAGGGCTGATTTCTTCTATCAGGACCATGAGTTGTACTTCAGGTGTGCATACAGTATATTATGGAAGTCTAGGTTCTCCGCTAAGTACTTGATCACCTTGGCCCAATATCGGCTAATCAGAGGACACTCCCGTGACAAATGGATACAGGAGGTTCCTGGGCTCTGACACCTGTCTTCAGGGTTCCTAACCATTTACTGGAGTCACGGGGGGTAAGATATAGCTGATAAGTGAAATATTGTGTAAGTGATCTCATCCTACTGATCCTTGCTGCATTGATGTGATAAAAGTGTGATGGCATCTTCAGACACAATAAATTGCAACACTGCTAATGTATCATATGGAATCATTTGTTGCCAGATAGATTTAATAAGGATATAAGCAAGGGACTAACCTATGCTTCAGCAGCTTTTGTTAAAGGGGACCTGTCACCTGAAAATTATTCCAAATCCTATTTTATCACGTTAGTCAAGCAAAATACACTTTAATTACACTATATGAATTATTTGAATCTTGTTTCCTTAGGTCTGGGGAATAATAATTACAGCAAGCAGGCAGGAGACATTTTGTGGGTATGGTTATTAAGACAAGCCTTGCATCATCTCAGAATCTTGTTTGTGCACCAGAATGGGGGACCTGATGTCCATCCCCATGCACTGGTTACACAATTAAATGGTTAAGAGAATGGGGGGGTTGTGGGGAGAGCAGTGACATCTAGAAAGTGCTGAATGGAAAGTGAAAGTAACTGTCTGCCCCTCCACTATGCCTAAGGCATAGAGAAGGGACAGGCAATATTTGATTGACAACCAAGATTTCTATATGAGTTTACAACAGCTATGAATGCTTTATGGAAAAATTAATTTGGATTTCATGTTTAATTTTAAAAGGACTTTTAATATACAGCTTTTCATGTCTGGGTGACAGGTCTGCTTTAAGTATAAATGTGAGGTTCTTTTGACAAAGATTTGAAGGGAGTGAAAAGAGTTGCAGCTGAAAGAGTTGAAGGGGGTGAACAAAGTTGTAGCTGAGAGTTCAAGGAGCTGAACAGATATGTAGCTGAAAGTGTTGAAGGGGTGAACACAGCTGTAGTTGAAAAATTGAAATGAGGTGAACAGAGTTGTAGCTAAAATTGTTCAAGGGGGGTTAACCAAGTTGTAGATGAAGGCATTCAAGAGGATGAACAGAGTTGTAGCTGAGCATTGAAGGGGTGAACAGGTTGTAGCTGAAAGAGTTGAAGGAGTGAACATAGCTGTAGATGAAAGAGTTGCAGGGGGTGAACAGTGTTGTAGCTGAAAGAGTTGAATGGGGGTGAACAGAGTTGTAGATGAAAGAAATCAAGTGGGTGTACAGAGTTGTAACAGAGTTCAAGGAGGTGAACAGGTTTGCAGCTGTAAGGGTTAAAGGGGATAACCGAGTTGTAGCTGAAAGAGTTGAAAGGGTTGAAAGGGTGAACAGAGTTGTAGCTGAAACAGTTCAAGGGGGTGAACATATTTGTAGCTGAAATAGTTGAAGGAGGTGAACAGATTTGTGGCTGAAATAGTTGAAGGAGGCGAACATAGTTGTAGCTTAGAGTTCAAGGAGGTGAACAGATTTGTAGCTGAAAGAGTTGAAGGGACTAAACACAGATTTCTAGTTGAAAGAGTTCTAGGAGGTGAACAGAGTTGTAGCTGGAGTATAGGGCTCCTGGCTCTACATACTGCATTATAAACCAATCGATCTGTATGAAATATGAGCCTGTAGCCAGCAGCTACTGAACTTCACAAATAGACTTGGGTGCATTAGAGGAACTGTATCACTGAACATTAGAGAGAGATACACTTTGCATTTATTTCCAGCAACCCATGAAATAACTTTGTAGCCATGTTTTCATTTTTTTTTTTTTATTCTTATTAAATCGCTATCATGAAAAGCAGGAAAAATATACCTGATATTTGGCAAACCATAATCTATTCAAAAACTCGAAAACTAAAACTATGATTCATCCTACAGCCTGGCCCTTAATTCGATCATTTCTTCATTTTCATGTCCAGCCTTCCCAAGCCAAGCATCTCCTATAAAAAAAAAATATCGCCAGACGGATACACTGTCGGCTTTCAGACGCAATACTTCCAGAAGCATTCGGATAAATTCCCACGTTTTTTGTACTGTTTCTTGTCTTTGGATTGCAGGAGGCTCAGTAACCATATCCGTGGGTGTTTGCCAAACAGAATCTGAAACAGATAACATTTTAAAAATGTTTTTTTTTCCTGCATGTTTTACAGATCACCTTGCCCTCTCCTCCAACTATGGGACCTGTTATCCAGAATACTCTGGACCTTAGGTTTTCGGGATAAGGGGCCTTTCTGTAATTTGGTTATCCATACTGTAAGTCTGCTAAAATATCATAGACCCAATAGAATTGTTTTTCACCCAAATGATTAATTATATTGTAGTTGGGCTCAAGTTCAAGCTACTGTTATAATAATGTCAGAGAAAAAGGAAACAATTTGAGAACATTTTAATTATTTAATTAAAATGGAGCTAAACACCTTTTTAAAAGCAGGTAGTTTGTCTTTCCCTTTATAAATGTGCGCAGGCAACTTTCTCTTTTTCTAGGCTACTATAGATGAGCTTCTCATCCGACTTCATGATACAGGTATGGGATCCATTATCCGGAAACCCATTATCCAGAAGGCTCCGAATTACGGAAAGGCCGTCTCCCATGGACTCCATTTTATACATTTTATTAAAAATGATTCTTTCTATGTAATTATAAAACAGTAGCTTGTACTTGATCCCAACTAAGATATAATTAGGGATGCACGGAATCCTCGATTTTTGGATTCAGCTGAACCCCCGAATCCTTTGTGAAAGATTCGGCAGAATACCGAACCAAATCCTCATTTTCATATGCAAATTAGGGGTGGGAAGGGGAAAACATTTTTTACTTATTGTGGCAAAAAGTCACGTGATTTCCCTCCCGCCTCTCATTTGTATATGCAAATTAGGATCTGGTTCTCAGCCAGGCAGAAGGATTTGGTCGAATCCAAATCGTGCTGAAAAAGGGCTGAATCTTGGCTGGATCCTGAGACAAATCCTATATTCGTTGCATCCCTAGATATAATTAATCCTTATGGGAAGCAAAACCAGCTTTTTAGTTATTTAATATAGGGATGCACCGAATCTAGGATTTGGTTCGGGATTCGGCCAGGATGCCTTTTTCAGCAGGATTTGACCAAATCCTTGTACCCGGCCGAACTGAATTTGCATATGGAAATTAGGGGCCGGAAAGGAACTCGTGACTTTTTGTCAGAAAACAAGGAAGTCAAAAATGTTTGCGCACTTTTTCCTGTTCTGCCTCTAATCTGCATATGAAAATTAGAATTCGGATTCAGTTCGGTATTCGGACGAATCTTTCACAAAGGATTCGGGGATTCAGCCGAATCACAAATAGTGGATTTGGTGCACAAATAGTGGATTAACATGATTTTCTAGTAGACTTAAGGTATGAAGATCCAAATTACAGAAAGATCCATTACCCGGAAAATCCCAGGTCCCGATCATTCTGGATAACAGGTCCCATACCTGTCTGTCTCCCAATATAACCCTAGAGGAGCTCAAGCTCGCGTGCTCATGCCATCAAACAAGCTCCTTAATTAGGACTAAAAGGTATAAAAAGGCTCAAACATTAGTATTGTTGTTTGTAGCCCTGTGCTATGTATAGCATGTAATGGCATTGTTGGTGCTCAGTGGGCATTCTATGATTGATCACTATACCCTAGTTATACTCAACACTGTCACAAGTGGAGGCAAGCTAAGGCTTAGGGGACACACATTACTCCATGGAAACAAATCACGGCAGGGTCGGACTGGCCTGCCGGGGTCCTAGGAAAAAAACGGGTGGGCCCCAGCCTTGATGGGCCCCTAGGTTCTTGGCTTAGTTAAATTGTGAGGGCATAATAAAATTTGTACTGTGGGGTCCTTTTGGGTTAGTGACACAAATGCAGGTGGTGGGCCCACTAAAATTAGGCTCTGGCCTTCATACAATGGCTGGAACTATAACTCCCAGCAGCCCCAGTGGCACATCTCAATATGGGTTACTGGGCCCCACAGCAAAATAAAAAGATCGCTAAATTCAGCTATTCCAACAGGGGGTTGCGGCTGGGATGCCCGGGGGATGGTGTGGGGGGCGCCTGTGCTGCAGGCCCAGTGGGCCCTGGGTTTCCCAGTCCGACACTGATCCAGAGGAAGCTGAGCCAGAATGAATAAAAATTATTTACAAAATGTAAAATTCTGAACATTTTAACACTCCAGCATTTGCACCTACCCATAGTCAATGAGTTATTTTGTCAGTTCTGCAACCGTGCGTTCTAAACAGAATTATTCATTTCTACTCACCTCTTTAATGTTCTCTCCAACGTTGTGATTGCCCTCACCGAGTTCTTAAAGAATGAATAGAAAAAAAATACAGAAACCATACATTTACTTGATAATGATAATCATGTAGAATACATATATGGGGCCGGTTATCCAGACTGCGCGGGACCTGAAGTTTTCTGGATAAGGGGATCACCATAAATCACGTCTACTAAAAAATCATGTAAATATTAATAGGATTGATATGCTTCCAATAACGATTTTTAAAACAGCAACATAAGTTTAATAATAACAGAAGTTTACAATAACAATAGAAAATACTTGTCAATTTATGTAAGGATTGATAAAGTAAATTATACAAGTATACTAAATAAAATATAAACTTTAAATGCAAGTATTTCAGGTTACTAGTATATCAGACAATATTCAAGGTTGGATCGCTGTATACCTGAAAAAAACCACCGATTATTGAGGGGGGAAAAACAGAAAAATACAAATAAAAGTGTAGTATTGTGACACCCTTAGTGCTTCTTTTATATTCAATTTGTCAGCTGAAAAATATTCTCCATAAGTGAAAAATACTATCAAGTAAACATATGGTGATTATTAAGTGAATAAAAAAATGAAAAAAGAAAAAATGACAAAAATTGAAAAAAGAAAAAATGACAAAAATTGAAAAAAGAAAAAAAAGCAACAAAATAGGACCCACACTTCACAGTGCTGCCTAAGGCTTGTATTGTAGTTTAATGAAAACCAAAACTTAAAACCGCACTACTCCCGGTGGTATATTCTACTCACAAGAAATGGATATATAGATGATTTACTCCGATCCCGATCTTCTTTATTCCTTGCTTGGGCATAAAAAAATTAAAATGTGCTGAAGCGCTTTTATAACTTTAATAAATATTTAAAAATGCACTCACAGACGTTCTTGGTAAAACCGCATATAAAATCCGTATAAAAGTCTCTATTAGCTGTTCTCGTTTTCTCATCGTCTTTTACCGTCCACTGCGAATGTTTGTGACACGCTTCTGCAGCTCTCAAAATTGCTTTGCGAGGGTTACCAATTTTGAGAGCTGTGGAAAATTGTCACAAACATGCTCAGTGTACGGTAAAAGACGATGAGAAAACGGGAGCAGCTAATAGAGACTTTTATACAGATTTTTTTTCCGTTTTTACCAAGAACGTCTGTGAGTGCATTTTTCTGTGAGTGCATTCGGCAGCACTGTGAAGTGTGGGTACTATTTTGTCACATTTTTTAATTTTTTTTTTCTTTTTCCAATTTTTGTAATTTTTTTTATTTTTTCATTTTTTTTATTCAATTAATAATCACCATATGTTTATTTGATACTATTTTTCACTTATGGAGAATATGCGACTAAGCACAAATTGAATATAAAAGAAGCACTAAGGGTGGCACAATTAATTTTTTTTTTTTTTTTTTAAATACTACACTATATTATTTGTATTTTTCAGTTTTTTTCCCCTCAATAATCTGTGGTTTTTGAGGTATACAGCGATCCAACCTTGGATATTGTCTTTTTCATGGGCAGAGGAGAGCCCAGTTGAGCGCTGGACTGGGGGTTACAACGCTCCGGAGATTCAAACTTGTAATTTGATACTCAGTGTTAGAGGGGCCCAGGGGCCCACCAGAAAGCCTTAGACCTTGGGCCCACCAGAAAGCCTTAGACAGTGGAACTTTCAAATCTATTATTCCTCCTCTACTCACTTGACCACTTTATTCTCCTAGTCTTTTATATCTACTTACAATATTCTCCCATTTTCCCCCATAAAGAAATAGGGAATGAGAATGAAATAGGCCAATTGTTTAGAAATAAGAGGGCCCACTAACACCTGGGCCCACCGGGAATTTACCAGCTATCCCGGTGGGCCAGTCCGACACTGTTGATACTAGTATGATAGAAAGTAAAAGACAATACTTTAATGAAACTGGGTATTATTGGGCTATTATCTAAAAGAAAATCCAGATTAGACTTAGTTATTTTCGTAGTAGTACAAGCTATTGCAATATTACCGGGGTTCCATGGAACTATGGAGAATAGAGAATTGAGTCAAATTAAATTTTTTCAGTTTGGGAAAGGTTGTTCAGGAAAATTTTCCATTTTGTTAGAAATTTCAGGCGATTCTTCGTGTAGTCAAATTTGAAAGCAATGGCTTAGTTGGTACTTAAGTATTTTAGCTCTGTGATGACTTCAGACCAATAAGGATTAATTATATCTTCGTTGGGATCAGGTACAAGCTACTGTTTTATTATTACAGAGAAAAAGGAAGGAAATGTTTACAAATTTGAAGTATTTGATTATAGTGGAGTCTATGGGAGATGGCCTTCCTGTAATTCGGAGCTTTCTGGATAACAGATCCCATGCTGTACAAGTGAAACATGACTTTGGTGCTGGCTGGGGTGACATATGATAGACCTCTAGTGCAATGCTTCATTGTAGCATTCGCTGTGTATGTCACATGTGCCTTGTCCTACCTTGTCAATGGATCTTTTTATGGAGAACCACTAACCAAACAGTGAAGTCTTCAGTTCATGGATTTTGTTGTAGTTAATATATAACAATTATTTACCCTCTTTGCTGAGCAGCGTCTCTGTATCACCCAGCAGGTTATGTTTCGCCAGTACTGCTGCAGGCAAGTTGCGAAATAAGTAATCCTCATCCAGGCTGCTTAACTCTCCAAAATTCATCTTCCCATCTACAAAATCATAATGACCAAAATGGAAAAAAAAAAGAAAATAAATGCAGCATAACATATCACACAATTGTTGTTGATAAAACCGCCTCATCTTCTTTATGTACAAAGCGTGGGCACAGTAACAACCTCACACTGTAGAGAAGCGACATTTCTCATTTATGAGAGCAAACACCTTCCATGTGACTTACCTGTCTGCTTTTAGTGCACACTGCTGTCTATTCAGCTGAGAACGGGCACTTGTGGGTGATTTCCATAGAGCACAATGGAGGGTGATTTATGGGGGCAGACTCACTAAAGGGAGAAGTGGCTGATGTTAGTGAGAATTCACCAGAAATCCCATCCGCATAGACATAGCCAGTTTGCTAACAGGCGTATAGGACAATTCACTAGCGAAAGAGACCTTCACTAGCATAGGTTCGCACCCTATCACAAGGCGAATTTTCACTCTGACGAATGGTCGTTCACTAAAGTGCGAATTTTAAAGAACGTTTACCGAGTTTACTTTGCCACCTCAGACCAGGCGACCTGATAAAACGAAGCTACATCTTCCTCAATCTTATGTCAGTGACATCATATCCTGTATGCCAAAAAAATCATAAAAGTCGCAAAAAGCGCTGGCGACTTTTACTTTTTTAAAGTGGGATTGCCTTCACAACGAACTATGAAAGATTTTTCTGCTAACATTTCTTTCCCAACCATTTGAGGGGCATGCCACATTTGTTTTAGGGTGGTCTCATGTATAGGGCATTAGAGGATCTCTTTTGCCTTTATTTTGTTTCCTTGGACATTTGTAATAATAAGTGGCCACCTCAAGTATTTGCACCAACATCTCTAATAAAGACGTCCATACGACCTATATGTACCCACCCTATTCAGATTAGAAATTTTGATAAGCAGGAATGAACGCTAGCGAAAAATCGCTATGAAATGCTTGCGCTACCAAGTAAAGCTAGTGAAAATTCGCCAGCGTTAGGCTGCTGACAGATAAAGATAGATAGACAGACAGGGATCTAGGGCCAAATCCTGAACCACATCCTAATCTGAATTTGCTTATGCTAGTTATGAAAATAAGGGGCTAAATAGAAGCATGTGGTAAGAAAAATGTTTTTTACTTCCTAGTTGTGTGATGAAAAGTCACATAATTTTTTTAGATTCAGAGTGGCCAGGCTCTTGGATTTAGCAGAATCCAGCATTAAAAGGCAGAATCCTGGCTAAATCCCAAAGCAAATCCTGGATTCCATGCATCCCTAACAGATAGATAGATAGATTAATAGATATATGACAGACAGATAGATAGATTAGATTGATCGATAGATAGATGATAGATTAGATAAACATAGATTAATAGATTAATAGATTGATAGAAAGATGATAGATAGACAGATAGATAGATATATCAATGTATAGATGGCTAAATAGATGGTAGATAAACAGAAACCAGATAGATGTAAAGACAAACAGACAGACAGAATGACAAATAGAAAGACAGCTAGATAACTGAGAGAGAGGTTAGATAGTTGATAGACAGGTGCATATAATCTATAACAAGAATGAATCAATATAAGGCGTCCATTTATACAACGTGTGTGTTAAGAGTTTTACAGCAGCAAAAAAAGATACGCCATTCAATATCCTCTACAATAATTGCAATAAATACAAATACATGCAAATACACGTTTTAAATTCAGACATATCGAGTCTCTGAATCCAATCAACATTTCTTAGTTCCATATGCAGTTTTTCAATAATAATCAGAACTGATTGTCACTATTATGTGAGATCATAAAAATCTGTATTAAATTATTATCCATTATTTCTAGAGCACTAAGATATTTCACAGCGCTTGACATAGATTGCACATTAATCCCAGCCCCAATGGATCAATCTAAGTGACATTCAGCCACACACTATGATCAGCTTTATCAGGAACCTGCCTGAGAGTTTTTGGAGGGTTGGGGGGAAATCCATACAAGCAGAGGAAGAAGAGAAACGCTCCTTGCAAATAGTGTACTGGCTGGAATCAAATGCCAGACCCCAATGTTATCCCCTGCACTACTGTTCTGCCCATAGGGGGATAGAGATTAATAGACATTATACATTAGCATCAGCCAATCCCATATTTCAGTTCTACTTCTGCATGCAAAATTTCATTCTTTCTTATTCCCTCCTATTAAACATTCAGCTACAGTAGAACAATGTCATGTAATCATTTCAACCGGTGATATACAACCTTTGTTTCTCCTTAAAGCTCAAAAATTTTTTATTTAATTTGGACAATTAAAAAAAAAAAAAAAAAGAAAGAAAGATTTTTCTTACCCAGAAACTGATATGGAACTTCTCTGGAATCAATGATTGGAAGCGACAAAAGAGGATTAGTGAAAGTGGCAAGAATCAAACTCAATACGAGCTTCTGCATGGTCATGGACAAAGAATATATATTATATCTCTCTCTCTTCGTTGACTCTTTGTTGCTCAGAGGTGTCTTCTTATTTGGTCAACCTGTTTATATATCTTTTAGTGGCGTCATAACAGACATCACTCCCATAGACAAGAACAAGAGAGAGCCAATGGATTCCCTCCCTGCTAATTGTACATTCAAGGCACTTTGCATTTAGCTAATACTTCAAGGCCCATAGACAATAAATTTACTGTCTTGTGGACCAACTGGATACAGTATTGGCGCAAATGTGCCACAGCCCAGCTGACTAATAAACAAGTAACTTCTTATAAATCACGAGTTTGCAAAGGGTCAAGTCATGTTTGAGATGTCCAGCGAACGAGGCAGCTGATTTACGAGCCTTTACCTGGTTTGACGTAGGACAACAGACATGAAATGTGGATTTTTCTTTTTTTTTGCGAGGTGAATAGATGGCGTGTCAGAGTCTGTGGGGGCGTCAATAGCAAAGATTGAGAACATTAGGCAAGTCTTAATTAATTAATTTAAATACGGTATGTTTGATTCACTTGCTTTTTATTAATTAAACCATCTCCATATTGCTTTTAAGGCAAACGCAACCCTCCTTCGACTGGGCATCATTTAACTTCGTAGTCGCTGAGCAAAACATACAAATCATTTGGCTTTTACCGGTCCCACATGTAGGTAGCTACTAGTGTAAAATTGGTAGAGAATACACACACATTATTCATTTATCCTATCGTAACAATATTTTGTCTTATAAGTAATAGCTTAAAAATATGATTGGATTGCTAGGGTTTATAGCCAGCATTACTGTTAAGATGTCACGGTTCTGTAGCAACTATTGCACTTCTTTCTCCAGTATAAACACCATCTTTTTTCAACACCTTTACTGTAATAATGCGGGGGGGGGTCAGAAGGTGCCCTTAGTCTAGTCTGCCCAAACCTGCTCAGAACACCTGTTACCAGTAGGGTCAGATTTGCCAGGGAGCAGGACATCAACCTTGGGAATGCTGGGGGAAAAAGGAAGACCCAAAAGAAGCTTGAGTTTGTTGCTCAGCATGAGAGAGGTGCGTGTGAAGGAACAGATTTACTCACTACTTGACTGCAGGATTTTTAGCACTATTGTTGAGAACCAGCACCATGATCTCCAGTGAACAGCCTCTGAGGACACCCTAGTAATTAAGATGCCACTGAGAGGATATTGGCACAACAAGATGCTGACAAGCCCTGCTTAAGGGTCTCTCAGTGTTGGTACCTACTATTTGGAAGCATCTGTTTTGGTCTAAGGCAGGGCTATCCAACTGGAGATCCAAAGGGCAGATACGGCATCTCCAAAGGATTTTATATGGCCCCCAGTCTGCTCTAGGGTGCCCTAGACTTCATTGTATGACATCATCATTTTAATATGATCTGGCTCTCAGACATGCTGTAGGAGAATTCATTGGCACACTAGGGTGGTTATTTGTCAAAGTCCAATTTTTTAAGTAAAAAAAAGTCTGAGCAAACTAGAATCCACGATTTGACATTATCATTGAAAAAACTCGATAAAATTGGTTTGGAAAAAAACTCAACTCAAAATTTTCAGAAAATCACTCGAAACCTCAGATTTTTCTGGATTTTTGGCTGAAACTCAGTGCAGACCATATCTTCAAATTTGAAATGGGACCTTTGCCATTGACTTCTACAGGATACTGACAGTTTGGAGATAGAGTATTTTTGGATTTAGACTTTTAGTAGCCTCGGGGTATAATAAATCACAAAAAATTGTAGTTTTTTTTCCACTAAAAATTCGGATTTTATAGTAAAAAAAACCTCAGATTTTTGGTGTTCTGACTTTAAAAAATAACTCCCTAGGTGGAACTTGGACAGCATGATATAAGGAAAGGTACTTTGTGAAGGAGGACAAGTTAGCTGGTGCTATTTTAGTTAACCAAATGCAATCTGTCTGCCCTTTTGTATTAGATGCCCATTGGTATAATCTTTTTTTTATTATAAAGTTTACTGTTAGAGTTAGAGCCCATGCAGGTCATCAACGAGTGATCATCCTTAACTGATATCTGAGGCAAATGCATCTATTTATCCAGGTTCTGGGAACCGCACTGGGCTGTAGCAATGCACTTGGGGGCCATATTGTGTAAAGATCCACTTGTTTGCTGATCTTGATCTTTGTATGCCCAAGATGTTGATATAAACAGTTTCAGTTAATTGTTTGCACGAGGAAGAAATAAATACATGGATGCTATAGGTCTCAGTTTCTTAAAAAAACAAAAGCAAGGTGCAAAGTTGCCCAGGTGCGGTAACCAATAAGATATTTGCTTTTAAACAGGTGCCCAATAAGTACTACTTGGTGATTAAACCTCTAACAAACGTTGCACCTTTTATTATAAAGAGAACGGATGCAATATTATATTTCTTCATATGTATGGCTGCCAGCTTTATATGTAAAGGTAGACAAAATGGTAGACATTGCGTCAGATCTGGGTGTGACTTAATGTAATAGAGGGGTGCTGGGTTGGAAGGAGGTCATCATTAGCCTGGTTTTGGGGTGTAACTGGGAAGGCATGGGCAAAAAAGTGGGTTGTTGCTTTTAAATATTTAAAAGTAGCCCCAGCCTTAGACAGTATTTTAAAGGGATTCATCAAATCCAGGAGTAGGTTCGGGACTCGGCGGCTTTTAGCAGGATTCAAATTTGTCCAAATCCAATTGAATCCTTAAAATAACGTGACTTTTAGGACGTAAAATAATTTTAACCGTGTGTAGCATGCGGCTTTCTTTTTCTCTTCCTTGCCCTGATTTGCATATACAAATTAGGGTTTGTATTTGGTTCAGGACTTCGCAAAGGATTCGGGATTCAGCTGAATCCCAAAATAGTGGATTTGATACATCGCTGGTATTTTAACGTAGGGTGGTGCGGTACCAGCCCAATGGCAACCTTATTAATGCGTTAGTAATAGAAAGCAGAAATGTTTTTTTACTGTATCATCACATGAAAATTGGAATTTGTGACAAAACACCAGTTTGGTTGACTTTGTATGTCTTATTATCAACAGTTGTAACTCTTGCACTCATGGCCCTCATTACCCCATTACCTTGGATTCTCAGTTCTGCAATTATAATATAAATATTAATAGAAAATATATCATGATCATGAAGTAGCAAAGAACCTAAGAAACCCCTTCTGCCTGTAAATAAATCACCTTCCAGTCAAGTCAAGGTTGGTTCAGCTCTCCTGCAGAACACTGAAGAAAATGAATAGCACTCAGGGGAAAGAGGAGTTCCTTCAGACACCCGCAACTTTGCCACTAAACTGTATTTCAGTCTTGCAGACACTTATTGACATTGTTGTTATAAGTCATTATGGAAATGATCTAAACAAATTTAGCAGATGCTACAAGAATCCCTTAGAGACGGCTCTTATTGACGTGCAGCTTGTGACACAGAATCAGTATTAAACAGGATGGTAAAATGAAGATTACATGAACTTATTTTATTCTTTTTATATACAGCATTTCCTTTCCAAAGTGCAAATGGGCAGGAACAAAAGCAACTTTCTGTCTTGTGCAGGAGAGGGGGGTTTATATAGGGTAGAGGGGCAGGGTTTTTTTTAATAAGGGGTTTGTTTCTCCTTTAAAGGAGAAGGAAAGCTACCAATGCAGTTTATTGCCAATAGATTAGCCACAACATTGCCAGCTAGAACAGCATTTTCATTCTTTAGAATGCTTTTCCATACCTGAGTAAACAGCTCTACAAGCTCTCTGTTTGTTTAGGATAGCAGCTGTCATATTAACTTGCTGTGACATCACTTCCTACCTGAGTCTCTCCCTGCTCATAGCTCTGGGCTCAGATTAAAGCAGGAAGGGAAGGAGAGAGGGGAGCAAACTGAGCATGCTCAAGCCCAAGCCCTGGAGGTCTAAGCTGAAAGAAAGAAGTCTGATACAGAATCCCATGTATACATAATAGAAGGAAAGAAATGCTGTGTAACGCAGAGCAGCATTACTTTGAGGGTTTACTGGTGTATTTATATAGACCTTTCTGATAAAACTTATTTAGTTTTAACCTTTGCTTCTCCTTTAACACTGTTTATTTACTTAGACAGTAGTGATGTGTGGGTTGAGAAAAACTCGACCCATGCCCAAACCTGGAGAATCACCACCCGACCCTACCCTGATGTGTTCTATTTATATACCTGCTCCTGTCCCACTGTGATGTCACAGAAGGGGGCAGGGCATGCGGTGAAATTATAGAAAAAGGAGCGTGTCCAGGAGGAAGTGGGGCACTAGAAGGTCACGGGCAGGGTGGGCGCAGGTTAAAGTTCCGCCTGCAAACTTTGCCGGGAAGTCGGTCTGAACTGGTCTACCCTAACAATTACAATTAGACAGCATCTAGTCTAACAACATTTGTGTGACTGCAATAAGCTCTCGAATGTCAACATGTTTTCCACTGACTTCTAAAAACAGATTTTAGTAGCAGAATTTTCATGCTGTTTTCTTTTATAAACCAGACTGTAAGTTATTCATCACTTTTTTTCTTCTCAAATAGTAGACTAATGTGATCTCCAATTATAATACATTTGCCCTATCCTGTTATTTACTGTATATGCAGGCTTAGGGGAAGATTTGTCAAGATGTGAGATTTGAGCTCTTCATAGAAAGAAAAACACCCACTTTCAATCCTGGATTCGGTGCATCCCTAGTAATTATTGTGGGTGAAAGGAATAAATAAAAACTGGATGAGTTTTTCTTTGGTGAGCTATAATTTTATACTTTCATATATCTGCCAGGGAAACACACTGCTTTTGGGTGATGAAGATGTCCAGGTTAGGGCTATCAGGTCACTTGAAAACTGATTGCTGTTCAACTAGGGACCAGTAAATGCTTCCTGCCAATTAGACCTCTGAAATGGAGAGGTGCTGGTTTGGATGGAGGACATGATTAATAGTGATCTGCACATGTGACTGCACTGCTGCACCAGTAATACATGAATATTAAAAAGCTTTTTTTAAAAAAATAAAAGCAAAGATTAGCAATACAAAGTTGTTGGTGGAACATCCTATCCAATCTCTCACTGTAAATGTTAAATACAGAACACAGTGAGCAGCAGGGCTGCCATCAAGGGGGCAAAGTTGTCCCGGCAGAATTGAAGGTTAAAAGGGGGCCTAGCTGTGCTGTACTCCGGATTAGCCGCCTTATAGGCGTTGCAAGCTGAAGACCCGAAGCCATAACCGGAGCCAAAGACCAGAAGCCACGAGCTGAGCCAAAGCCGTGAAAAGACCCATATCCACAAAAGGAGTCAAAGAAGCTGCTATCGCCGAGGACAAGGAGAAAGAATCTAAGGTAAATTCCACTGAACACCTATGTTTTTCTTTTATTAAACCACTGGCCACCATTGTTTTATTTTAATCCTCTATGCCACCAATGTCTTTTTTTTAACTTGTAAGGGGGGGCTGGCCACCAATGTTTTTTTTTATTTCCTATGTGGCCCCTGGCCAAGAATGGTATTCTTAACTTGTATGGGGAGGGCCTGGACACCAAGTTTTAAAATAATTTCTATGGGAACCCTGACCACCAATGTTTTTTTTTTAACTTGCAAGTGTGGGGCTGACCACCAATGGTTTTTTAACTTGTAGGAGGGACCTGGCCACCAATGTTTTTTTTTTAATTTCCTATATGGCCCCTGGCCAACAGTGGTATTCTTAACTTGTGGGGGGGGGGGGTCTGGACACCAAGCTTTAAAATAATTTATATGGGAACCCTGACCACCAATTTTTTTTTTAACTTGTAAGTGTGGGGCCTGACACCAATGGTTTTTTAACTTGTAGGAGGGACCTGGCCACCAATGTTTTTTTTTTTTTAATTTCCTATGTGGCCCCTGGCATTCTTAACTTATGGGGGGGGGCTAGCCACCAAGTTTTAAAAGAATTTCTATGGGTCCTTGACCACCAATGTTTTTTTTTTAAACTTATAAGGGTGGGGCCTGACCAACATTGGTTTTTTACTTTGTATGAGGGACCCTGGCCACCATTGTTTTTTACTTTTAAGGATGGCCCCTGAACACCAATTTTTTTTAACTTGTTGGGGGGCCCTGACCACCAATGGTGTTCATGTTTTAGTGGCCATATTTGTGTCTTGTGCCTGTTCTTCTATTTACATCTGTATCTCTTATACAGTGACATAGATTACATTTTCTCTTTGAAGTGTATATTTCATCATGGAACCTGCCATTAATACCACCTTCCCTCCACAGAGATGAATGATTTGACATATTGACAGTCTAATTCTTCCTCTCGACCCTAGGGTTCAATATTCCTGTTTCAAATACATCTTTCGTCCTGGATCTAAAATGACTAACTCCTCTCATTCACATCCTCTCTGTATACATCTTACTTTCATGCCATTCTTAACCATTCGGTTTCTTTCATTCCTACTTTGTGTTGTGTAAAGGGGTTGTTCGCCTATAAATTAACTTTTAGTTTGATGTAGAGAGGCATATTCTGAGACAATTTGCAATTGGTTTTCATTTTTATTATTTGTACTTTTTTTTAGTTATTCAGGTTTTTATTCAGCAGCTCTCCAGTTTGCAATTTCAGCAATCTCGTTGATAAGGTCCAAATTACCCTAGCAACCATGCAATGATTTGAATAAGATTTGAATATGAATAGGAGAGTCTGATCAAAAGCATTACTGTAAGTAACAATTTCAGGGCGAAGTCGATCATATTCAATTTCACAAAGAAATTCCTATACCTCTTATTGGCACATGATAGGTTTGGATAATACACAGTACAAAGACTTATAAGCTTAAAGGTTAATTAAACCTACTGGCTTGACTACGGCAAGCCACCCTGTTCCCCTACGTAGTCAAAAAGAACACCATTTTACATGACCCCTGAACAGCGCACCCCTGCAGAGACAAGATTTAGAAGATTTGGGTTGGGATGTTGAATGGCCTACAGATTTATTCTGATTATTCTAAAATAAATAAACTGTAGACTGAATACCACTTTTAAAATAGCAGCCCTTTCTTAATGATAGCTGTACCAAATGGATGGGCTACCTGCCATTCCAGGCACTCCGGCCACATGAGATGAGCAAGTGAAAGAAAGAAACCAAACAGAACAGCCATCACCTGGAATCCTTTGCCCAAGGAGACCACTCATTAGCAGCAGTGGCAGTGCCCTTGTGCTTTTTTCTAGGGATGCACCAAATCCACTATTTTGGGTTCGGCCGAAGCCCCGAATCCTTCACAAAAGATTCAGCCGAATGCCGAACCAAATCCAAATCCAAATCCTAATTTAAATATGCAAATTAGGATGGGAAAACATTTTTTACTTCCTTGTTTTGTGACAAAAAATCATGCGATTTCCCTCCCCGCCCCTAATTTGCATATGCAAATTAGGATTCGGATTTGGTTCGGCCTGGCAGAATGATTCGGCTGAATCCTACTGGAAAAAGGCCAAATCCTAGATTCGGTGCATCCCTACTTTTTACTTACGAGACAGCAAACATTCCTACTTCTGAGCTGTAACAACTGAACATGTGGGTGCAAATTTACTAAAGGGCAGAGTGGCTAACGCTGGCGTAAATTCGCTAACGAAGTGGACCTACTCTGGTGCTACTTCGCACCCTTACGCCAGGCGAAGTTGCGCTATGGCGAAGGGACGTAACGCTAATTCACTAACTTGCACATTTTACTGAACGTTACCTTTTGCGCCAGACTTGCCTTCGCCACCTCAGACCAGGCGAAGTGCAATAGAGTAGATAGGGCTTGTTTGAAATTTTTTCTAAGTCCCAAAAAACACTGGTGTCTTTTCCTTTTTTAAGGGTGATAGGCTGAAAAAGATCATACATTTTTTTGGGGGTACCCTCCTTCCCCCCTATATTTCCTAACATATGGCACCTAAAATATACAGTTGGCACATGTTTAGGGCAATATAACAACTCTATTTTATTTTATGAAGCTTTCCCAGTCTTGTGTAGTGTAATGTATTTGCTGCTACATATACGTCCATTGTACTTTAACTTGGCGCCGTATGCAAATTAGGCATCGCTAGCGTAACTTCGCTTTGCTTGACGAAGTAATTTACTTGTTTGTTTTCTATTACTATACTATACCTATGTAAGAACCCCCCCCAAAATCTTCATTATACTCCACCAATAGATAGGAAATATAACACAACAACAAAAAAATGATAACCAACTGATATTAAAATAAATATTTTAGCTGAATGTCCCTTTAACTATTCAGCCGAAAGTGTTAATAGTTGAACAACATCTCCTTTAGAAAATGATCAATGCAGTGCCTGTGCTGTTTTATTACTTGCATTCCCACCCACCTGAGATCAGTCATAGCTTTCCTGCAGAATTACAGTCAACTGTTATAGCAGTATTGATGGCAAGGTGCTTTCTCCATTGATAAGTGCTATAATTCTTAATGAAATGTGGCTTTCTCGTTGGCAGAATTTACCAGTAATTGAGTAATTGTCACTGGTGTAGTAAATTATTAGCATTTCCCTGGAAAAAATAATGGAGACAAAATGTTAGAAAATGCCCTGTGCGTTGTAAGGCTACGGACACTTGTGTGACAACGTTTACATAGTAACATAGTTACATAGTTAAATTGGGTTGAAAAAAGACAAAGTCCATCAAGTTCAACCCCTCCAAATGAAAACCCATCATCCATACACACACCCCTCCCTACTTTTAATTAAATTCTATATACCCATACCTATACTAATTATAGAGCTTAGTATCACAATAGCCTTTGATATCACGTCTGTCCAAGAAATCATCCAAGCCATTCTTAAAGGCATTAACTGAATCAGCATCACAACATCACCCGGCAGTGCATTCCACAACCTCACTGTCCTGACTGTGAAGAACCCCCTACGTTGCTTCAAATAAAAGTTCTTTTCTTCTAGTCTAAAGGGGAGGCCTCTGGTACGGTGATCCTCTTTATGGGTAAAAAGGTCCCCTGCTATTTGTCTATAATGTCCTCTAATGTCACATTGTCAACATTGTCACTGTGATACAGTTGGGTTCTAGTTCATCACATCAGGTTGGTGTGCCATGGATTTGTAGGGGAGGCAAGTACTAGTGCTGTCATTGCTGCAGACAGAGAATGGCAACACTTACTGCCTCAGTTGTAGCAGAAAGGAAGAGAAAAACTAAAGCACTGAGCTATTTTTTGCTTTACAGGTGCAACTTTTTCGCCCAAATGGCAACAGTCTAAGGACAAAAAACAGAGTGGGTGCTCTAAAACCAAAACAATGTGTCTAGAAACCTGCCCTTCCTTGTGATTGCCAATTAATCTATCCTGCCACTTCTGATGAAAGGTGCACGACTGCTCATATTGATGATGTGGCATTCCGGAGTTACCACGACCTTGAATGTGGTGGTAGCTCCTCATTTCCCACAATAAGCTGCATCAGTAGGTGTACCAGACTTGTGCTCAGCAATTAGGATGCATACACCATTTTTAATGCTTCGCAAGTGACTGCTTTGAAAGTGATGTAACTTGGCGTACAATCGAATTATGAGGAAAATACTGCATTATGAGTAAACAAACATGATGATTTGCATCCAGAATGGTATTTTGTACAGTGCTGTTGCATTCCTAAATGAATGAATAACAGAAACATTTGCATGACATTCCCCCAACTCTTTTTTCACATTATGTTCTGTGCCGTATCTCCGAGTAGGAAGAATGTGACTGGTCTGCAAGGAGCCCTGATCTGAACACATGTAGGATGGATTGCAATGTAACTTTGAGTTAGACCTGATCCTCAACATCAATGTCCAACTTCTTATATATGAATAGAAACAAATTCCATCAAAACCTTTGATAGCTTAATTAATTGATTAATAAGTCAACTAGGCTCTGATTTTTAGGGGATGGCACGAGTGCTAACATTTCCTAAGTGCTAATATTTCACAAGTGCTTAGAAATGGCAGTTAAACAAGGCAGTTGGATACGGCATTGGCAAGGCAAAAGGAACCAGATTCCCCTGCAATCAACAGTGAACCATCTGAGATAAGAAGAAAACAGATTTGTTTGTACCTGCTCGTTTGTTACTTCTTACTCCAAAATGCTTTATCCTGTATTTCTCGTCCTTTCACTCTTATGCTTCATAAAACATTTTGCACCACCTCCCCCATCATGTCACAATGCTATACAAATCTCAGCCTCTCTACTTTCCTCTCCTTCCCTCTCCACACATGAAGTTTATAAAGTATTCTGTTTAGCTGTTCCAGGAAACTCCTCTTTTTCATACAAACTAAGAACATACAAATCCCGCTCTCACTTAGTCTTTCTTTCCTTTCTATTGCTGGCAGCTGGGGACATTTCCCCAAACCCTGGCCCTTATCCCATCCCAGTTATATCACGGCCACAAGCTCCTTCTCTTCGGTGCAAATTCCAACAGTACAGAACTCTTACTCCTATACCCAAAATCCCAGTAAATCTTTCCTGTGCTCTCTGGAATGCCAGATCTGTTAGCAACAAACTCACCGCTATACAGGAACATTTCATTGCAAATTCCTTTAACCCACTCGCATTTACTGAAACCTGGCTTTCTCCTACTGACACCGCCTCACCTGCTGCCCTGTCCTATGGGGGCCTACACCTTACTCATACTCCCAGACCTGGTAACAGACCTGGAGGTGGGGTAGGTTTGCTTCTCTCTCCCCGCTGTACTTTTAAAGTTCTTCAGGGGCGTAACTACAGAGGAAGCAGACCCTGCGGCTGCAGGGGGGCCCAGGAGGTACAGGGGGCCCCATGAGGCTCTCATTGATGAACAATTTGAACATATATTGGTAAAATCGGACAAACACTGGATATGTTGGGGGCCCTAAAATTAATTTGCTGTGGGTCCCAGCAACATCTAGTTACACCACTGAAGTTCTTCCACCTGTTCCTTCACTATCATTCTCCTCATTTGAGGCTCACTGCATTAGGCTCTTTTCTCCTGTTTCACTCTGCATTGCTGTCATATATCGGCCATCAGGACCAACTGCACAATTTCTGGACTACTTTGCTGCATGGCTTCCTTACTTCCTTACTTTCATCTCTCTTCTTCCTTTGACTCTCTTCACTCTAATATCTCAGCCATCTCTTGTCCTAATGTGGCTACCTCTGTCTACTATAGTACTCTCACCACTGTCCTAAATGAGCTTGCTCCTACAAAAACTAAACGTGTTAGACCCAAACCACTTCAACCTTGGCATACTGTTCATACAAAAGCGCTCCAAAGACATTCACGTGCACTTGAGCCACTCAGAATCAGACTTTTGGAGCAACAAATCTGCTCTGTGCTCCTATAACACCAGCCTCTTCCAAGCCAAACAAACATACTTCACTCATTAACTCCCTTTCTAAAAAACCAGCACAACTTTTCTCCACCTTTAACACTCTCCTTTCCCCTTCTCCACCCCCTCCGTGCACATCTGTCTCTGCTTAAGATATTGCTGAGCACTTCAAAAACAAAATTGGCACTTTCAGAAGGGACATTACACTACTCAACCCCCCTAGACTTCCATCACCCTCCCTCAACACTCCTCAGTCTCTCCTGTGCTCCTTCACCCCTGTCACTGATGAGGAAGTCGCAAAACTTTTGGTCTCTTCTCACCTTACCACCTGCCCGCTTGATTCAATTCCCTCAAAACTTCTCCGCAATACCAATCCTTGTCTAATCAAAGCCTTAACTCACCTATTTAATCTCTCACTCTCAACTGGACTGTTTCCTTCTCAACTAAAACATGCTCTTGTCATTCCCATTCTGAAAAAAACCCTCTCTTGATCCCTCCAATCTTGATAACCTCCGACCTATCTCTCTGCTACCTTTCATCTCTAAACTACTTGAGCGCCTAGTCTACAACCGACTAACCTCATTCCTCTCTGACAATAACCTGCTGGACGCCCTACAATCTGGTTTTAAGCCACAACACTCCACTGAAACTGCCCTGACCCGAATAACTAATGACCTTTTAACTGCTAAGCCAACAATCATTTCTCACTACTAATACTGCTTGATCTCTCAGCTGCATTTGATACTGTAGATCACCCTCTCCTCCTCCAGTCCCTCCATTCGCTTGGCCTTCGTCAGCCCTGTCCTGTTTCTCTTCTTACATCACCAATCGTTCCTTCAGTGTCTCCTACAACGGAGTAGTATCTTCTCCCCTACCTCTTTCTTTTGGGGTTCCTCAAGGCTCTGTCCTGAGACCCTTACTATTCTCCCTCTATACTTCCTCCCTCTGCAAATTAATCAACTCGTAAAAGAATTTGTGGGTTTTCGGGCAATAATATGAAAATGTCTTTTGGATGTGAAATCCGAAAAAATTATACTATTAGGATTTTCTTAACAATGTTATCGAGTGTTTTCAGGTTAATTTATTGATTAATAAGGTGAAAATGTGCATGGGAGTTTGGTCGAAGTTGTTTTAAAAAAATAATGAGAAAT
Source organism: Xenopus petersii (assembly GCA_038501925.1). NCBI lineage: Eukaryota > Metazoa > Chordata > Amphibia > Anura > Pipidae > Xenopus > Xenopus petersii. Next base: position 91,398,463 of record CM076685.1, read on the forward strand.
TGTTCGATTTTAGTAAATAACACCCTTGGGGGCAGATTTATCAAGGGTCGAATATCGAGGGTTAATTAACCCTCGATATTCGACTAGGAATTGAAATCCTTCGACTTCGAATATCGAAGTCAGAATGTTATAAAATAATAAATGATTCGAAGTCGTAGTCGAAGGTCGAAGTAGCCCATTCGATGGTCGAAGTAGCCCAAAAAACACTTCGAAATTCGAAGTTTTTTTACTTCGAATCCTTCACTCGAATTTAGTGATTCGGCCCCTTGGTGTCACCTTTCTTTTCATGACCAACACTTCTATAAGAGATTCATTCATTCAGTGAAAAATAGGATTGTTCTTGTAAGAGCTAATATTGTTTCACATTACATTGTGTCCTATATAATCACCTAACAAAGCAAATCTATGTATCTCACTAAGTAGTATCGCACTGTTCCCTTTCTCCATTATCCAGTGATAGGTCTGTCTAGACACTCATTGTTATAGCTCAGTCATTTAAATAACAGTTTAAAAGTCCTTTCGAATTAGATCAGAATGTTATAAAATAATAAATGTGCTATTATTGTTCAAATGCATCAAGAATATATATATATATATATATATAATATATCTAGAAACAAACAATGTCTATTGTCCTGCAATTCCAAGGATTAAGAGTAAAACATGAAGCATTTTGTGTGTAATTAATATACAGTAAGACATAATTAGAAACTTTGGCAGATTGGTTAAGTCAAGAGATTACTCCAAATAGTGTTCTTGCTCAGGCACTTGATTTTTAGACTCAAAATCATGTTGCAGTAGATGGACGGGATCATTGGGCCACCAAATAGGGCTGATGTTCTGCTTCCCCCACCTAAGTCTTTTGAGGCATTGCACGTTATCTACCAGGTGGAACACACCCTATGTACCAAAATAAGTGTCCGTTGGGATGACATTTTATCACAGATTTTTGTGATATCCATGTGACTTGAACAAACCCACAAATACTATTAGGGCTAAATCAGCAGATAGTACCATACTAGATAATATTAGACTGGCAGAAATCCTCATTCTTATAACAATTAAAACTATTGTATCTTGGCATATTGGACTGCCACACAAACACCTCCAAACAATTATGGGAAAGTAAATACACGATGCAATTACAGTTGGTTTTGGCTCTACAAGAAAAAGGTTCTGTGATAGTTGGAATAAATATCTAGACACACTGGAATGTCACACACAAACTATTAGCCCCCTTTCTATAGACAAAGTTGTGGGCAGAAGCTTCCCTCCAAAGGGAAGTTACTTATCAACCAATGGATCACGTATGAAAGTAATAAGCTCCTCTCCTCCATCTCTGCTTGGAAAAATGTACTGTGTCACTTGCAACTGCTGTTCCTTTTGTGATTGTATTGCATGATTATTATTATATGATGAGCTCCTCTCTCTTTCCCTCTATTGCATTTTCTTTCTTTATTGTTCATATTTTCCTGTTTCTTAATTTGCTTTTCCTTGTGTACTTTTTGCCAGGTGGTCATATTTTTCTATTTGGCATAACTAGGACTGATTACCATTATTCAGAATATTGCCATACCAGCACAGTAGATTTTTTTTTGTCCAGCTCAACTGTCTTATCTTTGTTTCTTTTGTTGGAAATGCAATAAAATAGTTTGATAAACCACTTGTGCATCCCTTTTTGTTTTTCCAGGTAATGTGTGTGGTTTCAGGACTCCAATGTGCATGCACATTAAAGGGATACTGTCATGGTAAAAAACTTTTTTTTTTTTTTTAAACGCATCAGATAATAGTGCTGTTTCAGCAGACTTCTGCACTGAAATCCCCTTTTCAAAAGAGGAAACAGATTTTACAATATTTCATTTTAAAATCTGACATGGGGTTAGACATATTTCCCAGGTGCCACCAATCATGTGACTTGTGCCAGGGAAACTTCAGTCACTCTTTACTGCTGAACTGCAAGTTGTAGTGATATCACCTCTTTCCCTTCCCCCTAGTCCATCAGCAGAACAATGGTAAGGTAACCAGATAACAACTCCCTGGTAGACATAAGAACAGCAAAATTCCATGTCCCACTGTGATTCCTTCAGTTACATTGAGTAGGAGAAACAATAGCCTGTCAGAAAGCAGTTCCATAGTGCAGCACTGGCTCATTCTAAAAGCACATGACCAAGCAAAATGACCTGAGATGGCTGCCTACACACCAATATTACAAAAATACACTTAGGGGCTGATTCACTAAGGGTCGAATACTGAGGGTTAATTAACCCTCGATATTCAACTAGGAATTAAAATCCTTCGACTTTGAATATCGAAGTCGAAGGATTTAGCGCAGATAGTTCGATTGAACGATAATTCCTTCGATCGAAGGATTCCTTTGATCGAAGGATTTAAATCCAACGATCGAAGGAATATCCTCCGATCAATTCGATTGAACGATAATTCCTTCGATCGAACGATTAAATCCTTCGAATCAAACGATTCGAAGGATTTAAATCCAACGATCGAAGGAATATCCTTCGATCAAAAAAAAGTTAGCCAAGCCTATGGGGACCTTCCCCATAGGCTAACATTGACTTCGGTAGCTTTTAGGTGGCGAACTAGGGGGTCAAAGTTTTCTTAAAGAGACAGTACTTCAACTATCGAATGGTCGAATAGTCGTACGATTTTCGTAGTCGTAGTCAAAGGTCGAAGTAGCCCATTCGATGGTTGAAGTAGCCCAAAAAAAACCTTCGAAATTCAAAGTTTTTTAACTTCGAATCCTTCACTCGAAGTTAGTGAATCGGCCCCTAAATGTTAGGAATGAAATTTTACATGGTAGAATTATTTGCAGCATAAACAGTGTAATTTAGAAATAAGAAGGACTCCATAAAAATAATGACAGAAATCCTTTAAGGACCTTACACAATGGTTCATTGCGCTATGCCTGTGCTGCTGGGTTTCAAGAGATAGGCTGCATGGATAGAACCAAAAAGACACATTTTAAAATAGGTTTTGTAAGTTATGCAATATCCTGACTAGAGTGTCCCACATAACAGGTAGATCACATGCCCTTAGAGAATATATAAGGAATGGAAGGGACACAAGGCTCCAGGATGAGTTATACAGAGAACTTTGGTTATTACTCGTTTATTATAAGGGATCATATACCCTCCACATTAAATTATATAGATATTAGAAGTCACTGATGAGTGAGCTAGACATATCCAGAAACAACATTTCTTCAGCACATCACTTACTTGAATCACCAGGGTGCATTCACTTCCTTGGCTGCTCCCAAGCCCAATCCTTATTTGACGACTTTGTGTGGAAGATGCACACCTGTACAATGGCAAATGCCTTTTCAATCCATTTATTGCAGCAAAAAACAGCACAAGCTTTAAGAGAAGTGCCCCCCCACTGCACCTGAGGAAGAGGGCGATACCTGAAAGCTTGTGCTGTTTTTTGAGTTGATATCCCCACATTCATCATATTTTTTCCATATATATTCATATTCTATATATTCAATTTGGTATGCTCCCGCCTTGCATCTGCTCTTCTCTCATTCCTGTACCATTCTATAGGCTCTCATCCGTTTTTCTGCCTTATTCTATTTGAACTCCATAAAAAGTCTTAGCAACATCTTTTCCACAACGTATGAAAACATTATGGGATTGGGCTGGGGGTGGCATCATCATGACCAGGTGCAGCCATGCATGCAGGTCAGTAATGGCATTCATCTTTCATTTGTTTGGCTCATGTAGCTTGTAAAAAAAAAATAGAGTTGTAAATCAATTCTTACCACTCTACTGGAACATTGGTCCATGGCAAAAGAATAAAGAATAAAAGAAAACGATTGCTTAGTGGTATTTGCCCAGAAGTTTCACATGTCACGTAATGCAAAAGAGGTTCAGTTATGGTATTGCTGGGTCTGGAAATACGTAGCTCCCTTTGATCTCCCATAAATCCCCTTCCTTTCTTGTCTCCCTAATAAAAAAATGGAGGCAATTTCATTATATAAGCACTGAATAAGCACTGAATACTGTCTGCACTACTGCATTTCGTTCCTTTGTCTCCAAGTCCTGATAGACAGTTGTTTATCAAGAAGAGAAGAAGAGAACTTAATTTGTTCATGAAAATGATTTACTGTTTTATATGGGTTTAGATCAGTACAGGATTACCACGCTTGCACACCCTGGCTCTCCACGATAAGATGACCCGGTGCACTGTGAAGGAGGCCTCGGCAACCTCAATAATACGACTGAAGGAAGAATTCACTGGCACACGAGGGTTCTTTCAAGCAGGTACAAGCCCTTGCTAAGTTTATTTTGCAGAGGTGCAACGTTTCGGGGTAAACCCCTTTATCAAGGGCTTGATAAAGGGGTTTACCCCGAAACGTTGCACCTTTGCAAAATAAACTTAGCAAGGGCTTGTACCTGCTTGAAAGAACCCTCGTGTGCCAGTGAATTCTTCCTTCAGTTATATGGGTTTAGAGACAGCCATATACTTGTGGGTGTCTAAGTTCATCCAATGGCCATAGCATTAAGTGACATCTTCTTCTAGGGTTATTATTTTTGAAAACCAATGTAATAACAATTAAGAAAAATGGAGCACTGCATATATTACAGAAAGATTCCTTTGTGTCACAATGGAAGAACTTAAAAGGAAAGGCTGGAAAAAGAAGAGCTGTAAAGATATTTGTCTGTTATTCATCATATCATAGTGACCTTGAAGGACTGAGTCTGTACCTCATTTACAATATATTAGCTCTGTTCTAGTACAACTTTGCCGCCAGGTTAATGAAATCTCGTCTCAGACTACACTATTTGCAGGCATGATGCAGCCTTTCATGAGCTTTCAACTTCCTCATCAGTTTAATATACACAGACGCTTGTTGCAACTTAATATTTTGTAATGAAAGCCATAAAATATATTAAATGGTGCTCACCACAAGAACAAGTTGAAAGTGGGGGTTGAGGGCCCATTGGCAACATCCTTCCAATCAATAAAGCCTCAGATGAATGATTTTGACGTCAGGAATTAAACGCAACGTGACGATGAATGCTGAGGAGTTCTGAGGCTGAACTGAGCAAAGTTAAATAACTTTTCCTAATCTTAAAGAAACCTGGAAAAATAATAAATTTGCAAAATAACTAAGCATGTTTTTAAAAATGACATGCAGAGCCGAAAATACTGCTATGAGCTGATGCTATGGATTCTCGCATAGTTCTCTGGGACTTTTCAGCACATTTTCAGAAGACTAGCTGTGGATTTCATGTCACAATGATGTGCAGACATCATACAGAGGTCACAGCTAGTAGTTTTCTGCAAATGTGCTTACTATTCCTGGTGCAAGCTGAGTGAAAGCAAGAGCCATTTAGGCAGCATGGCAGAGCAGGCCCAGTGCCCCTGCGTGGTTGAACCCACAACTACCATCACCCTGATGCAGTTGTTGCCGCCACCACTTACAAACCTACCCCCCAATCCCTAACTGTGGTCACTCGCTTCTTCACTTGCCCAGTTTGTAACCCTCCAACTATGCCCTTGGCATGTGTCTACCCTACAAAATTGCAAGTTGCATGCAGAATTGCATCCACTGATATGAACATGTGAAAATATTGCACTTACTTTGGTGCACAAGGCACTGCACAATCAAGAAAGTCCTGCACTAACACCTGCAATGACCAGAAAGTAAGTATAGGTCTCCATATCTCCTTTTTTTCATGTTGCATCTACAACAATGTATAGATAAAGGCACAGTCTTGCATCGCTGTATCCCATGCAATGTAAGTGCATGACTGTGGGGTATATTTATCAAAGAGTGAATTTAGAGATCACCACAGCCCACTAGAGTGAAATTCATTTCTATGACATTTTTAAAGACATATTCATCAAAGGGTGAACTTTCACCCATTGATAAATACTCAAATCCCATATAAATGAATGGAGAGAGGCAGAATTTTCACTCTAGTGGACTGTGCTGATCTCTAACTTCACTCTTTGATAAATAGTTCAACTTCATAAATAAATATTCCCGTCGATCTCATCCAGAGGCAGTCCCATACCTCACAGGCGCAGGATGTGCCCATTTGCCCATTTGTGTTCAATGTATTAATGGCAAAAATGTTGGTATTTAGTGCCTGAATGTGACTGGATCAATTACATGGAGTTTCTGTCACTCTGGAAACACAGAAGGAAAAAAAAGTCCCTGTAAAACTTACAGACAAACTGGCTGAGCAATTTATAGGCACAAATAAAATTGTACTAACTGCTGCCACAGATGTTGATTGGGGCATTGGCCTATAAATTCTGAGAATGAATCAAATAATGTTCCATACTGCTTCATTAGGTCACCTATAATTTTAGAGGCTGATCAAGAAGTCTGCACATATCTATACATATGGATATCTATCATCAACAAATTAAATAAGACCTATTATGAACTCACTTATGCCAGGGTGTTGAACCCTCTTGTACTTGATAGTATGTATAATCAGGAGCAGGACATAGTGAGGCTCATTTATAAACACTGGGCAAATTTGCACCTGGGCAGTTACCCATAGCAACCAATCAGATGATTGCTTTTAGTGTTCACCATGCAGCTGACAGTAAAAAGTTAATCACTGATTGGTTGCTATGGGTTACTGCCCAGGTGCAAATTTGTCCAGTGTTTATAAATGAGCCCCACTGTATGCATATATACTTACATGTGATGTGAGTGGAACAATTACAAGAATATAAACAAGAATATAATAATATTACTAATATAGTGGTCTAGAGTATGCTGGAAAATGCTCTTTACATTTAGGGACAGATTTATCAAGGGTCGAATTTCGAAGTTGAAAATACTTCGAAATTCGACCATCGAATTGAATTACTTTGACTTTGAATATTGAAGTCGAAGTTTTTTTTCATGGAATTTGTCCATTTGCGGTCGAAGAAAAATCTTTCGATCGAACGATTAAATCCTTCGAATCGAACGATTCAAGGGTTTCATCGATCGATTGAACGATTTTTCTTCAACTTTAAAAAACGTAGAAAACTGCTCTAGAAGGTCCCCATAGGCTAACATAGCACTTCGGCAGGTTTAATTTGGCGAAGTATTGAAGTCAAAGTTTTTTTTAAAGAGACAGTACTTTGATTATCGAATGGTGGAATATTCAAACTATTTTACTTCTAAACAAATTCGAAGTCGAAGTCGTAGTATCCTATTTGATGGTCAAAGTATCCAAAAAGTTACTTTGAATTTCGAAATTTTTTATTTCGAAAATTCCCTCGAATTCACTTAGACCCTTGATAAATCTGCCCCCTAAAAGAACACTTATTAGTCCCTTTTATCACCCCGTCAGCTATAGAAAACAGGACTGTGTATGAGGAGCAAGAGGGCTCGCAAACCTATTCATTTTATTTCTTGCAAAAGCTAAAAGGTTTAGAGGAAGCCTAGAAATAGACTACTGCAGCGACTCTTCATTATAACAGATGGGAAGACACGCAGAGGCAGTTCAGGGAGATTGTCACCCAGAAGAAGAGGCAATTAGTCGCCAGGCGACAAAATCTCCCCAAATCACCTCGTGTGAACTTACCCTTACATTACTTTTGGTATATTCACCCATAATATTCCGCCAAATTAGGCAATACGTTCTCTAGATTTTCAAACATGTTGCCCTAGTCCCCTGCCAGCACAAATCTTCACCGACACCGTTTTGGGGCCCCCAGATTTTTCTGATGCAGAACTAGGGCCACCTTTAGAAAAAAACTACCACTCTTCCTATTTATTTATCATTCTTCCCTATTAATAACATTGGCATCAAGCATCATTTTCTACCTGAACATACATAAAGGGAACCTGCACACTTTCAAGTTTGGACCAAAGTAAATGAAGGAAATTATAAATACTTTTGGTCAATTTCACCCACTGTCATCTCCTAAATTAGTCCATGGGGCAGATTCACTTAAAGGGGTCCTGTCATCGGAAAACAATGTTTTTTTTAAAACGCATCAGTTAATACTGCTGCCACAGCAGAATTCTGCACTGAAATCCATTTCTCAAAAGAGCAAACAGATTTTTATATATTCAATTTTGAAATCTGACATGGGGCTAGACATTTTGTCAATTTCCCAGCTGCCCCCAGTCATGTGACTTGTGCCTGCAATTTAGGAGAGAAATGCTTTCTGGCAGGCTGCTGTTTTTCCTACTCAATGTAACTGAATGTGTCTCAGTGGGACATGGGTTTTTACTATTGAGTGCTGTTCTTAGATCTACCAGGCAGCTGTTATCTTGTGTTAGGTAGCTGCTATCTGGTTACACTCTGATATCTGATATCACTCCAACTTGCAGTACAGCAGTAAAGAGTGATTGAAGTTTATCAGAGCACAAGTCACATGACTTGGGGCAGCTGGGAAATTGACAATATGTCTAGCCCCATGTCAGATTTCAAAATTGAATATAAAAACATCTGTTTGCTCTTTTGAGAAATGGCTTTCAGTGCCGAATTCTGCTGGAGCAACACTATTAACTGATAATTTTTTTTTTTTCCCATGACAGTATCCCTTTAAGGGTGAAGTGGCCGTCTCTAGCGACAATTCGCCAGAAATCTCATCTGCAGAGACAAACGCCAATTTATTAACAGGCTTAGAGGACAATTCCCTACTGAATGAGACCATCATTAGCATTCATTCGCACCCTATCACCAGGCGAATTTTCGCTCTGGTGAACAGTCGTTACTCCGCTAATTCACTAAGATGCGAATATCAGACCAGGCGAACTGGTAAAATGAAGCTACATCTTCCTCAATCTTATGTCAGTGACATCATATCCTGTATGCCGGAAATTCATGAAAGTTCAAACTTTTAAAGATTTATGTGTGAACAAGTTTTTAAAACTAATTACAGGGGCATGCCACATTTGTGCATTAGAGGATCTCTGCTGTCCTTATTTTGGCTCATTAGACATGTGTTTAAAAAATGGGCTATGTCAAATATTTGCACCAACATTACCATTAAAGACGTCCATACGACTTTTAGGTACCTGCCCTATTCAAATTAACCTAAGCACAAGAGTGAATAAACGCTAGCAAAAATGCTCACCCAGCCGAGTTAACACTAGTGAAAATTCGCCAGCGTCGGCTGCTGAGACGCGACTTCACATTTTAGTGAATCAGCGTAGTGGTAACGGATTTGTGCCTGGCAAAGTAGCACAGAGTGTGGCGAATAGGGTTGCCACCTGGCCAGTATTTTACCAGTAAAAGTGATGCTTGAACCCAAATGTTATTAATAGGGAAAAAATCGAAATATATAGAAAGGCTGGTATTTTTTTCCAAAAAAGTTGGCAACCCTAGTGGCAAAGCAGTCGCTGGCAAAAAAATAACCCTTTAGTTAATTTGACTCCATGTTCTTTCCCTGAATTGTTAAAAACCCGGCCTCTATTTGATGAAATAGGGATACACAGGGTAAGAGAGAGAGGGAGGAAATAGGAGAGTGGACTGGGCCAATTAGTTTGGGGCAGGCTGGGCCGATTCAGCTTGGGAGCAGGCTTGGTTGGATTGGGGGCAGGCAGGGCCTATCAAGGTTGGAGGAAAGCTGGGCCTATTAGAGTTGGGGGCAGGCTAGACCTATGGAGTTGGGGGATAGGCTGGCTTATCAGAGTTGAGGGTGGGCTGGACCTATGGATTTGGGGATGGGCTGAACTCTCAAAGTTGGGGGCAGGCCAGGCAGCATCATGTGCTGAGGGAAATATTATCTGTGCTGCCCTGTGGTGCGGGGCCCCCAGAGGTGCGGGGCCCTATTGGGCCCAATTGGTCCAATAGGCCTGAGGCCGGCCCTGAGTACCCTCTCCACCATCATACCACCATCTATACTTGCTCTCTGTCCACCCGAACTCCATCAGTTCTACTACCAGTGTTATGTCAGGCAGAGAAGATGCAACCCCATCTACGTCCTCCACCCCTCAGTCATCATTTGGTGCTATTCATATACGAAATCCACCTATGTCTTCAAAGCACACCAACCAAAGGCACGTTATATCCGAAGCTTCCAACAGTGTGGTACCTGGAGGCATTTATACCAGTAGCAATACAAGAGGAAATCAAATTGGTCTTGCAATAATTGGAGTAAGTTATGCCAGTAAGGCACTACTGCGGATCTTAAATGAAGAAAATGGGTGCTGCCTTTATTACATTGTAGAAGACCAGAGGTCTGAAGTCGAAAGAGTTTTCAGCAATGAAATACTGTCCAAGACCAGGGTGCTGCAGGAACAGGACTAGAGATGGCGCGAACTGTTCGCCGGCGAACTTGTTCGCGCGAACATCGGGTGTTCGCGCTCGCCGGAAGTTCGCGAACGTCGCGCGACGTTCGCCATTTTGGGTTCGCCATTGTTGGCGCTTTTTTTTGCCCTCTCACCCCAGACCAGCAGGTACATGGCAGCCAATCAGGAAGCTCTCCCCTGGACCACTCCCCTTCCCTATAAAAACCGAAGCCCTGCAGCTTTTTTTCACTCTGCCTGTGTGTGCTGAAGAGATAGTGTAGGGAGAGAGCTGCTGCCTGTTAGTGATTTCAGGGACAGTTGAAAGTTTGCTGGCTAGTAATCGTTTTGATACTGCTCTGTTATTGGAGGGACAGAAGTCTGCAGGGGTTTGAGGGACATTTAAGCTTAGGTAGCTTTGCTGGCTAGTAATCTACCTTCTACTGCAGTGCTCTGTATGTAGCTGCAGTGGGCAGCTGTCCTGCTTCTGATCTCATCTGCTGACTGCTGCAATAACAGTAGTCCTTGTAAGGACTGCTTTTATTTATTTTTTTGTTCCAATACAGAGCAGTATCAAGCAGATTACTAGCCAGCAAACTTACTATCATCTGTCCCTGAAATCACTAACAGCTCTCCCCCTACACTATCTCTTCCAAGCACACACAGGCAGATTTTTCAGATACATTTTTGCCCTTGATCCCCCTCTGGCATGCCACTGTCCAGGTCGTTGCACCCTTTAAACAACTTTAAAATCATTTTTCTGGCCAGAAATGTCTTTTTTAGATGTTAAAGTTCGCCTTCCCATTGAAGTCTATGGGGTTCGCGAACCGTTCGCGAACCGCTCGCATTTTTGCGCAAGTTCGCGAATATGTTTGCGAACTTTTTTTCCGACGTTCGCTACATCCCTAAACAGGACGCAGATATTGTTCTCAATGACCAGAGGTAAGATGTAGACACCCAAATAAACACCAGAAATCCCATCAAATATCAATTTGGTTCTCCAACCTTTATTCTTTAATAATTATAACTGGCATATATGTTAGGCACTAAGGTTTACATATATGTTATTCCACTGGAATGTGCTATAATATATATTCAATTGAGTACAACAATAAGTATTCAAGCAATGTAGTTCAATGTTGCCTGCCCTAACTTCCCATCTGTATTGCTTAAAAAAAAACAAACACCTTTTTCTTAACAAATTTAGAAATGAGCAACTATAAAAGCCTGGGGTTTTCTGAATAAGGGATATTTCCGTAACTTGGATCACCATACCTTAAAGTCTGCTAAAAAATCATTTAAAAATTAAATAACCCCAATAAATTCATAAATTAAACTCAATTAAAAAATGCAATAAACCCAAGTTCAGGACAAGTACAAGGCACTGTTTTATTATTACAGGTATGGGATCTGTTATCTGGAAACCTATTATCCACAAAGCTCTGTGTCCCATAGACTCCATTTTATCCAAATAATCTAAATTTTTAAAAATGATTTCCCTTTTCTCTAATAATAAAGCAGTAACTTGTACTTGATCCAAACAAAGTTATAAATAATCCTTATTGGAAGCAAAACCAGCCTATTGGGTTTATTTCATGTTTAAATGAATTTCTAGCAGATTTAAGGTAGGAATAACCAAATTGTGGAAAATTCCATTATCCAGAAAACCCTAGGTCCTGGGCATTCTGGATAACAGGTTCCATACCTGTACAGGAAAAAGGAAATTGTTTTTAAAAAATTTGAATAATTTCTTCAAAATTGAGTCTATGTGAGATGTCGTTCCTGTAATTCAGAGCCTTAATAGGTTTCTGGATAACATCTGCATTTGGAACAAACTAGTTAGTTCAGTTGAAGGAAAACTAAACCCCCAAAATGAATAAGCAATGAATTGAGCAACAGATAGTTTATAACATTTTAAGTGGCATATTAAAGAATCTTATCAAACTGGAATATATATTCAAGTAAATATTGCCCTTTTACATCTCTTGCCTTGAACCACCATTATGTGATGGTCTGTGTGCTGCCTCAAAGATCACCTGACCAGAAATACTGCAGCTCTAACTGTAACAGGAAGAAGTGTGGAAGCAAAAGACAGAATTCTGTCTGTTAATTGGCTCATGTGACATAACATGTATGGTTGGTTTGTGTGCATCGTGAATCCTTGGATCCCAGGGGATGGCCCTTATTTTTCTAAAATGGCACATACTAATAAAAACGTATATTATTATGAAAATTGTTTATTTACATGAAGCAGGGTTTTACATATGAGCTGTTTTATGCAATATCATTTTATAGAGGCCTACATTGTTCGGTGGGTATAGTTTTCCTAGAATACTTTTTTGTTGTGCATACATCATTAAGCTCTGCACTGGGTATTGGAACTGATTGCAAATTCATAGTCTAGCAAGTGTTTTGTATAGTAAGTATAGATACTTTTTAAGTGCTTTTAGGGCAGAGACACACTCTGGTATTTCGGGAGATTAGTCGCCCAGCGACAAATCTCTTCTTCGAGCAACTAATTTCCCCGAACTGCCTTCCCGCCAGCTAGAATGTAAATCGTTTTGCCTCATGAGGAAACTTTGGGCGACTTCGGAAAGTGATCTGAGTGCCATCCCAACGTCGATTTACATTCTAGCCAGCAGAAAGGCAGTTCGGGGAGATTAGTCGCCCGAAGAATAGGCGACACTCAAGTCTCACAGCTGGCTTGTTCTGATGCATCATCTATATTGTACACAAGTGGGTTTATATCAAAACATTTCTAAACAGGAACTTCCATTTGAGAGACAGCAAGCAAACCAGAAAGAGATTAAATTGATTAAAATTATAAAGGTTGCTTTCCATAAGTGTTCTCTATAAACTGCAATTCCATAAACAAGATAACCCCAGCTTATTGTGACCCATTACATAAATATCCCTTTCATTGCTTTTCAGAGTATCAGGGGTGATTATTTGCTCTCCACCAGAAGTAGCTGCTATGATGACTCTGGAGACTTTAAGAGCTGGTAAGAAACTAAATGTGTCCAATAATAATAATAATATTGAATCATTCAGTGTAATGACCCATACTGAAATCCAGAGTAGTGGGTGGGTGACCCATACTGAAAGCCATAAGTCCCTATCAAATTCACCACTCTATGGGCAAGTATTATCAGGAAACAATGAATGGCTTGTATGTTTTTGTGGTGTGGAAGGGAACCCACGCTGACACGAGGAGAACATGAAAACTCCTTGCACATCAGGAGTGTTAACCATTGTTACACTATGCTGCATCCTTTTCAGTTCACATGTGAAGTAGAGTATAATAGGTCATGTGCATGCACTGTCTGGGGCATCCATGAACAAGCAAAAAAGAATAGTAAAGCACAATAGTACCCTGTGCTGGTGCAATTTTCAGCAAAGTGCTGGCTTGGGGTCTGAGATTAGCAGTTAATCACAAGCGGACTTAACTAACATCATCAAGTAGTGATTAACCCTTTGTCCTCCTTGCTTCTTTCACATTCCTTCATAGTATTCCTAGCCCAAATTCCAAAACCCTAAATTTATATGAATATCTGGTTTATCGAATGTCAGTATTTGTTTTATTTATATATAATATATAATATATATATATATTTTATTTTTTATTTTTTTTTAAATCCCCAAGGGAAGGCAGTTCTTTGCGAGAAGCTCTTAAGCACCAGTCGGCAAACTGTGGAGGCTTGTTTCGATGAAGCCGACCGATACGGGAAGCCATTGCTCTGTGGCTTTGTATTTTGAAAAATATATGGAGGCTATTGCAGAGAAAAATACTAACATTATTTAAAGTGCCAGTTGTATGTTTGTATTTATTTATATGGTACCACAAACATACACAGGGATTTACAATACATCAACACAAACATTAGTATAGTTTTTATGAATGAAACTATGCAAATAAATAGGTGGCAAGATGTTGGAATGAGGCTTTTGCCCCTAAGAGCTTGCAATCTATTAAGTTCACCATTAAAGGGATACTGTCATGGGAAAAAAAACAATTTTTCAAAATGAATCAGTTAATAAAGCTGCTCCAGCAGAATTCTGCACTGAAAGCCATTTCTCAAAAGAGCAAACAGATTTTTTTATATTCAATTTTGAAATCTGACAAGGGGCTAGACATTTTGTCAATTTCCCAGCTGCCCCAAGTCATGTGACTTGTGCTCTGATAAACTTCAATCACTCTTTACTGCTGTACTGCAAGTTGGAGTGATATCACCCCCCTCCCTTTTCTCCCCAGCAGCCAAACAAAAGAACAATGGGAAGGTAACCAGATAGCAGCTCCCTAACACAAGATAACAGCTGCCTGGTAGATCTAAGAACAACACTCAATAGTTAAAACCCATTCAGTTACATTGAGAAGGAAAAACAGCAGCCTGCCAGAAAGCATTTCTCTCCTAAAGTGCAGGCACAAGTCACATGACCAGGGGCAGCTGGGAAATTAACAAAATGTCTAGCCCCATGTCAGATTTCAAAATCGAATCTAAAAAAATCTGTTTGCTCTTTTGAGAAATGGATTTCAGTGCTGAATTCCGCTGGAGCAGCACTATTAACTGATTCATTTTGAAAAAAAATGTTTTTTCCCATGACAGTATCCCTTTGAATAAACTTTTAAGGTTGTTTTATATCTACCATGCAGTGCCCAAAGGTCTTCATTGTTTAATCATTTATTAATAGGGATGTAGCGAACGTCGGAAAAAAAGTTCGCGAACATATTCGCGAACTTGCGCAAAAATGCGAGCGGTTCGCGAACGGTTCGCGAACCCCATAGACTTCAATGGGAAGGCGAACTTTAACATCTAAAAAAGACATTTCTGGCCAGAAAAATGATTTTAAAGTTGTTTAAAGGGTGCAACGACCTGGACAGTGGCATGCCAGAGGGGGATCAAGGGCAAAAATGTATCTGAAAAATCTGCCTGTGTGTGCTTGGAAGAGATAGTGTAGGGGGAGAGCTGTTAGTGATTTCAGGGACAGATGATAGTAAGTTTGCTGGCTAGTAATCTGCTTGATACTGCTCTGTATTGGAGGGACAGAAGTCTGCAGGGATTTGAGGGACATTTTAGCTTAGGTAGCTTTGCTGGCTAGTAATCTACTGTTCTCTTTAAACAACTGCCATACGTTGCCCTTGTAGGCATTGTTTGCCCAGTTTTTTTGGACGCAGCCACTGAAGCACAGTTGCCAGAAAAAATATGCCATATAAATGCTGAAAATAGTCATTTTTCGCCATACGTTGACCTTGTAGACATTGTTTGCCCAGTTTTTTTTGGACGCAGCCACTGAAGCACAGTTGCCAGAAAAAATATGCCATATAAATGCTGAAAATAGTAATTTTTCGCCATACGTTGACCTTGTAGACATTGTTTGCCCAGTTTTTTTGGACGCAGCCACTGAAGCACAGTTGCCAGAAAAAATATGCCATATAAATGCTGAAAATAGTCATTTTTTGCCATATACGTTGAGTCAACGTATGGCAAAAAATGACTATTTTCAGCATTTATGTGGCATATTTTTTCTGGCCTCTGTGCTTCAGTGGCTGCGGCCAAAAAAACTGGGCAAACAATGCCTACAAGGTCAACGTCGTTGACCTTGTAGGCATTGTTTGCCCAGTTTTTTTGGCCGCAGCCACTGAAGCACAGAGGCCAGAAAAAATATGCCATATAAATGCTGAAAATAGTCATTTTTTTGGTCGCAGCCACTGAAGCACAGTTGCCAGAAAAATTATGCCATATAAATGCTGAAAATATAAATTTTTTTGGTTGCAGCCACTGAAGCACAGAGGCCAGAAAAATTATGCCATATAAATGCAGAAAATATGCATTTTTTTGGTCGCAGCCACTGAAGCACAGTTGACAGAAAAATTATGCCATATAAATGCTGAAAATATAAATTTTTTTGGTTGCAGCCACTGAAGCACAGAGGCCAGAAAAATTATGCCATATAAATGGAGAAAATATGCATTTTTTTGGTTGCAGCCACTGAAGCACAGAGGCTAGAAAAATTATGCCATATAAATGGAGAAAATATGCATTTTTTTGGTTGCAGCCACTGAAGCACAGAGGCTAGAAAAATTATGCCATATAAATGGAGAAAATATGCATTTTTTTGGTTGCAGCCACTGAAGCACAGAGGCCAGAAAAATTATGCCATATAAATGCAGAAAATATGCATTTTTTTGGTTGCAGCCACTGAAGCACAGAGGCTAGAAAAATTATGCCATATAAATGGACAAAATATGCATTTTTTTGGTTGCAGCCACTGAAGCACAGAGGCCAGAAAAATTATGCCATATAAATGCAGAAAATATGCATTTTTTTGGTTGCAGCCACTGAAGCACAGAGGCTAGAAAAATTATGCCATATAAATGGACAAAATATGCATTTTTTTGGTTGCAGCCACTGAAGCACAGAGGCCAGAAAAATTATGCCATATAAATGCAGAAAATATGCATTTTTTTGGTTGCAGCCACTGAAGCACAGAGGCCAGAAAAATTATGCCATATAAATGCAGAAAATATGCATTTTTTTGGACGCAGCCACTGAAGCACAGTTGCCAGAAAAAATATGCCATATAAATGCTGAAAATAGTAATTTTTCGCCATACGTTGACCTTGTAGACATTGTTTGCCTCGTTTTTTTGGATGCAGCCACTGAAGCACAGAGGCCAGAAAAAATTAAACCAGTAGGGTTTGCACCCTAGTTTGTAACGGTGGCGGAGGGAGGAGGACGCTAAAGGACAGCTGTGTGTGGAGTCATGAGGCTTGAAGAGAAGGACAGCTGCATAGAAGTCAGAACAAGTCTTCCGGCGTGCAGTAACCCTCCGAGATCCACCCCTCATTCATTTTAATAAAGGTCAGGTAATCGACACTTTTGTGACCTAGGCGAGTTCTCTTCTCAGTTACAATCCCTCCTGCTGCACTGAAGGTCCTTTCTGAGAGCACACTTGAGGCTGGGCAAGACAAGAGGTTCATGGCAAATTGTGACAGCTCTGGCCACAGATCAAGCCTGCGCACCCAGTAGTCCAGGGGTTCATCGCTCCTCAGAGTGTCGATATCTGCAGTTAATGCCAGGTAGTCCGCTACCTGCCGGTCGAGGCGTTCTTTGAGGGTGGATCCAGAAGGGTTGTGGCGCTGCCTTGGACAGAAAAACATTTGCATGTCTGATGTTACAGACCGGCCAAAGGGCTTTGTCCTTGCAGGTGTGCTCGTGGCAGGATTACTGGCACCTCTGCCCCTGGAATGTTGATGAGTTCCTGAAGTGACATCACCCTTAAAAGCATTGTACAACATGTTTTGCAGGCTGGTTTGTAAATGCCGCATCTTTTCGGACTTGTGGTATGTTGGTAACATTTCTGCCACTTTATGCTTGTACCGAGGGTCTAGTAGCGTTGCGACCCAGTACAGGTCCTTCTCCTTAAGCCTCTTGATACGGGGGTCCTTCAACAGGCATGCCAGCATGAAAGACCCCATTCTCACAAGGTTGGATGCAGAGCTATCCATCTCCGCTTCCTCATTATCAAGGACTGCATCATCCACGGTCTCCTCCCCCCAGCCACGTACAAGACCAGGGGTCCCCAAAAGGTCACCACTAGCCCCCTGGGAAGCCTGCTCCTGTTGGTCCTCCTCCTCCTCCTCCACAAAGCCACCTTCCTCCTCTGACTCCACTTCTGGCACCTCTCCCTGCGTTGCAGCAGGTGCCTGGGTTCGTTCTGGTGATTGCGACCATAAATCGTGCGCTTCCAGCTCCTCGTCACGCTGGTCTACAGCCTCATCTGTCACTCGTCGCACGGCACGCTCCAGGAAGAAAGCGAAGGGTATTAGGTCGCTGATGGTGCCTTCGGTGCGACTGACCATATTTGTCACCTCTTCAAAAGGTCGCATGAGCCTGCAGGCATCGCGCATAAGCACCCAGTAACGGGGGAAAAAAATCCCCAGCTCTGCAGATCCAGTCCTACCACCCAGTTCAAAAAGGTACTCGTTGACGGCCCTTTGTTGTTGCAGCAGACGTTCCAACATAAGGAGCGTTGAATTCCAGCGAGTCTGGCTGTCAGAAATCAAACGCCTGACTGGCATGTTGTAGCGCTGCTGAATGTCAGCAAGGCGTGCCATGGCTGTGTAGGAACGTCTGAAATGGGCCGACACCTTTCTGGACTGGGTGAGAACGTCCTGGAATCCTGGGTACTTGGAGACAAAACGTTGGACTATTAAATTTAACACATGTGCCATGCAGGGCACATGTGTTAAATTTCCCAGTCTCAACGCTGCCAACAGATTGCTTCCATTGTCACACACCACTTTTCCGATCTGCAGTTGGTGTGGGGTCAGCCACCGATCGGCCTGTGACTGCAGAGATGACAGGAGTACAGATCCGGTATGGTTTTTGCTTTCCAGGCACGTCATCCCCAAGACAGCGTGACAACGGCGTACCTGGCACGTCGAATAGCCTAGGGGGAGCTGGGGGTGCACAGGTGTGGAGGAGGAGAAGGAGGACCCAGCAGCAGAGTAAGAAGAAGAAGAGGAAGAAGACGAGGTAGAGAGCGATGGAGGAGTAGAGGTGGTGGCAGAACCGCGTGCAATCCGTGGCGGTGACACCAACTCCACTGTTGTTGTTGTTGTTGAGCTACCCATTCCCTGCTTCCCATTCCCAGCCATTACCAAGTTCACCCAGTGGGCAGTGTAGGTGACATACCTGCCCTGACCATGCTTGGAGGACCATGCGTCAGTAGTCATATGGACCTTTGGCCCAACACTAAGTGACAGAGATGCGGTAACTTGGCTCTGCACATGTTGGTACAGGTGTGGTATTCCCTTTTTAGAAAAAAAATTGCGGCTGGGTACCTTCCACTGCGGTGTCCCAATTGCTACAAATTTGCGGAAGGCCTCAGAGTCCACCAGCTGGTATGGTAAAAGCTGGCGGGCTAAGAGTGCAGACAAGCCAGCTGTCAGACGCCGGGCAAGGGGGTGACAGTCAGACATTGGCTTCTTACGCTCAAACATGGCCTTCACAGAAACTTGGCTGGTGGCAGATGACTGGGAATGGGAACAGGTGGTCAAGGTGGAAGGCGGAGTGGAGGGTGGTTCAGATGGGTCAAGGAGAGCAGAGGTAGAGCAGTAAGATGCTGGACCAGAAGGAGTGTGGCTTTTAGTTTGCCTGTTGCCTTTGAGGTGTTGCTCCCAAAGTGCTTTGTGCTTGCCGCTCATGTGCCTTCGCATAGAAGTTGTACCTATGTGGCTGTTGGGCTTACCAAGGCTCAGTTTCTGACTGCACTCATTGCAAATTACAATGCTTTTGTCAGAGGCACACACATTAAAAAAATGCCACACTGCTGACTTTTTGGAAGTCTGCGATCTGGCGGTAACAGTAGAAGTTGGCGGCATTGGCGGCAATGGCGGGTGCGTTGGCCGGCTGAACACAGGTGCCGATACATGTTGTTGCCCTACTGATCCCTGCGGGCTGGCCTCCCTGCTTCTTCTAAGTCTTATTCTCCTACTGCCTCTCTGACTCTCCGTCTCTCCATCTGAACTACCCTCCTCTTGCTCTCTTCTACTAGGCACCCACAAAACATCAATCTCCTCATCATCATTCTCCTCAGATGCATCAATTTCTTCTGACACATCACAGAAGGAAGCAGCAGCGGGGACCTCCTCCTCCTCCTCATCACTCATCATTATGTCCATCTCTGTCGTGTTCTCTGCCAGAATTAAATCTGGTGTAACGTCCTCATCTCCTTCATCTTCTTCTGCCAATAATGGTTGCGCATTACTCAGTTCAAGAAACTCATGGGAAAATAACTCCTCTGACTCCAGTGAAGAAGGGGCACCGGTGGTGGAGGAAGTGTTACGTGGGGTGGCCATAGCAGTGGAGGATGAGGAGGATGTTGTGGTAAAGTTAGAAACGGTAGAGGATGGGGTGTGCTGTGTAAGCCAGTCAACTACCTCTTCAGCATTTTGGGAGTTCAGGGTCATTGGCTTTTTAAAACTGGGCAATTTGCTAGGGCCACAGGATTGCATAGCAGCACGGCCCCTAGCACGGCCTCTGCGTGGCGGCCTGCCTTTGCCTGGCATTATTTTTAAAAAAACAACAACAACAAAAACTCAGTTGGTTTTTCTGGAAACGATAATACACACAGCTAGATGGCAGTTTGAAGAAAACAGTGTGCAAATAATGCCTACAAGATCAACGTATACACTACTACAGCGGTGGATACGGATTACGTAAAATATATGAATGCTGCTTGAAAAAAAGTAACTCAAGTGGTTTTTCTAGAGACGATAATATTATCAATATTTAGACAAAATGTGAACAAGCTCACACAGCTAGATGGCGGTTTGAAGAAAACACTGTGCAAATAATGCCTACAAGGTCAACGTATACACAGCGGTGGATACGGATTACGTAAAATATAAGAATGCTGCTTGAAAAAAAGTCACTCCGGTGTTTTTTCTGGAGACGGTAATATTATGGATATTTAGACAGAATGTGAACACGGGCACACAGCTAGATAGCAGTTGGTTGAATAACACACTGGGCAAAAAATGCCTACAGGGCAAATAATGCCTACAAGGTCAACGTATACACAGCGGTGGATACGGATTACGTAAAATATAAGAATGCTGCTTGAAAAAAAGTCACTCCGGTGTTTTTTCTGGAGACGGTAATATTATGGATATTTAGACAGAATGTGAACACGGGCACACAGCTAGATAGCAGTTGGTTGAATAACACACTGGGCAAAAAATGCCTACAGGGCAAATAATGCCTACAAGGTCAACGTATACACAGCGGTGGATACGGATTACGTAAAATATAAGAATGCTGCTTGAAAAAAAGTCACTCCGGTGTTTTTTCTGGAGACGGTAATATTATGGATATTTAGACAGAATGTGAACACGGGCACACAGCTAGATAGCAGTTGGTTGAATAACACACTGGGCAAAAAATGCCTACAGGGCAAATAATGCCTAAAAGGTCAACTTATACACTACTACAGCGATGGATACGGATTACGTAAAATTTATTATGGCTGCTTGAAAAAAGTCACTCCGGTGTTTTTTCTGGAGACGGTAATATTATGGATATTTAGACAGAATGTGAACACGGTCACACAGCTAGATAGCAGTTGGTTGAATAACACACTGGGCAAAAAATGCCTACAGGGCAAATAATGCCTACAAGGTCAACGTATACACAGCGGTGGATACGGATTACGTAAAATATAAGAATGCTGCTTGAAAAAAAGTCACTCCGGTGTTTTTTCTGGAGACGGTAATATTATGGATATTTAGACAGAATGTGAACACGGTCACACAGCTAGATAGCAGTTGGTTGAATAACACACTGGGCAAAAAATGCCTACAGGGCAAATAATGCCTACAAGGTCAACGTATACACAGCGGTGGATACGGATTACGTAAAATATAAGAATGCTGCTTGAAAAAAAGTCACTCCGGTGTTTTTTCTGGAGACGGTAATATTATGGATATTTAGACAGAATGTGAACACGGGCACACAGCTAGATAGCAGTTGGTTGAATAACACACTGGGCAAAAAATGCCTACAGGGCAAATAATGCCTAAAAGGTCAACTTATACACTACTACAGCGATGGATACGGATTACGTAAAATTTATTATGGCTGCTTGAAAAAAGTCACTCCGGTGTTTTTTCTGGAGACGGTAATATTATGGATATTTAGACAGAATGTGAACACGGTCACACAGCTAGATAGCAGTTGGTTGAATAACACACTGGGCAAAAAATGCCTACAGGGCAAATAATGCCTACAAGGTCAACGTATACACAGCGGTGGATACGGATTACATAAAATATAAGAATGCTGCTTGAAAAAAAGTCACTCCGGTGTTTTTTCTGGAGACGGTAATATTATGGATATTTAGACAGAATGTGAACACGGGCACACAGCTAGATAGCAGTTGGTTGAATAACACACTGGGCAAAAAATGCCTACAGGGCAAATAATGCCTACAAGGTCAACGTATACACAGCGGTGGATACGGATTACGTAAAATATAAGAATGCTGCTTGAAAAAAAGTCACTCCGGTGTTTTTTCTGGAGACGGTAATATTATGGATATTTAGACAGAATGTGAACACGGGCACACAGCTAGATAGCAGTTGGTTGAATAACACACTGGGCAAAAAATGCCTACAGGGCAAATAATGCCTAAAAGGTCAACTTATACACTACTACAGCGATGGATACGGATTACGTAAAATTTATTATGGCTGCTTGAAAAAAGTCACTCCGGTGTTTTTTCTGGAGACGGTAATATTATGGATATTTAGACAGAATGTGAACACGGTCACACAGCTAGATAGCAGTTGGTTGAATAACACACTGGGCAAAAAATGCCTACAGGGCAAATAATGCCTAAAAGGTCAACTTATACACTACTACAGCGGTAGTAAAATAAAAAAAAGTTAAATAAAAAAAGAATGAATATTAAAAAAAAAAAAATTAAAGTTGGTGCTGCTGAACTACTAGGAGCAGCAGATTAGCACACCAGTCCCACTCCCCAACACTGCTAGACTAATAGCACTGGGCTCTTATAGTAGTAGTAGTAGTAGTAGTAGTAGTAGTAAAACAACAAAATAATAAATAAAAGCAGTCCTTACAAGGACTATTGCTATTGCAGCAGTCAGCAGATGAGGTCAGAAGCAGGACAGCTGCCCACTGCAGCTACATACAGAGCACTGCAGTAGAAGGTAGATTACTAGCCAGCAAAGCTACCTAAGCTTAAATGTCCCTCAAACCCCTGCAGACTTCTGTCCCTCCAATAACAGAGCAGTATCAAAACGATTACTAGCCAGCAAACTTTCAACTGTCCCTGAAATCACTAACAGGCAGCAGCTCTCTCCCTACACTATCTCTTCAGCACACACAGGCAGAGTGAAAAAACGCTGCAGGGCTTCGGTTTTTATAGGGAAGGGGAGTGGTCCAGGGGAGAGCTTCCTGATTGGCTGCCATGTACCTGCTGGTCTGGGGTGAGAGGGCAAAAAAAAGCGCCAACAATGGCGAACCCAAAATGGCGAACATCGCGCGACGTTCGCGAACTTCCGGCGAGCGCGAACACCCGATGTTCGCGCGAACAAGTTCGCCGGCGAACAGTTCGCGCCATCTCTATTTATTAACTATCATTCCTATCATGCAAATTTCCAACCTGCAACTGAAAATACTATCTATGGTCGTGTTTTGCCAGGATTTCTATGAATTTTAGAAAAAAATAACATAAAATGAATATCTTAGCACCTAAATGAACTAAAATTATGTTTGCATTTTTAGGAGATTTGACCCAGCATTTAAGTTCCTACATAAGAAAGTACATGAGAGCAAGTCTCTGGGGAGAATTCAAAAAATCTTAGCCGGATGTATCCCTCTGTTCCTCTGAATAACCTAAAAATGTCAGGTAAGATTTAGTCAAAATCCCAAAGCTGGAACTAAGTTAAAACTATGTACTACTGTACTATGTATTAACTAAAGTAAGCATGTGCAAGCCCACGAGCCTGGAAAAACACAGACAACCCTTACAGTAGTTTATATTCATCCTTTATAATACATGGTAGTTTAACAGTTAGAGGGAAACTTTATTCCTTGCGCCGATTACATTTGATCGCAACTGTAACATAGTTTTGTCATAACCATACAACAAAGCTTTCATGCAAGAAAATTAATTAGAGATGCACTGAATCCAGGATTTGGTTTGGGATTCAGTTCAGGATTCGGCCTTTTCCAGCAGGATTTGGGCCCTGTGCCTGGCCGAACAGAATCTGCATCATAATTTGCATATGTAAATTGGGACTGGAAGGGAAATCACGTGACTTTTCATCACAATACATGGAAGTAAAAACATTTCTTTCCTTTCATGCCCCTAATTTGCATATGCAAATTAGGATTCCGATTCGGTTATTTATTCGGCTGAATCTTTCAGGAAATATTTGCCCAAATCCCAAATAGTCGATTCGGTGGATCCCTAAAATTAATAAAATAGGAATATGTGTATTTTATATAGGTGTTTAATGTACCTCTACATATACATCTATAGCTACAGATATTGCTTTAAATGCTTAGAATAATAAAAAAATATTTTTTACTTAGAATCCCTATGGTCAATGTTCCCTTTAATTCCTTCTCGACTATGTGCGCAACAAAATTCTTTTGTGCGTACACTTTAAACTTGTCTGTGCACGCTAATATTCCAAAGTATTACGCAGAACTGAAAACAGGCAAGCAGTAGGTTTTTATATATATATATATATATATATATATATATATATATATCTATATATATATCTATATATATATATATATATATATATATATATATATATATATATACTCTGTCATTGACATCCGCACATGCTATCCGAATACGACATTTCGGTCCGTGGTCTCGGACCCTTGTCAAGATGCATTACCACATATTAAAAGATAACAATAAAGTTACAAAATATAAAGGTTAAAAAGTCCTGCCTTGTTGGTGACCTCACATCCCATCGTATTAATGATGTTATTAATAAGCCTAAATAAGGCAATAAAGGGGGGTATAACGGTAGAAGATCTTGTTGTAAAGGTACAAAATATCAAAGTTTCGGTCCCAGTTGGAACCTTTCTCAAGACATAACCATGTCTATCAATTATGTCTTGAGAAAAGTGGGACTGAAACATTGACAATAGGGGGCAGATTTACTCAGGTTTGAATGGTAAATTCTAATTTTCAATATTTTTTTTTGGTCAATTGAATTCAAATGTGAGATTTATCACACCAGTAGTGATGAGCCAAATTTTTGCCATGTTATGCTTCGAAAATTTTGGCCCATAGACTCCAATTGGAGAAAAAGGTTGCGCGTCAAAAAAAACAAAAACGTATTTGACACACAAATGTCTTTTTTTAAATATTTTTTTCAGAAGTAAACTCAATTCAAATTCGCTTTGCATTTTCGGGGATGGGGCTATTCGAATTTTAGACATAAATAACATACCATTTGAATTGTGAATGTGTGTTGCAGGGGGAATCTACTACAACACTGCCATGTTTGATATTGTCACCTGGTTACTGGGAGAAAGAATCCCTGACATAGTCTTCTCTTTGGGTCATGCCTTCTGTTCAGGTGCGTAAATATCCACTAGATTAAAAGCTATGAGTGTAATATCTAATATTAATTAATCATTTAATATTTGCATAAATATTTTTATTGTATAAGGATTCAAATTAAAGCATAATTATCAGGAGTGACCCTGAAGTCTTGGAAGGCTTACTCTTGTTTTTCGAAATGCTGTTGTTTTTTAAAATGAAGTATTATTATTACTACGGTATTTGCATTCCAAATTGTTCTGTAATCATGTGTTTTAATTCCTTTGCTGCTTATTACTGTAATAAAAGTACCTGGTGGTCTAGCGGTGCGGCGGCGTGGACGGCCGCCACGCCGCCGTGCTCTTTCTTCTTCCTCCTCCCAGCACCATTAGGGCGCGCT
Source organism: Xenopus petersii (assembly GCA_038501925.1). NCBI lineage: Eukaryota > Metazoa > Chordata > Amphibia > Anura > Pipidae > Xenopus > Xenopus petersii. The sequence continues at coordinate 91,424,178 of CM076685.1, forward strand.
GGCGTGATCGCGACAGCGCGTTCTGCCGCGAAAACGCACGTTCTGGGGCATGGAATTCTTGCCCTATAAAAGGCCCATTCTGACTGCTGACTGATGCCCGTGATAGAACTTGTTTCTTGTGGTTCCTGAGCCTTGTGCGTTTGATCTGTTCTGAATCTAGTCTGTTTGATTACCCGTGTTTGACCCAGCCTGTTCCTGACTATTCTGCATTCTGTATCCTGACCCTCGCCTGCCTATGACAATTCTTCCTGCTTAACCCCTTGATTGACAACCCGGTTTGACCCTTGCCTGCCTGACGATTCTTGATATCTGCCTGCCTCGACCCAGCCTGTCTGACGATTCTCTTGCCTGCTCCATTTGTAGCGTGACCTTCGGCCCAAAAGACTTTGGTAACAGCCGTGCCCCTTCGCCAGCCAGAACATCTCGCCTTGTACCCCTCATTAAGTCCAGGTGGCACCCAAGTAAGCTGAGGGCTCCTCCTGAAGCCCAACGGTGGTCACACTACTGGTGAAGCCGAGACCAGGGTGCTTGGCATTTGTTCTGGTATCGGGTGCCGGCCGTGACAATTACATTTTTAACTCTCCATTGCGGCATAGGGTTAAAGGCTGAAAATAGTATAAGTCTCATTTGACATATGCAGCAAAGGCATTCGTGTCATTCAACATTCACTCTTTCTCGGCACATTGTATTAGAAAATGGGTGTTAATGGGTTCATAAAAGTTTTTATAACTGCAGCAGGGTTTTGTTACCGTGCCATGTGAATTCTCTGTGCAATAGCTTTTTTTTCTGTTCTCTAGATATGAGTGCCATGAAGGAAGCAGACACTGCCACCATCTGTATGAAATTTGCTAGTGGAGCTCTTGTTAGTCTGGACGTTAGTCAGCACTGTACAAAAAGCTGTGACCAGAGACTGGAGGTATGGATTGTTTTCATTTTTATTGAATATCTTAAGTTGTTAATTGGTATTGAACCCATTGGTGAGCAAGGATTAATCAGCCTCCTATTATCCATCAATTTGTATGTGTACCTGACTAATATACATAATTGAGCTTGAGTTAAATGTGATGTAAGGGCTAAACAAGGGTTTTTGAAATGTGTGCTCTTTACTACTCGGGGTGTACAGAAGAGATAGCACCCTACTGACCTGTTTTTAAAATTCAGTAAGTCCACTGGCAATGTCCAGTCAAGGGTGAGGAATAACAATACTCAGCCTGGCCAGAAGTAAACCCTACAGTATTCACACATATACCTGGTACAAAACGTTCCAACTCCATACTTGGGCAAATACTAAAAGGAACAAGAGCTCTACCACACATCTTCTTCACGGGAGACTTATCCTGCCCCTCTTCATCTTATGTCTTCTTTACAGAAGCCACTTTCTCTGTCCAGAATCTATTTTCTTTTACACATCCTTAAAAGTGAAGGTTGACCTGGCATTTAAAGATACATTGACATTTAGAGTTACATTGAATTAAGTACATTATGGGTTTTAACATCTTTAAAAGCTGAAAACTTGGCATAAAACTGAACATAGTCTGCTTAGGAAAATTCAAACAAGACTGATTATATTATCAAAAGTTACTTAGAAAATGTCTTTGTCTGTTGACCATTATAAATAATACAGTATATCTGATGTAAATGAGGTCTAAATAGATTCATAACCTTTAAAAATTGTCAGGAGCAACCCTGAGTCTCTGCTCCATTTTACTACTCCTCTCACATTGAACGATAGAACTGAGCTGAAAAGCATCAGGAGACACTTCTGTGAACAGGAAGTATAAATGCAAAATGATCTTGTGTCCCAAAAATGCCCCTCTTTGCTAATACAATGAGATTAGGCTATACACTCTTGACTGGATATTTGTATATAGTGTTGATGCAGTATATAATGTTTGAATCACTGTTGCTTTGTTAAATGCCTGGGTATCTATTTTATTAGTGGCTTCCATTAAATATATATATTTAATATATATCAAGGGACATTACGTATCGACAATCAGAACCCACTGGGGATTACAGAGAATGGTACATCCGTTCCATTATGTTCTCAAACACACGAAGAAAGATACAGAGAAGCATATATAGAACTTTGTTGACACTTTCTTCGAACAATCAAAGGTGAGTAACTTCGTTATAGTGTTATTTTAAGAAGTTTTTGTTTTTTTGACAATATCCTTTTTCATGAGTCTCTTGCATTTAATGACTAAGGCAAATAGAAAGTAGAGATGCACCAAATCCAGGATTCGGATTGGGATTCGGCCTTTTTCAGCAGGATTCAGGTTCGGCCGAATCCTTCTGCCCTGCCGAACTGAATCAGAATCCTAATTTGCATAAGCAAATTAGGGCTGGGGAGGGCAATCACGTGAATTTTTGTCACAAAACAAGGAAGTAAAAAATGATTTTCCCTTCCCACCCCTAATTTGCATATGCAAATTCGGATTCGGTTCGGTGTTCGGCTGAATCTTTCACAAAGGATTCGGGGGTTCGTCCAAAATACTGGATTCGGTGCATCCCTAATAGAAAGGTAACAAGGTGGAGCCAACTCAGTGTTTAACACCATGTCAGTATCAAGGCAGGAGTTGTCCATTTGGATTTGGAAAGTACTTAGCTCCCACTGCTTGATGATGATGGTTGGCCTTCTATATGTATGGAGGGTGCTCATATTGTCTAGAGGGTCAGGACTTAAATCTTAAATTGAGTATGAAGCATGTGTATGCCTCACAGGAGTTGAGATCTTGTACTGTATCTCTGTATAGATTATTTAAAACCACCTCTCGCAAACCCATTTTGCCAAAGTTGTCCACCTGCCTTCTGGCCAAATTGTGCTTGTCCAGGGTCACACTGCAACCTGCACAGACCCATCACAATCAATAAACCAATTTGTTTCTCCTCTGACATCATTTTCAAATCTGCCTGACAGATATATTGATGATTTCTGGCCAGGTTCTTGTATAGCAGGCCACTGAGAGCACCACATACATGGGCTAATAAGCTGATGACTCTGTTTAGAGGGATAGAGTTGGCAGCTTTTTGTAGCTTGTGCATTGCTACCAAACCATAAGTATTTCAGCTGGACAGGGGGGAGCTTCCAGTAGGTGGCAGCACTACTGAACAGCAGCTAACACACAGAGATTTGGCTGATTTGAAAATAGCTTAGAAGGGTTGATAAGCAGCCAAGGAATTTCAACTGAGCATGTGCGAGATTTCAGAGCTACAGTTGGCTGGGAAGATATAGGTAGGAGGAGCCAGTGAAATCCAAGATGCCTGCCTCAGCTAGAACTGCAGTGGAGATAGGGGAGATCTTGCAGAAGGTATAGTGAGCTGATCATTTACATTATACAAACAATTCTAACTGTTTTAAAAATTGGGTTTCTTGAACTTTCACATAGTGTCTTTACTAGTAAATGATTTTAGTTATGATTGGTGCCCTTTAACCCAGTGGGTCCAACTGTTAAGTCCACTCCCATCATCCTCTGACAGCCTGGACTACAAGCAAAGATGCTGCTCGTTCAACAAAAGCTGGGAGGATGCAGATTGGGCTTCATCATTGGATATTTTGTTACAAAGTCACAGAGAATCTTGTATTTAGGACTCCACGATATAACAGTCTGGATGATGGTTTTAACAAAAACGAAAGAGAATTTTTTATTATTTGAATTCTGATTACTATAAAAAGCTAGCTAGGAATATTTTGATACTGGAAGTTAACACATTAGTATAGGTATGGGATCTATTATGCAGACACCCGTTATCCAGAAAGTTCTGAATTATGGGAAAACCATAGAACCATTTTTAATCCAATAATTACATTAAAAATGATTGTATTTTTCTCTGTAATAATAAAACTACCTTGTACTTAAAGGGCATGTAAAGGCAAAAAAATAAAATCCCATTTTTACTTTCTTTAATGAAAAAGAAACCTATCTCCAATATACTTTAATTAAAAAATGTGTACCGTTTTTATAAGAAAACCCTTCATTTACTGCTGTGGATAGGAATAGTCAGATGGCCCCTAACTGCTGAGCAGGGAAACAATCATACTTATGAACAACAGGGTAGCTCCCACCTTATTTCCCAGCCATGCAGAACACAAGCAGCTTTGTTTATGACGATCCCTAAGCAGCCCAGACCACACTGAGCATGTGCACAGTCTTTAGTCTTGCAAAGATGTTTAATAAAGTTAGAAAATGGTGACCCCCTGTAGCAAACTTTGAAAGCATAAATCATTTGTTTGATTATGCTTGTGGTGCAGTAAGTTCATGCTTATGTTAAGTATACAAAATACAGCATTTCTAGCCTTATTCTATTCTAGACTTTACATGCCCTTTAACCCTAATTAAGATATAACAATCCTATTTGGTAAAAGTAATGTTTAAATAATTTTTAAGTAGATGTAAGGTATGCAGATCCAAATATGGATGACCCATTATTGGGAAAAGCCCATGTCCCAAGCATTCTAGATAACAGGTCTCATATATTATATATTTTATACAGATTGCCTGATTTTCAGCATTACAACTGATCTTAACTCCATGCCCATCTCAGTCAGGGGACTTATTAGATCAAGTTGCTGTGGACAGCCACCCCCGGTAACCAGCACTCCGTAATAATGAAGGCCGGGAGTTCAATAAAAAGGAAATGAGGTGTCATTCAAAGGAAATTAGGACCAAAGGATGTCAAAGTGACTGATTGAGGTCTTATACAGAGTCACATACAGCCTGATACCTAAGAGCCAAATGCAGCACTTCAGAACATTTCTAAGGCTCACGGCTTATTCATCAACATAGTTATGTGTATCACATGATTATACATGATAAAAGTCAGCTCTGTGCAAAACCATCACTTCATATTCAAGATCTCATTTGATCCATTTCTGAAAGAACTGAATCAGATGTATAGTTTTATAAGACTAACAATGGAGTCTGACATTGGCATTAGCCACATGGAAGCCCATCAGCGGACTATTCTGTGCTGGGAAGTACTTTTGCGTCCTTTGTCGTTAAATTCAATTCCTCAAGGGCACATTTATTACAAATCATGTAGTTGTGTTTATTGTGCATAACTGCTACTCCATTGCTATGATTGATATACCAATCTTGAATTTCCTGTGTTTGATGAAATCTGGAATAGGTTGATCACTATCAAGTTTGATCATAGAAATTGTGATGCGTTCCATGTATTCCCAAGCCATTTGTGAAGCTAATAGAGCTCTTGATTGTCAACTACTCAAGAAAAATTGATTATTCGAATACTAACAGGAAGAATATCTTCACGTCGATTCTGTACTATCTTAGTAGGTGCGAGAGTTGAAGCCTCTGATTGTTTGAAGTTGAATCCAGAGAAATGGAACTGACTGACAGTGTGTTCCTAAATCCAGTATGTTGTGCTTACCTGTCATATAATCTCAAAGGAAGACACAACAGAAAGAAGAAGGAAAAATGTCCCACAATCAGTTGGCTGAATCTCATTCGCTACAGGGGTTCTGCCTACAGCAATATTGTCAGTGATACGAAAGCATAAAGGAGCATGAGATTGTGATCTCCCAATAAGGAGCTGTAAAGCCTAGCTGCACCACCTCATCCTGAAAACGGAGGAAAATGAAATTTGGAGGGAATAATTGTTATTAAACTTTTATTAAGTATAAACTCCTCTAACGGGCGCTTTTTCAGAGAAGTAAGATTAATCTACTATTAGTTTCCCACATGACTATGAAGTTTTCATTAACTCAGGTCATGGTATATCTAGTATAAGTTATTCTAAAACAACTGGACTTGCTGAGTAATCAATGAAGACGTTTCACTACTCATCCGAGCAGCTTCTTCAGTTCAGCTGACTGGTGTGGGAAGTTCTCGGCATATAAACAGTAACCCCGCTTAGTGACACCTCTGTGAGTTTCAGATGTCACCTCTCTGAAGAGTTACAATGTGCCATTGTGATTGGATTAGTGGAAGAGTTTATATGCCGAGAACTTCCCACACCAGTCAGTTGAACTGAAGAAGCTGCTTGGGATGAGTAGTGAAACGTCTTCATTGATTTCTCAGCAAGTCCAGTTGTTTTACAAATTACTTATACTAGATATTAATTTCCCACATTTTCAGTATTACCTTGTATCGACAAAGAAACAAATAAAGGTATCATAAAATTTGCAATATGTATATAGTTGTCGCAGAAAATGCTGGTTAATATTCCTCTTAGCGCTTACCTCCTGTGCTCCTGCCCAGGCACTGCTATATCAATCAATTCAATAGAATGGAGGAAGCTGAGGCGCAGAACTTTGCTGCAATTTCCGTTATTAGGAGTGTATCAAAACGTCATGTTTCGGGCACATGTGCCCTTTGTCAAGTGTACAACCACATCACACCAGCAGAACTTAAATCACATTGCCAATTACCCATAATCCCCCCTCTCAGTGTTCATTGGTGAATACATACGCCCAATTAATGTCCAAGGTTCAAAGTTCATTCCTGGGTAATTGCTCACGGTCTAGACAATCAACATTTTTTTAAAAAAAAAAAACATAAAATTTGCTCCTACTTATGTGAAAAAAACACTATAAGGGTAACATTGGCCCTTGTGCCTCCGCTCCATATGTGCCCTGCCTGAGATTACAGCCCTGTAAGGCCATCAGAGCATTAAGTCTAAGAGAAGGGTATCTAGAAGAGGTAAGAGGCACATAAGTTGCAGAGAGATGCAGTAATTATAGTAAAATCAATGTCATCCAAAGTGAATTTTGCTCCAGAGAAACAACTTTTTAACAAATTAAAACAAAAATCTAAAATGACATAAGCTTGCATTATATGTACATGAATCTGCAAACTCATTGTATAATAAATGTGCTGCAAAGTGTGTTGAGACTGCACCCAATATATTCTGTCTGACCACACAAGTAACCAGGAGTTAAAGGAGAAAGAAAGGTAAAATACAAGTACAGTTCTATATATTGCAGCAGGTCGGGTACCCGCGGGTTACCCACAAAAACCGGGTTCCAGGTGCGGGTATAGCCGCAGTTCGTGGGTCGGGCCACGGTTTACGACAGCACTTCCTGTTTTACTCCTTTTTTTGTGATCATGGCTACTTCTGATGATGTTACTTCCGGTTTACAATGAAGTCTAGCGGGTCCGGGTTGCGGATAAGGTACTTGCGGGTCGTGTAGCGGGTCCAATCGGGTAAGAATGCGGGTACGGGTTGGGTACGGGTCCCAAAAAATGGACCCGCGCAGGACTCTACATGGAGGTATAAATTTCATTAAAAATTGACAAATCGATAAGTGTATTGGGTTTAATAAATAATTAAAGCTAAAAGCACTGCTGGTAGAAATGGAAGTAATGTTTAAAAACATTGATGGACTGCAAAACTTACTGTAGCATGGAAAAATGCAGAAAGGCAAAGTGATGCTTAGCGAATGTGCATCAGATTGTTTGGGGGCATTGAAAGCACAACGCTAGGGTGCCTGGGGGGGAATACATTTTGCACATACGCACTTTTCGGCACATAGACAGAGGATGTGACGCGTACATCACCAAGATGGCAGCTGCAAAGTCCACAACGGGATTTACTTCAATGTGACTGTACAAGAAATCCTTAGTGAATTGGGTAATTAAAGTATGGCGTTTCAGGAGGGGGGCATGCAAATAACAGTTTACAATAGCTATTAAAAAATACCTTCCCTTCTCCTTGAACAAGGGAATCGTGGCTAGTAGCTTTAATGCATGTAGTGCCTCCAGCGATACTGAGAAAACCGTGTATAGTGAATAATTCTGCACATTTTTGGAAAACATGCATAGTTATAGGGGGGAAAAAAGTAATATATTCAAACCACCATTTACTAAATAAATCCCTATTATATGCCTCTGAATTAAGTATAACAAGAATATATTGAGAACACAGTATGTCTGTTTTTAATGTATAGTTTGCAGTGCACATAGAGTAGGAATGGCCTTTACCTGAGCTTTACCTGAGCCCCCTCACCCTGGAGAGTCACTGTGAAAGAAGAAAATAATATGGAAGTTATTAAATCCTCCCCTCTTTTTACTAGGCATTCAAATTCATTCTGGAACGTGGCTGCTGGGAATTGCTCCCGTTCAGAGCAGCACTGAGGTCAGGCACCGATGTTGGGTGACAGGGCATGTGCCCAAAACATTCCAAAGATGTTCATTGGGGTTTAGGTCTGGTTTTGTGCACATGGGCAGTTATGTGAAACTGAAAAAGTCCTTCCTCACATTATTGTCACAAAGTACGAACCATATAATTCCCTAGAACATTACTGTACATAGTAGCGTGCAAACTTCCACTGGAATGAAGGGGGCAAAACCTATACCAGCAGATTCAGCCAACACCATAATTCCAGCTGACTTTACAGTTGGCACTACAGTATGAAGGGAAACCGGTATCGTTCTTTCGGCACCAAACTCACTGATGATGATGTAACATGATTCCTCTAGAACACTTTCCAAGTCCATTGTCCGTGTGTTTTACACCCGTCCAGCCAACACTTGCTGATCTTTAGTCATAGAAACCGAGTGCCTGAAGTGCAAAACTGACAGTTATTCAATTGCTTCAGAGGAAGTTCGACACTCAGAAGTTAGTACTGCAGTCAAGGACAGGAGAAAATGATGTGCATTACCAATCGCTGGTCCATTTCTATGACCTGGGGTTGTGGTTGAGCTGCCACTGCTCCTCTTTACAATAATGGAACATAAACAGAATATACAGTATAAAGCATAGCGGTGTCAGGCTGAAGACTTGGACTGGACTGTTCCTTGGGTCTGTTGCACAGAAGATGCATCTGCCCTACATCATTAGTTGTCAAGACATTTTATAGCTGACTTTATGGACAGCGGATATAACCCACTGAGACCCATAAGTAGCTTTATTGTTCATGGAAGGATTAGTTAATCGCATTCCTTTATTTAAGTACATCCTTAATAACATGGTGTATTTGTAATGTCCCACCCTCACCTTAATAGGCTAACATCACCATCTTAAATTAAACGAGTGGATACAGTTATGTTGTGTTTGATTGACAGTACAGATTGGGTTAGCCGAATTAGGTTTACGTAGAAAATTCACGTTTAGTCAATTTGGTTGGCACCCTTAATGGGCATCTAAACCCTTAAATACACTTACCGGTAAGTAATGTAAACTTATTCAGAGTTCTTCTCTGAGCACTTTTGTGGTTTACAGTTGTGTTCAGAATAATAGCAGTGTGAATAAAGCTCAAAATCCTTGATCAAGTACAAGCTACTGTTTTATTATTACAGAGAAACAGGAAATCATTTTTAAAAATTTGGATTATTTGGATAAAATGGAGTCTATGGGAGATAGTCATTCCGTAATTCGGAGCTTTCTGGATATCAGGTTTCCAGATAAGGGATCCTATACCTGTAATAGCTTATATCTCCATACACGCAAAGGCATTGGGAACACTGCACTAGAGTCAAGTTTTGGTCAGAAAATTCTGGTTCCGTGAGCAAGCAGGTAGTCCAGAGGTAACCCACCTGGGTACCTGGCTAAGGTGCCCACCCTCACTAGTGTTTTTAGTTTAGTCCCTTTCATGCCGAATAGGTACTGGAGTGACACCACTTCTAGTCCACTGTGACACCTCGTCCGGTCACGTCTGAATTATTTTTCCTACTTATTGAAGATTGGCAGACTGACCTGGACAAGTGTTTTCGTTGCTCAAAGAAGAAAATGTGAACATCCAGGGCATCTTAATGCTGTAATCCCTATATTCTAAGAGAAATTCCCCAGCCTGACCTTTTGCACGACCCCCTGATCAGTGATGGGCTGAATGAATGCAGCTTAAAATAGAATAATTTGTGGTTTTAATAGAAATTGGTGATGGCAACATGGAACCATTTTTTTTGTACATTGAACCTTGTACACGATGGAGAGAATTATAACAAAAACCAGGTGAGATTTTTATTATGTGACAAAGGACCCAATTACAGAAATGACATTAAAAAAAAGACATATTACTCTAAAATTACATTTATAAAATAATGTATTTACAGTAAAAAAATTCTGGAGTATTGTAATACTGCCCAAAGAAAGTAACTGATCACCTTGAATATATGAATTAAAAAAAAAATCTTAAAGCAATAAAGTGCTTTACATTGCTGCTGCATGAAAAGCTTATTGACATACAAACACTGCTGTGACCAGGGCTAGAACAAGGGCAAAGGCGAGAAGAGAGTTTGCAGGGGAGACTTTCTGCTCTCATCCAGATGCAGCCATGATTTATGTCGTCTATCAATGGATCAATCACGCTGCACTCTAACATTCCATTCACACAAGCGCTAGTTTGCAGTTTTAATATGCAATCACACAGGAGGCCTATTCTGTATATACACAGAATGGTTTGGGCCAATGTGCCTGCAATTTCCATGTGCATTAGGTACAGGGTTTGCCTTTAGTTTACTAGGCACCCAAGTCACCCTATAAAACAGCAAGGACCTCCTGTTGAGCATGTGCACGGGATTGCACGGGATGGGGATGCACTAAATCAATTTTTTTGGAATTCTGACATATCCTGAATCTTTCATCAAGGATTCCGGTGAAATTGAACCCTAATTTGCTCAAATCAGGGCACCGAAGGGTCATAGGGGCAAATTCAGTAACCAGTGAAAATTCGCCAGCAATGGCTTTGCGCACATCGCATCACTTCTCCAGGCATAAATTTGCATGGATAACTCTAATTCACGAAGATCCGAAATTGCGCACAGGGTACCAAATGATGGCGAAATTACACCAGCGAAATTACATCAGCAGTGTGAATTTACGCTATCGTTGGCTAATTAGCATACGGGGTGCAGTTAAAGAACAACGGCCGTATATGCTGCAGCAAATACATTACACTACACAAGGCCAGGGAAACTTAATAAAATGATATAAAAGTTGTTATAATGCCCTACACATGTGCCCACAGTATAATTTATGTGCCATATGTTAGCAAATATAGGGGGGGAAGGAGGGTACCTCAAAAAAAAATTTACGATCTTTTTCAGTCTATCACCCTTTAAATAGGAAAAAACTGCAGCGTTTTTTGGGACTTAGAAAAATTTTAAACTTTTTTTTGAGGAACTCCTATCTACTCTATTGCACTTTGCCTGGTCTGAGGTGCCGAAGGCAAGTCTCGCGATAGAGGTAACGGTCAGTAAAATCAAAAACTTAGTGAATTTGCATAGTAACACTACCGAAAATTTGTCTGGCGTTAGAGGGTGAAGTTGCGCCAGAGTTTATCTCCTTTGTGACATTACGCCAGCTACCATTAGTAAATTGGTAAAGTGCCTAAATTACGTCACGCTGGTGAATTTTCACCAGCGTTATCTACCTCGCCCTTTAGTAAATTTCCCCCATAAAGAACTGGATGCCGAAGATGAATCCCAATTTCATTGTGTGACAGAAGGTCACATGATTCGATGGATTCAGATTCAGTTCAGCCAGGCACTTGAATTCAGCCGAATCCTATTAAAAAAGATCGAATTCTGAACCATTTCTTGGATTTGGTGCATCTCTACTAGTAAGTGCTTGTGTGTATGTACCTTCATGATTAGAAATCATCCGGCATGCTTTATTTACCATGGGGGAAATTTACAACTAGGCAACATTGTATACAGCAGAATTATGACCAAAGCTTCAAGCCATTTTCACAGAAATTATGACCAAAGCTTTTAAGCAATACTGATGTTCCTATAAAAATCATAGGAATATGTCCATATCAAGGAGGTGTAACACTATGAATATTTTCTACAAGCCCCCCAAATCCATTCCCAGACCCACAAACCTTTGTGAAGCCGACCCTCTGACACTGCTAAAGGATCTTCTGCGTTATTTCAGTAACGCTGTGCTGGGGGCAGAGCGATCCTTCCATAGGCTGATTACAAATGAAAACAGGACTTCAGCCTATGGAAGGATCGCTCCGCCCCAGCGTCACTGAAATAATGCTGTTCAGCTTCACAAAGGTTTGCGGGTCTGGGGACGGATTTGGGGAGCTTTTAGAGTAAAATATTCAGCATACAGCACCTCCTTGATATGGACACTTTCCTATGATTTTTATGGGGACGTGCCAGTGTTATAAAGGGGACCTGTCACCCAAACATAAAAAGCTATATAATAAAAGTCCTCTTAAAATAAAACATGAAACTCAAATTCTTTTTTTTATTAAAACATCTCTACCTGTTATATATTCATTTAAAACTCCCAGCTGTCAATCATATATTGTCTGCCCCTCCTTTCATTTTCCATTCAGCACTTACAATGTGCCACTGCTCTCCTCACATTCCCTTGTTCTCTTTACCATTTAATTGTGTAACCAGGTCATGGGGATGGACATCAGGTCTTCCATTCCGGTGCACAAACAAGATTTTGGCAAGATCTAAAGGTTGACTTAAAGGATAAGTAAACCTTAAAAATAAGTGAATATAAAATTGACGAGGGTGCTATTCTAAGCACTTTTGCAACGTACATTCATTATTTTTTCTTTTTAAATTCCAAGATATAAAAAGGACACATGTACTGTTAACATGAATTAATTTTGTTACCTCAACACCACCTGCTGGTCATTGTCTGACCAGTCTGACCACCAAGTAGTCAAGGAAGTTGTCAGTAGAAAGAAAGAGGCTGCTCTGATGTTCTTCTGGTTAGGAAAGATTTGAGAAAGGTTTCTATTTTTTTTCCTATCCAGAAGAACATCAGAGCAGCCTCTTTCTTTCTACTGACAACTTCCTTGACTACTTGGTGGTCAGACTGGTCAGACAATGACCAGCAGGTGGTGTTGTTGTAACAAAATTAATTCATGTTAACAGTACATGTATCCTTTAATATCCTGGAATTTAAAAAGAATAAATAATGAATGTACGTTGCAAAGGAAACAATATTTATATAATATATATAGTCTGAGTAAAGTTTATTTTGCTTGACTAACATTCTAAAAAAGGATTTGAAATGATTTCCTTCAGGTGACAGGTCCCCATTAAGCCTTTTTCAGCAGTCCCTTTGGGTGACTTACAGGCAATCTGACAAACAGTGCTCCTTTTCCATTGGTCTAAAAATGGAGTATCCTTCCATGGAATCTCTCAAACACTGCTAGCCATGCACGGAATAACCAACTCAGTTGGTGAGGATGTCAAATGAGTGTATCGTTGCCAATTTGGCCATTTAGGTTGTGTGTGTGCCAAATCAAAGTCTCACCATCAAAGGATTTGACAACAAAAGTGGCATTTAGAGACCAGTCAGAAGACCAATATATAATGCCAGCTTATATATGGCCATTTGAAGACTTTAATTCACTGATCTAGCAGTTTAGGCCTGACAGCCTTTAAAAGTGTCATAAAAATTTAATTTACATCATTTTGTTCACCATCGGAATAACTATCTACAATGATGACCTTGCCCTGCAAGGACATCTGAGCAGAATATATATATATATATATACAAATCAATGGGACTGTTCCTCGACAGGTTTGAGATGCCATGTTTTTATATTCTGGCTGTTAAGCCCTTGGGGTTTAATAAATTCCGAAAAATTTGTAATTTTTTTAAAATCTTTAAAGTCTTTAAAAGTCAACACAAAGCATTGATGGGAGTCATAATGTGAAAGCACTTGTGTTAGTCTTACAATAATGTGATTACATTCTCATGTGCAAGTTGTAGGTCATGTGACACCAAAGGTGCCCTCTGTGTATTTACATACAATTTTCACTTGGCCGCAATATTTCTGGTAATCCTGATACTTCCATTCACCTATTAGGCCTCTGGCAGCTCTTTAGATTCTAAACCTCCCACTGAGGTATGGCAACTTGTGTTCCAAATCATGGCAAATGATCTGGCACCCAAAGGGTTAAAGGAGAACTAAACCCTAAAAATGAATATGGTTAAAAATGCCAAAATGAGGTTGGTCTGTAATATAAGCTGATGCTACAAGGCTGGCTATTAAATGCTGATGCTAATTGCACTGGTTTCTGTGCTGCCATGTAGTAATTATCTGTATTAATTACTAATCAGCTTTATATTGTGACATTTCTATTCTATATGTACTGTATATTGTGAGTGGGTCCCTAAGCTCAGTAAGTGACAGCAGCACAGAGCATGTGCAGTGAATCAGCAGCACAGAGCATGGGGAGCTACTGGGGCATCTTTGGAGACACAGATCTTTACTGCTAAAGGGCTGTGGTTGCATTGGGCTGGTACAGAAGCCCAAAATATAATGTACAACATTTCTCGCTACGTCTTTAGTTAAGATTTAGTTCTCCTTTAAAGAGTGGCTGCTGCCTACTAGCAGTCTGGTCACCAACTCATTTTTACCAGGTTGATATTGTTTTTTTAATCCCATCAGGGACCTGACTCATGGAACTCTTCATTGCCCTGCTTTAACTTTCCTCTCCCGAGGGTGATGAAGCACCTGACACACCTGCCCCTTAACATTGGGGTGGTTCACCTTTCAGTTAACTTTTAGTATGAAATAAAAATGGATAATTCTAAGCAATTTTTCAACTGGCATTCCGTTTTTGAATTATTTGCCTTATTCTTCTCAATCTTTCCAGCTTTCAAATGGGGTTCACTGACCCTATCTAATAAACAAATGCTCTGTTAAGGCTATAAAGGTGTAGTTATTGCTACTTTGTAATAACCATCTTTCTATTCAGGACCTCTCCTATTTATATTTCAGTTTCTCATTCAAATCAATTGAGTATTGAATGTATGAAAATCAACAGAAATCCTGTCTCTCTACATGCAGAATTTGTGCAAAAGGCAGTTATTTTGTTAGATTTTGTTTGTACTGGAATCAGTTATTTGAGTGATCTCTAATACATCTGAGGAAAGGAGCCCCCCCCTATAAGATATATTGGATCGTTCATCTGACACTGAACTGCTGCATGAAGACAGAATAAAGAGAAACAGATGCTGAGAGAGGGATAGTGAAGATAAACTTGATTGTTTAGAAACAATGCAGAATATTTAATTGATTGTATTTAGAAAGTTTCTTATTTCAGTATGACGAAGCTTATATTAAATTGTCATTTTCACGATAGTTCCCCTTTAAATAAAATAAAATGTGTAAATAGAATATGCAACTGACATACAACAGTTCTCTGAAAGATGCACGTATGTTATTTGTGCAACGAAACAGCAGGAATCAAACTGATTTGTTGTTTGCAGCTTGTCCCTCGATTTTATATTTTCCTTAGAAATACACCTGCCCACTATGCTGACATAATTAATCCGAAGGGCTCAACTGCCAATGAAAATACTAAAGGACAAGGAAAGTCTAAAATAGAATAAGGCTAGAAATGCTGTATTCTGTATACTAAACATAAGCATGAACTTACTGCACCACAAGCCTAATCAAACAAATAATTTATGCTTTCAAAGTTGGCGACAGGGGGGTCACCATTTTGTAACTTTGTTAAACATCTTTGCAAGACTAAGACTGTGCACATGCTCAGTGTGGTCTGGGCTGCTTAGGGATCATCATAAACAAAGCTGCTTGAGTTCTGCATGGCTGGTAAGTAAGGTGGGGTCTCCCCCTGCTGTTCATAAGTAAGAATGTTTCCCTTCTCAGCAGTTAGGGACCATCTGACAATTCCTATCCACAGCAGTAAATGAGGGGAGAATTTCACTGCATACAGTCAGGTTTCTTATAAAAACAGTACACAATTTTAGATTACTAAAGTAAATTGGAGATACGTTTCTTTTTCATTAAAGAAAGTAAAAATGGGATTTATTTTTTTGCCTTTCCTTGTCTTTTTTAAGCACACCTTGTGGTGGTCTATTTACATGTACACACACACATGACACTATTACTGACACAACATTTATAAACAATGGTTCCCAACACACTGCTGAGGCTGAAATGTGCATTATTTTACACAGATTTAAAGGAGACATAAAAGATAAATGAAAAAACCCTAATTTTGTAGGCAATTATAAGTAATATATGGTGTTGCTTTTACATGGTGCTAAAAATTTATATTATTTTTAAAAATAGCCCCTTTATTGGAGCTCCCTATAGATGTTCTCTGGTCCCTGTCTGTTTCAAATGAGGGGTGGGCGTGTCCTAACTGTCCCTGCCAGAAGCACAGTAGGAGGGGGACAGCCAATCACAGCCCTGCAGTCACACGGTTCTTATTTTTTTTACACAAAAATGTCTCCTTTAATAAAAAAGTGGTTTAATAAAGTTCAGCGTGAGGAAACCAGCGGCAGCAGCAGAGACACAAAGCAGATTATGGTTATATTCTATAATACCAGCAGCCGGCCACATTATTATTATGTACGGGGAGCTCTCGCTGCATATTAGAATCATTATTCCAACACCCGACCGCCGGCAATTGTATCAGTGACCAAAAGAGTCAACACTTGTAATCTTATACAGAATAATTAAATATATATTACGAAGAAGAAGGAAAAACTGTATATATATACAACAACAAAAAACTGTAGGTCACGGTCAGATTTTCTCTTTTGTGCCCCTAAAACGCAGCAGGATTGAGACCAAAGACCTACTTCCAAAACAAAAACACGCTCTGAGGTGTGTATCCATACAACAAGTGAACCCCTCTCATACTGGAAAGGTTATTGTTTTGTGTCGTTGTCTAAGGGTTTGAAAGTCAATGCAAAAAATACTTTTCTGGCAGTTCATCGGGAGAGATTGAGATCCACTTCCTATGGCAGAATTTCATTGTATGGCCGCCATCTTGGAACTGGAGATTTATCTGTGTGAAAGAAGAGGTCTTTATGAAATATATCTCGCTCTCTGACAGCCTTTGTGAAACAGAACATTTTCATTAGAAAATTCCCCATCTTTACTTGGTTTCTTGGCTGCCCTCTCTACAATAACACACACGTCAATGGTTTCTCCATTCAGTTGAGCCCCATAATAAATGACCCTAAAATGGAAGCCGTTTAGCACAGATGATAAAAGCCACGTATCTCTTCTTGTTCTTGAACCAATAAGCAATCGTCACTTATGGTCCAAGAACCTCACAAGCTGCACACGGCACGGCCATTTTAATTTGGCTTTTCGCGCATGGCTATTTATTTGGTCAGCTACATGACTGCTTGAAGGAGTATCTTCTGATATTAGTTAATGTCACTGTTTTCATACTCCTCTTTTATGGACTGTTTGTGTGACTTGCAGTCAGGTAAATCAAAGCCGAAATCTGCCCATTCATCAGCACCGCCCCGGTTGGGAATGGTGATGGTGTGCCGTACGCGGAAATGTACTGCCTCCATTACACGCTGCCGCTGGAGCTCACCGGAGCTGCCGATCGAAATGGTGGAAGCGTTACTACTCGATCGAACATGCTGCTGGGCTCCATAATCATGGCTCTTGTTAAGCTCTTGGATGCCTCTCCAAATCATTGCTTTGTAATGTTCTGGGATTTTCAATGCTCCAAGATCCTAAAAGGAGAAGAATTTGAGCGTTAATTTATTTTATTTTTTAAAACTTGCAGTATTAAGCTGCTAAAAAATAAATATGCTTGTGTACATAACTCTAAATGGGTTTGCATCTCTCTACATCAGGGGTCCCCAACCTTTTTCCACCCGTGAGCAACATTCAGATGTAAAAAGAGTTGGGGAGCAACACAAGCATGACAAATGTTCCTAGTTAGTGCCAAGTAAGGGTTGTGATTGACTATTGGTAGCTCCTATGTGGACTGGCTGCCTACAGGAGCCTCTGTTTGGTAGAACACCTGTTTTTTATGCACCAAAATTTGCCTCCAAGCCTGGAATTCAAAAATAAGCTCCTGCTCTGAGGCCACTGAGAGCAACATCCAAGGGGTTGGGGAGCAACATGTTGCTCACGAGCTACTGGTTGGGGATCACTGCTCTACATGATCTACTTTCAAGCTGGTGGACATTCTAACTACTCGTAGGTGGTTTATGTAACAGAAAAGTGAATTCTCCAAAAAATATTTTATAGGGAATTTCTCTCTTCCTTTTGTAGTCGTTGTAAGTGTGTCCTATGACTATTACAGAGGCAGAGGGTTTTCAGCAGCCAAATAAGCAGCCGCTTCTGGAGGTCTCCCACCTGATCCAGGTTCTAGAAGGACTGCAGGCCTGGACTGGGAGTCAAAATAGGCCCTGTCATTCCAAGTACACAGAGGCCCAAACAGCCTCCTACCAGCCCACTATATGGTAACTTTCTATGGAGCCGTACAGCAGCCCCTCTGGCATTTGCCAGAACCCACAGATTGCCAGTCCGGGCCTGAGAAGGAGCCAATCACAAGGGGGCTAGGCCTCAGTTATATATATTATATGTATGACTGATAATAAATATCAAATGTTTTCTAAGAGTACAGATGAATGGTTCCATATTCACATTCACCAAATACATAGCAATAAATGTGCAGCATTTGTTTTAAAATGGTCCAAATTTAAAAATAAAAATTCTATTAAAATTGTTATTTCTCTTCAGCTAACCATTACATCCAGTGTATTTTTTTTTTTTTACCACGCCTTAATGACATTATTATATTACAGCACTCTAAATACACTGCACATGCGCATGCGTCTGCCCTGGGAAATTTGAAGAAAGAAGAAGCCGGAAGATCGATCCGTGGTGCTCGCTGGAATAACCCCGGGTCGGTGCAGTTTTCTGCTGATAGGAGCACTGGCACTGGGTTTCAGGTAAGTAAATACATTCACTTGCTGGTGCCTAACGTTTTGCACCCCCAAGTGCTAAACGACTTTCCTTCTTCTTTAAAGTGCTGATATTTGGTTTGGTGATTTCAGCACTGTTTTTTGGCAGTAAATAAATATATCAATATTTAGTGGGAGGCAAATTCACTTAGTAAACTATTATAGGGAAGGTTCATACACAACCGTGCCCAATGATAGTTTGGATTCTACAATTTTAAAGGAGCACATATCATTTTCCATTTATATTTACTTGATTTATAATAAATATAAAATATATCATTTGTATATAAATTTTGATTTCAAATAAAGTAGAACTGGCAGCATTAATAATCATCCTTATTTGTCCTCTGGTATCTACTGTGTGTAGAGACCTGTTACCTAGGGAAGAAATAGTCTTCCCATGCTGAGATGTCCCTAAGGGTCAGAGCACGCAGGCAGATTCGGGGAGATTAGTCGCCAGGCAAAAAAACTCCTGTTCTTTGGATCGACTAATCTCCCCAAACTGCCTTCCCCTGCCTTCCTGCTGGCTAAAATGTAAATTGATGGCGGGTGGCATTCCGAGCGATTCTTTTTCCGAAGCCGCCCAACATTGGAAAACTTTGGAAAACGACTCGTTCTGAGTGCCATTCCGCTGGCGATTTACATTTTAGCTGGCGGGAAGCAGGGGAGTCAGTCGTCCCGAAGAAGAGGAGATTGGTCACCAGGCGACTAATCTCCCCAAATCTGCCTGTGTGATCTGACCCTAACCCAGTTCTTCCCAAATGATGGGGTCTAACCTGAAGGCCACTTAGTGACGTGTTTGGGAATAATACCCTTTTCTGATGTAGATTTGGTTAGAAACCCATCTTAAAGGTCAGTCATAGCAAGATTTTGGATGAAGTTATTTGAAGTCTAAGTATTCTATGTCTTATGTCTGTGTCTATGGCTGATTAGTTGAAATATGTTTCACATGTTTATAAACTTGTAATTGACTAAGGGGAGGGCCTGAAATCAGGGTTGAAATGAATACATTTATAGACTGCTGCCTTGACCTATGATTACTATGAAATCAGAATACAACTGGCTCTAGCTTATTATGCCATCAAGAGGCTGAAACAAAACATGTACGCTTCATGGCCAATGCAGGTTAGTCTAAATGGGCTAAACTTTTGCTGTGAATGACTATGAAGAAATATTTTTATAGTTAGACAATGAATGGATAAAAAGTTAAATGAGTCACGTGTTTTATTCTAATCAAGTTTGCAGATAAAAACGTAAAAAAACTGACATTTTCTGGAAAATGTAATAATAAGCGTGAAAAACCCGAGCAGATTTGATCGGAGTTTGTAGCAGAAAATATTGAGATAGATTCGGACTTTGATAAATAACCCCCTATGTGACTTGAGATATTCCTCCACTTACAGAGGTAGAATCCAATCCTACCAGCAGTCTTAACTGGCACCTTATACAAAATGTAATTTCATAGAAACTGGGGTTGGCAGAACCAGAATGGCAAATGCCAGAGAACCTAGAACCTAACTGCATTGCCATGCTTTATGCATTAACTATGCAGAACTTTAAAGATTTGAAATCCCTATGTCATAGGGTTCCACTAAGTACATGAACCTGCTGTAATGATTTTCATATTGAGCAACCCATGCATATGCTCCAATGATCTGTAAGGGTTTAAGCACACAGGCAGATTCGGGGAGATTTAGTCGCCTGGCAACTAATCGCCTCTTCTGCAGGGTGACAATCTCCCCAAACTGCCTTCCCCGTGCGTGCCACCTCCTATAATGACAAAATGCCAGCACCAATGCACTTGTGACGTTTCGATTTCCGAAGTCGCCCGAAGTTTCCTCTTGAGGCAACCCAAAGGCCCCGCAGATGAGGTGATTAGTCACCAGGCGACTAAATCTCCCCGAATCTGTCCATGTGCTAGCTCCCTAAAGCCTGGGTTTTTTGACATCATCTATAGTGCTCAGTATGCTTGCACCTAAGCACGTTGACCACCAGATGTCTCTTCATGCATGTTCATTAGGTGCGCGACAATAGAGGAGAAGTAGGGTTGCCACCTTTTCCCGAAAAAAATAGCAGCCTTCCTATATATTTATCTTTTTTCCCTATTAATAACATAAAACATCATAATAATAAAACATCATTTTTAAAAAAACGGCCAGGTGGCAACCCTAAGGAGAAGTGGGACAACAAAGAAAGGGCAGGAGATGAACATCAAGATTTGAGGACATCTTGTAATTTAATATATTGCTGCAGGGCTGATTTTTACATCATAGCAAGATATAGTTGGGTTTTATTTGCCATTTCTGGACAGAAGAGGCTACTGACAGTGTTTATGGTGGACGTTTGTGTTTATTGCATGCAGAGGACAAGTTAGCAGCAAGTGGCTCCTGAGCATGCAAGTGACTGAGAAGGTACTTATTGTACTGAGCTCTGGGGATGAGAAAAATAAGAGGCAATCATAAATAGCGTAAAATTAGAAGAAGCCTGGTGTTAGATATTAGCTTAGAGCTGAACTGTTGAAATCTAAGAAGATGCAACTGTAATTAAGTGCTGCTGGTTGCCTACCAATGGCAAGACTACATTGGCCAAAAACAGTTTCAGGTGAATGTTTCAGTACAGACATGTCAGCTCTCGGTGTCCTTTTCTCTACATAAAGATGAAGGGAAAATGTGTACTAATAATGCACAATTTATTTACAGACAGGAAGCAAAGTTTTTTACTCGGTAGCCACTGAACCAAGCATTTCATAGACATGGCTGACCTCATTGAATATATTTTTGCCATATCTGATTATTATACAGGTATAGGACCTAATATCCAGAATGCTTGGGACCTGGACATTTTATGCAAAACGTATCTTTCCAGAATTTGGATCTTCATACCTTAAGTCTACTAGAAAATCATTTAAACATTAAATAAACCCAAAAGGTGGTTTTGCTTCCAATAAGGATTAATTATATTTCAGTTTGGAGGTAGTACAAGGTACTGTTTTATTATTAAAGAGAAAATTAAAATCATTTTCAAAAATTTGGATTTTTTTTGGATAAAATGGAGTCTATGGGAGACGTCCTTTCCAAAATGTGAAGCTTTCTGTATAATGGGTTTCCGGATAGTGGATCCTCTACCTGTACATTGCCAAGTACAAGAAAGGCATCAGGAAACAGGTTCCTGTTAGTAACAATGTATAGAACCCTCTAGACCAGTGACTCGTGAGCAACATGTTGCTCACCAACCCCTCGAATGTTGTTCACATTGGCCTGTTTTTGAGTTCCTGGCTTAGACGCAAGTTTTGGTTGCATAAAAACCCATAGTAATGCCAAACAGAGCCTCCTGTAGGCTGCCAGTTCCCATAGGGGCTACCAAAGAGCCAATCAAAAACCGCTTATTTGGCACCCCTGGAACTTTTTTTTGCTAAGCAAAAGGTTGGGGATTCCTGCTATAGACCAGTGATCCCCAACCAGTGGTTCATGGGTATTGTAATTGTAATTATTTGATTAAAATGGAGTCTATAGGAGATGGCCTTCCCATAATTTAGAGCTTTCTGGATAATGGGTTTCCAATGGATCCCATATCTGTAGCTGTAACCTTGTTATGACTAAGTGTCTGACAATCGCTGCTCAACAAATCCATATGAATGATACTTGAGCCTTATTTATCTCCCTGGTTAACGGCAGGGCCAGAACTAGGGGTAGGCAGAGTAGGCACGTGCCTAGGGCGCAAAGCTGGAGGGGCGCCAGGCACATACCTTCCATGCTGCCTGCCTACTCCTAATCTGGTCCCCTTTCTTCAGTAGAGTAGGCTTGCGCGTCAATTTGCGCATGCGCACCAGCATCCATTGGCGCATGTGTCCGTTCATGCATGCACACGTCAGTTTGCACATGGGCGCACCAAGTCGGCGCTGTGGCCAGCCAGGTTGCCTATAGCGGCTGGCTGGGCCCGGCTCTGGTTAACAGCAATGGCTGACGGGGAGATTTGTCACCTGCGATTATTTATTCACAACTGTGGGCTGCCCTGTGTGTCTGCATTGGAAGTAATGGAAATTGTTGGGGGAAACACCAAAGTATTGCTGCCCGAGGCAACTTCTCGGAAGAATGAAGTGACAGGTTTCAGTTATTTCCAATGGAGAGGCATTTTTGGGATATTTGTCACCTGCAGTCATGCATTTGTACCATGGGTGACAAATGTCCCAGTCTGCCACTGCCCTAAGGGGGTTATTTACTACACTCCGAATGCAAAAATTCGGACAAATTTTTAAAAATTTATTAAACCCTGAGGATGAAAAAGTCAGAATCAGAAAATCTGGCATCTCAGACCTGTTAAGGTTGCATATAAGTCAATGGGAGAAGTCCCAATATATTTTTGATGTTTGCTGGGTTTTGTGCAATACCCCGAAGTTTTCAGGGAAAATTTCTGAGCATTCGGGTGAAGAATTCAAAAAAATCATCAAAATCTGATAAAAAAACGTGAAAATCAGATTTTTTCCTAGCAAAGCAAATTTTCGGGAAAATTTAATAATAAATAAGTGCAAAAAAAAAAACCCGAGCAGTATTGATCAGCGTTTGTAACAAAAAATATTGAGATAAATTTGGACTTTGATAAATAACCCCCCAGGTGTATTCTAAACAGTTTATTTATAATTTTTTTTGGTGATACTGGCGCTTTAATGGAAAACGTGAAATATCAGAAGTCAAAGCAAAAAAGGGAGAAATAAGTTTGAGGAGACAATAACTAACATATTGGTCAAGGTGCAGCTTTCAATATTCAAGCGACAATGAAGAGGGTTTCATGGAGGAAATAAATGGAGCAGGATGGATGAGAAACTGCAATTAGTATTTCTACTTACACTCTTTACCTTCACTATAATGAATGTATGGTGGAAAGATAAGAAACATACAGAATAAGTATAGTGTGCACATAATATATATTTTTTTAAATGCCATGTATTCCTCCTTTATATAAACATGAACAACTGGCCGTAGGTATTTTTTTTTTATTTTTTTTATTCCTGAACGTAATTACCTCCATGGTAAGGTTCTGCAGGTGGTAAATATTCTGTAACCCTTGTGATGTGAAATATTCGATGCAGTTGGGGCACCCCAATCCTGTTAAAAAACTGCAGAAACAAAAAGAGTTTGGAAAATAAAGTGGTATTAACTCACAGACATATGACGGGATCTTAGAATTCTCGATTCAAATCGACTCCTGCTCTTTTCTATGATTTTGCCACCGTTACTAAGCCGTTAAATGGAAGTCTACTCTCCTGTGCTACAGAACAATGGGGGTTCACAGCCAAAGTGTAAAGAATTAACTAAAGAAATAGGTTTTAGTCATGAAGCAAAGGCAACATTCAAACAGATGTATTACACACACTCGTTATACTGAGAAGCCAATCATTTCCTTTGTTATCCTTTTCTTTTGATGGCAGTTTACAAGAAAGCAGTTAAGAGAGGACTGTAATATGATTCCCTATTTAGAATTAATGGAAGCTTGGTTATAATATGAGCTATTCAGAGTCTATTCTACGGATTTGCACTACCAGAAGCCTGAGCCAGCAGGGGACTTGCTAAAAGTGTCTCGTGTATGTTAGAAAACCTCTCGAAAAAGTCAAAATTGCAGCAGGGCTTCATGGATTGTGAAAGTCAACCTCAAGGTGGGCAATGTCAGGAGAATATCTGCTTGTTGGTTAAAGGGATTCTGTCATGATTTTATGGTGTAGTTTTGATTTCTAAATTACACTGTTTACACTGCAAATAATTGACTCTACAGTATAAAATTTCATTCCTGAACCAGCAAGTGTATATTTTTTAAATTTATAATATTGGTGTGTAGGCAGCCATCTCAGGTCATTTTGCCTGGTCATGTGCTTTCAGAAAGAGCCAGCACTTTAGGATGGAACTGCTTTCTGGCAGGCTGTTGTTTCTCATACTTAATGTAACTGAATGTGTCGCAGTGGGACCTGGATTTTTATTATTGAGTGCTGTTCTTAGATCTACCAGGGAGCTGTTATGTGGTTACCTTCCAATTTTTCAGTTGTTAGGCTGCTGGGGGGGGCGCAGAGGGAGGGAGGGAGGTATCACTCCAACTTGCAGTACAGCAGTAAAGAGTGACTGAAGTTTATCAGAGCACAAGTTACATGACTGGGGGCAGCTAGGAAACTGACAATATGTCTAGCCCCATGTCAGATTTCAAAATTGAATATAAAAAAAGCTGTTTGCTCTTTTGAGAAACAGATTTCAGTGCAGAATTCTGCTGGAGCAGCACTATTTCGTGGCTATCCAAGAAAGTGGCTGGATAGCCATGAAACGCGTCAAGCAGTGGTTCCTTTATGATATGGAGTGCCTGTTTTAATGGAACAAATAAATATGGATTTTTAATGATTATTTAAGTTTGAGTTGCTCCCTCTTTGGTGCACTGTGATCCTTTCTGAAGCTTTGAACCTTTGAGCTCACTGGGGAAGCTTTCTACGGGCTGCACATTGCAGGGGAGAGTATCAGAGTGCTCCCAGGTAACTTTCCTTCCGCTAATTGGAGCAGCACTATTAACTGATGCATTTGGAAAAAACATGTTTCCCATAACAGTATCCCTTTAACCTCCCCAGTCAAGCAGATATTTCAATGTATGTCCAGCTTAAGAGAGTTGTCTCTTTGGTAGGATCAGTAAAAGAAATGTGTGCCCATGGTCGTACTGCACCAACATCTGCTCAACTCTCCTGAAACATTTGCTGATGCACGGGCAGCTTTAGGCTAGTGGCAAAATGGGCTTTATTGGGATTGCAAAGAAAAGTATATGGAATTTCTTGCTCAACTATTGTTTTAGAACATGGAATCTGCATTTTGACAGAATCATCTATTTGCCTGTTCCAAAAATTGAATCGCGTAGACTTTTTCAAGAAAACTTGAACTTCTTGGACCCTTTTGCCTTTTTGAAATACCTGACAGGTGTCTCACTCGGCTCAGCCTTCTCTGCCTTGTCCTAAAGATTTGACCTGCCTATCCTCTGTGACACTGCAACAAACAATCACAAAAAAAACATCCCCTTCTCAAATCTTTAAGTTGAACACAGGCCTCTGTACTCTGCAAAAACATGGCAGATTGCTCAACTTTTTTGCCCTTTGCACTGCACATAGTTAATGACTCCTGGTGAGTTATGAAACAATGTAAAAAATACACTGGTCGCCAGAATGAAGGGGGGGGGGGGGCTGATTTACTTGCACTGTTTCCAGTTCCTCACTGAGTTAAAATGAGGTGTATTTAAAGGAGAAGGAAAGATACTGAAGTAGTTTATTGGCAATAGATTAGCCACAATAGTGCTAGCTATAAACACTATATTTATTCTGCAGAATGCTTTACCATACCTGAGTAAACTGCTCTAGAAGCTCTCTCTGTTTGTTTAGGATAGCAGCTGCCATATTAGCTTTGTGTGACATCACTTCCTGCCTGAGTCTCTCCCTGCTCACTCATAGCTCTGGGCTCAGATTAAAGCAGGGAGGGAAGGAGAGAGGGGAGCAAACTGAGCATGCTCAAGCCCTAGCCCTGGAGATTTAAGCTGAAAACAGGAAGTCTGATACAGAAGTCCATGTGTACACAATAGAAGGAAAGAAATGTGATGTTTCTTTAGACAGAGGACTTTGAGCATCACTACTTTGAGGGTTTACTGGTATATTTATTTAGATCTTTCTGATAAGGCTTACTTAATTTTAACCTTTCATTCTAATTTAATGTATGGATCAATGAATGAAACCCAGCACTACAGCCATATAACCCCAACTTTAGGTACCAGTTATAGCTAAAGAAATGAATGTCTTTCCAACAGGTTCAGTGCACTATAACCCCAGTAGGTGCATCACTATTTAGCAAACTGCCTGCTGGTGCCTCTAAACTTAATGACAAATTGAAACAAGTGAAATGGTTTAATATCTACAATCTCATGTTTTACTTGCTATGTTCAGAGTAGTGAAAGGAAGCAAGCGAGAAAGAGCACAGCAGAAGAAAAGAAACCCTTAAAGGAAAAGTAACAAAAAATGAAAGTGTCCTAAAGTAATAGAAATATCTGTTGTTTACTGAATAGAAATGTACTGTTGTGCTGCACTGGTAAAACTGGTGTATTTGTTTTAGAAACACAACTATAGTTTATATAAACTTGTTGCTGAGTAGTTATGGGGGCAGCCATTCACAGCTGAAAAAGGAGAATAGAAAACAGCTCTGTAGTATACAATGGGATTCTTCAGAATTTATCTGTTATCTACTGTGTGTCCTGTGCTTGAATGGCTGCCCCCATGGCTACACAGCAGCTTGTTTATATAAACTATAGTTGTTTTTCTGAAGTACACACACCAGTTTTGCCAGTGCAGGACACAAGTACATTATAATGTCTTTCCTTTACAGCACTTTAATTTTTTTAGTAGTACTGTGCCTTTACGTAAGGGTTACATGGGTGGCTTTGCCCTGTCCAATATGGCTTATAAGCAACAGTATCAGATTAACAGAAGGATCACTGTGTTGGGGAATTGTGGGTGTCTGGGGCATGGCAGATGATGAGCCCGTTGTGATATCACCACTTGTAATGTAGGGGGCTTACAACAGTAGTCAAGGCTGTACAGTATCACATCACCACTCATTACCCATTTAGCCAAACCGGATCACTGGCCTAAGCCACCAAGGCACATTAGCAAACCCAGAGTTTCTCCAGTAAGTGATCTATAGGCTGCCATCAGGTGATGAACTTTTTTGTCTGGGCAGTAGTTTAGTGAAGGGGTATTTTTGCCCTATGGCTGCCATAATAACCCCATACCAGATAAGTGTGCTCTTCCTATGCCTCTCCTATTCAAAACCGGACATCAACAGATGCCAGGATTCCGTTTCAGTCTGAGTTAAAATATGTGCCTTGTAGTTTTAGCTGAACATTCATTAAGTTCCCATTATAAAACAAACAAGAAATACCATATCATATTGATACTTTTTACTATGGCTGTAATAAATATATCTACGTGCTGATCTCATACTAAACATGTCCATTTTAAAAAGGAAAATGTATACATTTTGGGGTTATTTATTATGCTCAGAATATCCGAAATTCGAATAATTCGTGGTTTTCGGACTAAAAAAAAAATGAATTTTTCAGAATTTATTAAAGCCCAGTCTTAAAAGTCTGACTCTGAAAATCTGGCATCTCAAAGCTCTCAAGGTCCTGTATAAGTCAATGGGGAAGGTCCCAGTGTCTGCGCTGCTGTTCGTACTGATATCCAATAATTTTGGGGATTTTGGACCAAAAAGTCCAAAAAATACGTAGTATTTGTGGAAAAGTACTTAATCTAAGTAACAAGTAACAAATCTCCGAAGTTATCAGATTTTTGCCCGTCTCAATTTTTTTTGGACTTTTTTAATGATAAATTAGGTCCATTCGGCAGTCATAAGTTGATCGCATTATTATGTTAGAGATACTCGGACCTTGATAAATAACCCCCTTAATGTGTATATTGTGTGTTACATACAACATCACCAGCAAAGTGAACATCTAATAAAAGGGTACATACGAATATTGATTAACTTTGGGGTGCCAAATATATGGATTCCACAACTATTGAAATGAATTTGCCTTTCCTTGTTGTTTTAACTACTCATTTGCACTTACTATTAAACAAATCTAAAATCACATATACTGGCCTTCAGAATAAATATATACTGTACACGTATTTAAAATGTATGAGATAATATGTTATCATGACGTGACACATGCTGATGAATGGTTTCTAATGGCACAGCTGTAATTTTCTTTTCTAAGCACAACAGTTTGCATTAATAGAAGCCGTTAGACTTTTGCCAAAATAATTAATGTGCTCCAATAAAATAAAATAATCACATCAGTACCTGACTAGGCTGGGGTCTGCACTGTAGGGTGGTGGAGGGGTACAATGTGACCCCGATACCATAGATTGGGATGAATGAGCCCCATTCATCTCTCCATTAGTCTGCAAAGGATGACTGTTTAACATTCCGGGTCCTAAAGAAAAGAAATCACAATATTACAATCTCACAGGGACGATTTAGGAGGAAAAAGCAGTAATGATTTAGTAGAAACCCAACGCCATGTTGTTCTTCAGAAGTCGACAACCATGACAGCCCATGGTACATATCTGCTCAATTTAGCAGCCAAAATAGAGATATACATAAAAGCTGCCGTATAATGAAAAGCTATTGGATTATGAAAAGTAAAGACACAGACATTTGAAATGTTATAATTCCATCCTTTACCCTGAAAATGTTTAAATGGGAACTATCACGAAAATGAAAATTTAATATAAGCTTCATCATACACCTTGTAAATACAATCAACTGAAAATTCTGCATTGTTTCTGAAATAATCAAGTTTATGTTCGCTATCCCTCTCTCTGCATCTGTTTCTCTTCATTCTTTATTCATGCAGCATTTGGGTGTCAGATATTCATTGACAGTTAGATCCAATATATCTTATAGGGAGGCTTCCTTTCCTAGCAGATGAATTAGAGCTCACTCAAATAACTGATTCCAGTACAAACAAAATCTGCACAAATTCTGCATGTAGAGAGACAGGATTTCTGATGATTTTTATAGAGTGAGCTCTAACACATCTTCTAGGCAAAAGGAGCCCCCATAAGATATATTGGATCTAACTGTCAATGAATATCTGACACCCAACTCCTGTATGAAGACAGAATAAAGATAAACAGATACTGAGAGAGGGATAGTGAACATAAACTTGATTATTTCAGAAATGGTACAGAATTTGATTGTATTTAGAAAGTTCCTTATTTCAGTATGGTGAAGCTTATATTAAATTTTAATGTTCCCCTTTAAGGGCAGTAGGTTTGGAATTCCTACATGAAACTCAAGATGGAAAAAATGATTTTGAAAATTAAAAAAGGTGAGGATGTATTCAGCTGACAAGGTAGCACAAGCCTCATAACAAACACATAATGACGTTCATCTTTGCTCTGGGATTTATATATAAATTTGCACAAAATCATATGGATGATATTGACAGCACATGCTCATTAATTCTAAACCCTTTTTTATTTACTTACCCATTGGTCCCAGGTTTGGCCCTGCATTAGAATTATGCTGATTCGGTTGCCCCACTAGTTGGTTGACAGAAGGCAGCTTGTTGATCCCTCCATGATGTTTATTCATTGGTGAAAGACCAGGGCCATACGAAGAAGTAGACTGCATATGGGTTCTGTATTGAAACAGTGATATGTTGTTTTTTTATTACATCTATATGATTTGTTTTTTAAATATCAATAACAAATTTTGAAAAGCAGCAGTACTTTATTTAGAGTAAGGGTCGGAAAAAGGCAAGAGGGGCCTAAGGTATTTTAAAGATGTCCCTCACTTTAGAGAAAACGATATCTTGTACTGGATTCCAACTAAGATATAATTAATCCTTATTGGCTTAAAACTATCATATTGGGTTTAATTAATTTGTGCATAATTTTTTTTAATAGCCTTGGGAATGAAGATCCAAATGACACAAAATACAGAAATGCTAACATTCTTACTGTCTCTGAAGTAGCTGCTGCTGTTGCTGCCTATACGAATCCACCAGCTGCTGAGGAACAAGCTCCACCAGCTCCAAACTTTCCTTTATTTTCATCAAGATTTCAAAATTCTCCCTACCGCGAACCTGAAAAAAAAAAAAATCACTATTGCCATTTCTTTTGCCTCCAGATGCACAGATTTTGTGGCTCCCTCTAGCTACGGTGAATGTTTGAGACATGCGGAACTAGAGTTTAGAAGAAGAAGGCCGCAACGGTTTTCCAGGCTAAAATGTTTGGAATATGTTAGCTTTCTTTGTGGAGGGATCTAAGGTAACTAGCAGTAGTATATGACAGTATATAGCTCGAGGTAAAGCAGTTGCCCAGAGCAGAGCATGCTCCCTATTGATATTCTTAATATACATAGTAATTGCAGATTTTATATATATATTACTTACAGGTATATAAAATATCTCATCTTCGCCATGCCTCCTTTTCTTAATATTGGAACCCACTGTAGGGACACTCGGGGGACTCTGTTTGAATGCTGTATTAAAGAAGACATTTGTTAGTAAGTAGAAAAAAAATAGGATTAGGATACATTTGCAAGGAGCATTGAACACAAGCTTGTCTTGTCTAAGCTCCAGTGCTGGTAACCGGAAACTAGAGATGACTCAAGCAAACACAATCCCAAGTTGACTAATGCTGTATGTGTTTATGAGCAGGCCTGGGCTGGAAATCTGTCAGCTGGGGGAAGTGGAGGTTTTAAGGGTCTGTCACCATAATAATCCGATATGGGGCATGAACTGGAGCCATTGTTTGTAGATGCCAGAACTGATTTGTACTCTTAGGCTGCTACTGCATGCGAGGGATATTATGGCTAACTGCAGTTGCAATCGTAATCTCCATATCCAAAATGAGACAAAATGTAAAACTACAGTGAAACCTCACTTTTACATCCCCTGATTTTAAGTTTCCCCTCATTTTACATTGTTGTTTTGTGCTCGCACCTATAGTATATATTATGCATAACACATTTCCCTGATTTTACATTTTCCTGGACTTTACACCATATTTTTACTGATCCCCTAAGAAAAGCTAAAATGGGGGTTCTACTGTACATAAAACTATTCAAGAAGAGTTTTCCCCAGGGGTGGAAATGAGGAAAGTTGAGCCTGTCGCCTCAGGCGGCAGCGCCCCACTAGGTACCAAGGGCAGCAAAAATACTGCTCCTGGTACTTTAAGAGGGAAATTCCGGGGGAGGGGGGGCAGCAGTAACTGCTGCTGCCTCAGGCGGCAGAGGGGCCAGGATCGCCCCTGGTTTTCCCTCATTTTAAGATCTGTTGCTAAATGTACAGTCCAATGGTCTGTGTATGGGACCAGACCAATCTTTCTAATAACGGGTTGGGGCTTGTATATTGGCTTTGCATGTGATGGCTAAATGATCAGATGTGGCCTACAACTTGGGTGAAAACTAAAACGAGCAATGCTTACATATCTAGACAGGTACACTGCAGCCTATCAAAGTGAGCCTCCCTAGAATATCATCAAAAATATCATGGGGCTAGCCTTACACTTTTCAAGTCACTGCTTTTCTGAATGCAATGGACAGCTGAGATGCTTGTATAATACTGGACTGAAATGTTCTAATGACTATAGGTGGCGTTCACTGAAAGAGTGAATCTTCTGCAGGTTACTGAATGCACAGCTGATTATACATAATAATAATGAGGTTTAATAACATGCCAAATGCTACCCTGTTTAAACCCTTTTGTATCCTTGTTGTTGAAAGGTTTATTGTATAATGGGGGACATTAATGAAATAAACAGCAACCTTAGGGCTTAAAGGGGTTGTTCACCTTCTTAATAAACTTTAAGCATGATGTAGAGAGTAATATTCTGAGACAATTTGCCATTGGTTTTCATGTTTTATTATTTGTGGGTTTTGCGTTATTTAGCTTTTTATTCAGCAGCTCTCCAGTTGGCAGTTTCAGCAATCTGATTGTTAGAGTCCAAATCCCTCTAGCAACCATGCACTGCTTTGAATGAGAGACTGGAATATGAATAGGAGAGGCCTGAATAGAAAGAGGAGTAATAAAAAGTAGCAATAACAATACATTTGTAGCCTTACAGAGCATTTGTTTTTTTAGGTGGGGTCAGTGACCCCCATTTGAAAGCTGGAAAGTGTCAGAAGAAGAAGCCTAATAATTCAAAACTATATAAAAAAAAATAATGAAGACCAATTGGAAAGTTGCTTAGAATTGACCCTTCTATAACATACCAAAAATTAAGCACTTTAAATAAAATCCTTATTGGTAAAACCCCAAAGTCGTATATTTCATGCATATAGAGATTTATAAATGTGTCTGTACATTACGTACTGCGTTTGTTTGCATTGCCATTTTTTGCTGCTGTTTCGTTTAATGCTGCTTGCTCCCGGAAGTGATCCTCATCAGCCTTGCGGTCTCTGCCCGGACAGGCACAGATACGACCTTCAAAAGACCTTCTGCCCAATACTTGCCCACTAGATAGCAACGAGAAGACACCAACTATATTTCCTTTAAGAACCATTGTGTGTCTATCCTCAACAGTGCTTTAAATACACACATCACTTAATATTGATCCTTTAATAAAAAGAAAAAAGATGTTCCTGGATCCAGTATCCTAATGCCTTTACAGACATGGTCATGTTTAATATCCAATCTTGACTGTGTGCTATTACTGCTGTTGGACCCATTTCTAGCTATATTAGATTAAAACAAATAAATTTAAAAACTAATTGTTTAAACACATTCAGTGGAAACAGTCAGGCCAAGATAAAAGAAGGATGACGGTTTCAGTTTTATACTAATACACCCGTTTCTACACTTCTACAAAATAGACAATAGTAGTTATAATTGGCTTGCTAAGATACTCTCCCCCATATGTAATGAAAGGCACTAAGTTTGCCCAGCAGCAGCAGTAACCAATAGGATGTTTGCTTTTAAACAGGTGACCAGAAAATTCTACCTGCTGATTGATTGCAACGGGTTACTGCTCCTGGGCAAACTTTGTGCCTTTTATTACATTACCCCCTAAGTAATGTAATATAAGGCACTTTTAGCAAAGGCAATTCACTGTATTTTCTATGGCAGGCTCCATTCTGTAACCACAAGAAGTATCTCTGTGTGTCTTCACTCTAAGGGTGGTGACAAACGCTAAGATTCACCCATTGACAAATCGTCTCTTCTTCGGGCAACTAATCTCCCCGAAAAGGTTATCCCTCCGACTAGAATGTTAATGATCAGCGGGATGGCACACAGAGCGATTTTTGTTCCTAAGTCGCCCTAATTTTCCCCGTGAGGCAACTTCGGAAAACGAATGCTCTGTGTGCCATCCCACAGGAGAATTACATTCTAGCCGGCGGGAAGGCTTTTCTGGGAGATTAGTCATCTGAAGAAGAGGCAATTTGTCGCTGGGCAACTAATCTCCTTGGAGTTATGTTTTTATATGTTTACATTGAGGTTATTTATGAAAGTCCGATTGCTAAAAAAAAAATTCTACTATAAAATCTGAATTTTTAGTGGAAAAGAAAAGCATTTTTGAGATGTATTATACCCGAGGCTGCAAAACGTCAGAATTAGAAAATACTCCATCTTCAACCTGTCTAGGTCCTGTAGAAGTCAATGGCAGAGGTCCGATTTGCAATTTGAAGATATTATTGTCTGTGCTGGGTTTCGTACAATAATCCGAACATTTCGGGCTTTTCTGACGATTTCACAAAAAATTGTCAAAAGTGTCAAATCCAAACATTGGATTTTTCGTGCGACGAGCCGGAAACGTTTCAGCTTTTGTTGATCCGATTGTTTCTTTTTTTTTTAAAAAAAAACAAGGGTATATTGTCGATTCTAGTTTGGTCAGACTTTTTTTATTTAAAAAATCTGAAAAATTCGGATTTTGATAAATAACCCCCTAAATATTAAAGGACTGCAATAACCTTACATTTTTCTTTGGATTAGTTTTAAATACAGGTTAATATCTAGGCTTGTCAATGATGTAAAGAATTTGTAAATGCCATATAAAAAAAACTAGGATGTTTTCCCTTTCAATTTACATCCCAATCTGGCTGGCTACATCTGATACTATTAGGCCCCACCCATTAAAATGCTTTGCCACACCTCTTCTGGTTTGCTGTTAGGGGGATTATATCATAATAGTCTTGGATAAACCTTCATATGTCGTGGATCAAGTCTTGCAAAATACAAATATTAGCGAAATTCATTATCGGCGACTAAGGGCTGATTTACAAACAAAGGTGCTAATTTGCACAAGTTCAGTTGCTAATAGTAACCATTTAATTTCCTAATTTATAACAGATTGTTCAGAATGAATTAGGGTAAAGCAGTGCACATGCACCTATCCAGCGAAAAGAAGAGCTGCAAATGTAGAAGCTAAAGGGAATATAAATTGCACCCCTGCAACAACAGCTCTATGAGTAATAACAAATTGGCTTAAAGCTATTTTTAGCTTTAGTTTTATCATAAAAAGTGCAAACCATTTTAGCCTCCAACAGCAACCAATCAGAATATAGCATTTACTGGTCACCTGATAAAAATCAAGCAATGCTTTGCACCCAAATGCAGATCAATGTTATTAATAAAATCAATATTATAATGCCAGGTCAGCATAAAACAATGATCCCAACTCACTCTCTTGTTTCCAGTGTGATAATGATGAGAATAGGCCGCCTGTTCATTCCTCCCACGCAGCTGCTGTTGCACATGAAGTTGTAGAGTATTGTGGTGCACTCCGTCCCAACCTAGACACATTGAGCAATATAGTGAGCAATATAGTATTTAATTACAGCAATTAACATAAAAAAATAGCAAAGAGAAAAATTGCTTGCCTACCCAGTTTAATGTACAAACACAACAAGACATTCATACATCCATTATCAACACAGATTTAACTCAGTTGGAAAAACTATAGGTTTTAGTTTAGAATGAAAAATGTATTAATTCCTATGTGGAAATATGCCATTGAATCAGGAGATGTTTTTCTTACTCATGGTTTTAGGCTCAAATTCTAGTATTCCTTTGGTTGGATTCAAGCTTTTGCAATGGCTGGAGTTTGCCTAGTCCTGAGTATGTCATACCAAGCATAGAACAAATGGGGGGCTACTGTTCCTGTTGATCTGGGATGTTGTTGCTCTTGTAGAGAAGGTTGTCACCTTGTCTACACCTCAGAGACAAAGTATTCCAGGAATATGTTAAGACAGGCGAAAAACGGAAAGCCTGGAAACGCATTAATTATCCCATGGATTTAATCTGCTGCGAACATGTCTGCACAGATCTCCATGTGAATCACCCACTGGGATGGACAGATAAAGCATATATACACTCATTTGTCAGCTTCCATCTTTAGCCAGTAAGCAAGGCGCTGGTTTACAATAATGGCAGCATTACCTGGGGTGGTTCATACGGCACCATAACGCTTTGTCGACCCGTTACTGGGTCATCCACATACTGAGATAAGTTATTGCCTTCCACTCGTATGAGGTGGCTAGCTGGTGCTGCTTGACCTGGAAGAAAAAGACAACTTGGATAACTAAGCTTGGTATATGAAGAAGCATTGGATGTGACAGTTGGATTTAAAGGGGAACTAGTGTGAAAAATAAAAAATAAATATAAGCTTTATCATACTGAAAGAAGAAACTTTCTAACTACAATCAATTAAAAATTCTGTACCATTTCTGAAATAATCATTTTAACTTCTCTATTCCTCTATCAGCATCTGTTTCTCTGCATTTTCTCTTCATGCAGGAGTTGGGTGTCAGATATTCATTGACAGTTAGATCCAATATATCTTATAGGGGGGCTCCTTTTGCTTAGAAGATGAATTAGAACCCACTCTATTAAAATCACCAGACATCCTGTCTCTCTACATGCAGAATTTGTGCAAAAGACAGTTATTTTGTTTGTTCTGGAATTTGTTATTTGAGTGAGCTCTAATACATCTACTAGGAAAGGGAGCCCCCCCCCTATAAGAGATATTGGATCATTCACCTGATACCCAACTGCTGCAATGAAGACAGAATGAAGAAAAACATGCTGAGAGAGGGATACAGTAGTGAAGATACACTTGATTATTTCAGAAAGATGCAGAATATTTAATTGATTGTATTTAGAAAGTTTCTTATTTCAGTGTGCGGAAGCGTATATTAAATTTTAATTTCCACGATAGTTCCCCTTTAATATTTGCACTTTCAATATTTTGCTACTCCCATTGGCTACAGGTTGGTATAGTCCTAAAATTTTTGGAATCGTCTGACTGGCAATGGGTTGGTTTATTTTATGAAGGTTTTAATACTCTCATTCCTTATCTGTTGGGTTTAGTTCATCCCACTTCCCAATAGGCACATGATAACTCCTTCCAATCCCTACTGTAAGAGGGCAGTACATCGATGAATGGGATGTGATACCTGCAACACGTCTGTATTTCCAACTTATCTATCCTGTTAAATTATTTCTGATGCATAGCTGCACATGGTCTGTGTGAGTGCGATTTGTGTATCATCTACTATTCACTTTCCACTTTCTCAAATGCCAAGAATATTGCAAGTGTGCACCTACTATGATATAGACCGTACTCTTCCTTATTCAAGTGGTTCTACTCTGCGTTATGCATGTGGTAAGATTGCAACATGCATTTACAGCTCAGCAAAATGCATATTTTGCATTTTGACAAATTGGTTACCAGTGCCGTCCCATGAGAAACTCTAACCCCCTTCGTGAATATGGGTCCAGTGTATAAGTTGAAAGCTATATGCACACTAGGCAATACATGGCCAAATAATACAAGATGTTCCTCCAGTGAATTAGGGGAGCATTTATTTTTCTGAAGAGCAGGGAATCCCAACCTTTTGAACCCGTGAGCAACATTCAAAAGTAAAAGAAGTTGGATAGCAACACAAGCATGAAAAATGTTCTTGGGGTGCCAAATAAGTGCTGTGATTGGTCATTTGGTAGCCCCTATGAGGATTGTCAACCTAGACTGAGGCTTTGCTTGGCAGTACACCTGGTTTTTATACAACTAAAACGTGTCTCCAAGCCTGGAATTCAAAAATAAGCTCCTGCTTTGAGGCCACTGGGAGCAACATCCAAGGGGTTGGAGAGCAAAATGTTCCTCACGAGCTACTGGTTGGGGATCACTGTTATAGAGCATACTATACCCCTGTAAGGCTACACTAACTAAATCCCCTCATCTTTCATTTGTGCATGAGATGCAATCTAGAACAAGATGCACTTTCTCATATGCCCGAGGACACTAAACTGATTAACTTATACTGACCAGAGGTCCCTGATACTATACACGCCATTTTAGATACTAAAGAAACTAGGTCACCAAAGCTTTTCTGGCTAACAATTGAAGGGTTTAAAGACATAAATCAGTTTCAAATGACATGTATTGCACATTTGCTCATTCAATCAATGTTTGAAATAAGCAAATTGGAGCAATGAATATTGTGGCACAGTATGTCTCTCCCAGAATAATAAAATAAATAGTATATTGTCAATAATTCCCTCGAAACAGAACATTTCAGTGCTCCTTTGCACATCTCCAAGCCCATATTTTCTGCTCTTATTTAATATACAGAATCACACCTTGCTATATGCATCTATCATTAAGCCAGCACACCAATTTCTTACCATCATTAAAGTCACGTCCAAGTTCATGATTGGGACATCGTTTCACAACCTCAGTCACATGTTCTGCTTTCTTAAACACCGGCATTGCCCGAATGACTGAACCAGGCGGTGATGGATTAGATAACTTGATTTGGATGGGGCAAGTCTTGGCTATCTGGCAGTACAGCTTTTTCAGCAATGGAGAATACTGAAATAAACAAAGGTAGTATTATTATTAACAAAGTCATCCTGATACACAATCTGCCCTCTAAACACAATTTCAAAGATTTGAATTTTAGGCCTATGCCATTAAGTCAGCAATCGGCCATCAGAGCAATGACTGGACACAGACATCGATTTTGAAATGCTTCCATTTATGATAATCCAATCCAGGTTCTCACAGGTGCCCACTTTAGGTCATATCTTCAACATAATCCACTCAGATTTGTTTTTTACATTTTGAAATGCAGATATTTTCTGAACACAATTAGACAATGCATTAAGTTGAAAACCGATACAACTGCCATTCATTTTTCACTTTCCATAAGAACCCATTCCATAAATACCCCTAAGCATCAAAAAGAACAATCGCAGGTCTAGGAATTTAACAAGGGGTGGAGGATTTTAAATAAGAATGTCTATTGGTGTAGAACAAAAACATTTTGCAGTCAATGAATAGTCTTAACAAGAATTGCATTGCATGTATTAAAGGGCACCTAATGGGGCAAAATGTTTCCCCCATCAGAGATGTGGGCTAATAGAACCAAAACTCTATTTGGGGGAAAACAATACTATTTTTATTACTAAAATACACGCACTGGGATGGATCTCCTGGTGCAGATGGCCATGATGGGACACAAGAATGCAAAGGCTTAGTGTCCCAACTTGCTCATTATGCCATGCTGGGATGCTCTGTCCCTTTTCCCCTCCTGATACAGATGGCATATCACTCACTACCATCTTTTTTTGCAAAAAATAGTACTTTCCCCTTACCAGGGGGACAACCAGGGCAGCCATCAGGGGGGGACAGGGGGGAGAGTTGTAGGGGGCCCCGAGGGTAAGGGGGGGCCCTGCCACGCCACACTTACTTGATTAGCCGGCCCCCCATCTTTCTGAGAGCTGCTGACTTCGTGAAGGTATGGACGTTTAAGGGGCCCTTGCCACCAATTTTCTTATAATGTGGGGGTGGGGGCCCTTGCCACCAATTTTGGCCACCAATTTTTTTTCTCATGTGAGGTCTTAGCCACCAATATTTTTTAATGGGGGGCCCTGGCCACAAATGTTTTTTTTATGGGGCCCCTGACCACCAATATCTTTTTATTTTTTATTAACATGTGAGAACCCTAGCCACCAATATTTTTTTTGTTTTTTTACTGTGTGGTGGGGGGCGGACCTGTAGGTGGGGCTTGCGGTGGGCGCAGCCCAGGGGGCCCAGGAAATTTTGTTGTATGGGGCCCTGTGATTTCTGATGGCGGTCCTGGGGACAACCCAACTATCTTAATATATCACTGCTGTTTCAAAGTAACCCTTTGAAACTGTCAGAAATTAACTTTGTCCGGCTAGTTGCAAGAGCATAGAGTAAACCATAATTTGACTGGTTGTTATGGGGTACTGCATTTGTGCAAATTTGCCCGCTTTTATTAAATGTGCCTAGTCTGATGTCAGAAGTGATACACCCTAGGCCAGGGGTCCCCAACCTTTTTAACCAGTGAGCCACATTCAAATGTAAAAACAAGTTGGAGAGCAACACAAGCATGCAAAAAGTTCCAGGGGGTGCCAAATATGGTCTGTATTTGACTGATGGTAGCCCCTACGTGGACTAGCAGACTAAAGGAGGATCTGCTTGGTAGTGCACCTGGTTTTTATGCAACTAAAATTTCCTTCCGAACCTGGAATTCAGAAATAAGCACCTGCTTTGAGGCCACTGGAAGCAACATCCAAGAGGTTGGTTAGTAACATGTTGCTCATGAGCCAATGGTTGTGGATCACTGCCCTAGGCTACCATGCAGACACAGCCCCCAAATTACTGCGCCAACACTGCCAAACTCTGCTTCAATGTAGCTTGGTCCTCACTGGGTCATGAAGGTGGCCCTGTTAGAGGCTGTAATTGTAGTTTGTTAAATGAGAAGGAAATATTAAGAACCTCTGTTCAGTTTATGTATTTCACTTCTTTATCCTAAGCTTGCTAGAATTTCCAGATGCTTTAAAAGCAGTTGGTCAGTATAAGGGTCTGTCCACATGAGCAGATTCGGGGAGATTATATGCCAGGCGACAAATCTACTCTTCTTCGCGGCAACTAATCTCCCCGATCTGCCTTCCGCCAGCTAAAATGAAAATCGCCTGGCCCGTGTGGCCAGACCCTAAGAAGAAGGTACCATTCTATCTTATCTAACCTGATAATAAAGAATAGTTCTATGCCAGTTATTTGGGAAAAACATTACTTCGCTTGTGACTACATTCTTCCACATTCTGTATCATTTCACTGGTGTACACTTGTTCTGCATTTCTAAATGAAGTTTGTCATTCCATTCCTTCAGGCATCACAAGCACTGCACCTGCTGTTCTTCTGCCCTGTATATACACACCACTGAGGGAGATAACTACGGTTAAGTGCAAACAATAGTATAACTATAGCTGCTAAAACATTATCTTGTAAGTCTTCTTGTTTCCCATTCAACTGACTGTTTGGGGCCCATTCATTAAGTTCGAGTGAAGGAATAGAAGAAAAAATACTTAGAATTTTGTGTTTTTTTGGCTACTTCGACTTTCGACTACGACTTTGACTTTGAATCGAACTATTCGAACTAAAAATCGTTCGACTATTCGACCATTCGATAGTCGAAGTACTGTCTCTTTAAGAAAAAACTTCGACCCCCTAGTTCGCCACCTAAAAGCTACCGAAGTCAATGTTAGCCTCTGGGGAAGGTCCCCATAGGCTTGGCTATCTTTTTTTGGTCGAAGGATAATCCTTCGATCGATGGATTAAAATCCTTTGAATCGTTCGATTCGAAGGATTTAATTGTTCGATCGAATGATTATTCCTTCAATCATTCGATCGAACTATTTGCGCAAAATCCTTTGACTTCGATAATCGAAGTCGAAGGATTTTAATCCCCTAGTCGAATATCGACGCTTAATTAATCCTCGATATTCGACCCTTGATACATTTGCCCCTTAGTGTTAGGTTCCTACCTCTAAGTGATGTTCTATCCTACATGTTTGCTTGTCTCTTTTATTGTAAAACTAGAATGGGTTTACTCTTTTGTTATTGCTTTGGATTTCTTTCTTTCTCTCTCTTACTTGATTAGATCCAGAGCTGTGAAGTTGGAGTTGAAATCCTGGAGTCTGAACCAATTTTGGATATCTGGAGTCGGAGTTGGAGTCCAAAAATTGTACTGACTCCGACTTCTAATAACTTTAAATACAAGCACTGAAAATAATCAAATCAGATTTAAGAGCTTCTATGAAGGAGGATATGGCAAAAGTAATTCTGTTTTTAAGAACAATGCTTTAGTAAATTTTGGATTGTATTTAACAGCTATATGACAGGTTCAATTAATATATAAGTTGTTTTGGGTTTTCCAGTTGTTTTTGGTTCACATAGTTTAATTTTGATTTTGTTTTAGAATTATCAAAGGATGTGGTTTATATTTTTGAGCTTTGGCATTGATGAATTGCCTTGTATGTTGTGTACTTCTTTCAATCAACATGGAAAATACATTAGTATTTTAGAAAAAAAACAGTAACACTGAAAAACGAAAGTATTTTAAAGTAATTGACATATAATATACTGTTATGCACTGGTAAAAACTGTGTGTTTGCTTTATAAAGATTACTATAGTTTATATAAACAAGCTGCTTTGTAGCCATTCAAGCTGGAAAAAAAGAGAAAAAGCAAAGGTTACATAGCACATAACAAATAAGCCCTGTCCAATACAATGGTGTTTTCCAGTTTTTTCTCCTTTTTTAACAGCTTGAATGACTTGCCCCCATGGCTACACAACAGCTTGTTTATATAAACTACTGTATAATAGTCTTTATAAAGCAAACTCCAGTTTTACCAGTGCAGAGCAGCAGTACATTATATTTTAATTCCTCTGATACAGTTTCAGTTTTTGGTGTTACTGTTCCATTATAAACGGAGGAGCTGGAGTCAGAGTTGGAGTCAGAGTTAGAGTCGGAGGTACCATAAACAGAGGAGTTGGAGTCAAAGGATTTATGTACCGACTCCATGGCCCTGATTAGATCGCTCTCACTCTAACTTGACTAGGAAATTGGTGGAAGAACCCATTTTCTTATTTCATTTCAGTTTTCATGTGGGCCTTGTTTCCCTTCTCGGTTTTTATGGGAAACGTTCAAACCGTGTGACGCAAAAGGGGTGGAGCCAGATTTCTTAAAGTACATATAAAAATGCAGAGAACATGCAATCCTTGTAGGTTCATGTATTTGTCAAAATGTTCCTACAAATTTTGGGAGGGCAAATGAAACCTGTTGAACTGTCTCCACTATGACATCATAATGGCTACAAGACCCGGATTTATTAGGCACCATTCAGGGAACACAATTTCTAACATTCTGCTCCCAGATGATGCGTCCCCTCTTCTTTTTTTAAAATAACCATCCTTAGAGACTTAATTTCAAGGATCATGAATTATTTTAATAAAACTAGGACTATATTGTACCAAATGCTCAATTTTCTCATCTCATTGTCATGGTTTTTACTGACAATTCAATAATTTTTTCCTTGAACTCCAGCATAATTGCAAGCTAAATAGTGACCATCAAGATGGACAACATTTCCCCTATATTTGTGTTAGAATTGTATAATTTCTGCCATAAAGCTTTAAAGGAGAAGGAATAGGATTTTACAATTGAGGTGCCAAAAGTTAGGCACCCCCAAATAACTATTTTTACTTACCTAACACCCCAGGCTGGTGCTCCGATCAGCAGAAAACTGCACTGGCCTGGGGTTTTTCTAGCGAGCACCACAGAGAGATCCTCTTCCTGCTTCACCGGTTTTCAAATTTCCGAGGGCAGACCCATGCGCAGTAGAGCAAAATAGCCAACTTTTTCGGTAAAGTCCGGCTTTCTGCTCGACTGCGCATGCACAACTGCAAGAAGACCCGAGGAAGCCGGAAGAGGCTCTATGGTGGTCGTTGGAAGAACCCCGGGCCAGTGCGGTTCCCTTAAACCAGTACATTCACTTTTTGGGCACATGTGAAATGCGTCACTGCACAATTAATATTGCACCCATTTTAGTGCTTTGCACTTGCGATTGTGATCATCAATGAGGCTGAGCCAGTGTCGGACTGGGACACCAGGGGCCCACCCAAAAACCTTAGACCAGGGGCCCACCATAAAACCTTAGACCAGGGGCCCACCCTCAGTAGTATTATTCTCCATCTCCTCAATCAACCTCTATTCTCCTAGTCTGTTTTCTTTACATACTATAATCTGTTATTCCATCTATTTAGCATCTTTGTTCTCATAGAAATAGGGAATGGTGATGAAACTGGCGAAAAGTTTAGCAGCATGAGGGCCCACTGACACATTGGCCCACCGGGAGTTTTCCTGGTATCCCTGTGGGCCAGTTGGACACTGGGCTGAGCAAATTCAATTAAGACAATTGGGTGCAGACAAAAAGTACCAGAAATAAAATGCCTAGAAAAATCACACTAAATCAACATGGATTTTTTTTTAATTTATTATGATACTTTTTTTTTTTCAAAAGATAAAATGAATTTCATAGACATCGTTAAAGACAATTTTCAGCATGTTAGGGCGGGCAGTAATGCCTTAAATGATCCCAAACATTCACCTGAAGCAAAAAAGGGGCCTTTATGCACCATTTGACTGATCATTGAGATCTGCCAAGACAAGTAGGGTGTAATTTGATGTCAGTGATAAACAATACAAATAGCTTTGGCACTATTTCCTTGTGAATATATATGGGGGTGGTTTTTATATGAGGCAATTAATGGATATTTTTTTTAATGGAATGCAATTTAAAAGTATATTTTATTGTACAAGGAGCATCTCAAATGATATATCTTAGGCTACATCATTTAAGATGTTTCTTGTTCAATGAAATATACTTTTAAATTGCATCAAGTATTGGAGCGAAGTCTGGTTTGTTCCAGTCCTATTACGAAAATCATACTGGATTATAGATGGGCACTAGCATCTAAAGCAGCTGCAAGCATAACATTTCAGAAAGTGCTAAGCCTAGAAATGACCCTATCTCAGTGGTCTTATAAGCAATATTCCCTCTGAAACCCACAGAATATGAAAGGCAGACATTTTTTTACATGTTCCATAAGCATAGGGCACCTTGCTGAAATAGTATGAGGGTACCATTGATGCATCTCGTAATGATGAGGAAGGCAAGGTAAAACTGAA
Source organism: Xenopus petersii (assembly GCA_038501925.1). Taxonomy (NCBI): domain Eukaryota; kingdom Metazoa; phylum Chordata; class Amphibia; order Anura; family Pipidae; genus Xenopus; species Xenopus petersii. The sequence goes on from CM076685.1 coordinate 91,468,395, forward strand.
AGCTGAGACAATTAAACCAGAAGCTATGGGGTGTAGAAGCTAGGGGTAGCAAGGTTAAATATATGACCTAATGTTTCCATAATACATACATAAAGGAAATTTACAAATAATAGTGCAGCTCCAGTAGAATTCTGCACTGAAATCCGTTTCTCAAAAGAGAAAACGGATTTTTTTTATATTTAATTTTTAAATCTGACATGGGGCTAGACATATTGTCAGTTTCCAGGCTGCCCTCAGTCATGTGAATTGTGCTATGATAAACTTCAGTCACGCTTTACTGCTGTACTGCAAGTTGGAGTGATGTCACCACCTCCCTTCACCCCCAGCAGCCTAACAACCGAACAATGGGAAGGTAACCAGATAACAGCTCCCTAACACAAGATAACAGCTGCCTAAGAACAGCACTCAATAGTAAAATCCAGGTCCGACTGACACACATTCAGTTACATTGAGTTTGAGAAACAACAGCCTGCCAGAAAGCAGTTCCATCCTAAAGTGTTGGCTCTTTCTGAAAGCACATGACCAGGCAAAATGACCTGAGATGGCGCCTACACACCAATATTACAACTACAAAATAAACACTTGCTGGTTCAAGAATTACATTTTATATTGTAGAGTGAATTATTTGCAGTGTAAACAGTGTCATTTAGAAATAAAAACGACATTGTAAAAACCATGACAGAATCCCTTTAAGAAGGTTGTTATTGGTGTTTTCACCTTAACACTCATTCAGTTGTACTGGCAGAAAGACTTGTGTAGTCAGTTCAGTGATGAAAGACTCAGAGCATAATGGATTTCAGGACTTGACAGATCCTCTGGCCTTTGAAAGCTTCCCACTCATCTAGCTTTCTCGGCTATAGTGTTCGAGACGCCTTCATCGGCAAGCTGAGATAATTACTCATACAAAGCAAGTGATTACATATCCTGACATGAATATTTTGCTTTTGTTGTAACATGATGAATCTGTTTTAATTGTTCTTTTTTTTTGTTGGTAAGTAGCACTGAATATAGCCAGGCCAATGGAATACTATAATACCAAAATAATGATGTTACTACAAAAACTTTCATAGATTTCTGCATGTAACATTTCGAAACAATTATCTGGCAAAATGCTTAAAGTCCAAAAAAAATAGAGAAATTAATGAAAATTTTTAAAATGCTTGCCTAGCACTCACGGGAAGAAAACCAAGTTAGGCTCTGACCCATACCAGCAAATTTATGGGGTTAAAGGCCAACTTAGGCCAACAGAAGAGACTGCACAATCATAGAAATTAGACTAATTGGCCCACAAGTTTAGATATGTTAATATGGGTGACTTTTCCCCAATAATATGAACCTATAAGATGACTTGCTTTGTCAAACACTATAAGCTCTGAAAGTTACTGCTCAGTTAGTTTCTTATGTCACCATTGGATATGCCAATATTTTCCCTCCAACTGTATATTAAATCAGGTCATTAAGGGATATACCTTCTAAAAACAAGCTATTTTGCTGTATATAGAATCTGGAAACCCGTTATCCAGAAAGCCATCTCCAATAAACTCAAGTTTAATCAATTAATTTAATTTTTTAAAAATGATGACCTTTTTCTCTGTACATGTGTGGGATCCATTATCCAGAAATAAGTTATCCAGAATGCTACGAATAGGCCGTCTTAATTGACTCCATTTTATCCAAATGTTTACAAATGTATTTATAAATGTAATAATAAAACAGTAGCTTGATCCTAACTACAACATAATTAATCCTTATTGGAAGCAAAACCAGCCTATTGGGGTTATTTAAAGGGGATACTGTCATGGGAAAAAAAATTTTTTTCAAAATGAATCCGTTAATAGTGCTGCTCCAGCAGAATTCTGCACTGAAATCCATTTCTCAAAAGAGCAAACAGATTTTTTTTATTTTAAATTTTGAAATCTGACATGGGGCTAGACATATTGTCAATTTCCCAGCTGCATCAAGTCCTGTGACTTGTGCTCTGATAAACTTCAATCACTCTTTACTGCTGTACTGCAAGTTGGAGTGATATCACCCCCCTCCCTTTTCCCCCCAGCAGCCAAACAAAAGAACAATGGGAAGGTAACCAGATAGCAGCTCTCTAACACAAGATAACAGCTGCCTGGTAGCTCTAAGAACAACACTCAATAGTAAAAACCCATGTCCCACTGAGACACATTCAGTTACATTGAGAAGGAAAAACAGCAGCCTGTCAGAAAGCATTTCTCTCCTAAAGTGCAGGCACAAGTCACATGACCAGGGGCAGCTGGGAAATTGACAAAATGACTAGCCCCATGTCAGATTTCAAAATTGAATATAAAAAAATCTATTTGTTCTTTTGAGAAATGGATTTCAGTGCAGAATTCTGCTGGAGCAGCACTGTTAACTGATTCATTTTGAAAAAATGTATCCCTTTAATGTTTACATGATTTTCTAGTAGACTTAGGGGCCGCTTTATCAAGGGTCAAAATGCAAGTTTATGGGAGTTTCTAAAAACTCCCATCAACTTGAAATTCCTAAAAAAATGTCCAATTGAAATCTATCTTAAAAAAAAATTGAATTTTTTGTAAAAATGGGTGAATAGGATCGAGCTGCAAACTCAAATCATCACACCAAAAATAAAAAGTCCACCACATGACTCCAAATTGATTGTAGGAGGTCCCCCATAGGCTAAAACACCAATTCGGCAGGTTTTAGATGACGAATATTCGAATTCTTAAAGGGACAGTACATGATAAATTTCCAAATTAGAATTTCAATTTTTTTTAAAACTTGAATCGAATTTGGACTATACCCTATTTGAATCACACTCAAGTAAACTCTGAATTAGATTTAAAAATTCAAATTTTCAATTTGACCCTTGATAAAGCTGCCCCTTAAGGTATGACAATCCAAATTGCAGAAAGAGCCATTATCCGGAAAACCCCAGGTTCAGAGCAATCTGGATAACAGGTCCCATAACTGTAGGGAGAAAACAACATCTTGTACTGGATCCCAACTAAGACAGGGTAAAACTCAGGAACTAGGGGTAGGCAGAAGAGACACTTGCCGAGGGAGCAACGATAGCAGGGCTCTGGGCAGATACAAGTTAAACTGTCATCTGCCCACCCCATATCCATGAGCCTACCCCTAATTTTTTAAAAATGATGACCTTTTTCTCTGTACATGTGTGGGATCCATTATCCAGAAATAAGTTATCCAGAATGCTACGAATTACGTATAGGCCGTCTTACATAGACTCCATTTTACACAGGTACGTGTGAACTGGGACTTCTCCCATTGACTTATATGCAACCTCGACAGGTCTGAGATGCCGGATTTTTTAATTCGGACTTTTCCATCTTCGGGGTTGAATAAATTTAGAAAAATTTGTGATTTTTTAAAAGTCCGATTTTATAAAAATAAATCATAAATTTTTCGGGATTTTTGCATTCGGAGTTTAATAAATAACCCCTTCAGAGAAATGGACAAGGAGTTGTATTTATCACATTCTCAACTGCAAGTAATACCAGAATCAAGACCCAAGGTACCCACAACTCAATATCGAGTGCCCAAGGAAATTAATACCATTACAAAAAAGATGCTTCACATGGGCATTACATGTCTAATGTAGATTTTGAATCCCAAATACAAGTGAAAGTTGTAACTGAAGGCATATTCGGGATTCTGAAGGTTTGCAGCATATATGTGCTGGGAATTGTAGATCTTCCTTCAAAGTACTGCCTTTATGTCTAGGTTTGCTTTCTTCACTTAACCTTTCCACTGTAATCAATCAGCCCCTTGCCTGCAAGGTGATCTGTCTGTGTTATAAACAACTAATTGACTGAATAATTGGCTATTAGCCCATTCCGTGTTATCCTAGCCCGAAGGCCTACACATTGTACAAGCCATGCAGATTTGCAGTCATTAGCTTCCTTAAAGAGAACTCTTTGCACTTTGCACATTTGTTGTTAATGTTTTTTTAAATTAGTTGTATCTGAATGCACAACAATAGTAATGCTGAAGGCTTAAGCACATAATAACACAGCACATGAACCTAGATCTAAATCTTGGCTTTAACTCCAGAGTCCTGCCTGCTTCTAACAGCTGTGAAAGATGAGTTCCCAAATGTGCTAACTCCTGAAAGGGGGTGCAGTGGCTTCTCACTAAGGGGGAAATTTACTAAGTGGCTAACGCTGGTGAAATTACGCTAGCAAAGAAGACTCTAGCACAACTTTGCACTCTAACGCCAGTTAGTCGGCCAGATTTCGATCGGACATCCCGTTGGATCGCAGCCGCATCTGTTCATTGATGCGGTCCCGCGATCCGACCGCCCGTTACCCTTCATTAGGAAGGTGGGCATATCGGGGACAGATCCGCTCGTTTGGCGACATCGCCAAACAAGCAGAACTCTCCGTGTATGGCCACCTTAAGTTTTTGTTTTTACGGAACGTTACCTCTATCGCCAGACTTGCCTTCTCCACCTCAGACCAGGCGAAGTGCAATAGAGTAGATAGGACTTGGTTCAAAAAACGTCCCAAAAAATGCTGGCGTCTTTTCCTTTTTACAGGGTGATAGGCTGAAAAAGATTGTACTTTTTTTTTCTGGGTACCCTCCTTCCCCCCAACATTTCCTTACATATGGCACATAAACTATACACTGAGCTCATGTGTAGGGCAATATAACAACTCTGTTTTAAAGTGATACTGACACTTTCCTATAAAAATCATAGGAACGTGTCAGTATGAAGAAAATGCTGCACACAAAATATTTCCCATCAAAGCCCCCCGCAAAGCCGCCCCAGCCCAGCAAACCCGCACTCATCCGACCCTCCGACCCACCTAAAAGATCTCTTCAACTGAATTGAAATGCTGACTAAATCTCTTCAACTGTTTCCTACATCTTCCGGTTTGCTTCACTGACGCAGGGCTGGGGGTGGCGCGATCCTTCCATTGGCCGATTACATATCACGACTGGACTTCAGCCTATGGAAGGATCGCTCCGCCCCCAGCCCTGCGTCAGTGAAGCAACCCGGAAGATCAGTCAGTGCAGGAACCGATTCGGCTGAGAAAGGTGCGCAGGGCTGGGGGCGGATTTGCGGGGGGGGGGCCTTTGCATGAAATATTTTATGTGCAGCATTTTCTTCATACTGACACGTTCCTATGATTTTTATAGGAACGTGTCAGAATCACTTTAAGGTTCCCTGGGCTTGTGTAGTGTAATGTATTTGCTGCAACATATACGTCTATATGAAACGACAGCGCAACTTCAATATGCCTGCCATAGTAACGCTAGCGCAACTTCGCAATCGTTCTGCGCCAGCCAACTAAACTTCAAAACTTAGTGAATTAGCGTTGTCTGTGCAAAGTTGCGCCTGGCAAACTGTTTCCCCCAAAAGAGGGTATCTGGGTAGCTATAATGGATAATACAAATGTATAGTACTCAAGTTCTTATCATATGAACTGAAAAATGAATGAACTGAAAACTGAAAAAGTCATGATTCAGTTCTGCCTTTTGCTGTACTTATAACTTAAGCAAAGATCTGATTGGTTGCTGTGTGTAAGGATGGTGGCAGACGGAGAGATTTGTTAACCATCGACAAATCTCCTCTACTGTGGGTGACTAATGCACTGCGGGCGACTAATCTCCCCGCCAGCAAGAATACGAATTGCCGACGGGATCAATTCGGATTTTCGAAATCGCCTGAAGTTGCCTCGTGAGGAATTCCTGCCGGCGGGAAGGCAGTTTGGGGAAACTGTACATTATACTTTCATTACTTTAAAACATTTTTCTTTTATGATGTTACTATTCCTTTAATTGCTTAATAGGGAAATTAAAGGATAATGAGATGGGTGGAGAAATGGGAGCAGAAGAGTGGAAAGCAATTTCTGATAGTTTGACTACAGTGCTATTAATTCAATATATCACTCTACAGAATATCTTTAAGGCAAAGCAAATCCCTGATCCATGGAGCTTACAGACTTAAGCTGTGGCACCTCAGTAGCAGGGAGGAGTAAGGACTTGCCCAAGGCCACAAAAAGTTGGTAAAGGAATCAAAGTCACCTTGAATCAGCAACCACTGTCTCACCAACCAGTGATTCAACTAGTAATCCACAGAGAATAAAGGTTAATAGGGGAAATGTTATAAAAGCCCATCATAGTAGTGAAGTTTTGTGGCACACCAGGCCACTGGTGCATTATACAGTTACCCATAACAACCAGCAGATAGTATATATATCAGCCACACGTATGAAAGCAAACATTTACTTGCTGTATATCACTAGAACCGGTGCAAATGTTGCTCTTTCTATTACATTACCCCTATGATCTTACGGTTAGTAGTCTATGGTAATGCAATAATATATAGTTCTGAAGCGAGTGACATACAACGCATTATTAACAAACACTGGAAAATTCTGGGATCAGATCCGATATTGTCAAAGCTAGATATGGGTAGACCACAGTTTGTTTATAGGCGAGGACCGAATCTAAGGGACAAATTGTCACCAAGTATGTTACCAGAAAGGAAAATAAACAAAAATTGGCTAAGTGTTAAGGGTACATTTAAGTGTGGAGCAAATGTCTGCAAATGTTGTAGGTTTATTAAACCTTCGAAGGATATACAGAGTACTAACACAAACAAAATTTATAATAATAACACGTATGCCAATTGTCGTACTGAAAATGTCATATATTTGGCCACGTGTCGTTGTGGAAAACAATACGTGGGGAAAACGACTAGAAGAATGAAAGACAGAGTATTAGAACACATAGCATGTATAAATAGGAATGATTTAACCTCAGCAATAGCTGCCCATGTAGTTAGTGAACATAATGCTAATGAATACTTTGTTTCATTCCAGGCAATTGAAACTGTCAGTTTGGGGAAAAGAAAAGGAGATATTGATAAACTGCTGTCCAAAAAGGAAATCAAGTGGATACTTTTATTAGAAACAGTATCACCTGAAGGACTTAATAGAGAGTGTGATGTTAAGTCCTATATAGAATAAAAGGGATATACTGTATAAAGGAAGTATTATTCAGGCAGAACATAGATGTAATCGGAAGCAGTAATGATAGTGTTAACAATCACAACCCCGATTGACAGTGCTTTTTAGTTTTCTGAGCCCTATGGAGGATATGTGTAAGACAATAATTCCTCCGTGTCCCTTCCTATATACAATAAGATAAAGGAATAACGTTGTTAAGTAACATTTGAAATTTATCTATGCCTCACGTGTGTCAAAAATGAGTAACTTATGTGGTTATATATGCATGACACAGCTACATTAATTCTATTAAATATTATCTATATAAAAAACAATGCTGTGATATGCATATATATACTTTTTAACACCTATCTAACAGCCTAGTGGTTTTAATGGTTACACTATATTTATTATATTTATTCATGTAGATTAATTGAGACTCTATATGTATATATAAGTTTGTATTGGGATCTAATGATATCAAATAAATCAATTAATTTATATGTAATGTGAGCAAATAAAATTATTGGTCTTATAGTGTATTGGTATAAAATAGGTTTATTCACAAATATCACTATTTGAATATATGAATTCACAGGAATATTTTTATAATTGTTTCTATGCCTTCACTTTTTATTCACTGTTTTTATCCACTGTTTTATTCCTTATAACTTGTATGGTAATTTATTGAAAGGAATTCATTTAGTATTATAATTCAGGATTCACAAGTGTCCAATAGGATGTTTTGAATCAATTGAAGGGAATGGATTTATGTTAATTCATACACACATGTGTTTAACACTCGACACTCTATATAATGGGTCATCACGTGACACATTTTGAACTCTGATGAAGTGCCAATAGAGAGGGCACGAAACGCGTTAGTTCGCACCACTTACCCACTGCCTGTTATCACTTATGCAATTTGAATAAAGCCGCTTTTTCAAAGAACAAGTGTGACGAGTCTTGATGTGGACGGGCCAGCGCTGAACAGCGATACACAGATCTTGTCCTGCAGATGCTGGCTTGGAGTTGCCAGAGTATCGCGAGAGCTGCGGCCGAGACGCTACAAGGAAGGGTGAGCTCCGCTTTAATCTTTCACTACCCGTGTTTCTCCTTTACACTATGGTAATGCAATAATAGGTAAATACAGTTATAGGATCCATTATCCCGAAACCTTTTATCCAGAAAGCACATCTCTCATAGACTCCATTTTATCCAAATAATCCACATTTTAAAAAGTGATTTTCCTTTTCTCTGTTATAATAAAACACTAGCTTGTACTTGATCCCGACTAAGATATAATCAATCCTTATTGGAGGCAAAACCAGCCTATTGGGTTTATTTAATGTTTACACGATTTTCTAGTAGACTTAAGGTATGAAGATCCAAATGATGGAAATATCTGATATACCGGAAAACCCTCGGACCCGAGTATTATGGATAACAGGTCCCCTCCCTGCATTTTGTACCAGGGCTAGTGATTTGGTAGAGAGGCACCAAATCGAGGACTTGGTTTGGGATGTGGACAGATCCATCCTTAAAATGTAGCTAAATTCTATGTTTTCAGTCAAACCAAATTTGACATTAAAGTCATGTGGCAAAAGAAAGCAAAAATTCTCTCTGTGCAAAAGAATACGATGTAAATAAAACATAGTCTATTCCATTTTTAGAACACACATTTCTTTCTCTCTTACAAGCAAATCCTGCACATTTTGGGAGATTTTGCAGCTGCCCAGGTGCTACTATACTGTCAAATTTTGTCAAAGGACCCTTTTATGTAGACATTCCCAGGCAATCCTGAACTTGTCTGGGAAATAAAAATTTCCACAAGAGGAGATGTGTATTATAGTCAGTTCTTAGGTAACAAACTCTCTCATTATGCCATGTTATGACACGGATAAACCTCCGCTAAATAGCTCTGCAGATGCCTGCAGCACAGAAACACTACAGTCCAACCCGACATGTCTCTGCTGATAACCTTATCAAGTTCTAACAGCTCCAAGATCTTCTTCAAATATCGCTCAACATAAACATCAATTCAAACCACACATAGTTCTCCCTCTTCTACAATCCCTTTGTTCTGAGTTTCAAAAGTAGCTTGTTGGGAAGAAGAAAAACACCCATCCTTCATCAGTTTCTAAGGGCTTTAGCACACGGGCAGATTCGGGGAGATTTTGTCACCTGGCGACTAATTGCCTCTTCTGCGGGTAGACAATCTCCCCGAACTGCCCCCGAACTTCCCCCTGCCTTCCGCCTGCTATAATGACAAAACGCCAGCGCAATGGCACTCGCGGCACTTTGATTTCCGAAGATGACCGAAGTTGCCTCACAAGGAAACTTCGGGCGGCTTCGGAAATCGAAGTGCTGCGAGTGCATTGGCGCAGGCGATTCTTCATTTTAGCAGGCGGAAGGCAGGGGGAAGGCAGTTTGGGGACATTGTTGCCCCCCAGAAGAGGTGACTAAATACCTGTCCCTGAATCTGTCCGTGTGCCCCTGCCCTTATGGTCCATTTATTTTTATTTGTTTAAATATAATGGGCATCAAACACTGTCAGTGTCATGCACAGCATATGGGGCAGAGTCCGACCAGTGCTACAATAAATAGGGCAAACAAGGAGGTAAAGGGAATGTAACATATACATGATTTACAACATGCTTCTTGTCATCTAAAATGGTTTAGGAATCATATCAGGTGTATTGCCTTTATTCAAATAGAAACCTTTAAAGCTTACAAGGGACCAGTAAATTCTATATAATATCTGGAATTCTTGGGACCTGGAGTTTTCCGGATCTTTACTCTACAGAGGGTCACCATAACTTGAGCCTGCTAAAAAAACATTGGATTTGATTCAACCTTTTTCTCCTTTCAGGAAGGCTGCAAACAATTCCAAATTCATCCCAGGACTTCCCCCGTGGACTAAAACAGCAATTCAGCAGTTTAAGGTGTCGAATAGTTAAATTCTTAAAGGGCCAGTACATTGCATGTCGAATTTATCTATTCCCTAGTCGAATTACATTTCGAAATTCAAATTCAAAAATTTAAATTTTCACTTCGACCCTTGATAAATCTGCCCAACAAAACTTAAAAAAGTAGACAGGTGAATAAAGACAGTGTTGGACTGTGGTGTCAAAGGTTCATGCAAAACCTTAGACCACAGATCAACATGATTTTCTCCAAACTTCATTAACCTCTTTTATGATACTAGTCTCTTATTTTATGTAATATTTTCTATCCTTCACCCAGACTTCCACTTTGCTCCCATATAGAAATGAGGAAAAGCTATGGCATAGACATAAAGGTCAGAAGAAACCATCTGGATTTTTCCAGTCCGATATTGAACAAAGGGGATTGTTTATTTAAGTCCAAAAAAACTTGAAAAACTGTGCTTTTTCACTAGAAAGCACAATTTTTAGAGGGAAAAAAAAAACTTTAATTTTTTTGAGATTTATCATACCCTGAGGCTGCTAAAAGTCCAAATCCAAAAGTACTCCATCTCCAACCTGTCAAGGTCCTGTAGAAGTCAACAGCATATGTCCTGTTTCAAATTTGAAGATATAATGATGGTCTGCGTTTCATTCAAAAATCCGGGGTGTTAAGGGTTACGGGTATATCTCATAAATAATGAGATAAAATCAGATTTTAGTAAATGAAATCCTAACATGACTTTTAATTGACCCTTTTAAAATTACGTTTTACTTTTTGTGGCCATCGCTCACAGATAAGAAAATGAAGCAGGAGTCTTCTGACAGTTATGTAGTTATTTCTATTGGCAAAAATTGGAAGATCAGCATATATGGGGGCATATGTTAGTAATTAGATTGTTGTTATTAGAGTTCCCTTATCAGTTAAAACATTTTTTTCAGGAGTGCAGAGAATGCAAACAGTCAGACAGATATTGCTTTTAATTACAAATATATTTTGATTTAATACAAGGAGAATTAAATCTCACCAATATATGAAACTGTGGTCAATGTTAAGTGATTTCCAAGCATTCTTGATAACAGATCCCATACCTGTACTTCATTACAGGGTGCAACCTTGTTTAAATTAACAACCTACCAATGTCTATTAATGTAAGTTGCTTAGAATTACATTTTATTTTTCTTTTATTAGGCAAGATTCTTTTTTTTGGATTTACAACATAACATGGATAAAACTATTCACATTTCTCACGAGTCAGTGATGCCATTCACCCCCTGATGTGCTAAACAACTGGCTCAGCGGCTGCATTATCCTTTCCTCCAAAGCTCTTTATCTTTTAATTCCTATAAATAATGCCATAATTTGAATCCCTGATGCCCTTGTCTGCGCAGATCTTCCTTTCACAATACACCTTTTATTATATTATGGGAATCATAGTAATCATAATCCCAAACAACTAAAGCTAAACGTGTTACCTCTCTTACCACTGAACATTATGGAAACACAAAGTTCAACATTCATTACTGGACAAAGTACTCTTCTGGTTCCTCTGGGTTTTGGAACAAAACCAAATTTTCTCAGAATCATCCAAAATTCATATTTGATCAAATTACAGATACTTTTCATTCTGAAAACATACCCAATGCCAAACATTTCAATTTGTAAATGAATGCAAGCACTGTTTCTTAAAGGGGAACTATAGCGAAAATGAAAATTGAATATAAGTTTCATCATACCAAAATAAGTTTTTAAAAACAATCAATTAAATATTCTGCCGCGTTTCTGAAATAATCAAGTTTATGCTCACTATCCCTCTCTCAGCATCTGTTTCTCTTCATTCTGTCTTCATGCAGCATTTGGGTGTCAGATATTCATTGACAGTTAAGGTGGCCATAGACGCAAAGATCCGCTCGTTTGGCGACATCGCCAAACGAGCGGATCTTTCCCCGATATGCCATGAACGAGCATGGTTTATATCGGGGGGTAGTCTGAACGATCCAATTACGATGCGTAATGGGCTGCTGCGGGAGAAATGTGTTGCCCATAGATTTTGATGCATTTCTGCAAATTTTCACTGTTTCCCAAATTTGAACTGGTTAGATCCACCCATCACTAGTTCTTGATGCATAGGGGCAAATTCACTAACCTCCGAAAATTAGACAGCGATGGCTTCGCTCACAGTGCAACACTTTGCCAGGCGTAGATTCGCCAAGACAACACTAATTCAATAAAATCTGAAGTTGCGTCCAGGACGCCGAAAGCTGGCGAAGTTGCGCAAGCGTTACCTAGCGTTGCCTACGCGGGATGTTAAAGTTGAATGGACGTATATGTTGAGTTTTTAGGAACTCTATTGCACTTCATCTGGTCTGAGGTGGCGAAGGCAAGAGGTAACCTTCAGTAAAATCTGCATCTTAGTGAATTTGCATAGTTACGTCCATTCGCCAGAGCGAAAATTAGGCTGGTGTTAGGGAGCGAAGTGCCGCTAGAGTCTATCTCCTACGGTAGCGAAGTTACACTGGCGACCGGTCTAATTTTCCCCAGTGTTAGTCACTTCGTACTTTAGTAAATTTTCCCCATAGTTGGGCAGTGCTATACGTGTAGCATGAGATGTAAATACCGATGTTTTCAGAAGGCTTTACACTGCATGTCTTGCATTGTAAAGCACTGCGTATCTTGACAGCGCTATATAAATAAATGATGATGATGATGATTGTGAAGGGCTTTTTGCCTCCTTTTAGCCAACCAGGTTGGTTTCTCTGCTTAGATACTTCACTCATTCATTTACAAATAAGGGGCCTTATTCAATTCTATAGGAAACACTCAAACTCAGATAATCACTGCAGATAAGGTCTTTGACTTAAAATCTGTGCTTGGGTAGCTTTATGAGGCTCCCTACTGAGCAGACAATATATTTCTCTGAGTGGATGACTAGTCTCCACAAAGCCAATCTAGGGCAATTAAAACCTAGCAACAAGATAATCCAAACAGTACAAAAAGGAGAACATGAAAACAACATGTCACAATGATAACATTGGGTTGCATTAGACGGGGGACCAAGGTGGCTATTTTGATGGAACTGTATAGAAGCTTATGGGCAATTATCAGTAAGCATTACGTTAATACAAAATTCACTTTCAACCTTGTGTTAAAAAAAAAAACAGGAGATGAAGTAGCCCTCTTAAGTAAAACCGCTAGCTGATGTGTCCCAACACATTCCCAACTGATAAAACAGTAGTTATCCTCAGCTGTTGACAAGGCAGCGTCTAGACTTGTCTGTTTTGGGGTTATACTATTCCGTTGTTTTTTTGTTTTTTTTCTCTTAAAGGAAATGATTTGCCCAAACAATTACATTTTCCCACCCATCACTCCCCTCCTACTGTACATTCCAGCTGGTGTAAAAAAGCTTAAAGTAAACTTGCCAAGGACTGAAATCAATGTATCTCAGTGATGCCACCAACAAGGCAGGAGGCAGCGAGAGAAAGAAAAAATGCAGCTGTAGGCTATTTTTTTTTTTGTAATTTCTTGCACTCCTACCAGGCAGCTGTATTTGTGTCCCAGGGCAGGTTTGGACAAGACTGTGGCACAGAAGTGATAATAATGTGTCTGTCATTTTACTATGGCAAGTAGGATCTTGCAAACCGCAAATACCGTTAACTGGCTTGAGTGAATCTGTTACAACAGATCCTGGAATACATAGGGACTGCAGCGTGTTCCTCATTGTTTCTGCAATGATACAGAATAATTTTACCTTGTTTGGTTCGAATTTGGGAAAGAGCATACAAGTAGATCCGAGGAATCTAAACTCACCAGAAGCTTGTGGAACTAATTAGTCACAGTGGGGAAAACAGACGTAAAGCTACTCACTGTTATACTAGGGATCAGCTTCTTCTTCCCTGAATATTTAGGATTATACAACATTTAAAATATAAATTTCTTATTCTATTAATAGGGAGTTATACTGACCGGTTATACATACTGCAAGGAGCAGGGTATGAAAGAATAAGGCCAGCAAGAACCATAGCCTAATTCACTATATATATATATATATATATATATATATATATATATATATATATATATATATATATATATACACACACACACAGATGTGGAGATAAACAAGGCTTTCTTAAAGAGGTGTTTCACCTTTAAGTCAACTTTTAGTATGTTATAGAATGTCTTAACTTTATAATTGGCCTTCATGTTTTCTTTTTTTATAGTTTTTGAATTATTTACCTTCGTCTTCTTCTTTTGCTTCTTTCCAGCTTTCAAATAAGGATCACTGAACCCATCTAAAACCAAATGCTCTGTAAGGCTACAAATGTATTGTTATTCCTCATCTTTCTATTCAGGCCTCGTCGATTCATATTCCAGTCTTTTATTCAAATCAATGCATGGTTTCCAGGGGTAATTTGGACCCTAGCAACCAGATGGCTGAAATCGCAAACTGGAGAGCTGCTGAATAAAAAAAAGCTAAATAACTCAAAAACCACAAATAATAAAAAATGAAAACCAAATGCAAATTGTCTCAGAATATCTCTCTCTATGTCATACTAGAAGTTATTGTAAAGGTGAACAACCCCTTTAGGGTAAGGGCACACGCTAAGATTCGGGCCCGGCGACAAATCACCTCTTCTTCACGCGACTAATGTCCCCGAAAAGCCTTCCCACCGGCTAGAATCTAAATCACCGGCGGGATGGCACTCGGAGCACTTTGTTTTCCGAAGTCACCCGAAGTTTCCTCGTGAGGCAACTTCGGAAAACGAAGCAATTTGAGTGCCAGAATCGAAATCGAAATCACCCGTGGGAAGGCTTTTCGGGAAGATTAGTCCCAAAGAAGAGGCGATTTGTCGTCAGGCGTCTAAAACTCCCCGAATCTAGCGTGTGTCCTTACCCTTGAAAAGGCCCATCCTGTATGATTTAGGTAGGACTGATAAAAGAATAAAAAGAAACAAGCAATTGCTATCAAATAGAGTTGTAAAGGAATTATTTCCTCTTTCTTGAGAAACTGTTCCTATGGAGAGTGCATAACAATGGGAGTTCTCTAGGGAGTATCTCATAGGGTCAATAATGATAACTTGGCTAACATTTGTGAGATTTAATGTGAAATTCAATTAAAAATCCTTAAATTAAAATAAATGATGGTCTACATGTAATATCCTTAACAGAATCACCAAAGATGAATTCCAAAAAAAGTAAACTTCACCTCTAGATTTAATCAAAACACAATTTGCCTTTATATAACAGCTCCAACATCAGAATAACACTGAACCGCCTGAAAGTTTTACACCACTCCTCAGAAACACTATTACACTATTTACACTATTTACAGAGAATTGCAAATGCACATTTTTTTACACAGAGTAAAACAGCATCTTTAAGAGATATCAACCCAATGCAGTCATTGTTTTTGCCACTAATAGTAAAGGGATGGGATCCCTTATACAGAAACCCGATATCCAGAAAGCTCCGAATTACGGAATGGCTGTCTCCCATAGACTCCATTTTACCCAAATAATCCAAATTTTTAAAAATGATTTCCCTTTTCTCTGTAATAATAAACCAGTAGCTTGTACTTGATCCCAACTAAGATATAATAAATCCTTATTGGAAGCAAAATTAGCCTATTGGTTTTTTTTAATGTTTAAATGAATTTCTAGTAGACTTAAAGCATGAAGACCCAAATTACGGAAAGATCCATTATCTGGAAAACCCCAGGTCGCGAGCATTCTGGAGAACAGGTCCCATACCTGTACATTGAGAAAAGGAAACATTTCATGTGCACACTACCCTACCCTTGTTTTTCAGAGGGCCGAACAAAGGACATTTATATTTCCACAAATTCATACTTCATACATCTCTAGTATTCGTTCCTGAGGACATGATAGACCCTCTGACTCTTCTCACTTTCACACAGTTACTGACACTGGCAATGAGGCCTGAAAACAAAGTCTCAGATTGTGCAGAAGTTAACTGACGAAATGGTGAAGGATGGAAAGATAAGTCAACCACAACACAGGGGGCATTCTCAGAGGTGCTTTATGTGATGTGAAGACTATTTTCCATCTCATCATTTAAACTTGGTTTGTCTCCAAAGCTGGCCATTTTCATTTTTTGGACTGTATCGTTAATTATCAAAACTGATACGATCCACCCGAGGGTAAGGTGCTTAAAGGGGCCACTACACACTGCTGGGAGTTGCTGGGAGTTGCCCATAGCCTCATGGTGCCTGGGATACACTTGCATCAAGTTACACTATTCCCCCACATCCCAAGCTAACCGGTGTGCTACATAAACATTTAAATATTTAATTGAAATGAAATATTGAATATTTGTCATTGCTTTTATCATATAACATCACGAGTAGTGATGGGCGAATTTCCACGTTTCGCCGCTGGTGAATAAATTCTCAAAATTGTAGCGAAAATTCACCGGCGACAATTAAAGGCGCCCATTGACTTTAATGTGCGTCAAATTGTCGCCGGCGTTGGAATTGGCGCAGCTACAAAAAAAAATTTGACACCAGCATCAAAAAAGTGCGCTAGAGGTACAAAATCCATAACAGATTGTGGGGTTAAAGGTTCCCAGGTTTTGAGAAATTCATCATGTAAGTGAACTGAGAAGTCAATTTCTCATTAATTATAATAGTGGTTACTTGTGCTTTCAACTGGAAGACTGAAGAGTTACTAAACAGCTTTTATTATGTTACCCCCCCCCCATTATGCTACAGGCTCACGTTTGAAGATCGGTCAATATTATCTGCTACCAATTAACATGTGTGTGTGTTCTTTGCCTGTTTGTGGAAACCAGGGCATCATGAGGAGATCAATTTAGATATGTGGAGAACAAACTTCATGTACATAAATAAATATACAGGTATGGGACCTGTGATACAGAATGCTTGGGACCTGGGGCTTTCCGGATAACAGATCTTTCCATAATTTGGATCTCCATAGATTAAGTCTACTAGAAAATAAAGTAAACTTTAAGGGGGTTATTTACTAAACTCTGAATGCAAAAAGCACGAAAAATTTGTGATTTATTTTTTATAAAATCAGACTTTTAAAAAAATTAAGATTTTTTTTTATTAAAACCCGAGGTTAGAAAAGTCAGAATCTGAAAATCCGGTATCTCAGACCTGCCGAGGTTGCATATAAGTCAATGGGAGAAGTCACAATGATATTTTGATGTGGGCTGGGTTTCGTGCAATACCCCGACGTTTCCGGGTGAAAATCATGAAATTCGTGAAAATCGGATGAATAAAATCAGAAAAATCGTGAAAATCTGATTTTTTTTTTTTACTGCAAAGCAAATTTTCGGGAAAATGTAATAATAAAGAAGCATAAAAAACACGAGCGGATTTGATCGGAGTTTGTAGCAGAAAATATTGAGATAAATTCGGACTTTGATAGATAACCCCCTAAATGAACCCAATAGGCTGGTTTTGCTTCCAATAAGGATTAAATGTATCTTAGTCTGGGTCGTGTACAGTGCAAGTCATACCTCCCAACATTTTGGAAGTAAAAAGAGGGACAACATTTTTTTTCCCGCACGTAGCGCAGCAGTTTTTTTGACCACACCCCTTTCTGTGGCCACACCCCCTAATTACCATGTTTGTTTTACAAAATTTGGCAGGTTATGAAAGTTTGAAAATATTTCTCTTTATCTAAACTGTGTTTTTGTGTCTCAAAATTGTTACAAAGTATCTTATTTGCACCTGTTAGCTGTTCTGGGCTCTCTGCTAAAAGCCAATTAAGTGAGAAACTTTGTTTCTTTTTCTGGCTGTTCAGTGCAGAGAAAAGAGGGACTTTCCAGTACAAATGAGGGACTGCGGGTCGAGCTGTCAAAAGAGGGACTGTCCCTCCGAAAAAGGCACAGTTGGGAGGTATGGTGCAAGTTACTGTTTATCTATTATTATTTATTATAACAGAGATAAAGAAAATGAAATGAAACATTTGGATTATATAAAATGGAATCTGTGGGAGGCGAGCATCCCGTAATTCAGAGCTTTCTGGATATCAGGTTTCCGGATAACGGGTCCAATATATATGCCCTATCCTCAGAGTCTATTGCTGGATGGCCTTCCGCTTCTCTGTTCTTTGTGTATGCAATATACAGTAGTAAAGCATGTTTGAGGGCATGAGGGGTGATGATAACCAAAAGGTTAAGAAGACCACATTGAACCCACAAGCAAACAATAAGGATTGTCATACATTCAACAAGCCTGAGCAGCTTTATACAGCATCTTATTACCATCACTTGCATAAAAAACCCCAAGACTTTTGCATGTTTTGTCATGTATACCAAGGATTTGCTTTTACTCTTCCCTTGAAAACACAAGGGGGGGTTCAGTATAAAGCTGCGGTGCCGAAATAATTACTTTTCAATTTTTGGCTTTCTCCATACAGGCGAGATAACGTCTCCGTCGCTTGATACTTATAAAGACCTTGACATACACTGCAAATTGCTAGCACATGTGCCCCAGATTTATTTTATGCAGCCTTTGATACAGTTGACCACACACTCCTCCTTGACATTCTACACTCATCTGGCATTCGGGATACTGCTCTTTCATGGTTTACATCTTATCTGTCTGACCGTTCCTTTAAAGTTTCCTTCTCTAACTCTACTTCTACTACTTTCCCACTCTCTGTTGGAGTTCCTCGAGGCTCTGTTCTTGGCCCCCTGCTGTTCTCGCTCTATACAACTTCACTAGGAAAACTCATTCAGTCATTTGGACTTCAGTATCACCTTTATGCTGATGACACCCAACTCTACTTGTCTACTCCTGATCTTTCTAATTCTGTACTTTCCCAAGTTACAGACTGTCTCTCTGCTGTCTCCTCCTGGATGTCACAGCGCCACCTGAAACTGAACCTTTCTAAAACAGAACTCATCATATTTCCTCCAAGATCTTCCCCTGTCCCTCAGATATCACTCACCGTAAACAACACCACCTTTCATTCCACCACACAGGCACGCTGCCTAGGAGTCATCTTAGACTCTCATCTGTCTTTTTCACCACACATTCAAACACTTGCAAAATCTTGCGGTATTCAACTGCGCAACATTGCTCGAATACGACCCTATCTCAGTTCAGAATCAACTAAAACACTGATTCAGTCTCTCATCATCTCCCGCCTTGATTACTGCAACTTACTCCTCACAGGTATTCCAACAAGTCACCTTTCACAACTCCAATCTATTCAAAACGCGGCCGATAGACTCATTCATCTAGCTCGCCGCTCAACATCAGCTGCTCCCATATGCATGTCCCTTCACTGGCTCCCAATCTCTTCTAGAATCAAATTCAAATCACTTACACTCACATTCAAGGCCCTTAATAATGAAACCCCTCCCTATATTTCATCTCTAATCTCCAAATACACTCCTTCACGAAACCTACGCTCTGCTTCTGATCTTCGCCTCACTTCTCCTCTGGTCACTTCTGCCCACTCGTCTACAAGACTTCTCTCGGGCTTCTGCTTTTCTCTGGAACTCTCTGCCACAAGCTGTCAGACTTTCTCCTTCCTCCCAAACTTTCAAGCGCTCCTTAAAGACCCATCTGTTTAAAGAGGCCTATTCGATGTACCTTAATTAATCATTGCTGTATCAAAAATGACAAATTGTTTATACAATCCTAATGTCTCAATTGTACCCTAACCTTTTAGTTTGTAAACCCTATTGTACTCTGTAATCCTTGTCTGTTATCCACCATTTATTCCCTGTTTGCTATAACTGCAGTAAAGCACTGCGTATCTTGACAGCGCTATATAAATAAATGATGATGATGATGATGATGATTAGTGATGAGCGAATTTTTTTGGCAGGTATGGATTTGTGGTGAATTTCTGCATTTTGCAATCTTCAAAGATTTGTTGACACCCATTGGCTTCAATGCGCGAAACGGGACAGATTTGCTCATCACTATTACTGATATTTATTTTCCCCTATCCATTTCCATTGTAGTCTCCTGTTTCTTATCTTTGGGTCTACAGATGTTGATGCTCTATAACCGCTAGCATAGGATGCTGGAGGTATTGTCCATCAACATCTAGGAACCCTGGGTAAACCAACTCTAACATTATACAGGTTCCAGAGCTCTTAATGGTTTCATTACCTCTGCAGGCTGCCTTGCATATTCTATAGGACAACTATTCCATTTCCCATTTCTACTAACAATCTGTTATCTCCCAGGTCAGCACTACTTACAGGTTTTGCTGGGTGTTGACCATTGTGCCGTGGAGTTCATTGATAGAGGGCTGGTGTCCATGGGATGCAGTATATCAGTTCTATGCTATAATAATGCTCATATGAGGCTCCAGTCATTCTTTAAACAAGCCCATGCATGCAGAAAAAAGCCACCATCCCTGTTCTCTACTTTGCTTTGGAAATGACAATAGTACTTACTGTGGTTCTCAAAGCCATTAATCCTACCTTAAAGGCTTGTTATCCTAACTATGCATGTGTGACATTAAGGATGTCACAACTATTGCTTAATCTCTGTGACTCTCTGGAATCTCATGCCATTGTCTCCACCACCACTCAGCAGGGGACATATGAAACTTCACCATTTAAAGCCAAACTTTATCTTCCCTTAAAATATGGGCCAAGATTTGCATGCAAGGGGATGTCCTTTCTTTCCATATAGGCATTTATATGAATGTGCAAGAGTTGCTATATTGTTGCCTTAACCCAAATGATTGTTTGAAAAGTCAAGTGACAAGGAGGCTGTTAATGAGGACTGATTTCTTACCCATGAGAGCCTCTTTCCTTAACTGCTCTGGTTCCATTTATTAGCTATGTTAGAGAATCAACCCATTTTACCAGGTAGACACCAGGTTAACTAAGGCAAGTTAAGCTGTAAACATTTTTATATCTCAAGGGATCCCAGCAATGTCTAGAACAGTGATCCCCATCCAGTAGCTCATGAGTAACTTGTTGCTCTCCAACCCCTTGGATGTTGCTCCCAGTGGCCTCGAAACAGGAGCTTATTTTCGAATTCCAGACTTGGAGGCAAGTTTTGGTTGTATAAAACCAGGTGCACTGCCAAACAGAGCCTTAATGTAGGTTGACAATCCAAATAGGGGCTACTAAATGACCAATCACAGTCCTTATTTGGCACCCAGGAACATTTTTCATGTTAGTGTTGCTCCCCAACTCCTTTTATTTCTAAATGTTGCTCACGGGTTCTAAAGGTTGGGGATCCATGGTCTAGAACAAGGCAACCTAACATGGGGCATATGTTAGCCTTCCTCGGAGATGGCCATAATGGATACATTTTGATCAGCCCCAACAAGCATATCAGAAAATGAGAAGGAGCTGTGGCCTCCTTTTTAATCCTCATAAATGAGGCCCATTGTCTGTACACAAAGGTCAGACCAATTGCATCTGTCAAGGCTCATTCTCCGTGGGTGGATGGTGCACTGGCAGATAGAATTTTCAGGATTATCTGTCAAAACCACCCCAAGGTACCATTCATGCCCAGACAGGCAGTGTGGTCAAAATCAGCCAAACTGTGAGATCACATCTAGACATGTATGGGCATATTAAGTCAAATATACAGCAGACATACAGTATTATGGAATAAGCAATGAACAGTCATTAGTTACTGTATATATACAGTATAACCATAAATAATAAAAACAAAGTAATTTTGGAAATATGGTCATTCATAGGGACAGTTAGCAGACTGGCCAATCATGGAAACCAGGAACATAATCCTTAGACACTATTTCTATAGCATAGTCTATCTGAGCCAAACCAACCACAATTTTTAAACCTCCAATGAATCAAAAGCCCAATATGTACAGTTCAAGGGAGACTGTTTTCATCTCCATCGTTCTGCGGACACACATCCAGAAAAGAAATGTAGTGCCCAATGACAATAGTTGTATGTGTACAGCCACCTGGTCTATGACCAAAGGACACTCTTCCAGATGCCCAGCTTTCAACCTATCCTGCCCCACCTTCTCCTCCCTTGCCACTATCAGGTGTGGCTGAGGGATCTATAATCTGAGCAGTGGAACGGCTAGTTCACTAGGGCCCATCAGATGTTTTCCCATGTCCTAGTGGCCCAGTCCAACACTAGTAGAACACAACAAGCAGTACTCCATTTGCCTTTGGCAGGTCACTACTGTGTAGCGGGTGTTGTCACTTTTGGATAGAAATAGGGACCGCTAACCGATGAATTCGCATGTAGTACAATGCATAAAATAGACACACAGGATGACATGAAACAACATCCATGTGTATGTTAGAGTCCTAACACTGATCCTGCAACAATTCACAACTTATACAAAAATTTGCAGTAGCCCCCAAACCTCAGCTACATTAAACCATAGGATTTTCTCCTCCCCAATATCTATTGTGATTAGGCAAGCCTTGCATTTTGGCAACTTTTGACTGAAACTCAGATTTCTGCATGACTTTGTTTCCATGACACAAAGTGAATGCAAACACCGATTTCTAGACATTATGGGGCAAATTCACTAAGCAGCGAAAATGCACTAGCGACGCCTTCACCGCACTTCGCCACACGAATTTTCACCAAGGCTAATTCACTAAAAGCCGAAGTTGCGCTCAGGGAGGCGAACGGTAGCGAATTTGCGCAAGCGTTAATTCCTCAAGCAAAGAGAAGTTACGCTAGCGATGCCTAATTTGCATATGGCGCCAAGTTAAAATTGAATTGACGTATATGTAGCAGCAAATACATTACACTACACAAGCCTGGGAAACATTCATAAAATAAAATAGAGTTGTTATTTTGCCCTATGCCCACTGTATAGTTTAGGTGCCATATGTTAGGAAATATAGGGGGGAAGGAGGGTACCGCCAAAAGAATTTACGATCTTTTTCAGCCTATCACCTTTAAAAAAGGAAAAAACCCAGCTTTTTTTGGGACTTAGAAAAAATTTCAACTATTTTTGAAGCAATCCCTATCTACTCTATTGCACTTCGCCTGGTCTGAGGTGGCGAAGGCAAGTCTGGCGCAAGAGGTAACGTTCAGTAAAATGCGCAAGTTAGTGAATTAGCGTAGTTACGTCCCATTCGCCATAGCGCAACTTTGCCTGGAGTAAGGGTTCGAAGTAGCGCTAGAGTAGGTCTACTTCGCTAGCGAATTAACGCCAGTGCTCGTTACGAAATGACGTTATGCTGGCGAATTTGCGCCAGTGTTAGTCACTTCGCCCTTTAGTGAATCTGCCTCTATGACGAGCAGATTTGGTTTCAAGGAAAAAGAAAGAAACCAAGGAAAGACATTGGAAAAAAGTGAAGCTATAGGCTCCACAGGATATTGTGTATTTTAACGGAATTACAAGAGTTTAGCACTCAGGATTGAGCCATATCAAAAACACACAACATTTTTTTAACCAAATCCCAAATTTAGTGAGTGTTTATTGGGTTTTAACATGCCTTTACTTAAACAAATGAAAAAGCTTTCTTTTAATCATGTGGATAATTATCACATTTGTACTTTCCTAGGAGTAATACATCACCCAAGGCTTTACATTCACAGGAAGTTACAGGTATGGAATCTGTTATATGGAAACCCATTATCCAGATAGCTCCGAATTACAGGAAGGCCATCTCTTAAAATGGTTTCCCATTTCTCTGTAAAAATAAAACAGTAGCTTGTACTTGATCCCAACCAAGATATAATTAATCCTTATTGTAGGCAAACAATTTTATTGGGTTTAATTCATGTTTAAATTATTTTTTAGCAGACTTAAGGAATGGAGATCTAAATTGCATAAAGACCCCCCATTTCCAGGTCCTGAGCATTCTTACCTGAGTGAGGCATAGCTGGGTGAACTTATCGTTACTGCATGTGACTGCATGGCAGCATATTTCTTGGCTGTGCATAGGAGTATATATTTCTTGGCTCTGTAATGACTATATCAGCATAACAACAAATGTCCATTACAGGCAGCAGATCTAGTAGTTACTGGGGCCCCAGAGTATGGAGAACCCAGGACACTTTCAATACATGTTTGTGAAACAATCATCTCGAAGACACCATGGGAGGCCCTAAAAATATTTTAGTGTAAAGCCATGTAAGTTCCAATCATGCTGCTGTGCATACAAGCAGAATAAGTCAAAATATGGAACACATTTTTCATCCATACTTGGCAACAGCTGCTTGTTTGGTTCCACTTGCCCAATTTCCTATAACAATCTGCTCACAATTGTGCTCATTCAATTCACATAAAGAATCATGAGTAGATGAGAGACTGTCCTACCTAAGGATGCATGTACTTCTGTCTCTATTATATGCGAAGGGCAGGGATCTTTTATCGAGGGATTTACATATTTCTGTGTATTTGTAATGCAAACAGCGTTGTTAAAGCTTCCTGCTAATATGTTTATAATGTTATCACAGCGAGTAAGCTACCCGTGGATACATTCAATCATCTAGATCACTGATCTTCCTACTTGTCATTTGGACTCAGCAGCATCACGTGTTTTCAGCACATAAACACCATGCACAACTGCATCATTCAGTAACACAGGCACACTTATCAAACTTCCCCATGACCTTGTCTTTATTCCTGTGTGCATACAGGAGCACTCCATGTTATATTTTCCAGGGGACCAGAAAAAAATGGTGTAAAATCTAGGAAAATGTAAAATCAGGGAAATGTAGTATGCCTAACAAAAAATCACTACTCCCAAATCATGTGCTGTAGGTTCTAGGATCAGGTTTCAGGACAGTGATCCCAAACCTATAAGGGCAGGGACACACAGGCAGATTCGGGGAGATGCAGTCGCCTGGCAACTAAATGTCTCTTCTGCGCTGCAACAATTTCCCCGAACTGCCTTCCCCCTGCCTTCCTCCTGCTATAATGAGAAAACGCCTGCGCCCATGCACTCTGCCTCGTGAGGCAACTTCGGACGACTTTGGAAATCGAAGTGCCATTGCGCTGGTGTTTTCTCGTTATAGCAGGCGGAAGGCAAGGGAAGGCAGGTCGGGCAGATTGTTGCCCCGCAGAAGAGGCAATTAGTTGCCAGGCGACTACATCTCCCTGAATCTGCCAGTTTGCCACTGCCCTAATTGTCTAATAACAAATTGCCAGCATCCTTGACCTTGACCTAAGTATAATGATTATTTATATACTGGTCCCGGAATTACATATTTTAGATTTCCAACCTGCAGTCATCCATGTGGTTGTAAGGCACCAGTGGAATGGAAAGTTAAATAGGTAATAAGTAGTGATGGGCAAATGTCTCCTGTTTAGCCAATAAATTGTGAAATTCCTGCAAAACAGCAAAAAATTAGTAAAACTCGAAATTTGACACCACTGTTAAAGTCAATGGGCATCTGAATAGTGTTGACGTGCAACGGTCTTTCAGACGCACGTCCAAAATTTTTTGACGCCAGCAAATTTTTCCAGGAGTTTCGTGAGTTTATTCGCCAGCGCCAAAACACGGAAATTCACTGCAAATTTATTCGCCCGTCCCTAGTAATAAGTAAGAAAAGGTAAGCAGCCTTTGTTGTATAGGTATGGGATCTCTAATCCGGAAACTCGTTATCCAGAAAGCTCTGAATTACGGAAAGGATGTCTCCCATAGACTCCATTTTATCTAAATAAGTCAATTTTTTTAAAATGATTTCCCTTTTTCTCTGTAATAATATAACAGTAGCTTTCTGGATAACAGGCCATACCTGTATAGTGTCAGCCATGGTAATCACAGAGTGTTAAATCATACCTAAAATTGTATGTCCAAAGCCCATGAGCACTGCATGGCTTGAAATGGTCCACATGGGGGTGCTAACAACATCTATAGGTAAGTGTTGGGGGGGAGCGGAAAGGTTATGACCAGGCTGAGTAGTTTCCTTTATAAACTGTTTACTGTAGCTTTCTTTCATAAGTGACTAACAGTGCGGTTAATATGTGTTCATACTGGAAAGTCCCACAGCATGGAGGGATGTTTATAAATGAAGCAGTTTTTGAATGTCTAAGAATAGTAGAAGTTATTGTCTAAACAGAGTTTACTCATTATGTCAGTCACAGTGTCTATTAGTCTGTAGTCATAGAATCATTATCAGATAGCCCACAAGCCTCATCTTCTCTATAGATGGCTCAGCAGGCAGTTAGCCTAATGGGTTTGGCTAGAGGCACAGTGATTGGCAGTTGCTGAAAAGGAAGCCTCTGTAATGAAAAGAAACAAAATGGGCTATATTTACTACAAAACAAGAGAACTTCCGGGGGAAGACTTTCAAGTGATGGTGATACATAACGAACATCAGCAATCACTGAACTGTAAGACATTTAAAGGCTAATTAAAGCCCTAACGCTAATTAAAGCCCTAAAGGGGAACTTGTCACTAGGGACTGCAATTTTTTTTTACAAATTCTCTGTAAGGCTCCAAAGTCCTTGTTATTGCTACTTTTTATTACTTATCTTTCTATTCAGGCCCTCACCTATATATATATATATATATATATATATATATATATATATATATATATATATATATATATATATATTTATTTATATATATATATTCCAGTCTCTTAAACAAGATAATGCATTGTTGTTTTTTTTAATTTGGACCCTAGCAACCAACTTTTTAAACTGGAGAGCATCTCAATAAGAAGCTAAATAACTCAAAAGCCACACATAATGAATACCATCTGCAGAGAATATTTCTCTCTACATCAAACTAAAAGTTATTTATCTGTAAAACCCCCTTTTATTTAAAATTGGAGGATCTGAAACATCTGTACAGTCCACACACAGGATACATTATCTTTTATAATGATGGAACAGTCCATGCAATGTATACTGTTTGATTGACAAGCAGCCCCACAATTACATGGTCCATACAAGGGATGCACTGCTGCAATATTCAAATTCTGCTGGCAGGACGCTACAAGGGATATATCATTGTTATTTGAATGGTTTATATAAAAGATACATTATGTGATCATTTTGGTATGGTCCACAAAAGAATGTCCATATCAAACTCATATCAGATGAGTGACCTCATGTGTTATAATAGATTCTCCTAGCAGGACAAATACAATTATTTTTAAAAGGAGAAAAGCAAAAAGCTGCAGAACTCACCGTCCATGTGGCTGACTTGGCTGTACTGGATTGCTGGAATGTCACCTCAAAGTTGTGTGTTCCTGGGTAGTCTGTGTTGGAAGGGATGATGGGAGCAGGTGACATGGCCTCAAATGTGGAGCTGGGCTGTGAGTAGGGGGAATGCGTGGGAACATTTGAGGTATGATCAGGGTTGTAGGGACTAGTGGAGGCCGCTCTGCTGCCGATACTCTGATCCATGGTGTTGTTCAGCAGATTGAACTGGGACTGCAGTAAAGGAAAGGGGAGGAGAGAAAGAAGTAAAGGTGAGATTGATAGAAGCATCAGCTGCAATTTAGGACTCAGGGTATCTTATTACAGAATTCTTAAAGGTCTTGCTTGCTTAAGAGACATTCAAAACATTTCCTCAGGCTTTTTCCTTTTTTTTTAATTTTAAACAGGTCAACACTTGCGAGAGTGACAGACTTTGTTGTGAACTCATTCATAACACAGGAATACCTCCATGCTAGCAAAGCGCTGGGATGTGGGAATATGTTGGAACGTTAGCTACTAATTCCATATCATTAGCAATTTTCCAAAACCAGCTAAGGAACTCAAGCAGGAGATCATGTGTATAGGATAAAAGCACATATTGTCTATTCATTTCTTCAAAGATTTGCCATATTTTTCTTTTATCTACTTAATAATCTGCATTTCAACTGGGATTTCCACTCACTGGATCTTTTTGTCCTTATGTATTAAATTATTCATTAGAAGTGTGCCCTTCAATTACACTCATATACAGCTATGGGATCTGAAATGATTGACTTTTCCATTATTTGGATCCCTATCATTTAACATTGGGCCAACAGAATGGGTACCATATGAAGGTCCATACATGTGTATGGACACCTTTGCATTTTTCCTTTTGCTCAAGGTGACCTCCTGAATGATGGAACAGTAGGAGGACAAATAGAAATTCTCCATCAAGACAGAAAATCCTTTATACACCAGCCCCCAGACTATGCCCATGCATATACTAATATGTTAACTATAACAGGACACTCGAGCTCCCCAATCAGGTGCTGTTTTAAATTTATAGGTACTATAAGTTATATTTCCTTTGCTAGTCATGAACGCCTTGAAAGCAGAGCTCAGCAAGTGTGTTTTGACAAAACAGAAGTCAATGTGGGTGTTTTTAGGGAAGATCTACATGCATCAGCATCCTACAATGCAGAAATCACACCGTTTTCTGCAGTTATATCTGTTAGACTCTAAGGGGGTTATTTACTAAACTCCGAATGCAAAAATCACGGATTTTCAGATTTCTGACTTTTCCATCCTTGGGGTTTAATATATTCTGAAAAATGTGTGATTTTTTTTTTTATAAAATCGGACTTTTAAAAAAAATCACGAATTTTTTGGAATTTATTAAACCCCAAAGGATGGAAAAGTCAGAATCTGAAAATCCAGCATCTCAGACCTGTCGAGATTGCATATAAGTTAATGGGAGAAGTTCCAATGATTTTTTGATGTGCGCTGGGTTTTTGGCAATACCCCAAAGTTTTCGGGCAAAATTCATGAAAAGTCCTAAAAAATCTTGAAAATCAGATGAGAAATCCAAATAAATCGGATTTTTCATGATTGTTTCAGATTTTTTCCCGGAAACAAAATTTTCGGGAAAGTGTATTAATAAATAAGCCCAAAAAACCTGTGCGGATTTGATTAGAGTTTTCTTCAGAAAATATTGAGATTAATACTATTTGTGCTCAGAAGGAAAATAGGTGTCTATTTAGTGTGCAAAGCCTCCCCAGTTCCTTCCTCCTCCTCCCATTTTCTCTTCTTTCTTATTTGGCCTCTTAACACACCGATAAAAGGCACTTACACTTAATCCTGCTGTCATTGTCTCTCACTACAATGCACTAAACACACATTTTAGGGAAGAGCAATTCAATCTTTTTCGTGTCTGGAGCTTTAATCTTAAATTCCATATATGGTAAAATACCATGCAAATATTATGAGCCCGATTCACTATGGGTCGAATATCAAGGGTTAATTAACCCTCGATATTCGACTGTGAACTAAAATCGTACGACTTCGAATATCGAAGTCGAACGATTTAGCGCAAATCCTGCGATTGAACGATCGAAGGATTTTTCGTTCGATCGAACGATTAAATCCTTCGAATCGAACGATTCGAAGGATTTTAATCCAACGATCGAAGGAAAATCCTTTGATCAAAAAATCACAGGCAAGCCTATGGGGACCTTCCCCATAGGCTAACATTGACTTCGGTAGCTTTTAGCTGCCGAAGTAGGGGGTCGAAGTTTTTTTTAAAGGGACAGTACTTCGACTATCGAATGGTCGAATAGTCGAATGATTTTTAGTTCGAATCGTTCAATTCGAAGTCGAAGGTCGTAGTCGAAGGTCGAAGTAGCCCATTCGATGGTCGAAGTAGCCCAAAAAAACTTCGAAATTCGAAGTTTTTTTTATTCTAACCCTTCACCCGAATTTAGTGAATCGGCCCCTATATGTGTGTGTGTATATATAATTTTTTTTAATAATGTAATAATAATGTACCTGTTGTAAAATATAAGTTTGATTGAGTCATGTGACACAAATTACATTAATAAGCACTGATTATAACTGATGACATCACTTAGTATCATTTATAAGCATATCATTTATTGGATATTCATGCTTCTTGTTTATTAGGGTTACACGTATAGGTGGCTATTTACTAAAATCAGAATTTTTCTGATTAATTAATAAAAACTAAACCCAATCAAACCAGAATCCGCGAATTACCCTTATTTATCATTAAAAAACGATGTTATTCCCTGTTTGCTATAACTGCAGTAAAGCACTGCGTATCTTGACATCGCTATATAAATTAATGATGATGATGATGATGATGATGATGAAAAAACAAAAACACTACTTTTTCAGATTGTCACACCAAAACCACGACTTTTTTGGATTTGATGCCCAAAAAGTCTGAATTTTTTGTGAAATGGTATGAAAAGCCCAAAATTTTCAGATTATCATACAAAACACAGCACAGACCATATCTAATATATCGTGAAATTGCAAATAGGACCTCTGCCATTGACTTCAGGACATCTACAGTTGAAGATGGAGTATTTTCGGATTTGGACTTTTTGTATCCTTCGAAAAATTATAAATCTGGAAAAATTCTATTTTTTTCACACAAAAAATTTGAATTTAATAGTAAAATATCCAAGTTTTTACCGTTCAAAGTTTAATAAATAATCCCCATAAAGTCCACATGTACAGCTATCTCATTGTATATACAGTATATCTTTGCAAAGTCGTATGGAGTCTATACAAATAAAAGGCTCCATAAACATATAGTACATTCTATTGAAGCGATACCCAACTCCCATCCGTACCCATCCCACCACAATTTTTAAATTAACATTTTGCAAGGCTGAGCTGAAATGCATATGCATGTGTTATTTGAGCATGAAATGAGTGTGGTCGGTGGAAGTAAAAATGCAGAAATCCACCTAGTGACAAAGAAAGAGAAAAGCAGGGGGTCATGGTAATTTTAAGTACGATTTTAGTTAGACGTTCTTGACGTATAGCAATGCATTTAGCTTATAAATTTACTATAACAACCATTTTTTTAATCTTTTATTTTATTCAGTAAAGGTAAGTGAACAGTGACAATAAAAATAAAAATACATGCATATATAATGGTAAACTAGGTAAGTAAGTACGGAGTTAATCGTCACTTGTAAGGCCAGAATCCTGTGTCATGTTGGCCAAAATGGCTTGAGTTTTCACTTTTTCAGTGCGAACTATGTTATTTAGGAATAATCTCCACTTTGACCTGAGTCTTAGAATTGTTAGATTGGTAAGAAACTGTTTCTATTAAGTATTGTGGTTCAGCGATGGCCTTATTTAGGGGGTTATTTAACTCAAACTCAAATTTTTGGATATTTATTAATCCCACAGGATGGAAAAAGTCTGAATCCGAAAAATACTCTCTCAGACCTGCTGAGGTTGTATATAAGTCAAACGGAGTGGTCACTATCCTATTTAGAAGATTCTGTGGTGTGCGCTGAAAGAAGCCTGGATCCAATTAAATGGTGCTTTTTTTATATAATAAATAAGCTCCAATTGTGGATTCTAGTTTGGTCTGACTTTTTTTTATTCAAATAGTCAGATAAAGTCAGATTTTGATAAATAAACCCCCCCCCCCACATGTAGGAGCAGGGTTGCCACCTTTTCTAAAAAATTTTACCAGCCGGTGGGGGGCAGGAACAAAAACTTATGGGTCATTCCGTAAAAGGGGCGGAGCCATGTACAGTGACCCAAAAGGGGGCGGAGCAATGTACAGAAACCCGGAAAAAAAATGTTACGTACTGAGCGAATTGGGGGCGGGCCTAGGGCTTTTTCTTAAGGGTATTACAAATTACCTGCAATTACATTACATTGCCAGTAAATTTGTAATACCGGTGCCGGCCTTGGCAGTTGTATTACTGGCTAGGCCAGTAAAATACCGGCCGGGTGGCAACTCTAAGTAGGAGGGTGAGCTTGGATCCATTTCCTGAATAGTACTCTTCTAGCTGCAGCTACAGTAACTATATCGACTAAGTTAATGTGCTTGTTTATATATCTAAGAAATTTCATTAACAGATAAGCATGAATCTGAAAATCTGAAATAGTCTAAAAAGTTTCATGTTAACTCTTTACACTGACAGTAGCGTTCAATTTCCATTAAGAACTGTAGGAATTACAGATGCCTGCACCACCAGAACTTTTCTCTGAGCATTCACTGGATGAAGATGTTTACAGATAAAATTTGCATTAACTGGATGTTGAATAAGTTATACGTTTCTATTTAATACAAAACTCTCTTTTAATTCAAAGTATTCCATCACACTACTAATGGGAAGTAGGGTTGCCACCTTTTCCGGAAAAAAATACAAGCATTCCTATATATTTATGTTTAGTACCTATTAATATCATTTTTACATTTTTTAAATTTTTATTGGCCAGGCCGGTAAAATACCGGCCAGGTGGCAACCCTAATGGGAAGGCTAGATGTATCAACATAATAACACAAACATAGGCATATCAAATCCTTGCTAAATTAAAGGAAAGTAAGTACAGGTATGGGCCCTGTTATCCAGAATACTTGGGACCTGGGGTTTTCCGGATAACGGATCTTTCCGTAATATGGGTCTTCATGCCTTAAGTCTACTAGAAAATCATATAAACATTAAATAAGCCCAATAGGCTGGTTTTGCTTCCAATAAGGATTAATTATATCTTAGTTGGGATCAAGTACAAGCATCTGTTTTATTATTACAGAAATAAATAATACACATATTGGCTACAAAATATTGCAAACACCAATTTTTTTTTTTTTTGCATTGCAGGTTTATGCTTCTAATTCCCTTCCTCTTCCAGATATAATATTTTATCTATTTATTCCTAGGTTCCATGGTACGCACACCTGATATTTCTCATTTCCAGTTAGCTGTGAGATCAGTCTGTTGCAGATTTCTCATTAGATTGGGACGTTGCTTTATGTGCATTGTTGTTCAGACTTGTATTTTTCCAGTCCGTAAATTTACATTTATAAGAATGAGAAGCTGAATGTAAGTAGATATTCAGGTTCTTAAAAAATGCATGGAAACTCCTAATATAAATTGAATTTCTAGAAATTGAATTTCTATCTAAGCCAAGTTTTTTTTAAAAATAGAAAAACAATTATGGAAAGATTTGTCAAGGGTCGAAGTGAAAATTCAGATTTGAATTTCGAATTCAAATTTTCGAGTTTTTTATGGCCAAAATTAGACTAGGGAATTGTTATAATCCGACTCGAGTTTTTTTTTAAATTCGAATTCGATATTCGAAATCTATCATACACTGGCCCTTTACGAATTCAAATTAGAATAGTCGCCACCTTGAACCTGCAAATCGCTGTTTTAGCCTATGGAGGATGTCCTGGGATCAATTTGGAGTTGTTTGCAGCCTTCCTGACATTCTAATTTTTTTCAGAGAAAGTTCGAGTTTGCGGGTCGATCCTATTCACACGAGTTAAAAAAAAAATTGATATATTTTTTTTTTTTAATAAATTGCAGTTGGTCGAATTTCGAGTTCATGGGTTTTAAATAAATCCCAGTAAAAATGTTGGTGGCTTTTCCAATTGAAAATTTGATAGAATTCTGAAAAATAAATACAGGTATGGGACCTATTATCCAGAATGCTTGGGACCTGGGTTTTTTTGGATAAGGGATCTTTACATAATTTGGATCTCCATACCTTAACTCAACAGGATTGTTTTGCCTCCAATAAGGATTAATTATATCTTAGTTGGGATTGAGTACAAGGTACTGTCTTGTTATTACAGGGATAAAGGAATTCATATTAAAACACTAGAATTATGGAGTGCATGGGAGATGGCCATCCCATAATTCGGAGCTTTAAGGATAATGGGTTCACCTGTACAGGTATGGGAACTGTTATCCAGAATGCTCGGAACCTGGTGCTTTCAGTATAACAGATCTTTCTGTAATTTGGATCTTCATACCTTAAGTCTACTAGAAAATCATGTTAACATTAAATAAACCCAATAGGCTGGTTCTGCCTCTAATAAGGTTAACGATATCTTAGTTTGGTTCAATTACACGTTATTGTTTTTAATTAGAGAGATCTTTCTGTAATCCAGAGTTTTCTGGATAATGGGTTTATCATTGTTTTTATCACCTTGGTGAAGCAGAGCACATTTATGTAAAAAAAGACAGCCGTACACTTTACTATTGCATACTGAAACTGTAGAAGCAGTCACCCTGTATAGAGACTGCAGGTTCCTTTCTTCCTGCTCAGTGAGTCACTCACACCTACCGCAAGCACAGTTGCGTCTATAAAGTTTTATTTATTTGCATGTTTTATTTTATGGTATGGGAACTGCCATGCTGCATACATACTGTTATAATGATATCTTCCATGAGATATCAAATTTACATGTGACAGTTAGGGGCAGATGTATCAAGGGTCGAATATCGAGGGTTAATTAACCCTCGATATTCGACTGGCGAATTAAAATCCTTCGACTTCGAATATCAAAGTCGAAGGATTTTGCGTGATTCGAATAATCATTCGATCGAACGATTCGAAGGATTTTAATCCATCGGTCGAAGGATTATCCTTCGATCAGAAAAAACTTGGAAAGCCTATGGGGACCTTCCCCATAGGCTAACATTGACTTCGGTAGCTTTTAGGTGGCGAACTAGGGGGTAGAAGTTTTTTCTTAAAGAGACAGTACTTCGACTATCGAATGGTCGAATAGTCGAACGATTTTTAGTTCGAATCGTTCGATTCGAAGTCGTAGTCGAAGGTCGAAGTAGCCAATTCGATGGTCGAAGTAGCCAAAAAAATACTTCGGAATTCGAAGTATTTTTTATTCTATTCCTTCACTCGAACTTAGTGAATGGGCCCCTTAGTGAGTGTTTCGATTGCTGTGTGTACCATAGCTCTTACTCAGAGAATGTCAGTCCAGACCAAATTAAAGGAAACTTGTCACCTGAAAAAATTGTTCCAAATCCTATTTTATCACGTTAGTCAAGCAAAAAAAAACTTTAATCAAACTATATAAATTATTTGAATCTTGTTTCCTTTGGTCTAGGAATTCATAATTATATCAAGCAGGCAGTAGCCATTTTGTGGACACTGTTATTAAGACAAGCCTTGTATCATCTCAAAATCTTGAGTGAGCACCAGAATGGGGGACCTGATATCCATCCCCATGCCCTGATTACACAATTAAATGGTAAAGAGAACAGGGGGATTGTGGGGAGTGCAGTGACATCTAGGAAGTGCTAAATGGAAAGTGAAAGTAATTACTTGCTCCACATATATGCCTAAAGCTCCCCAACGATTCTTCTTGCCGAACGACCGATTTTAGGGAAGTCCGACCAATCCTTCGAAATTATCGTGCGATTTTTCAGCCGACATCTGTCGGGAAATTGATCGGCCAGGTTAAAAAATTGTTGTCGGCCCCAGTGCAATCTATCTATGTTTGCAGGGCCAAGCAGGCAGCTCCCCTTTGTTTTCCTGGCAAATTGGTCTTTTTAGTTGATGGTAAATTCGTACAATCGTACCATCGTACGATCGTTCTGAGAAGATCGTGGTCTCACGATCAGGATGTGATCTTTTAAAAAATCTCAACATCTATGGCCAGCTTAAGGCATAGAGGAGGGGCAGACAATATTTGATTGACAGCTGAGACTTTTAAATGCATTTATAACAGCTATGAATGCTTTAATAAAAAAAGAATTTGGATTTCATATTTAATTTGAAAAGGACTTTTATTATACAGATTTGTATGTCTGGGTGACAAGTCAAATAAGTCAAATAGTTGTTATTGCACTGAATTCAAATGCAAGAACCATCAGCAATAGCAAGTTTGTTTATTCCAGAACATATAGCCCCAAGTAAGACTAGCTCAGATAATGCTTTCTTGGCTCCTTTAGGTCAGGTCACATTGTTTATTTTGGAAGTGATGTTAATTCATGGAAAGCAATCAATTTCAACCTGCCAGCTACCCATGTGCCTTCAGTTGTAAAGAATTGCTGCTGCTGTGAATGGGGCTAAGCAGTACATTAGTAACAACATAAACAAAGTAATTGTATGTTTAGCCAAGAAGTGTGTTTTCTCTAGTTCAGCACAGAACAAATACTGACTGATGGCCACACCAAAATATACCATCAGCCTATGCCGGGGCTACAGGTATGCAACTGAGCAGGTTCCAGAATTAAAAATGGGCTGAAATCACATGGAATGTGAATGAGTGAAAATGTAATTGGAGTTAAACAAGGATAAGGTTGGGTTATGTAGTAACATGGGTAGGTTTTGTGCTATCCAGTCCCCTTCAAAGGTAATTTGGTATTATGGTATTGTCCAGATAACAACAGTTATCCAACAGTATGCAAGCTTCGACCGCTGCAGAGGAACTACATTAAAACTACAGGTATGGGATCCGTTATCCAGAAACCCATTATCCAGAAAGCGCGGAATTAAGGAAAGGCCGTCTCCCATAGACTCCATTTAATCCAAATGATCCAAATTTTTTAAAAATTATTTCCTTTGTCTCTGTAATAATAAAACAGTAGCTTGTACTTGATCCAAACTAAGATATAATTAATCCTTATTGGAAGCAAATATTGACATGATTTTGTAGTAGACTTGAGTTATGAAGATCCAAATTAAGGAAAGATCCCTTATCCAGAAAACCCCAGGTCCCGAGCATTCTGGATAACAATTCCCATACCTGTACATTAAAACCTGAGATCCTTATTGTACTCACATAAGCATGGAAGGTCTCTGGTAGTCCTACTAGTATATAAATGTAACGCCTATATTCATCTAAACCAAGAATAAAGATGGGGTTTTGGTTTAAAAATTACCGGTAGGTATGGGATAGCAGAAGAATAAAGTGTCCCTGCCTGCCAGCAACCTAACTTGCCAAGTACAAGTATGAGATCTGTTATCTGGAAACCCATTATCCAGAAGATTCCAAATTACGGGAAGATGATCTCCCATAGACTCCATTTTCAACAAATAATTCACAATTTTAAAAATGATTTCCTTTTTTCTCTAATAAAAACCGTAAGATATAATTAATCCTTGTTAGAGGCAAATCAATCCTGTTGGGTTTAATTAATGTTTAAATGGTTTCTAAGGTATGGTGATCCAAATTAAGGAAAGACCCCATATCCTGAAATCTCCAGGTCCCGAGCATTCTGTATAACATACCTGTACTTCAAGTAGTTTGACCAATTACACTGCTAATACAATGCTGCCATGCTGACTGTTCCCAAATTTTTTCCCCCAACCCCCAAAAAAAGTAATTATTCAGATGCACATTTATCAAGGGTCGAATTTCAAATTTATGTGAGTTTTTTAAAAACTCCCATAAACTCCCATCAATTTGAAATTTGACTAATCTAAATTTATTAATAAAATCAAATTTTTCCAACTCGGACAAACTGAAATGACACTAATGGGCAGATTTATCAAGGGTTGAACTTCAAATTGAAAAAACTTTAATATATATATATATATATATATATTAAAAATATTAAAAATAAATTCTACTGACAGTATAAATCAAAGTCATTGCACTTTCCTGCCTTTTGTGCTAATTAATTGAAATTAAGAGCCATTCCCTGTACGCTAAGCATCTGCGTCCCTAGTGTAATATCAGTATGGTATCCTAACTTGGCTACATTAAAGGATTATTTTAGATCTGAGAATCAAAGGAGCAGTTATGATATTTTCCCCGACATTTGCAATATGTTCGAGCCACTGTGTATTGCAATGGCGCTACCTTTCTGAGAAAATGCTGCATTTCGCAGTGATTTATGTGCAACCATGCAATAATCGCCCTTTAGAATATAGTTTTCATATATCCATGGGGTACTGTTTTATTGGTTGAGTCAGGGTTGACTATTTTATTAGATATTATTAGATTATAAGATCCAGAGCCATAACATTTTCAGCTAAAATCAATCATTGTTGGATGCATTCTCTGCTGCCATAAGTGATAAAAGAGACTGGTCCGGAATGTCCCATCTGAACACAGGCTGCTATTGTGAGACAGCCATGCAGGACTCTTGACAGTCTAACCTCAGTAATTTAAAAAGAGAAGATCACAGGAGTTGTTAGATTAACTGAATATTAATCATGGAGGCAAATAGAAGGGAGACGTCAGAGTACATTTTATTTCCAACTGATCATTTACAAATGCAGACACTATCGTTTTTCTTTGTGCCAAACTAGACAAATATGTCCTCTGAAGAAGAGGGTTGTTTCATCTATATATCAGTTGTAAAAATCTGTGGAGACACGAGGGACCTGCCCCTTATTTGCTTTCTAATTATCCCTCACTTGAGTTTTGAAAAGCTGGGAGGGATGAATTTGTAGCCCCAGGCCACCACTCACAAAGCTATTTATCAGAGTGCTCATCAGGGGCTTAATGACAACTGGTAAATATCGTCTTCACAGAACAGGCTCAATTACTTGTCAGGCCTTAGATAGGACTCTGGAGAACCAGTTGCTGATTCAATGATTCATTTATTCAAAATTTGCACAACATGTTTCGGGCCTAGTGGCCCTTCCTCAGGTACTTCCTCAGGAGGAAGGGCCACTAGGCCCGAAACATGTGCTGCAAATTTTGAATAAATGAATCACTGAATCAGCAACTGGTTCTCCAGAGTCCTATCTAAGAATTGTGAAAGTTTGAAGGTCTGGCGGTGCCTTACTCTGAAGGTGAACCACATAGTACTAAAATAACGAAAAGATCACATTATCCATAGGAATATATATTTTACTTGTCAGGTCACCTATGGATACTCTCCCAAATCTGGCTGTATTTCCCAATGAATTCCCAAAATAAAGAAGAATTTACACAATAAGACCTGTTATCCAGAATGCTCTGGACCTGGGGGTTTTCTGGATAACATCTTTCTGTAATTTAGATCTTCATACCTTAAGTGTACTAGAAATCATGTGTATATGTAGATATATATATATTAGGGATGCACCGAATCCAGGATTCGGTTCAGGATTCAGCAGGATTCGGATTCGGCCGAATCCTTCTGCCCGACCGAATCGAATCCGAATTTGCAAATGCAAATTAGGGGCGGAGAGAGAAATCGTGTGGCTTTTTTTTTACAAAAAAAGTCAAAAATATGCATATGCAAATTAGGATGCGGTTGCGGTTCAGTATTCGGCCGAACGATTCGGGGTTCGGCTGAATCCAGAATAATGGATTTGGTACATTCCTAATATATATATATATATATATATATATATATATATATATATATATATATATATATATATATATATATATATATATATATATATTTGTTTTTTTTTTGTACCAGAAACAAACAGAGGAGGGGACTGGAATCATTACAATGTTACTACAGAAGTAAGTCTATTGGATTAAAAAAAGATAGACACTGTGGCCCCACGAGGATTAAATAAATGTGGCTCTACTAGATAAAGTGACTAGGTTTTCATGTTCAGATTAAGTGCCTTTCTCAAAGTTTTTTATGGTTATTAATGTAACATTTTAATATGCGCGGAGTGTTTTATGTGATTTTAATACTTTTATCATTTTTTATAATATACACCAAATGAGTATAACTATACAGCACTATGTATTTTGTCTTTCAGATCATTTTCCTAGGAGATTATCACACACCAGTAGATGTTCACCAATTGATTAATTCACACACCTGAAATATGGGCATGATTTGGTGGTGGGTGTTTGGTGGTTGTGTCTATAAAATGCTTTCACTATTTTGTTAATATATCTTGATAAAGGTTCATGGTGAGGACGGAAACGTTGATAAAATAAATAAGTTGTCTTTTTTAAGATAAATCCTGGTGTGCATCAGCTTTTTTTTACAAGTGGATAATCAGTTACTGGACTGCACCCAGGTATATAACCCCATAAGTGAGTGCCTAAGCCTTCCAATGCATACATATATCTATATACAGTATCTATCTATCTATCTATCTATCTATCTATCTATCTATCTATCTATCTATCTATCTATCTATCTATCTATCTATCTATCTATATATACTGTATATAAAAACATATATAAACCCAATAGGCTGGTTTTGCGTCCAATAAGCCTTAATTATATCTTACTTGGGATCAATGGTACTGTTTAATTACTGCTCAAAAAAAGGAAATCATTTTTAAATATAAATCCCATACAGATATCTGAATCCAGTTTCTCCTCAAAACAAAATTTACTAGTAGCATAGAGCCCCAGGTTTGATTCTGGCCAGGGCACTACATACAAGAAGTTTGTATGTTCTCCCCATACTTGCTTGCTTGTGTTTCCTACATGTACTATGGTTTACTCCGATACTCCAACAACATACAGGCATGTTAACTAGCTCCTGATAAAACGGAACATAGATGGTGATTCTGACAGGGTCCCCCCCATATGTAATACAATGCACTAAGTTTGCCCAGGGGCAGTAACCCGTAGCAACCAATAAGATGTTTTCTTTTAAACAGGAGGCAAATAAATGCTACCTGCTGATTGGTTGCTATTAGTTACTGCTTCTGGGCAAAATTAGTGCCTTTTATTTAGGGATGCACCAAATCCAGGATTCGGTTCAGGCTTCGGCCAAATACTTCTGCATGGCCGAACCGAATCCAAATCCTAATTTGCATATGCAAATTAGGGGCAGGGAGGGAAATTGTGTGTCACAAAAAAGGAAAGTAAAAATGTTTTTCCTTCTCACGCATAATTTGCATATGCAAATTAGGATTCGGTTAGGTATTCGGCTGAATCTTTCACAAAGGATTCAGGGGTTTGAATCCAAAATAGTGGGTTCCACCGAATCAAAAATAGTGGATTCGGTGCATCCCTACTTTTATTACATAACCCCATCGGACTGGGGGTCCAGGCCCACCAGGGTTGCTACCTCAGGCTCCCCCCCCAGCCACAACCCCCCTTCCAACAGATTCCAGCCCCTCCCCCACCTTGTTTATTCTTCTTGCAACTGGGTCAGATGGGCCCACTAGTTGTTTTTTTTGGTGTCCCCCTGGCCAAGCCCAACCCTGACCCCAAGTTTCACTGGGACAGGGACTGGTGTATAATCTCTGTTCAGTGCTGCAAAATGATTTAGAAATAAATAAGTAATAATGGATAAACACTGCAATGCCTCGTGCCTGTTACAAAGGCTTACTCTCCATTAGAGGCAGCACACGAGGTGAACACATAAAACAGCAACTGAAGTGAAGGCAGAATTATTTGTGTGTATGTTTGAGAACAAAAACAGCAGACTATAAAAAGTAACTTATTTAAAGTGTGTTCACTTTAATTTCTTCTAAATAAATGCATTTGAACAATTACACAAGATGAGACCTGCCCTTAATCTGTGGGCTATTACTTTAAACATTTTGTTTATCACCAGTTTTGGATGATGTTCCTGCAAGCCAGCGTTTGAAATCTGCACAGTTCAAACACATCTGCATTCTTCTAGACCACAAGAATGAATGTTCCTGGCAATGGCAATAAGTATTTCTTCCTAAAAGTAGAAAAGACAAATGTGCCATTCACGTTACCCTTTCACTGTGCGAATTCAATCAACCAAACCAAAAAAACGACTGCTGAAATTATTTTATTGTATCTTAAAGTGCTATGAAGAATAGCTGATGTCATGGGGTGAGTGAATAGCGCTCACACACTCCAGATCCTACCCTACATGGTCTCATTTTAAGTTCCGAATGTGGCTGCAAAGTTGGTAAATTATTGTAGGGTGCATGGGGCCAAGTCAAGTGGCAGTTAGGAAAGGGAATACCTCCCAACTGTCCCGTTTTGAGCAGGACAGTCCCGATTTTGACAGCTCAACCCGCAGTCCAGGCTTGTTACTGAAGTTCCTGCCTTTCTCTTTGATCTCCCGCACTGAACAGCCAGAAAAAGATACAAGTTTCTAACTATATTGAGAGCCCAGAATAGATACTTTTGTAACAATTTAAGATAAGCAGGTCTCTTGGGGAAACTGACTTGCAACTTAAGGTGGCCATACACGGAGAGCTCTCTCCCCGATATGGCCACCTTGAGGTGGGCAAATCCGGGTGATCCGGTCATGGGCCCTAGGGCCCAACGATCGGATCCTAACGATGGGTAACAGGCGGTCGGATTGCGGGACCGCATCAATGAACAGATGCGGCCGCAATCCGACTGGATTTTTAGTCCCGTCCAATCGACATCTGGCCGACTTTCGGACAGATATCGATCGGGGAAGGCCAGTCAAAAAAATTTGCCTTTTTGTCCCTCTTTTAATTTTCGAAAATGTTGGGAAGTACGCCAGGATGATGTGGATGGCTAGATCAAGCAAAGTTCCACACATTCAGGGTGTTATTTATTAAAGTCTGAATTTATCTCAATATTTTCTGAAAAAAACTCTGACCAAATCCGCACGGGTTTTTTGGGCTTATTTATTAATACACTTCCCAAAAATTTTGTTTGCGGGAAAAAATCGTGAAAAAACAGATTTTCACATTTTTTTTGGATTTCCCATCCGATTTTTTCGGATTTTTCACCCAAAAACTCTGAATTTTGCCTGAAAACGGGTATTGCCAAAAACCCAGCGCACATCGAAAAATCATTGGGACTTCTCCCATTGGCTTATATGCAACCTCGACAGGTCTGAGATGCTGGATTTTCAGATTCGGACTTTTCCATCCTCAGGGTTTAATAAATTCCGGAAAATTTGTGATTTTTTTAAAAGTACGATTTTATTATAATAAATCATGCATTTTTCGTGATTTTTGCATTTGGAGTTTAGTAAATAACCCCCCCATTCACGTTACCCTTTCACTGTGCGAATTCAATCAACCAAACCAAAAAAACGACTGCTGAAATAATTTTAATGTATCTTAAAGTGCTATGAAGAATAGCTGATGTAATGGCGTGAGTAAATAGCGCTCACACACTCCAGATCCTACCCTACATGGTCTCATTTTAAGTTCCGAATGTGGCTGCAAAGTTGGTAAATTATTGTAGGGTGCATGGGGCCAAGTCAAGTGGCAGATAGGAAAGGGAATACCTCCCAACTGTCCCGTTTTGAGCAGGACAGTCCCGATTTTGACAGCTCAACCCGCAGTCCAGGCTTGTTACTGAAATGTCCTGCCTTTCTCTTTGATCTCCCGCACTGAACAGCCAGAAAAAGATACAAGTTTCTAACTATATT
This sequence comes from Xenopus petersii, assembly GCA_038501925.1. NCBI lineage: Eukaryota > Metazoa > Chordata > Amphibia > Anura > Pipidae > Xenopus > Xenopus petersii. Next base: position 91,511,083 of record CM076685.1, read on the forward strand.
GAGAGCCCAGAATAGATACTTTTGTAACAATTTAAGATAAGAAGGTCTCTTGGGGAAACTGACTTGCAACTTAAGGTGGCCATACACGGAGTAATCCGCTCGTTTGGCAATGTTGCCAAACGAGCGGATCTCTCCCCGATATGGCCACCTTGAGGTGGGCAAATCCGGGTGATCCGATCATGGGCCCTAGGGCCCAACGATCGGATCCTAACGATGGGTAACAGGCGGTTGGATTGCGGGACTGCATCAATGAACAGATGTGCCCGCGATCCAACTGGATTTTTAGTCCCGTCCAATCGGCATCTGGCCGACTTTCGGCCAGATATCGATCGGGGAAGGCCAGTCAAAAAAAATTTGCCCTTTTGTCCCTCTTTTGATTTTCGAAAATGTTGGGAAGTATGCCAGGATGATGTGGATGGCTAGATCAAGCAAAGTTCCACACATTCAGGGTGTTATTTATTAAAGTCTGAATTTATCTCAATATTTTCTGAAAAAAACTCTGACCAAATCCGCACGGGTTTTTTGGGCTTATTTATTAATACACTTCCCAAAAATTTTGTTTGCGGGAAAAAATCGTGAAAAACCAGATTTTCACGTTTTTTTTGGATTTCCCATCCGATTTTTTCGGATTTTTCACCCAAAAACTCTGAATTTTGCCTGAAAACGGGTATTGCCAAAAACCCAGCGTACATCGAAAAATCATTGGGACTTCTCTCATTGGCTTATATGCAACCTCGACAGGTCTGAGATGCTGGATTTTTAGATTCGGACTTTTCCATCCTCGGGGTTTAATAAATTCCGGAAAATTCGTGATTTTTTTAAAAGTACGATTTTATTATAAAAAATCATGAATTTTTCGTGATTTTTGCATTTGGAGTTCAGTATGAGACTTCACCCATGGGGCAAATCTTTTTGTGTATGCCCAGTGTAAGCAACCGATACAACCAGGGCAGACAGGAGCAGCTGTAGCTAAAGACTAGTAGAGTCACAACTCTATATCTCTCTCTCTCTCTCTCTCTCTACCAAATAGGTGCAGCAACCTTATTAAAGAGGAACTCCACAAAAATATAACTTGAGGTTTTTGAAAAGTAAGCATTTAAATTTAAAGCAACTTTGCAATATACATCAATTAAAAAATATGCAGACTTTTCATGATTTTTAATGGTTTGCAAAAGTTCCCTAAGCCAACCCTTCTGCTCTCCTGCTGATCTGTCTGACTACTTTGCTGAGCTGGCTGGCTACTTTTACTTTGTATCAAAAGCCATCTGTTCTTAGCCTGCATCCTCCAAACCCCACAATTCCCTGCACACGGGATTTCAAAATGCAGAATCATTCTCACTGCTAGCCAATATATTTCCACTAACCCCATCACATTTTGCTGGTACGGAGGAAGAGATCAGTTTTAAGGAGTTGCTTTGATATGGTTAGGTGTAGGCCAACTAGCTAACAAGATATGAGGAGACATACAAAACTGGCTCTGGTGTTTTAGCAAGGTTTGGGGGTGCTCATCCTACACTCTTTCCTTCCTGGTCTCCAATAATTTAGAGTCAACTGAAGCGGCAGTGTGCACAAATAGGTCTGCTTCAGTGAGACTTCTGGGAAATTATGTCACAGCTTGGTCCTTATTCTAACCCATCGGGGAACTGTTTTCCTTTTGACCACTGTGTGTGTACCAGTGGAGACGACTTTATTGTGTATGATGTGAACTACAAAATGTCGCATTTATGCATGTCTGTGAATCAGTCTTTCAAGTAAATTTACATTACTATTGTGCTGTTTGGAGGTTATCTTTATCCAATGTATTCAGTGGCCAATTAAATTAATTCTTTTATCATACAGGTATGGGATCTTTCTCTGCAATAATAAAACAATACCTTGTACTTGACCCCAAGATGTAACCTTTGAGTTAACTTTTAGTATGATGTAGAGAGATATACTCTTTTGGTTTTCTTTTTTTATCATCTGTGTTTTTTTTTAGTAATTTAGCTTTTTATTCAGCAGCTCTTCAGTTTGTAATTTCGTCAGTCTGGTTGCTGGGGACCAAATTACCCTAGCAACCATGCACTGATTTGAATAAGAAACTGGAATATGAATAGGAGAGGTCTGAATAGAAAGATGAACAATAAAAAGTAGCAATAACAATACCCATGTATAGCCTTAAAGAGCATTGGTTTTTAGATGGGGTCAGTGACCTCCCCATTTGAAAACTGGAAATAGTCAGAAGAAAAAGATAGATGATTTAACAATTATAAAAATAAATGACTAAGTCCATTTGAAAAGTTTCTTAGAATTATTCTATAACATACTAAAATTTAATTTTAAGGTAAACAATCCTTATTTGAGGCAAAACAATCCTATTGGGTTTATTTAATGTTTAAAATATTTTTAGCAGATTTAAGGTATTGGGATTCAAATTACAGAAAATCCCATATCCGGAAAACCCCAGGCCCTGAGCATTATCGATAACAGGTCCCATACCTGTACCTGAATCCACTTCCTATTCTGGTTTTATTTATTCAAATGTCTTTATCTGTTCTTCCTTTATTTAACTTCATTTCATTGAATGCATTATCTTGAAAACTGCATTTCTGAACTCCTAGGAGACTATTATAAATTTGCTGCTCGTATTCTAGCCTCTCTTTGCCAAAACAAATCTAATTGCTGATTGGTTGCTATGGGTTACTTGCCTGATGCTAAGAAAGGGAGACTTTTTACTAGAGACAAGCAGTATGGCAAGCTGAATTTTTCCCGAAGTGGAGAAAGTATTGCTATAACAGTGACAGTAACCCCCCTTTTACTTTTAAGGCTATCCTAGTAGCAAGAGGGACAGAACAGGTAATTGCACAGCAGCAATACACTATTCACTACAAGAAAAGAACAGGGTCAGTCATTAACCACCCAAGATAGCATTAAGGTACTTTACCTACACTTACTTTTTTATTGTGGCAACCGATCAATGCTAATGGTTACCTAGTGCTTTCTGCAGCCTAGGGTTGGGGCAGACAAACAGATTTGGGGAGATTTAGTCGCCTGACGACTAATTGCCTCTTCTGCGTGGTAACAATCTCCCCGAACTGCTTTCCGTCTGCCTTCCGTCTGCTTGAATGAAGAATAGCCTGTGCTAATACACTCGCATCGCTTCGATTTCCGACTTTGGAAATCGAGGCGCCGTGAATGCATTGTCGCCACACAGAAGAGGCGATTAGTTGCCAGTAGGGATGCACCGAATCCCCTTTTTTGGATTCAGCCGAACCCCCGAATCCAAAAAATATTCGGGGGTTCGGCCGAATCCTAATTTGCATATGCATATGCAAATTAGGGGTGGGAAGAGGAAACCTTTTTTTTACTTCCTTGTTTTCTGACAAAAAGTCACGCAATATCCTTCCCCGCCACTAATTTGCATATGCAAATTAGGATTCGGTTCGGCTTGGCAGAAGGATTCGGCCGAATCCGAATCCTGCTGAAAAGGCCGAATCCCGAACCGAATCCTGGATTGGGTGCATCCCTAGTTGCCAGGCGACTAAAGCTCTCTGAATCTGCTCGTCTGCCCCAACCCTCAAAGGAAAAGAAGCACCAGGTAATAACCCATTATAATGTGAAATGATAGAATGTAACAATAAAAAGAATAAGTGGAAGATAAAAAAATAACTTTGAAAAGATACAAATAACAATACCGTGGGTAATGTTGACAGTTAATGTTCTCCTACTACAATTGTTTTAACCATATGTATCAAATGTGACATTTGTTAAATATCAGTAAAACTGTGACAAGAATAAATATTTATCTTCATTGCTCAGTGTTGCTGCCGGCTCCCCTAGGTACAAACCCACACACAGAACCGCAAAGCAAACATATGTGATAACACTTAAGCATACAGATCCTAAAGGGGAACAAGTCAATGTGCCATTTAGGGTTTCCAAAAGAGAAAAACGCTATCACTTTAATTTTTTTCTACGCTCTTTCCGTCTTCTAAACATTTCTGCATCCACATAATTTAGCTTTTATATACTATGAAAGAGAAAACGAGTGCATCGTTAAAGTGAAACTGCTCCTTCTTAAATATATATACAGGTATGGGATCAGTTATCGGGAAACCTGGTATCCAGAAAGCTCTGAATTACGGAAAAAGGTTGTCTCCCATTTTGTCACAATAATCTAAAGTTACATTTTTTTTTTATTTTTCTCTGTAACAATAAAACAGTAGCTTGTACTTGGTCCGAACTAAAATATAATTAATCCTTATTGGAAGCAAAACCAGCCTATTGGGTTTATTTAATATTTACATGATTTTCTAGTAGATTTAAGGTAAGATCCAACTTACAGAAATATCTGTTATCCAGGAAAACTCCAGGTCTGAGCATTCTGTATAACAGGTCCCATACTTGTATTTAAATTGTGCACAATCTGATTCTGAGCAAATATAATTTTAATGTTATCAAACAAACGTAGCCACCGAACATGCACAGAAATGTGATAACATAATTAATAATCTCATAAAGAGACTTTGTAAAATACAGAGAATTCTAATACTATTTCAATATTTCTCTGATTAATAGAAGCAGATAATGACATTTTATTACACTTTTTCTCAATTTAGTAAAACTTCCTATAAAAAGAAAAACTCCAGTCACCATTGAGTTTTAAGGGATTAAATCGGGGACCTTGCTTCATGGTGCTGAACAAATCAGCAGAGGGAATGTAATGTATCTTTCCTCCTGTAAGGAATATAACCTGTAGGTTAACCAAGTAGAGTAATACTGCTGTTAATAACAATTAATATCAGAAACAGTCAACGCAAGCCCTCCAGTTGAATTCTTATAGTCAGCTATTGGCTAGAGGCTTTCAGAAGGTTCATTTGATTAATATAATAAAAATGCACCCATCATCCCCTGTAGCTGTTTGTACTGTACCGCACTGTATCTAAATACTCATAATGCTCATTACACAGATGCTATTTATTTGGGCCTACTTACTTTATATTATATTATATGAGTGCTATTAAATCAAAATAGAATCCATGTTGTATTGTATTATCATCATACAATATTACTATGAAAATGTAATTTTAACTACATTGTTGTTTATATCATCCTTTAAGCTATAAACTTGGAATATTTATGCATAAAATAAATAATTCTATTCTAAATATCCTATTTATTTAAAATGGGAATTTAGCACTAGAGAGCCTACTTCTAATTACAAAGAGGAGCCTTATTGCAGTTTGGGGTACACCTAAAGGCACACAATGGCATCATAGGGTATAACCAGGGTACCCGGCATTACTAAAAAAAGAATAAAATTCAGTTACAAAAAGAAAATTTTGGAACCATATTAAGCACATTGTTGATGTTTGGAAAAAGTTTTTTTTTTTGCATGAAATCTGGAATATTTACAGGTAAAATAAGATTCCATGAAATAGCGTAAATGTAAAATAATTCAGGGAAGCTTCTAAGAACGGCACATTCTGCACAATGCTTTTTTTTTTCTTTTGTTGCTGCCGCCCAAATATCTCTAAAGGAGCCCCCTGTTCCTTGCACAAAGTGCCTAATTTCGAAATCTCACGCATGGCGGAACTTCAAAGCCAACAGGTGTGAAAGCAACAAAGAAGACGAAATCCTGGGAATGGGAAACCAAATCCAATAAGGGAGGTAAATTAGAGAATGGCACCTACCGAGTACTGCTGCATGGGGTCGCTTATGTACAGCATCTTACTCTTCCTGGAATACAAGTGCTATAGGGAAATGTCCCACCTGAGAAGTCATGGGGGTCACAGGGTTTGTAGATGAAGTGGAAAAGAAAGTAGGCATGTAGATAGAGCAACAGCACCCAACAAAGTGCATGAGGCTCAGAGGATGCTGTGGTACATGTAAGCACTATGTTGTTGTTTTTTTTCCTTCTTTTTTTCCCATCACCCTTGGTTCTGTCAACTAGCTGCATCCAACAACAAACATGGCTCCTCCCCTTTTCTTTTCCTCATGACTATTCATTAAACAACGAGGCAGGCCCAGGCTTGCCCAGTGATGTATTGGACTGCACCAAGTATCCCACAGAGGGGAAGACAGGGGTCCGTATTTATTATTGAACTTAATGTGTTTTAATTAGCTAATGCTGGATTCTGGCAATCAGATAGCTTCTCGGCTATAGCTGAAATGCAATAAGAGCTGCACTGGCACCAGAGCAATTAAATAGTATAGCTGTGCCATTATTGCTAATGGCATGAGCAGATGTACGGAGCTGTTTGCGCCTCACTTTTTTTGTAGGTAATAACCTGAACAGGTTTCAGATCATAGCCAAAATAAAGGTGTAAGATAAAGGCAATATGGGAGGAAGAATTTGTGGTGCATAGATACATGTGCTTAATTTTTTCCCTGGCACCTTTGCCAATCCTTTAATGTATGCATTATGAATTAGGCAACAGGGAAAACATTTGTATTGAATTGAGGTTCAGGTTCAGTATAACCAGTGAAAGCCACATATCTATTACACAGATTATAAACTGCCTAGCTTTTATTGTGCCGGTGTATTCCCCTATGATGCCAATAATGATAGCATGCAGCAAGTCACCTACAGACACACTAACAGGAGAAGCCGCAGTCTCACAGATTTTTCCTGCTCAACAGAATCCATTCAAGGTAAATGGACTTGAAACAGCAAGTACTACGTAAAACTAGTCACTAGGGAGCCACCGGATCCAGAACTTTTTGCACAGTTCAAATTTGTCCGAAAAACAATGGTTCAGCCAAAAGTACACATGCCCATTTTTCTGCATCTATTCACTCTATCCCCCAAAGCCAATGCAAAGTGATGTTATTGTATACATTAAATTACATTGTTGGAGGGTTAGCCACTCTGTTCCTGCCTTTGTTCCTAGATCTAGACCATATCACCAGGGTGATTATCTAGCTAGATAGGTAAGTACCTTTAGTTTCTATTTAGTGAAGTGGAATGTTAACCTGGCTCAGAAGCTTATATTGTGGGAAGCATGATAGGTACAGATCTTTTCAGTCCCATGAACACAGTACCCTACAATATACATGGCCAGGCCGTAAATGGCAAGTTGTGGACAGAACAATTTACCAAAGGCAAAAGCCATATTATTGTTAATATTTTATTTCTCACACCATGGGAAAAAGTTGTCAAAGATAAACAGGAGGGAGATCTTGGTCATATAAGGCAAAGTCAGGACAGGATATAGGCTCTTTGCTGTGGAAGAAGGAAATAATATATTTTTCAGCCTTTTGGCTAAGATCAGGTGTAGTATCTGTTCGCTGTACTTATTTGGCCCCTTCACTTGCTGAGGCAGAGAGGCACTTGATCCTCTGGCCATGGGCTGGCAGCTAAATTGAGCCCAAGATCGCCCCAGGACTTAAAACCCCTGGGGAGCTGGACACGGTGATGAAAGGACACTGTTGCATTGGGACTTTGCACCAGGCACTTTTTAACTGCACCTGCTCTTAAACCCCACATCTTTTTACACTTTATTTTGCACTTTTTGTAATCAGTGCACTGGCCTCCTGGGTCAAAGCACGGATCTGGGGGGGGAGTCAATTAGACTCCTCCCCCCCTAAATCCTGGCCCTACAAGGGCGCACCCAGTCGTTGGGACTTTAGAGGTCCCCTGGTTATCCTGCCCCCTTATAAGCCTTTTGGCTGCAGGGGGAAAGACAAAGAGACCCCCTAGCATTACAGCAAAGGACCCTTTCCCTCCGTCTGTGCCTTTTGTGCCGTAGGAGTCGGGGATACAGTAGCCTCAGTGGACTACCCTTTGCCTCAACGACAGACTCTGGATCTTTTTGTGCCTGTTAGACAGGGACCCAGGAATTTTTACTCTAGTCATGCACCTTTTGCACTTTTGTTTGCACTTCTGCACTGGGTGAGAAGCACATGGGGCTATAAACATAAACATTTGTAATGAACCATGAAAATAATGGACATTTTTAAAAATCTCAGGTTGTGGAGTAAATTTGCCTGGCACCTCATTCAATGTGGCCATATTATCTCGAGCCCAGACACATTATGACTGACTCTTGACTGTGAGTACAGCCTCCTTCACAATTATTGAGTGCGTCTTCTCCTGTCCTCCCCTTCGGCTGAACGGAAGAAAGTGCAACGCTGGGGAACGCAGTACAAAATGGCCGTGTGTGAGAGCTGAGAAAAATGCCTTCCAAGCTTAATAATATAATCAGCCAGAATGTGAGCTGCAACCAAAGGCTTGCTATATAATTAGTATTCTACTCTCCACCTGATCCCTCTGTCTTGTGTTTGCCAACAGCGCAAAGAAAGCCTGAGCAAGTAAGAGAGCAGAGCAATGAAAATTTCCAAGAGCCATTCTGCACTTTCTCATTGACATGACAAGTAACTTGGGTTTTATGACAACTTTAGGATTAGGAAGCTCAACCATTCAAACATTCCACTAATGACTATTTGGACCTAAAAGTAGGATGCAGGGAGATGCAGGAACAAATGCCTGTGTGTCCCTTATAAGGACCTTTTGACTCCAGACATGTCCAGTTTTCACACACCCAGTTGCAGGTCTGCAGTGCAACCACTAGTGTAAATGTCATGTAAACTTTTGGCCTATGTCCCCTTTCTTTCCTCCCAAAAGCCAAGTCCCAAACAACCAGCAGTTTCGAAATCTCAACCCTTTTACTCCTCTATATGCTTTAACACCTGTGAAATACTACTATTGCCCAATGTTTTGCACGTGGGGTCTACGGTAGGGTTGCCACCCGGTCGGTATTTTACCGGCCTAGCCGGGGCCGGTATTACAAATTTACTGGGAATGTAGCTGCCGGTAAATTTGTAATACGATTAAAAAGAGCCCTCGGCCTGCCCCGAATCCCCTTGAACTTAGCTTTTCTTTTGGTGTCCGTCGCAGCCCTGCCCCCTTTGACTTCACAGCCCACCCATTTTGACGTCACGGCCTGCCCCTTTGTGTCCCCGCCCCCTACCAGCCGGTAAAGAATTTTTAAAAAGGTGGCAAACCTAGTCTACGGTTGCAACTGCAACCCTTTAAAACCGAACAATATGGGGGTATATTTATCAAAGTGTGAAGTCTGAGATCACCACAGTATGCTAGAGTGAAAGTCCGCCACTCTACATTAATTTCTATAGGATTTTTAAAAGAGTATTTATCATGGGTGTAAGTGAAAGTTCACCCTTTGATAAATACATCTTTAAAAATGCCATAGAAATGGATGGAAAGAGGCGGTATTTCACTGTAGCAGACGGGGCGACCGCTTAGCATCCATCGCTACACTTTGCCAGGCTCTAATGCGCTCATACTAAGCTAATTAACTAAAATGCGTATTGGTGTCACGTTGGTGACTTTTCTCTAGCATTATTTCGGCAATGCGAGCATTTGATAGTGAAGATGCGCTAGCATTCATTTCTGCCTAGCGAAACTTCACTAGGGATCTTGCGCTCAGGTCAATTTGCATAGGGCAGGAAATTAAAAGTTGTATGGACGTCTTTATGTTAAATGTTGGTGCATATACTTACAAATTACACTTTTTAAAACACATATCCAGAGAACCTTTATACAAACAATAGAGTTATTCTAATGCCCCACACATGTGGCCACTGTAAAATTAACGTTCCCTATATTTGCAAATGTATGGGGAAAACCGTTCTCCCAGAAAAAGTTTAAGTTAGGACTTTTGCAGGGGGGCCGGGCTAATCAAGTAAGTGAAGCATGGCCGCCCCCCCTTAGACAATAAACCCTGGCAAGCAATTTTTTTAAAAAATTGGGGGGATATGGCCAATTTTTTTTAAAATTTTTGGGGGGCCCCTGATCACCAATGGCTTTTTATAACTTGGGGGGGGCAAATGTTTTTTTTAAAAAAAAAATAACTTTTATGGGGGCAAATGTTTTTTTTAACTTATAGGGGGGCCCTGATCACCAATTATTTTTTTTTAACTTGTAGGGGGGCCCTGATCACCAATTATTTTTTTTAAGTTGTAGGGGGGCCCTGATCACCTATTATTTTTTAACTTGTAGGGGGGACCTGATCAACAATTGTCTTTTTTTTAACTTGTAGGGGGGACCCTGATCACCAATTATTTTTTTTTTAACTTAAAGGGGGGCCCTGATCACCAATTATTTTTTTTTAACTTGTAGGGGGGGTCCTGATCACCAATTTTTTTTTAACTTGTAGGGGGGCCCTGACCACCAATTTTTTGTAAAAAAAATAAATTTATCGGGGGGGCCCTGGCACCACAGTTTTTTTAAATTTATAAGGGGGCCTGACGATCAATAGCTTTTTATAACGTGTGTGGGGGGGTTACCTTTTTTAGTACTGACGTCTATGTGGTCTTTTAACTGTAGTGTGGAGTGGGCAGGATCTGGGGTGGGGCTTGGGGGCCGGGGTGGGCGGGGACCAGGGGGTCCTGAACACTTTGTTGTACGGGGCCCCGTGATTTCTAATGGCGGACCTGCCTAGCATGATCCTAAGGTAAATAACAAAACAGGACTGTGTGTGTGTGTGTATGTACAATATAAGGTACATATTTTATGTGATTTAATGCCAGTTCTGCAAGTTTCAGCATATTCAGCATATTCCTTCATTTGAAAACTATTCCAGCATTACCTCTTAATATATGTCCCTGCCAAAATGGTTCATGCTCGGACAGGGCTCTTCTCCCGCTGTTTTGCCTTTTGTGGTCTTAAAATTCATATTTTAAAAAGTCCCATGAAATACCTGTAACTTATGAAGTTCATTTTGCCACTTTGAGTTAGTAACAGATACACAGAGAGGGCAGACATGTATGAGCCTATGTCTGCAGGGTTAACAAAATGATTAAACAAAAAAAATAGAAAAGGAATTTAGAATCTCCTCCCCAGCTTAAGGGCTTTATGCCCCTGTTCATATAATATCCATTATCTATGTCTATAAAAGTACAGTGTGCACATGCTGCCAGTTAAACATATATTATATTTAAAATGATCTTTAGGCTAATAGCACACTGGTGTGATTTCAGCATGGTAGTTCTCAAGTATGCGATTTTGCGACAAATCTGGTATGATGATGAATTTGTGGAGTGGAAGGGAGAATAAATACGCCAGCAAAAAATACAACCCATGTGCCTTTAGCCTTATGCAGAACCACAAATGTACTTATGCAGTGCTTGTAAAACATAGATAATAGTTCTAAAAGAGACTGTGGGATAGCAAATATAGTAGGAAGAGATGGTGCCTATAATAGCAGTGGGGATTATAGCCTCTGAGAAGGGAGTGTGGCTGTGGAATAGCAGTTGTAGTAGGGAGAGAGGGTTCCTATAGTAGCAGTGCGAGAATAGTCTCTGGGAAGGGAGTGTGACTGTTGGATAGCAGGTATAGTAGGGAGAGATGGTACCTACAGTAACAGTGGGATAATAGTCTCTGGGAAGGGAATGTGGCTGTGGAATAGCAGGTATAGTAAGAAGAGACAGTGCCTATAGTAGCAGTGGTATAATAGTCTCTGGGAAGGGACTGTGGCTGTGGAATAGCAGGTATAGTAGGGAGAGATGGAGCCTATAGTAACAGTGGGATAATAGTCTCTGGGACGGGACTGTGGCTGTGGAATAGCAGGTATAGTAGGGAGAGATGGTGCCTATAGTAACAGTGGGATAACAGTCTCTGGGAAGGGAGTGTGACTGTGGGATAGCAGTTGTAGTAGGGAGAGAGGGTTCCTATAGTAGCAGTGCGATAATAGTCTCTGGGAAGGGAGTGTGACTGTTGGATAGCAGGTATAGTAGGGAGAGATGGTGCCTACAGTAACAGTGGGATAATAGTCTCTGGGAAGGTAATGTGGCTGTGGAATATCAGGTATAGTAAGAAGAGATAGTGCCTATAGTAGCAGTGGTATAATAGTCTCTGGGAAGGGACTGTGGCTGTGGAATAGCAGGTATAGTAGGGAGAGATGGAGCCTATAGTAACAGTGGGATAATAGTCTCTGGGAAGGGACTGTGGCTGTGGAATAGCAGGTATAGTAGGGAGAGATGGTGCCTATAGTAACAGTGGATAATAGTCTCTGGGAAGGGAGTGTGACTGTGGGATAGCAGTTGTAGTAGGGAGAGAGGGTTCCTGTAGTAGCAGTGCGATAATAGTCTCTGGGAAGGGAGTGTGACTGTTGGATAGCAGGTATAGTAGGGAGAGATGGTGCCTACAGTAACAGTGGGATAATAGTCTCTGGGAAGGGAATGTGGCTGTGGAATAGCAGGTATAGTAAGAAGAGATAGTGCCTATAGTAGCAGTGGTATAATAGTCTCTGGGAAGGGACTGTGGCTGTGGAATAGCAGGTATAGTAGGGAGAGATGGAGCCTATAGTAACAGTGGGATAATAGTCTCTGGGAAGGGACTGTGGCTGTGGAATAGCAGGTATAGTAGGGAGAGATGGTGCCTATAGTAACAGTGGGATAATAGTCTTTGGGAAGGGAGTGTGACTGTGGGATAGCAGGTATAGTAGGGAGAGATGGTGCCTATAGTAACAGTGGGATAATAGTCTCTGGGAAGGGAATGTGACTGTGGGATAGCAGGTATAGTAGGGAGAGATGGTGCCTATAGTAGCAGTGGGATAATAGTCTCTGGGAAGGGAGTGTGACTGTGGGATAGCAGGTATAGTAGGAGAGATGGTGCCTATAGTAGCAGTGGGATAATAGTCTCTGGGAAGGGAGTGTGACTGTGGGATAGCAGGTATAGTAGGGAGAGATGGTGTCTATAGTAACAGTGGATAATAGTCTCTGGGAAGGGACTGTGACTGTGGGATAGCAGGTATAGTAGGGAGAGGTGGTTCCTAGAGTAGCAGTGGGGACAGAAAGTGTGAAGAAAGTGTGGCTGTAAGACAGCAAGTAAATAAAGATTAGAATAAGCACTTGCTATCCAACCTGTGGCCCTTCAGTGTTTGCTGAAGTAAAACTACCACACCAGTCCAGAAGTGAATGGATTGTCAATTGCCACCACCATCCCTAAAGAACTATGCCACTGATTTCCTAATTTCCTCTAATTATCAACCACTAATGCATTAGTGACAAATAATGCCCCCAAGCAGGCATGGCCTGAAAAATAATGGTTTGGTTGATGCAGTTCAGTATGAACCATAAGACACTGATAAACAAAGAAGATATTACATTATTTGCAGCAATTAAAATGATTATTCAACTTTTAGTATGATGTAGAGAGTCATATTCTGTGACAATTTGCAATAGGTTTAAGTTTTTTTATTATCTGTGACATTATTTTGTAGCTTTTATTCAGTAGCTCTCCAGTTTGCAATTTTGCAATTTTTGGTTGCTAGGGCTCAAATTACCCTAGCAGTGATGCATTCATTTGAACAACAGACAGGAATATAAATAGATAATGGCCTAGAAAGATGATTAGAAATAGCAATAAAGTTTTTAGCCTTGCAAATTTGTTTTTTAGATGGTCATTGACCCAATTTGAATGCTGGAAAGAAGTCAGAAGAATGCAAATAATTTAAAGAAGCTGAAAAGAGGTTCAGAACTGACTATTTTATAACACACTAAGCGGCCTTTTTATTATGCTGTGTTAAACTAAATTTGCAAAAAAACTGTGTAAAAAGCTGTGTACAATAAATGTCGACTTTATCAAGGTGTGCTTTATTTTATGCCATGTGAACACCAGATTTGCTGCCATCATTTTACATTTCAGTAGACTTTGTAAGTAAGTTCCGGCGGAAGTTGCTCAAAGAAAAAGCGCATAAAAAATTATGCTGTTTTGTACACCACATAATAAATCTGTAAAAGTGACCCATCCCTTTAAAGTATTTCAAATAATAAATGTACTTGGCATATACTTTATGTATATCTTCTGCAACAAATCATGTCTATCTGCCCCTATAAAGCTTTAAAAGAGTTGCTGTGATGTTTGCAGCTTCTCTACACACACAAAGTGAATGTAAAATGTAAAGCAGCAGTTTCCAGTAGTCTGTGGACCCCTAGTGGACAGAGCACAACAGGCAATAATCTCACCAGTCAACTCTCTGAAATGGAAATACATCATTTTGAATATGTGTTATTTTTTAAAATGTGTAGTTAAGGTTTTTGTTAGGCCTGGGGGCATCATAATTAAGCGTGTTTGCAGAAAACAACTAGTTACAAGGACCCCTAAGATGTTTTCAATTATTAATTAAATGAAAATGATTCATTTTTGCTACATTCATTTTTTTGGGAAAGTGTTATTTTTGCATAGTCCTACCACTTTGAAAATGTTAAACATCCCCTTTAAAATTTAAGTTCTTAGAAGTTAAATGTGAAGTGTTTGGAAATCAATTTTCCCAGAAACTGACAACAGAGAATAAGGGTGTAAGTTATTGTGCACAGTCTGTAAAATTGCATATTTAAAGGGATACTTCCTTTAAATCAACTGCATAATATTTTCAAGACCTAATTTCCTGGACATTACTTCTAAGTAAACTCAAGTAGCACTGGCAGTTGCATTGCTGCCCTCTAAACCATGCAACCCAATTAACTAAGTGCTCCGTAGAGAGGTAACGATTAAGCTCTTTCCTCTATATATGCCAATGATGGCCAGTTAAGCCAATAACACCCCAATCTGACATTTTTTTGTAAACACAGATTCTTCTGGGGCATGCTGGTACACAAATTGCCATAGCAATTACCTCCAGGGTAATCAACTACTTAAACACTCACTCTGGATAGCATGAGACATTAAAGATATTGTTCATTATAAAAATAAAAACTGGGTAAATAGATAGGCTGTGCAAAATAAAAAATGTTCTAATACAGTTATTTAGCCAAAAATTTAATGAATAAAGGCTGGAGTGACCGGATGTCTAACAAAATAACAAGAACCACTACTTCCTGCTTAGCAGCTCTCTAGGTTTGCACTGATTGGTTACCACTCATTAACCAATCAGTGTTTTGGGGGGACTACGTGGGTCATAACTGTTGCTTTTGAATCTGAGCTGCATGCTGAGGATCAATTGCAAACTCACTAAACAATCCCATGTGGCCCAAACTATCCAACTCAGAGTTAGGGATCTGAAAAGCGTGAAGTTGGGTTCTGTTGTGTTATGTTAGACATCCAGTCACTCCAGCCTTTATACTTTACATTTTTGCCTAACTAACTATATAGAAACAAAAACTCCACAGGCAGACGGCACTTCTGGATGGATTTATTGGGAAAGAAGCTGCTGTATACCGCCTAACGCGTTTCGGGATTGTATCCCTTAATCATAGGCTTGATGATTAAGGGATACAATCCCGAAACGCGTTAGGCGGTATACAGCAGCTTCTTTCCCAATAAATACATCCAGAAGTGCCGTCTGCCTGTGGAGTTTTTGTTATACTTACAGTGGGGACACTGTCGACTGAGCACCAGGACGAGGGGAGTATCGGTGAGCTGGAGCGTTCTGATCTTTTGTTTCATTAACTATATAGAAACACTTTTTTTATTTTGCACAGCCTATCTATTTACCTAGCTTTTATTTTTACACTGAACTGTTCCTTTGAATGGACAGGGTTCGTCTTTGACTTCTTGCAAAGCATGACAGCAACAATGCGCGAATGCAATTATCAAAGCCAATGCTCAAGATTAATTACCATAGACTTTTTCCTCCCAAATTTCTTCATCTTACCCTTTATACATAATGTACTAAAAATAAATAATATATTAATAAGGCAGAGGAAGCAGATAGTTTACATGAATTACAACCCTTTATTTTGTTAGTGTGTTGTATAAAATATGCTTTCACTTACCATGATAGATTCATTCATGCTCCTCATTTGATAAACATCCATGTTGACGTCTGTTCGATTAGATGCTTCAGTATTGTTTGAATGGCTTGATTGTGGAAGCTCAAAATAGGTGCTGTCTGGCTCTCTAACGGAAGAATAAACAGCACATTATTTCGAGGCAGTGTTCACATGAAACATCTGTAATATCCATCCGGTGGATCTCAAACTATGGGGCTGCCAATTAGAGAGAGATTTTAGGAGCTCTCCTAGACAGGAAGGCCAATCTGAAGGCCATTTAGGATTTAATTTATGGTCCTAAACTTTCTTCAAACTACTGCTGAATGGCTAATACAGCAGCCTAAAGGGGGTCCTAACAATATCTCAAAAAAGGGCTTGTCCCAAACATTTATGAAAACCAGTGTGGTACATGCAATGCAGCAATAATGATACAATGTTTGAATGATTATTGGTTGTAAGGGAATACTGCTGCCACACAGGATTATAGTATGTTACTAGATGCAAAAGAAGCTCATTTAGACCTACTGGAATTGTTATTTTATAGTTATAACTCTTAACCACCACCTTTTATAGAATCTACAGTACTACCATAAAACTGCCAACCCCATTGATTTTGATAGATAAAACCATTAAATAATAGTTTCTTCAAAAATGTGAAATCGACACATTCCTATTACAGGTACTACAGTACAAGGAAGGTAAATTAGGCAAATACATGTAGTTTTGCCTACTAAAGTAAAATCTGTCTATTTACCAGGCTTGCATTGCACATTGCATAATGCCTTCTTGGACAACGAGGTCTAGCACTGATCCATGAGGTGCAGACATTATTGCTGCTACTAAGCTGTCTTCATTAAAGGGATACTGTCATGGGAAAAAATGTTTTTTTTAAAATGCATCAGTTAATAGTGCTGCTCCATCAGAATTCTGCACTGAAATCTAATTGTCAAAAGAGCAAACAGTTTTTTTTTAATTTAATTTTGAAATCTGACATGGGGCTAGTCATATTGTCAGTTTCCCAGCTGCCACAAGTCATGTAACTTCTGCTCTGATAAACTTCAGTCACTCTTTACTGCTGTACTGCAAGTTGGAGTGATAACATTCCTCCCTTCCCCCCCCCAGCAGCAATACAATAGAACAATAGAACAATGGGAAGGTAACCAGATAACAGCTCCCCAACACAAGATAACAGCTGCCTGGTAGATCTAAGAACAACACTCAATAGTAAAATCCAGGTCCCACTGCGACACATTCAGTTACATTGAGTAGGAGAAACAACAACCTACCAGAAAGCAGTTCCATCTTAAAGTGCTGGCTCTTTCTGAAATCACATGACCAGGCAAAATGACCTGAGATGACTGCCTACACATTAATACTACAACTTAAAAAAAAATACACTTGCTGGTTCAGGAATGAAATTTTATATTGTAGAGTGAATTATTTGCAGCGTAAACAGTGTAATTTAGAAATAAAAACGACATTATTAAAACAGAATCCCTTTAACAACAAAACTCTTGGGGATTATTACTATTCAGCATTAAATTGCCCCCTTTTAGTTATCATTCTAGTGCCAGTCTATAGTGGTCATCAGGATAGAGAGGATCAGACTGTGAGAGACCATGTTAGCATTTGTTACTTCATTGCACCTGGGTCTGTCCTTAGACAAAAATGGAATCATTCTGAGGGGGAAAAACTGTTTATGACTTTTATGATTGTGTCATATAACTTACAGGGTACTCCAGAGGTGCTCAAATGTAGTCCCTTCATCTGCTCCAGAAGACTGGGACATCTTTACAGAAGGAGATTCCGGCAAAGGGTATATCACTCTGAAAGCAAAAAAAACAAAAAATTTAACTATAATCAAAGCTATACAGTTCGCAATCTTTTGATTCATTTGATGACTTATTTGCAAAAAGTTTATTCTTTTGTTACATCATCCAGTATAAATCATGTTTATTTACTTTCTTATGTGCTATAAGGACATGGGCTATACTGTAACGGTAGGTATCAGTTTAGGAAAACAAAAAAAAAGGTAAAGGTCCTATATTTAGGGCACAGTGGGAATTATACATAGTCAGTAATACTGGTACAGAATCTATGTGAAGCAATGCCAGAGGAAATTAAATATATATTCACCTATTAATATTTCTATTAGACAAGTAGAAAGGGAAAAGGTACAGTAAGGTTACCAAGGCTTATGAATGTATCCCTGTCTTGAATTAATACTGATTGCTTGAAATGTGTTTGTTAACTGGAATTATCACCTGGTAAGGGGTCATCATCACAGAATTCCTGATATATAATTGTGTACTAATTCATTTATTCAACAGCCAAGACTGAAGAAAAGAAATGGTATGGAAGGGCAGGGTAAATCTCTTTTTTTGTCACCTAGCTTCTGCTTGGGTCATTGGTTGGACTGCCCTGCTATGGAACGAATGGGAAAGATATCTGAGGTCACTTATACCCAGTGTATTGTTCTAATGATAAATGTACCCCTACATACTTGCTGAACAAGGACAATATTGTAAGCCTTCCAGGGCAATCAAGTGGCTATAACATGAATATTATTATTCTATTACAGATCATTTTCTAAATTTGCATTCTCTTGTATTCTAGATTTGTGTTGTATGTTTGCTTTTCATTACCCCATATTTTCTTGCATAAAGGTAACATTTCATAAGCTCCAATTTTCCCAAATAAGCTTAAGTTTTCTCTTCCCCTCCTGGATCATTACTACAACATAATAGCAGAAGCAGCAGTTTATGTTTGATGTGATTGGTGTGTGTTTTACAAATGTATTCTGCATAGTGTTTTGAAATCCTTATCTTTTTAAATGTATTTATTTAAATTAGGGATGCACCGAACCCACTATTTTCCCTGAATCCTGCGCGAAAGATTTGGACGAATACAGAACCAAATCCTTATTTGCATATGCAAATTAGGGGTGGGAAGGGGAAAAATGTTTTACTTCCTTGTTTTGTGGCAAAAAGTCACGCAATTTCCCTGCCGCCCCTAATTTGCATATGACAATTAGAATTCGGATTTGGTTCGGCCTGGCAGAAGGATACGGCTGAATCTGAATCCTGATGAAAAAGGCCGAATCCTGGCCGAATCCCAAACTGAATCCTGGATTCGGTGCATCCCTAATTTAAATGTATACATTTGACTCTCCTAACACAAATAGCATTATCCAAGCAAATAAATAGTATTCTACATACCAGTCATACTGTTCTCATTACTTTGCTAGAACTTTTAACTGACTAAACAGTGGATTATTAACAGCGCAGTTGTTAGACAGTACCAGTGCACCATTGGGCATGTCACATAATTAACGGAGTGTGAACACAGCACTGTAAGAGTCAATTACAATAAAGTGTTACCACTTTCTTCAAGAGTCCTCAGCTCAGCTCAGACACCAGTAAAGCCTCTGGAGGACTTCAGTCAGCGGAAACCCAAATTAGAAGCTGTACTTCCCATCGTTAAGAAGTGTCAAGATAGACTTGCCTAGGCCTGCTCAGTTTTGGTCATCACAGGCTCAATATATCACTTTATTCTCTTCATAGCTTAATAAAAACAAGCACATTAGACCACCAAGAGGTTTCTGATGTGAGGTTTTCACCATACAAATTGGTATAATACTTTTGTGTTAAAGCTGTACAGGCTGGGTATACACACACTTTTATATCAAAGGCTGCATAAAGTATTCTCCCATTAAATTACTATAATGCAATTAGAAAGCGTAAATCCTGCAAGTAGCCACCTGTCTTATAACTTCCGCTGGAGATACATATGTGTGCTTAAATTTATATGAAACCAATAGTTGCCACTGAATTAGGAGTAATTATACTGACACATAAAGACCCCAAACTTAAAAAGGTGACAAGCAGAGGGTCCTGCTAATGAAAATGTACAGTCTAAAGGGGTAAGCATGGAAAGGTAGTCTTAGTCTTAGTCCATAAAGAGCTTCATTATTGATGTGCCAAAGAAGCATCAATAGGAGCATATAGAGATCTAGGGTACTCCATGCGTGTCATTAAATCACACGTATGGCCTGTAAAGATTAGCTACTGATCATTATATCTAAACAGATATGATTATCCAAAATTTTGGATTGGTTCTATGGCAATTCTGGAAAAGCTGTCTGTAAGAATGAATACCACTCATGCATAATTCACTACTTGTTTAAACTAACTGATATAATTAAATAAGGTGCTAAGCAGAGACAGCCTGAACCAAGGTGAAGTTTATTGGCCAAAAATGTTTCAAATTGGTTTGCCATTTTGGCTTGTAACCCCAAAATAATGGGATTGACACACGTGTATGTGAACAGCACGCATAAGTTCTTCTGGCAAGAAAGATACTGATGAGAATGATATAATTCTTCAATTTGCAGCCTGTATTAAATGACGAATGCAAGGTACTTTTAGACTGGTATATGCATTTCAAGAGAATCAATAAACACAGTATTACTCGGTTACTGCAGAGCCATAGCTAATACATGCATGTCATGACAGCACCTAGTGCTTCACACAAAGAAGCCAAGTTGTTCAACAGATGCTCAAAATACCAAAAAATATTAGCCTTTTAAGATTTTTTTTTACAAATATATTGTAGGATATCAGTTTATAATATCAGTTATTGTCAATATTAATTCACTTGTCCAAACAAGGAATAAGCATAGAAACTGCTTTGCCATAACTATGTTATAATTTCTTCTCTGTAGGAAACCTATTATTAACATGAAACACAGTGTACTGTGCTGCCACCATCAGAAATGTGTTGGCGCTGCTTGCATATTTATTTATTTCAGAATGGAACGCAATGCCTGCTCCGAATTTGGCAACAATAAATTCATGCAGGATGGGTGTTGGGAGGCACTTCCTCATCCCACCCCTAATTTGGGTATATGGTAATAAGGACGGTGGTAAGGACAGGGCTGCCTTGCACCCACCAGTGCTGCACCCTACATCTTTTACATACATGATTTTAATTCTGAGGTGGAGAACTCAGCAAGTTCCTGGGTGCAAGCGCTTACTTAAAAAGAATAAATGGGTGTAAAATATTATGCCCCTTTATGCTCCAGCCCTTGCATCTGTGGCCTTCACTAATGACCATTGTGTGTTCTGAAAAACTAACAGGCTGAATCTATTTAAAAGAGATAAGTTTCCCAAAGTAACAATTACTATCATACTGAAAGAGGATATTAACCATAACTATACAATTAACTTTTGGTATGAGTGAGACAATTTGCAACTGATCTTCCTTTTTTATTTTTTTGTGGATTATTTTTTTTTATAGTTATTTTAAATGTTGTCCTGTAATGCTCCTTTTGGGAATTCAAATTGCTTTCAGTGGCTAGGATAAGTGCGATCACTGCAACCAAAAAACTGCAAAAAAAATTGTATAACAGGCTTGAAAAGAAACATAAAAAAAAGAATACAAGTAGTCTAAATACAAAGATTAAAAATCTTGCCAAAGAAAGAATCTAAAATGGTATGAAACATTGTTACACAACTGGCCTTAAAATGCAAACATTGAATTAATGTTACAACTTTCTCTATTGTGCATAATGTGTTATTGATCTATTAGTAACCCCAGATTTTATGGGCAGCATGGCCAATTGCAACAATACTCCTGGGTATGCATGATAACTTAGGGTGGTAGTTGCTATAGATCACTCTGGACAGTGTCGGATTGGCCCACCGGGATACCAGGAAAACTCCCAGTGGGCCCAGGTGTTAGTGGGCCCTTTTGCTTCCAACCATTTGGCCAATTTGCTGGCCATTCTCTATTTGTTTATAGGAAAAATATCCATTATAATGGAAGAATATAGCAAGTAGATATTAAGAGAGGAGGAATAATAATTTGGAAAGTGGGCCCACAGTCTAAGGTTTTCTGATGGACCCACGATCTAAGGTTTTCTGGTTGGCCCTTGGCATCCCAGTCCGACTCTGGAACTGAAAATATAAGCAAATAAGGATATGAAAATGACCCTAGAAATGGTGCAGCATTCTGTAAAAGGGTGGGCAGGCCTGTGGAGTTGGTACATAAATCACTCGACTCAGACTCCCAAGTTTATGGTACCTCCAACTCTGACTCCTCTGTTTTTAATATACTAATGTAACACAACATACAGTAAAAGGCATTTCATCACTACCAAAGCATAGTAATTTTAAATCTATATGAACATAGGGGAAAATTCACTAAGATGCAAAGTTGCGCCAGGCGCAACTTCGCCGCACTTCGCCAGGCGTATTTTCGCCAGCTCTCCGCAAATTCACTAAAATCCAAAGTTGCGCGCAGGGGTAGCATAAGTTTTCGAAGTTACGCTAGCGTTTATTCGCCAGGCGAAGCGAAGTTTCGCTAGCGATGGTTCATTTGCATACGGCGCCAAATTCAAATTTCAATGGAGGAACACGTATTAGCACTACAAATGCCTAGAAAACCTTCAAATCAGCAAATAAAATTCTTATTTTGCCCTACACATGTGCCCACTGTCTTGGTAAGTTGCCATGAGTCAGGAAATGTAGGGGGGAAGGAGGGGAGCCCCAAAAATATTTTCGATCTTTTTCAGCCTATCACCCATCATGTAGAAAACACGCCAGCGTTTTTTGGGACTTAGAAAAAAATTTGGCTTTTTTTGAAACAATCCCTATATACTCTGTTGCGCTTCGCCAGGTCTGAGGTGGCGAAGGAAGTCTAGCGTAAAAGGTAGCGTTCAGTACACTGCGCAAGTTAGTGAATTTGCGTAGTTACGTCGCTAGCGAAAACTCGCCTGGCGTAAGGGTGCGAAGTAACACTAGCGAAATTACGCCAGCGTTCGTTAGTGAATTTGCGCAATAACGAAAAATGCCAAACGCTAGCGAATTAACGCTAGCGTTCGGCGCTTAGTGAATTTGCGCCATAGTGTCTGTGTTAGGGACCAAACCAAAGAATTACTGGCATGGAAGCTGATGACATCCAAGCCTGTTACTGCCAACACAAATGAGGATACTGTTCAAGTTTAGGTCAAAGTCTATAATGAAGCCAATGTGGCATTTTATTTATTAAAAAATTACAACATTTTTTTAAACGAAAACAAGACAAAAAATGTAAACAATAAGGTTATAACAGCTCAGTTGGACACTAGTGAAACACCTATGAACTGGGCTTTATTCTTATAGCAGAGAAGTACTTTATTATGACTATTATCTGTGAAATAGGACATTGTAACACTCTGTATTTTTATATCATTACAATTTATTAGAATTAGATCCTGTGATGTTCATGGCTGTTACAGGGGGCCCAGAAAATCCAGAAAATCTGCAGCATTAAATGACAAATTGGGATTCTAAAGAAAACAAGGTAATCATTTTATCCCAATGCTTTAATATTATGATCTGAGTTAAAAACAAAATCAGCAGTTACTTGTGTTGACCAGTTTTGTGGAACTAATATATTTCTGAAACCCCTTTTCATTTGTTTTTTGAGGTCATTTAAGGACTGATGTCTAAACAGACTGTTATTACTGCTCACAAGTTGTTTAAGTTAAAAGATCCCTGGTGAATGGTTACAACATTAATAAAGATAACAGATGTATTCATCCCTAAAGGAATTGAAAGGCAAGGGAATATTTAGAGCATCTGTGTATGTAGGCTTTCCCAGGTAACCATATGCCCCATGTAAGTCATGCATATGTTCCTGTAAGGAGGCTGGAACTTGAACAGAGAATCACAATATCCAGACTTCCAATGGGAAATAGTTTTATACACAGAGGGTAAAGACTTGTATGCCATGCCTAGATAATGTTGCTTGTAATTACCAGTTGTCATTAGCATACTCTCCCAACTTGCTCCCATTTCTGCGTTATTTTTGTTAGCATCTTAAAGCCCCAGTAAAGCTAAATAAAAAAGTGTCTCCTTATTAAAAATAAATTTGTCCGAACTCCCAAACCCGAATCCCTATAATATACCAATAATTATTCTAGAAAAAAAATTGCATAATGACATAATCATGTGTCAATTCGAATCATGTGACTTTTTCATTCGACACTTGAATCATTTAACTTTTTCAAGTCGTCGCTGAAAAATAGCCCAAAACTATTGAGAATCCTGAAAGTGAAAAACATGTTACAACTGCTAATTGACTTCTACATAATTTGACAGGTTTTTGCTGAAGTATTTTCAGATTCGAAATTTTAGCAGCTTTGGAGTATACAGTATGTGCCAATATTGCAAATAAGCTCTGCTTCCAGGCCCATCTCGCTTTTGCATTGGAAAATGGGTTGTTACCCAGGAAACTACAGCCCAATGGACACTGGGCCAGATTCAGGTGCTTATTTTTAAAATACTGGCTTGGAAGCAAATGTTGGCTGCATAAAATCAGGTGCACTGACAGAGCCTCGTGTATGTTGGCAGTCCACATAGGGACTACCAAATGGCCAAACACAGCACTTATGTTGCCTCACCCAAGAACGTTTTTCAACCATGCGTTGCTCTATGCATCTGAATGTTGATCATGGGTAAAAAAGGTTGGGGAACCCTGTTCTATATAAATGAAGGTACATCTAAAATGTCAAGTTGCTGACACCAGCATTCTATATTGATTATAGGTCTCCGGCATGGCTTCTAATACCCCTTTCAATATTAGTATTGGTACACGAAACACTGTGTGCTTGTACTACTGCATCAAAGAGCAAAAACAATAGCGAGTGCACAGAAAATTGTGCATACATTGACACAATTCAGTATTTGCTCAGATCTACCCATGAAATGGTGTATACAGTTTTCAAAGAAGTGAACGCCATTATTTTTGTGCACGTAGCCTATAAAAAGCAGAATAGGAAACTCTGGGTGCACTGTTGTTTTGAACGACACTATCCAGCTAATGCACCATTATGTGATAGAGGCAGAACTCACTTTCCCACACTCTCTGCACTCTCCATACAAATCTCCACAGATCACATTCCTCCACCAGAAACTCACAAAATATACCAGTTAAAAATGTTGTTTCAAAATACAATGTTATTATATTCAAGTTAAAAATGCCGTTTCAAAATACAATGTTATGATGAAGTATTTGATTGTATAATAAAAGCAATTCAAGTGGCCTGGGAAAACTGCTCTTACAAATGGTGCTTAAAGATATTATCACGGGTACATGTGTCACATGACCAGCCAAAAAACGTGTGCAGTTATACCGCCCTATTTGTAATATATTTATAGTTTATCATCTTTAAATGGCTGAAAAATATGAAAAAGCCTGCACAAAAGCTCGCAGAGCAGAAAGGTCCAAACAGTAGAAGTTTAGTTTCATTTTTAGTCGTATTTCTTTATACACATGAAAACACATTTTATGAAGATATCTGGCTCCTCCTTCAGCATAAAAAGAGTAACAGTATTCTCTTGCTTGTCTAGTGAGGTGCCTTGAGTCTCACCCTACAGATGGATTTGACTCCCTCAACCAAATGGGTTAGGTACAAGTGCGCTTTCTTGCCATTTTTAAGAGTGAAAACAGTTTCCTCTGCAAGATATAGAAAACACATGACTAGCAATAGCCAATTAGATTGTGAGACTTTCTGCTTTGTTTTATCACACTACAGCAAGACGATGTCTCAAATGATACGTATTTGGATGTGGGTATATGTTGTATATACTTAGCAAACAGTAAAAGCATTCAGAGGAGCAATATGTAGCATTTAGGCACCGAACCAGTGACTCCCTTGTGTATACAAGTGTTGTGTAAATGCCCTTCCTCGTGTTAAAATCATTGTGCAAAGTGAAAGCATCACGTTTTGTTTACAGACACGGGGACACCCATGGGTGAGCCTCCTAAACGTTATGGAAGTGCTTCAAAGTCTTACCTATGATGCCAAATCTACTTAAGATCCAGAACACGTCCAAAGGATGAAGCGCACTTTTGGCACAGCTACCAAGCTCTAGAGGATATGAAATAATGAGTGCCAGAGTCACAGATCACGTGGGTCATTCATACTGAGAAGAAGTCAGATCTGTTAAGGACGTGTTGGGTGTTCTTTTCCACCTTTAGTTGCTATAAATACTGTAAAGCAAAATATGCTGCTGTATGCAGAATAAGCTACTATAAGTCAGCACACTGCAATGGAAATGAAAAGTGGCTTCATAATAAAGTGAATATTCAGCAGAGTGAAGGCAAGATGTAAAATTACCACAAAACATAAATGTAATAATCCACTGCTTAACCCCCCAGAGGGAGCTGCATTCCAGTGTACAGTCGATTGGCCCTGCCCCTGGCCATTTGCGAGCAACAGATTAAAGATTTTTACTTACACAACAATTGAGCAGAAATGTTCTATCCTTCTTGGACTTTAATTGATGAAACAGCTATATTTAAAAAATAAATGGCTGGATAAAAGTAAATTACAAACACCAGTGAATCTCTTGCGTTAAATATTTAGGACCTAAGTGTTTAAGTTGGGCACAGATGAGAAACTTTCAAGCACCACATAGAAAAGTTGTAGAAAAGTCACCAGAAATGGCAGGCATTGCCCCATTTGGGTGTAGCCAATCTGCAGACAAATGGGTAAGTGGGAAATAAGACTCCTTATCTATGCATGCAGCATTCCCACAAAAATGAATTGCCATATTCCTGGTACAGGTCTCCACTGGAAATTGGATAGACTATGCAATAGATTGTACTGGGAGAGAGTGGTGGAGCAATGCAATAGCTTGTTGCAATCTATACTACTCCGAGTGCCTTGCCAATTATCCATAGGATTCCAGCTCAACACTACTGAATGCAAAAGCTTCCATTATTGCTTTTATTTGGTTCAGATGGCACACCAGTGATTATTTTCTGTGGGATACCCTACTGATATGTGTTTCACCCTGGAGTTAGCTAGCTGTATCACATAGTGCCATCCTGGTCTAACTGCTCATAACTGTAACGCCCACCGCACTCACCAGATATTCTTACAATACCAAGCCAAAGTCTCAGCAACTATGATATTATAGATATCGGGGAATATGAATTAAAGCAAAGTATATACCTACTTAATATCCATATAAAAATACAGGATTACATATACATATAAATATATATATATATATATATATATATATATATATATATGTGCCACACTACACTCAGTCTTTAGAACGCTGACTTCTAAGGGGCACGTTTACTAAGGGTCGAATATCGAGGGTTAATTAACCCTCGATATTCGACCATCGAAGTAAAATCCTTCGACTTCGAATAGCAATGTCAAAGGATTTACCGCATTTAGTTCGATGGAACGATCAAAGGAAAAATCGTTCGATCGAACGATTAAATCCTTCGAATCAAACAATTCGAAGGATTTTAATCCATGATTTTCCTTCGATCAGAAATTGCTAGGAAAGCTTATGGGGAAGGTCCCTATTGGCTAACATTGGTGCTCGGTAGGTTTTAAGTGGCGAAGTAGGTAGTCAAAGTTTTTTTTAAAGAGACAGTACTTCGACTATCGAATGGTCGAAAAATTTTAATTCTAATCGTTCGATCCGAAGTCGTAGTTGAAGTAGCCAATCTGATGATCGAAGTAGCCCAAAAAAAACTTTGAAATTCTAAGTATTTTTCATTCTAATCCTTCACTCAAGCTAAGTAAATGTGCCCCTAAGTGTCTGAACTATACCCACCGGTCAACATAAGCAACTACCATGCATCCAGTTCAAGTCCAGAAGGGGACAGGGAGATCAATGTGGTTCTTGATGAGAGGTCCAGAGTAGCCTTGGCCTAATTTAGGCCAACATCTTAATTGTGAAAACAGCAGGAAGTGAAGGCAAGTTCCACTTTTTTATCTGCCGATGAACCATATAGTGTGCATTCGCATGCCCAACTGATAAGCCAATGGGTATCCACAGTACATGAACATTGGTCAGGATTGTCATCCCGTATGAAACTATATTATTGTTATGTCTATGATCAGCTTTACGAAGAAAGAATTCACCGGCACACAGGTATTGCTGGCAGGGTGAAACAACCCTTGCTAAAAGTTTAATAGTGCGACATGCAACGTTTTGGGGGCAACCCCTTTATCAAGCATGGGTTGCCCCCGAAACGTTGCATGTCGCACTATTAAACTTTTCTTCGTACTGTTGTGGGGTTGCCGAAGCCCTTTTCCCAGAGCACCAGGGTTAGTACTTTCTGGGTGTGCGTGAGCAGTTTGGAGTTCGTCTGCTATGATCAGCTTTAGGCATGAGTGTGAAAATTTCCAAATAATTATTTTTCGGACAGAAAACGAGTGTAAAATTAGAATACACAACATTTTGTCGGCAAATAAACTAATGTAAAATCTATTCTTCCTGCCACGTACAAGCAACCTCTGATACTCTCAGAACATGCCCCTAAAGCTACTAGAAAGGGTACTGACATGAATGCATTCTACAGTGTACAACACAATGATCAGTCTATTGTTAACCATGCATTACATTAAGACATTTAAAACAAACTCAATACTGGTTATAATAACATTTTCTCTACATTATTTCGGGTGTACAATGCCTGTAATTCAGGACAGACATGTCAATTTTCACATGGATGTCAATAAATGCCACTTCCTTAAAGTCTGAAAACTGCAGTCATCTTGCCTATAGCCCTTGTTTCCACCTAAAGCACGAGGCTGCAGATGAACCTTCCAATTTAATACTGACCACATGCAGTTAATTTTATTTTGTGCCTGTTAACTTCCCTAGCTTTACACACACGCACGGGTACTGCCTTATACACTTCAAAAAAACATGCAGATAGCACAATCACCCACGACAGGAATAACCATTATAAGTGAAAATAGCTGCAGCAGATAAACGTGTCTCTCTCTTACCCAAACTCCATGATGACTTTTGAAGGAAAGGCGTATTTTCCTTTAGCGAGTGTATTATTGCAACTATCTAGCCTGATTTCAGCGTGGTTATAATGCATGACAACATCAGATGTCACGTGGCTCCATTCAGTCTTAACAGTATTGTGGTTTTAAGGTCGTTTTAAAAGATTCTCACTTCCATGTTGTGTGTAGTTGCATCTATCACACACTGGCCTGATTAAAACATTGAAGGGTGAAGGGCATCCTAAAAATTGAAAAGTGGAGTTTTAACAAATATTTTGCAAAGGGCTGAGATAAATTTAACCATGAGTGGGACAGATAGCAAAGATAAGCCGAGCATTGATACATAAAACCACTGAAATATTAGACTGCATACACATAAACACCAAAATAAAACAATATTTTAAAAAAACTGTAAAGAAGAAATAGAATTATAAATGGGAGGAACATCAGTAATGACAGTACATAATTAATTAGCCATTATATAAAGCATAATACAAGTATTTAGATAATATAGACACTTGTTTAATTTGCCAAACAGTATAAATAATTGGCGTTCATAAATAAAATGCCTCTGCCAACTTATGTGGCCTTTTAAATGGCTCCTGGATTCCTCAATGGCTTGTAATATCACTACGAATGTAGTTAAGAGTTTAATATTTGACACACACATATTATATCTCCACAGAGAGTCCTGTCTGAACAACAACTGCCTGAACAACACCATTGTCACATTGCATTGTCATATGCTAGACTGTAACAGTAAGGCTCAGTGTACCCTTGTATTAAAAATAAATTGTTCCTTTGTTTTCAAAAGTATAAAAATTCTTCCATATGAAAGTACTTTCACCTAGGGGCCTCAAAGCTAAGGGCAGGGGGACCATCCATGAAGGTGGAATTTGGGAGACATTCTGAGATATACTCTGGGAACTACACCAGGATTACAGTTAATACAGGTTTGGGATCTGACATATGAAATGCTTGGGATAAGAATTTTCCAAACTGGATCACCATGCCTTGGAGCTACTAAAAATGTACATATTTAAATCAAACATTCAAACAAAACAAACGCATTGTTTTGCCATCAATATGGATTTATGCAGCTTAGTTACCATGAAATATAAGGTGCAATTTTACTATTACAGAGAAAAAATAAATCATTAAATCATTAAATAATAAAAATTGTTTGATTAAATTCCTTCATGAAAATAGACAGACTGCTGACAGAAGGATACTGAAGAGTAACTTAATTACAGTATTTCAGGAACAGGCACAGGATTTTTAATGTTTGCTATAGTTTCCTTTTAAATAGGACTAAGTAATACATCCCATACTGTTATCCTTAACCTAGTAATGAGATACTATGCCCCTGTTTCAATGCAAACGTGTCCAGGGTGGTTATTATTGTCCTATCAAAACTAGATAAAACAAGTAGGATGGGCAAGACTTATGCTTCTCCTATAAACAAAGAGCTGGCATTTTAAAGCCAAACATGCTCCTCCCCTGCCCAGGAGGCACAAATCTCTAAAGAATGGAAGTGTGGTTTTCAGTGTGCATGTTTGTCCTCCATTCTTGATTATCCAATTTTAATAGAATACAATAAAATGTATCAATATTTATATCCTGATCAGAAAATTATATATAAAAAATCTGTTCATTTAAGGAAGAGGAGAAGGGAAGGAGAGTAAAAAAAGAAAAGGAAGGAAGGTATATTTTATTGTACTGAATTCAAAAACAAAATAGCAATTTTAACAAAACCTTCAAAAAAGTACACCAAAATATGGTAACATTAAACAATTCTTATTTGCAAAGCTCTTCTATACTGTCTTTCATCTCTCAAAATTATTGGTACATACAGGCAAGACAAACTCTGCATGAAAATGACTGAAAGTGGAGTTTTAACAGAAAGTGTTTCCCTACCTGAGCTGCAGATGGGATAACTGCAAGGAATTTGAAGCTGAAAGGAGCGGCCTGTTCTTGCGAAACAACTCGCAGAGCATAAGCAGCCCTGTAGCGTCCCTGTCACCAAGGTGATGATATCAAAGCTAATAGTGTTAAGTGAAAGTGTGTCTTGGCTTTGTCCCATTTTCCTGGTACACTGAGCACAGAAAAGCTGGGAGTGCTATGCTTGGTTTGTGAGAAGGCTTTATGTCAAATATGTACTTGTTTTGTCAACATTAAAAATCAAGAACATTTCTATATTAACTCTTTAAGTAGTATAAGGTTGAAGGGACCCTTCACCCCAAAAACGACAACAATTCTCCGCAATGTCCCCATATACATTCATAATACAAATTATGCTTACGTGTTGTTTCTACTTTTGTCCCTCACAGATTTTTTTGTAAACAAAATGCTGTATATATGTCAGTGCCAACATAGCTTCATTGTAATCAGCTTTGAAGAAGGAACTGCAATGTTCTGAAAGCTTGCTGTGATTATCATCTCAGTTAGTCAATAAAGGTATCACCTTTATGTTTCATATCAAAAGCTCTTCCCTATAACTTTCTCAACGGGCTAACACGGTGCAAAAAACGTTACCTGGAACCACAAGGCACCAATAGCGATTATAATCTTTCCTTACTAAAAAGAATAAAAATTGGATAAAAAGGCCCTGCTCACAAGAGCTTATGATCTCTCATTATCATGGCGGACAACCATGCCCGCAGGAATGTGCAATTGTGACAATACCTAAAAGGGGAATAATCAGCATGCAAGGTTAGCAAGAGGCCCAATACGCCCCAACAGCACTCCTTGGTCCAATTGCTTTTGAGGGTTTTGGACACTTCGGGGCCGATTCACCAAGGGTTGAATACTGAGGGTTAATTAACCCTCGATATTCGACTGGGAATTAAAATCCTTAGACTTCGAATATCGAAGACGAAGGATTTTAGCGCAAATAGTTTGATCGAACGATCGAAGGATTATTCCTTCGATCGAACAATTAAATCCTTTGAATCGTTTGATTCGAAGGATTTAAATCCAACGATCGAAGGAATATCCTTCGATCAAAAAAACTTAGGAAAGCCTATGGGGACCTTCCCCATAGGCTAACATTGAGTTCGGTAGCTTTTAGATGGCGAACTAGGGGGTCAATGTTTTTTCTTAAAGAGACAGTACTTCGACTATCGAATGGTCGAGTAGTTGAACGAATTTTTGTTTGAATCCTTTGATTCGAAGTCGAAGGTCGAAGTAGCCCATTCGATGGTCGAAGTAGCCCAAAAAACACTTCGAAATTCAAAGTTTTTTAACTTGAATCCTTCACTCGAAGTTAGTGAATCGGCCCCTTAAAGGGTAAATTTATATTCAGGTGCCAGTTACCGACAGCAGGTGACTGGGCTAATACTGTGGGTCACTGGGTGAGGGAGAGTAAATCAGGGTGAACCAAAGTCCCCATAGTTTGTGTGTCTTTTATCACCTGCATGGCACAACCCACCAGGGTTGCATGAAAGGTATTTAAATAGTCTTTTCTCAATACTTTGGGGCCGATTCACTAACTTCGAGTGAAGGATTCAAAGGTAAAAAACGTCGAATTTCGACGTTTTTTTTGGGCTACTTCGACCATCGAATGGGCTACTTCGAACTATTCGAAGTAAAAATCGTTCGACTATTCGACCATTCGATAGTCGAAGTACTGTCTCTTTAAAAAAAACTTCGACCCCCTAGTTCGCCATCTATCTATGGGGAAGGTCCCCATAGGCTTGCCTAACTTTTTTTGATTGAAGGATATTCCTTCGATCGTTGGATTAAAATCCTTCGAATCGTTCAATTGAAGGAATTATCCTTCGATCGTTCGATCTAACTATCTGCGCTAAATCCTTCGACTTCGATATTCGAAGTCGAAGGATTTTAATCCCTAGTCGAATATCGAGGGTTAATTAACCCTCGATATTCGACCCTTTATATCATTTGTAAGCCAACAAAATCACCAGGCCTTCTACTGAATTGAATCTAAGTACCCTATTTCTAAAATATAGAAATGGTAATGTTTACTATTTCAGCACCCTTTGCCAGTTTTCATCAGTATTAGAATTGACAAAGTTGAAGGAGGTTATTTATCAAGGTCTGAATTTTTCTCAATATTTTCTGAAAAACAAAGGCACAGGTTTTTTCGCCTTATTTATTAATACACTTTCCCGAAACAATTTTGGTGGGTAAAAACCTGAATAAAATAATATAGGGGCAAATTTACTTAAGGTCGAATATCGAGGGTTAATTAACCCTCGATGTTCGACTGTCGAAGTTAAACCTTCGACTTCGAATATCGAAGTCGAAGGATTTAGCGATATTCGTTCGATCGAAGGATTTTAATCCATCGATCGAATGATTTTTCTTCGACCAAAAAAAGCAAGCTAAGCCTATGGGAACCTTCCCCATAGGCTAACATTGACTTCGGTAGCTTTTAGGTGGCGAACTAGGGGTCGAAGTTTTTTCTTATCTAATGGTCGAATGGTCGAATAGTCGAACGATTTTTAGTTCGAATCGTTTGATTCAAAGTCGTAGTCGAAGGTCGAAGTAGCCCATTCATTGGTCGAAGTAGCCAAAAAAACATTCGAAATTCGAAGTTGTTTTTATTCATCCTTCACTCGAGCTTAGTAAATGGGCCCCCTGGTGTATAATAAATAATAATGTAATAAAATAGTGTAAATTTAGTAAAGGTTGAGACCCCATTATTTCTAAGTATAGAACACCAACATTTTTTTTTTTCAAAAATGTAAGGTAAAATTGCTTGCAAGAACCAGGAAGCTGCAAACCAAAATCAGTTTAATTTTCTCTTATTTGCTGTAAGGAATAACAAATGCATGTTCAGCACAAGACATATTGCTTCAACTCATGTTGAACATGGAGGTGTAGTACAGTACCTCTATAAGTTACCCATATTACCAAAAGTTCAAAAAATGGTCTTTGTTGGGATGAACTGAGTGAAAAGAACGATGCCGTAGTTTAGCTATAACATACATCACAGTAATCTAATTTTAATGGTTCTGTGTAAATATGGGCATACAATCTATGTCTCTCTGCATTTTAATGAGTGAAGATATGTTTGTTTTTCTTTCATACCCAATTAGACCCTTGTTAATCAATGTCTCATTTTTAATTTGCAGTTTTGTGAAAAGCCAATGGAAATGTTAACAAGTAAAGACTTTCTCATTTTATAGTGAAATAATTAGTCAGTAGATAGAAATTAAAGTATGGTGCATGTTTGAGCTTGTATTTCCAAAAAAAAAACCTGGAAAAGAAGAGATTACTAATTATCAGAATGTTTTGAGGATGTTGTTAGACTACAGGGAGGTAAATAAATGGAAACAGAAGGGAAAATGAGATTCCTAATAGAGCTTAGCTACATATCTTAAGTCATTAAAATATTGATGCATTTCTGTCCTTATTACATACAATATATATGAGTAAAGGCAATCAGGCTTGTCCCTTTGGAGAAAAAAACACAATAAAAATATTAATTTGGTCAGATTTGGTCAGAGTGCAGGGAACGTAAATGTCTTTAGTCCATAAATGATGGAAAAGTATTATATACTATATATTTATTGAAGTTATATCCTAAATGTATGCAGTTGATACGATTTGCAATTAGTTTTCATTTTTTATTTGTGGTTTTTGAGTTATTTAGTGTTTCATTAAGCAGCTGTCCAGTTTGCAGTTTCAGAAATCTAGTTGCTATGGTCCAGATTACCATATACATAGTCATATACCTTATCTAAGTACTCAGTTAGACACAATGCACATCAATGAATGCTGGAGTTTAGCAAAGATTGCTTTTGGAACAGTGTTTAATCAATGATCCATAGAGCAAACTCTGGTTTTTCTAAAGATGAAAAATAAGATTGTTTGTGCCTAGTATCAAATTTGCACTTGCTGCTTACTGCACAGCCCCACTTTGCTGCATCTGTTTGCTCTAAATAAAGATACATAATAAACAGGGCCGGATTTATATAGTGGGTGCCCCTAGGCCCACTGCCATTCCTCACCCCTGTCCCCTCCGCTTCCCTTTATTCGTGCAAATTTTCCTCATCTGGACAGGAGCAATAGGGAATGTCACACAGGAAATTTAAAGAATGATTGTATCTCCAGCGCATCCCCAGTGTTTTTGAACCAATGTAGGTGTGGTTGGGCAGCATGCCACCCCCCTAAAATCCTGCCGCCGTAGGCCCGGGCCTTGGTGGCCTTTCCACAAATCCGGGCCTGATAATAAACATAGCCAACAGACAGGACTCCTTTAATAAATGGTCAAAATGGGCACTTGTTTTTCTTCATGATGCCCTATGTATAGCTGGGTTGTACAAGACCAGTGGTTTGCTTTATTTCTAAAGAATTAAGTAAATTAAAATACATCTTAAAGCAATGGAACAGGTAGCGATTTCAGTTTACTTCAATGGCCAGGTATTAACAGCTCCATTAACAGGCAAGAAAATACTTCCCACTCATTTGACTTCCAACCACCGGCCCTAGCTTTGCTTGGCCCTAGGCCTTCTTGGTACATTGGTGGGAGACAAAGGAAGGTGTAGCACACTATCGCAGAGTCCCGCATGGGACTGGGCCCTGCCAGTTCAGACTTGCCAAAGTTATTCCTTGACATCCCCCTGCCCTGATTGCAATAAAGAGATAAGGTGCCCACTGGTGGGGATGTAAGGGGTCAGACGGTGATTGAAGCTGGGGGGAGGGGTCCTAGTGGTTTTGACGCTAAATCTGGATGGCAAACATCTGTAATCCCTATGTATGCCATTAGTGCTCCAAAATATGCACACCCTAAACTAAATGGATGGATCAAATGATGTCTCGTGTTTTAGGATTTAGCTAGTTTATTCCTTATCACAGTGGAATAGTCCTAATTTATACACAACACTCTCTGGAAATACCATGCTGCCACAGATTTGTAAGGGTTATGGATAAGGTGGACCACCAACAGATTATATGCCCTGAACCCACCAATGTCTTAAAGGAAAACATAAGCAACAGATAGTTTACATCATATTAAGTGGCCTATTAAAAAATCTTACCAAACTGGAATATGTATTCAAATAAAAATTGCCCTTTTACAGCTTTTCCTTTGTGTCCTCCCCCAAAGATCACCTGACCAAAAATAATGCAGATCTAACTGTAACAGGAAGAGGTGTGGAAGCAAAACTTTTCCCAGTAAAGGGGTTGTTCACCATCAAACACTTTTTTCAGTTTAGATGTTTTCAGACAGTTCACCAGAAAACATTTTCCAGTTACTTTCTATTTTCTAAAAATTGTGTAAAGTTTAATATTTCACCTTTTACAGCAGCTCTGAGAGGGGGGGTCGCTGACTCTTTAACTGTTCTAAATGGATGCATTTAATTGATGCATTTGTTATCTAAGCAGAATCCCTGAGTTTCATTAAAGACAGCTGTTAGAATTGATACAATAGTCGCTAATAGTGATGTGCGGGTCGGGAAAAACTTGACTCGTGCCCGGCCTGGACTCAAGTGCTCTTGATCAGTGCCCAACTGCCGTCTTCCCTTTATAAACCTGCCCCTGCCGCCAATGACGTCACAAAAGGGGCAGGCATGTGCCTATAAAACCAGAAGTCGGCAGTGTGAGGTCACAAATGGGGCACTGAGCGTGGGGTCACAAATGGGGCTGCGAGGTCGGCCCGAACCTGCGGGTACCGGCACGCACACTAGTTGCTAATATCAACTAATTGTATCAACTGAACTAAATGTAGCAAATTGTAACAGTTCATAATGCTCCTGGATCACTGAGCTGCCAGACTGAAGCACTACAGACAAGAACATTCAGCTTTAAACTTACATTTTCGGAAAAGATGCAAAACAATTGAAAAAAGTCGACATTTATGGTGAACAATCTGAAAATAACTCAACTGAAATAAGGTGTTTGGTGTGCAGTGCGAATCATATAATACCAGCGGTGGCCCTTATTTCCAAATAGCTATTTTCTATTTAGGATTACCCAGTGGCAAATCCTACTGAAAAAAATATTATGAAAAAGGGTTTATTTACATGAAGCAAGGTTTTACATATAAAATGTTTTATGCAAAATATTTGTATAGAGATCTACATTGTTCAGGGGTATAGTTTTCCTTTAAAGCAGTCCTGCTAATAGATGAGGTTGTCCATACAATAGACTACATAATACAAAATACTACAAATAACTACAAAATACTACAGCTGAGTTTAGTATCTAAAACACGTATTTATCTTACAGAGTAAAAAATATTTACATGATAAATCACACCTCTCAGAAACATAAACGATTTGCCCAAAACTTCCCTTTGTTGCTGTTCCATTAGGTAATAATGTCTGACATAAGGTTTGCATTAAGAAATATTGTCCCTTAATTAAACCTCCTAGCAGAGGAGAAGTCAAATGATGTATTTTATTTTAAAGGTTGTTAATAAAAACATTCACCAAATGACTGAACTGCAGGCACAGAGAGGGAGAGAGAACACCTGCCCAAGTACATACGTAGGTCCCAAGGCTCTGATTCCCATGATATTATATCGTACAGTGAGAAACATCAGACAAACAATTAAATGTACCAGGCCTGACAAAAGCAACAAAGAGAATTGAATCTCCAGCTGTAATGCACGTGGAACAAGATATTATTAAATATCAAGGGGATAACATGAGACATTGGAAATGCAGACTCTCACATTTGTTTTGATGTTATACGGGAA
This sequence comes from Xenopus petersii, assembly GCA_038501925.1. Taxonomy (NCBI): domain Eukaryota; kingdom Metazoa; phylum Chordata; class Amphibia; order Anura; family Pipidae; genus Xenopus; species Xenopus petersii. The sequence goes on from CM076685.1 coordinate 91,548,282, forward strand.
AAAATAAAAATTCCTGAACCTAATTGTATTTGTATACCATACACTGTACTTACATAGCAAACTGCTGTGATAGCTGCCTTTGAGATGCTGCAAAAAAAGGCCAAACGCTGCAGTGCCTGAATGAACAGCAGCTATTGCGAGTGGCCAGTGTAGGAGTGGACCAGCAGGATACCAGGAAAAGTACTGATGGTCCCAAGTATCATTGGACTCTCCTTGTTCTTATTTCCTTAGAAATAGAAAAGTAGGAGAAGAGAGGTGAGAGAAGACTAGGAGAATGAGTGAAAGGAGTTAATATACTGTAGAAGAGTGGGCTGTTGGTTAATCAGAATATCCAGAGGGCCAGTCATAACTAGCATTTTAGTGAGCCCAAGACATACTGACCAGGCAGCATGGAAATAATGCCAATGACAGATCATATAGACCTTTGCAGTAAATAAATAAAAAAAACGCAGACATGGCAGCAGCCACGTAAACCAACTGCCCTGGTACCTCTAGCAATCAAAGGGTTAAACTGAAGGCACTGTCTTTTAAAGGAAAACTATACCCCCAAAATAAATACTTGAGCAACAGATAGTTTATATCAAGTATATTAAGTGGCTTATTAAAGAATCTTATCAAACTGGTATATATCTACGTATATTTAAGCAAATATTGTCCTTTTACATCTCTTGCCTTGAACCACCACTGTGTGATGGTCTGTGTGCTGCCTCAGAGATCACCTGACCAGAAATACTACAACTACAATACTACAACTACAACTGTTAATTGGCTCATGTGACCTAACAAGTATAGTTTGTTTGGTATGCTTGTGTGCACCGTGAATCATACGATCCCAGGGGGCTGTCCTTATTTTTTTAAAATGACAATTTTCTATTCAGGATTACCCAATGACACATACTACTAAAAAAAATTATATTATTATAAAAATGGTTTGATATATGAAGCAGAGTTTTACTTATGATCTGTTTTTTGCACTATATACATTGTTTGAGGGGTATAGTTTTCCTTTAAGCTCATGGTAAACTTGCGCATACAGAATCATCAAAATAACTATAGCAGGCATTTTACTCTGCTGTATCACATATGTACTCGATTCCACATACTTTGCACCCACTTCTCTATTTATTTTAATCACACAGTTCACTGTAAACAGCATAAGCACAGAAAACTCCTGCAAGTCAAGCAAAGACAAATTTCCTAAGCACATCACAGACAATAATTTCACTTTCGTTACTTAACACCAAAGGCCGCCACCTTTCTGTTACAGGTGTATATACTGTACATATATACCGCTGCACTGCAGCAACAGAGTAAAGGTGGCCACAGACTCCAAGATCCGCTCGTTTGGCGAGATCGTATGGCCGAACGATCGAATTACGATGCACCAAGCGGCTCCGACGGGTCGGTCGGGTTAAAATCCAACCTTCCCGATCGATATCGTGGCCAGATATCGATCGGGAAGACCCGTCGGAAGCCCCCATACACGGGCAGATAAGCTGTCAAATCGGTCCAAACGACCGATATCGGCAGCTTTATCTGCCCGTGTATGGCCACCTTAACCTGCTAGTCAGTAACACGTGTAACAATGTAGGTAACATCCCTCCCCCCCCTGCATGAAAGACACATCATGTGCTCCAAGACCAGTTGGCACTGCTGAAGGCTGTTATTAAGAACTAGTTCTGTGTGATGTGGCCTCACCTGTGTCCTAGTTGGTTACACAGGCATCCATGGTAACAACCATAGTAACACAACGCAGCTAACCCCGGCAGTGTCACAAGCATTTCCCTTTAGATTAAGGCACACCGGGAGGCAGCAATGTTGCAAGTCTGGCAAACTGCACCGTGGGGCTCAGGGGCACATTTACATTAGACTGATTTCAGATTCAGTGTAGTTAATTCAAGTAAACCAGGGTTCTCACTTGTCAGTGGACATACTATAACTACTTACAGGACGGGTTGGGAGCAGCTAGAGAGTCCAGGCTTGGGCATCCCCTGAGCTAAACTTTCTTTCTTTACTTTCTTAGAAATCAATACATGAAAAACATTTGGAAACTGTAAATGTGTAAGCAAAAATTACTATTAGTGTCCTATGCTGCCTAACCTGCTACCCCTCCATCTGATTTTCAAGCAACCAACCCCCCAACAACTGAAATGTATGATGTGACAGCAGCTGGAGGGCCACAGGTTGAACACTGCTGCTTGTAAGGTGCTCTTGGTCCTTAATACTACACCCATTGAGCATTCCCTTCCCAGCTATGTGCAATCCTATTTGCTAAATGTTTAGCCAAGTTGCTTCCCTGGAGATACTTTATCAAAACAAAGCACCTTAATAAGGGGCTATTAACTACATATAAATGATGATAGAGAGTCGCGTTGCATGCACAGGTTCTGTTGCACTATATTCATGTAACACACTCACAACAAGATGTCCTACTCAGCACCCAAATTGTTCTAGAATAGATTGCAAGCCCACCTAACAAGTATTCCTATTTTAGCAAACTCTTTGCTGCTTATCCCATAAATGATGTACGGCCAGTGATGGACTGGCCCACTGGGATACCAGGAAAACTCCCAGTGGGCCCAGGTTAGAGTCCTGCACAGGTCCATTTTTTGGAACCCGACCCGTACCCGCAACCTGCAATCCGCAACCCGGACCCGCAACCTGCATTCTTACCCGCTTGGACCCGCTACCCGACCCGACCAGAGACGGAACTAGGTGGGGGCTGGGCCCCGCCCCCCACCCTCTTCCGCGCGGTGCTGCAGCCACTGCAGCGGGCGCGTGACTGCCGAGGGGCCCTGTGGGGGTGCGGGCCCTGGCTCAATTGCACCCCCTGCTCCCCCTGGTAGTTACGCCACTGGACCCGACCCGCAAGTACCTTATCCGCAAGTGCTGTCATTGTAAACTGGAAGTGACATCACTGGAAGTAGGCGTAATCGGAAAAAAAGGAGTAAAAACCGCTACTGAGAAGACCAGTGACCCACAGAACCGCCGTCCGCATCTATACCCGCACCCGGAACTTCTACCCGCTACCCGCAGCGTGCCGCAGGTTTTTGCGGGTACCCGTCCCACTGCAGGACTCTAGCCAGGTGTCAGTGGGCCCTCTTGCTGCTAAAAATGTGGCTTATTTCATAGTCATTCCCTATTTCTTTATGGGAAGAAAGAGGCTTAATAATGGAAGTATATAGTAAGTAGATATAAAAGACAAGGAGAATAACGAGGTTAAGTGAGTAGAGGAGGAATAATAGTTTGGAAAGTGGGTCCAAAGTCTAATGTTTTCTGGTGGGTGCCTAGCATATGGCTCTGTAGAATAGGCTTGGGGTTAACCTAAAAAAAATAATAAAATAGGGAAAAACAAACTACTGCTCAGTATAAATGTGTATTTGGTGTCAGTACTACTTTTTTTCCATATAACCAGCACATAAATGTATAAAAAGTTATAAATTGTTCCATCAGTTCTATTGCAGTGAGTGATCACATGTTGCGGCGAGCATCCCCTCACTGACTCACCAATTAACTATAAAAAAAAATATCAGACTATGTGTATTGACTACTAAATCATGACACACAATTATCCATTGAATTGCAGGCGAATATGATTACAGCACGGCACCATTACATTTTAGTCCAATTAAAAAAAACAAATGTCCAGTACTATTATAATTTAAAAGCAATAATTAAACCAACCTTAAGTAAATTAAGACTGCATTACATTCAATAAAAATATATGTTGAAAAATGTATTACCACAAGGGTGGAGCCCTGAGTCACTGTTGGCTTGTAACTAATACAGTTCTAAAACAGACTAGGTTTATGGAACTTGAACCTACTGGTACCTATCTTAGTGGTACATTCAATTCACATTCCATGTACAGGTATGGGGCCTGTTATCCAGAATGCTCGGGACCTGGGGTTTTACGGATAACGGATCTTTCAGTAATTTGGGTCTTCATGCCTTAAGTCTACTAGAAATTCATTTAAACATTAAATAAACCCAATAGGCTGGTTTTGCTTTAAATAGGGATTCATTATCTCTTAGTTGGGATCAAGTACAAGCTACTGTTTTATTATTACAGAGGAAAAGGAAATCATTTTTAAAAATTTGGATTATTTGGATAAAATGGAGTCTATGGGAGACAGCCATTCCGTAATTCGGAGTTTTCTGGATATTGGGTTTCCGGATAAGGGATCCTATAGAAATCATACATTGTAATACAAATCTATTAGAAAGCACTTGAGCTCAGTGATTATGTACATGTTGGCATGGGAGCTACCATGTCAGTGCAGAGAGGGTTCTGTACCTGAAATGCCAGTCTGTGCTGATGATGGTCCCCTGCACTATCCTCTGCTTGATCAATGTCGCTTGCATGAAACTGCTTGACTGGGATCTGCCAAAAGAGCTGACGATGAGCGATCCTGCTGGCCGGACTGTCCGGGTTAGCTGCTCACACTCGCACAGATTGCAGCAGTTGCAATCGCAAGCATTCCTATTAACCTCTTCATCGCCGGGCCCCCACTAAGCAGCAGGCGATGACACCTGTTTCAGGCACTGGCGACATAGCTGTGAAAGTGACGTGTAGAGTAGGAGGTGATGGAGGGTGGCGGTTGTTAGATTATAAGGTTGATACACAGGGACAGAGAGCAGGCAGGATTTCGCCTGGCAAATTAGGGGGAGGGGAGCCGGGTCCTTGGCCGCCTTTTAACAGGCAGCCGGCGGGAAGGGGGACTTTTTAAAGCTGTGATTCTGCATCTGGTGTCTACAGGTGGAACTATAACTTTCAAATGCCGTCAAGCACAGATCATTCCTGTAGTAATATGCTGAAGCCGCTTGCTAAATAGCAGCATCTTGATAAGGCTACATTTTTAACGATTATACACGATCCGCTTACGGTAGTCGCTGCGACTCTGCACAGACGCGCTTAGGGCGCTAGCCTCGCTTGCTGCACCGTTTCTCAAGCCACACGTTGTCTTTCGTACCGAGAGGCAGTATTTCTTACAATTCCGTCTTATTATGATACATGCAGTTAATAATATTCTACACGATTGTGTGACTACAGCTTGCGACAGATATTCCCCCCCCATAATTCTATTTTTATTCGTTCCCAAAAGACCAAATTTTTTTTTACTAACAACCAACGAAATCAAATATGCCGAATAAATCATTGGGTGAACACATTTTCCAGAAATTGTCCTGTTGCTTCGTATTGTCGCAATATGTCGCTATCAATTAATCAAATCAAAATAAACCCAATGCCAATTAGTTTTTTCATACTCCTCTGATTTTAAACTTGTAGAAATTATGCGATTTATCTTTACCTAATATACGTTTCTTTTTCTCTGAAAATACCCGAGTTTATCTTAAATATGCTTTATCTATAAATATTCTTTCTAGGTAGCCTTTATTTCAGGCGATACATTGTTGTTTTTGTATATCCCTGGCCAAATGAATTTATAATTTCAAAGAAAAAAAAAAAAAGGCAATTGTATTTTCCGACTTCATGCCACAGTCGCAAATGTGTCTGCGCCCTCCTACACAGTTGCACAATGCAATATATGAGCCATCTGATTTGTATATATTTGAAAAAATTAAGTATTATTAAGTATGTTTTATTATCTATACTCCCTAGCATTGCTGGTTCGGATATACAAGTGTGATCATTTTATACACCGAAATTATATAAATACTTTAAAATGTATTTGAAAAAAATAATAATAATAATATATATCTCTTATTAAATATTTTTTATCATCTATACTTCCTAGCGTTGCTAGTGCTGATATACAAGTGTGACCATTTTATACATGACATTATCTAAATATTTTAAAATATATTTGAAAAAAAAAAAATTAAAAAAAATAAATATATATATATGTATATATCTTATTAAATATGGTTTATTATCTATACTTCCAAGCATTGCTGAGCCTGATATACAAATGTGACCAACCTACACACTGGTGTATGATTTGAGATTACAATCTGGTTATGTAAATACTGTTTAACACTATGCTGTATATAGGTACTAATAATATAGCAACATAACTATAATAAGTAGGTATCACTGCCCAGTGCCTATAAAATATTCATTATGTACAGACTTGTCTCTAAGCAGTTTAATTACGATTGTGCTTTTGTGACCAAGTAAGTGATTTACAGCATTTGGTGTGAAATGCAATGTATATACGGTCATAGGGAAAAAAAAAGACTCTAGACTAGTAGTTTATTTCTAAATTAACTTTTAGTAATCTGTAGAACAGCCTAGTTTTATTGTTGGCAACTTTGCCATTGGTCTTCATTTATTTGTATAGTTATTACCTTCTTTTCTGTTGCTCTGTGCAGCTACAAATATATTTATTTTAATGAATTACTCCTCTTTCTATTCAGGCCTTCTCCTGTCTGTCAAACAAGCCACTGCCTCATTGCTAGGGTAAATTGGACCCTAGCAACTGGACAGCTTCTGAAATTCCCAACCAAAGAACCATTGAATAAAATGCAAAATAATTCAGAATAAAAAAATAATAAAGATGAAGAACAAATGGTAACTGTTTCAGAATATGGTTGGTTCACCATTAAGTTTTACAATGCCCTATTCTAATCAACTTTTAAATTGGCCTTTTTTTATTATTTGCCTTCTTCTTCTGACCCCATTATAAAAACAAATACTCTGTAAAGCGACAAATGTATTGTTTGTCGTTATTGCTACTTTATATTACTCATCTTTCTATTTGGGGCCTCTCCTATATATATTCCAGTCCCTTATTCAAATCAGTACATGGTTGCAAACCAGAGAGCTGTTGAATAAAAAGCTAAATAACTTAAAAACCTCAAAGAATAAAAAATTATATACAATTGCCAATTGTCTCAGAATATCACTCTCTACTTCATGCTAAAGGGGTGGTTTACCTTCAAGTTAACTTTTAGTATGTTATAGAATGGCTAGTTTTAAGCAACTTTTCATTTAGTCCTCAATTTTTTTTTTGTAGTTTTTGAATTATTTGCCTTCTTCTTCCGATTCTATGTAGCTTTCCAATGGGGGTCACTGACCCCATCTAAAAACAAATGCTCTGTAAGGGTACAAAGGTTGCTACTTTTTATTACTCATCTTTCCATTCAGGTCCCTCTTATTCATATTCCAGTCTCTTATTCAAATCAGTGCATGGTTGCTAGGGTAATTTGGGCCCTAACAACCAGATCACTGAAATGGCAAACTGTAGAGCTGTTGAACAAAAGGCTAAATAACTCAAAAACCACAAATTATACAAAATGAAAACCAATTACAAATTGTCTCAGAATATCACTCTCTACATCATACTAAAAGTTAACTCAGGTGAACAACTCCTTTAACATCTCATTTAAAAGGGTTGTTAACGTTTAGTATGGTGTAGGGAGACAATTTGCAATTGGCTTTCATTTTTTATTTTTGTGTTTTTCGAGTTATTTAATTTTATATTCAGCAGCTCTCCAGTTTGCAGTCTCAGCAATCTGGTTGCTAGGGTCCAAATTACCCTAGCAACCATGCATTGATTTGAATAAGAATATGGAATATTAATAGGGGAGGGTTGGAACAGAAAGATGAGTAATAAAAAAGTAGCAACTTTGGGCGACTATTGAAAACGCATTGTCGCGTGTGGATTAGCGCAGGCGATTTTGCGCTGAAGCCTATGGAGAAAAGACGCTGAGGCAGTTCAGGGAGATAGTCGTGCAAAAGATGTGGCGATAAGTCGCCAGGCGACAAAATCTCCCCGAATCGCTTCGTCTGGCCTTACCCTTAGAGAGGATTTGCCTTTAGAGGGGATCAGCGACCCTCTTTTGAAAACTAGAAAGAGTCAAGAGAAAAAGGCAATAATTCATAAACCATAAAAAATAAATAATGAAGACCAATTGAAAAGTTGTTTAAAATGGAACATACTAAAAGTTAACCTGAAGGTGAACCACCCCTATAAAGGTGAACTACGTCATAAAACTGCCTAAAAGCTGCAGAGGAATTATAGATCTACCTGTCTATTGTAAAATAGGATATAAACACTAGTGAGCTGCTCTTTTTGTACAGATACAAGTCCCAGTCCGAGGTAAGCAGGACATTACCATTCAACACAATTTACTATTGAAAAACAACCTATTAGTGGCTGCACAAACACAGCAACATCTTGGTTATGACTCTTCCCCCAGTTATGTAGGAAAATTACAGCATTCGCTTCACAGCCGATGATCTTTCAGTTTGCGTCAATTCTCAGGAGCACGTAAAGGGCGGAAAGAATCTACAGAAATCTGGCCCATATTAACCCTGCTCTAACGACCAGACGCAATTTCTATATTTACAGGCGGGATCAGTTCCCGCCCTTGAATCTTCCGCGCTTCCCGCCGCTTCACCCGCGGACGAGGCGTAACTCCGCCCACCCGCTGTGTCTACCAGTTGTCATAATCCCACAGTTCAGAGCCAAGAGACTGACCATTCACTCAGTTATTTATTATTAACCCCGCCTGCTTCCAAGATACGCACACGCCCCTCTAGCCTTTCGCAATAATAAGAAAGGCCTCTTGATCACGCCCTTCCGTCTTCATGTTTCCTATTGGCCGCTTTATTCTGTCTGTCAGTGAAGCTCCGCCCTACTACTGAGGTAACGCCATCCCCCTGTCGTAGTCGTCAAATCGTATTAGACGTAATGTTTGTTATGGAATTGATTGACAGCTTACTTAATATCACTGTGGGGAAGACAATTAATTTCTCTCAAGGGTTTAAGTTTTCTAATCAGCTCTGCAAATTCTCTCCCAACGGGAAGTATCTGGGAAGTGTCAGCTTGAGGTTTTCACTACAGAACTTCTTGTATCTTCTTGGGGGGGACAGGGGATTCTGGGAGTTGCAGTACAGCCACAGACAGAAGAAGACTGAGGGGTTCATTCTGTGGTTACCATGACCACAGTGTCTCCTGTGAAAAGTGTAGTCAAACAACAGCTTCCTCATATATTTGATCCCTTCCTTTTCCTCCTAGAACCAACTTCTCTGGTAATTAAAGGGGGTTCTGTGTCTTTGTGTAGCCCAGACAGGGCCGCCATTAGAAATCACGAGGCCGCACAACAACATTGTCGGGGACCCCTGGGCCCCGCCGACACTGGCGCCCAAGCCCCACCCACTCCACATCACACACGCGGCGATTCGTTTTCCGAAGTCACCTGAAGTTCAGGCAACTTCGGGCGACTTCGGAAAACGAATTGCCACATGTGATTAGCCCCGGCGTTTTTTAATTTTAGCTGGCGCAGAGTCAGTGAAGGCGTGTGGAGAGATTGGTCGCCGCAAAGACGAGTCGATTAGTCGCCAGATGACCAAATCTCCCCAAAACGCCCAGTGTGGCCTAACCCTAAAAGACCAAACAGACATCAGCGCTAAAAAAGTAACCCCCCCACCACAAGTTATACAAAGCTATTGATGGTCAGGGCCCCCTTATAAGTTAAACAAAAAAAACATTGGCGCCAGGGCCACCCATAAAAGTTTATTTTAAAAAGCATTGGCGCCAGGGCCCCCCTTACAAGTAAAGAAATTACAAGTAAAAAAAAAATTGGGGCCCCAAAGAATATTTTTTAAAAAAACTTTGGCGCCAGGGCACCCCTTACAAGTTAAAAATTTTTTTTTTTTTAAAAAAAAAACATTGGTGGCAGGGGACTATAGAATATTAATAATACATTACAACTTTAACATTGCAATGTAAAGGGAGGGGGAACCTTAGTACAGAGAAACAAGGTGAAGAAGGAAAGAAAACTAAAATAAAACTAAAGAGAAGAAAACAAAAAGCCGGTACATACTTTCATACTGATGCTTACGTCTATTACAGTTTGGATTTGGAATAAGTCTGCCATGGGGACCATATTTCTGTATGCTTATCCATTTGGTCTGTTAATAAAGCATTTAAGTACAATAGGTTTTGTGTATTGTTTACACATTTTACAAGTTAAATGCTTATTTAAATTGTCTTTCCACCATAAAGCAGAGTTGCACTTGAAGAATCACATTTTGAATTCTGCCAATACTAGCTTTATGCATGTTTACTGTCAGGGGTACTGTCAGTGAACTTATTTTCTGGGTGTGAGTGTAGACAGGTCACATTTTCTTTTTGTATTAGGAGGTGCATATACCTTGAGGATCTCTCTAGTATCCATTTTGTAGCAGTTGTTTCACATCTTTTTTTGTAATAAAGGAAATTGGAACTCTAAGCAACTTTCCAACATACATAAAAGGAGAAGAAAACGTAGATTCCTTTGCTTACTTCTGTGCATTTGCAGTATATACAGTAACTTGTTTGCCAAATTCTGTAATGCGCCTCCACCCAGCTTCTGTAGTTGCAGTGATACCTGGGACCATGGTAGTGTGGTGCTCACATTAAAATTACTACAGGCCAAGAAGAAGAGCAGCACAGCCCAGGGTAGGAAGCACTGAGAGTGCCTAATAATTTGATATAACTACTCTACCTTTCCTTCTCCTTTGATTAAAAATTTCAAGTGTTTTTAACGTTATTTGTAAATGTAATTGCTATTGAAAGCAATCTGTCCGTTTATATTTTCTGCTCTGCTGGTTCGGACCTTTTAAGATTTTTTTATATTCAATTTTGAAATCTGACATGGGGCTAGACATATTGTCAATTTCCCAGCTGCCCCAAGTCATGCGACTTGTGCTCTAATAAACTTCAATCACTCTTTACTGCCGTACTGCAAGTTGGAGTGATATCACCCCCTCCCCCCCAGCAGCCAAACAAAAGAACAATGGGAAAGTAACCAGATAACAGCTCCCTAACACAAGATAACAGCTGCCTGGTAGATCTAAGAACAGCACCCAATAGCAAAAACCCATGTCCCACTGAGACACATTCAGTTACATTGAGAAGGAAAAACAGCAGCCTGCCAGAAAGCATTTCTCTCCTAAAGTGCAGGCACAAGTCACATGACCAGGGGCAGCTGGGATATTGACAAAATGTCTAGCCCCATGTCAGATTTCAAAATTGAATATAAAAAAATCTGTTTGCTCTTTTGAGAAATGGATTTCAGTGCAGAATTCTGCTGGAGTAGCACTATTAACTGATGCATTTTGAAAAAAACATGTTTTCTGATGACAGGATCCCTTTAAACAATGTAGCAGAAGACAGCTTAGTAACATACCTGGAGGGAAATTACTTCTGCTACAATGTTTCAAGAGTCAGACTCCGAGAACATATACAGCAGGGGTGTCCAACCTGCGGCCCAGGATAGATATGAATGTGGCCCAGCTTGAACTTCTGCCAATCCAGGAAACGTCATGTTGCAATGTCACGCACAGAGAGCGTATGTACGTGGTATGTATGCATGTGTGCTTTAAATTTTACATGGGATGTGCGGTGTGTGACTTCCTAGAGCAGGAAAAGCAGTTAATAAGTAAGCGTACTTACTTACAAATGCAGGTAAGCATTCTTCAGCGGCATCGCCCACTGTGCTAGGGATATATGCAGCGCCTACATTTGTGAGCAACTTTTTTCAAGAATGAACACATAGGGGCAGATTTATCAAGGGTTGAATTTCGAAGTGTAAAATACTTCGAAATTTGACCATCGGATTAAAATACTTCGATTTCAAATATCGAGGTCGAAGTATTTTTCACCGAATTTGGCCAATGAACGATCAAAGTAAAACCGTTCAATTGAACGATTAAATCGTTCGAATTGAACAATTATAACGTACGATCGAACGATTTTACTTCGAAAACGGTTGTAGAAGGTCCCCATAGGCTAACATAGCACTTCGGCAGGTTTAATTTGGTGAAATATTGAAGTCAACGTTTTTTAAAGAGACAGTACTTCGATTATCGAATGGTCGAATATTCAAACAATTTTTACTTTGAATCAAAGTAAATTTGAAGTCGTAGTATCCTATTCGATGGTCAAAGTATTCAAAAAATGACTTCGAATTTCGAATTTTTTTACTTCGAAAATTCCCTCGAAATTCACTTCGACCCTTGAAAAATCTGCCCCTAAAGGTGGCCATAGACACACAGATCCGATCGTACGAATCGAGGATTCGTGCGATTTTCGGATCGTGTGTGGCATGTGCCGACTTCTTTCGTCCGGCGGAGATCGGTCGTTTGGTCGATCGGTCAGGTTTGATTTTGACCCGACCAATCCTGCCGGAGCTCATGGCACATCGTAATCTGATCGTTCGGCCTATTTATTTTCCACAATGTTGCCCGGTTACTGGAGTAATTAATCCCTAGGAACCAGATAGCAGTTGAAATTCCAAGCCTCCAGAGCAAAAATTTCAAAACACAAAGAATAACAAGTTAAGTTGAGTTGCAAATTGTCATAAAATTCTACATCATATTAAAATTGAATTACCCCTTTAATATGCTCAGTTGTCCATAATACAGAGATGTGATGGGATGTAAATCTACCAGTCTGTCTTGTGTTGACATGTTTGGAATGTTATTGCACCTTGGCTTAACCTTATAAACTGTTGTGCTGGATATTGTTTTTATGGATTATTCATGATTTGCAGCAGTATCATCTGAATAAAAACAAAGGGGGTTCAGACCACTAAGGACTATGGCATAAAGAGCCCTAACTAAGCCATGGACTTTTTTTTCAGGAGAATGGCTTGACTACATAAAGTAGACAGGCTGATGTATAACAGGAAAACATAAGCAGAAAAATGGCAAAAATGTTAAGAATTTCAGATTTACCAACATCGCTGTCTAAATCAAGTATATTGTCTTCAGGTTGTAGCATTCCTTTAACACATATGTCCCTAGGTCAATATGACTGTTGTGCTTAAAGTAATGTAACCATGACAATTGTTTTTAAATGGGGAGTAGTGATGTCCGGGCCGGCCCAATAGTGGGTCTACCCACAGGTCGGACAGGTTCGGGCAGACCTTGCACGCTCCTTTCCGGGTCACAGGCCTTCCTAGTGGCGGCTTCCGAATTCCGGGTTGAGTTTATATAGTCGAGCGACTCTCACCCTGCCCTTTTTGTGACGTCATCAACGGGGCGCAGCGCGGGTCTATAAAAGAGACTCAGAAGTCATCATCAGGCAGGTGTGGGTTGCGCGCGGGTGCGGGTCGGGAAAAGCCCGACCCGCACTTCACTAATGGGGAGGCACATTTATCAAGGGTTGAATTTCGAATTCATGTGAGTTTTTTTAAAACTCCTATGAACTTGAAATTTGACCAATCGAAATCTATTATAAAAATCTAATTTTCTAAACTTGGGTGAATATGATTGACTCGAAAACTCGCTTTAAAAACTTGATTCGAGATTTTTTATCTGAAAAAAAAAAACCTCGAACGACAGGAAGGCTGCAAACCACCAAACTGATCCCTGGACCTCTCCCATTGACTTACACAGCAATTAGGCAGGTTTTAGGTGGTGATTAGACTAATTTGAGTTCTTAAAGGAACAGGGTATGATAAATCTCGAAAATCAAATTCGAATTTTTTTAAAAACTTGAATCGAATTCGGATAACTCCCTAGTCGAATTTGACAGTTTTGGCCATAAAAAAAACAGTGAAAATTTGAAATACGACCCTTGATAAATCTGCCCCTTAATGATTAATGGGCTTATTACATTGGTAAATGTCCTGTGGCCCTCCAGCTGTTAAGGGCTCCAGTAAGCTGAGCCTTCCCTGTTGGGTGCAAAGCTGTGGGGTGTTCTAGCCTAACACTTGGAGGGATGCAGGTTTGACATTGTTGATTTAGTCATTCATATGTAATTATGAAACCTGTATTAAAGTGCTAGCTACGTTTAAATGAAAAAACTCGTGTCTTACTTTTGAAGTGGAACCCAGTGCCAGTCCTTCATTTTCCTGATGGTTTTAAAATCCCTTTGGTTTCCAGCTAACAGTCCCCTGTCCAGGTCTGGTCTCTGGAGCAGCCGGACTGGCACTGCAAGATTGACGAAGGGTCAGCGGGGCTGGTGTCTTCCAGATGGTCGTCACATTCTCAACACAACAGAGTTTCATGTAAGCGTGGGTTGATGCCTCCTCCACTCCGGATCAGATGTTAATGTCTGCACTCCCGTTCTGAAAATAAACTCCAGTGGGCACAAAGCTATCAGGTTCCCAAGGCGGAAGTGCAGAGCCATTCCCTTTTTCCCTTCTGTATTAATATTAATCTTCAGCATATCAGAAGCCAATTTTTGTGCAGTCTGATAACTGCAGATGGATTGTATAAACAACTGTACATTTTTAATTAGCTCAGGGAAACTCAATATGAGCAGTTTCTGCTGGGACAGACTTTTTATTGAGTCTATATAGTCATCAAATTGACCTCTGGCCGTAATATCTTTTACCATCTTAATGCCAAACATCATCATTGTCATGTAAACAATAATGATTCATACAGCAGCAAGGGTTTCCTGATATGCTTCAGAAGTTATACAGTAACATGATATAGTACATAAACACTTTGCCTCAGCTCAGATAAACATGGGGAATAGCTGTAAAACCCCAAATAATGAACACACTTGCTGCATTCATTTTTAACATGTAAATGTTTTTGAGATAATCATGTACCCCCTGTTAAACAATATGGAATTTAGAAGCCACCAAGGAGTTTCATGGACATGTACGGATCACAAGAACTTAAAGGTGAGTTCCTATTATATATGAGCTTCGCTATGCCATCTGGATTGCCCATTGTTTTCAGATGAACAGCTTGGCAGTGAATTTAAAATTCTGTACCGTTTCTGAAATAATCAAGTTTATCATCACTATTCCTCTCTCAGCATCTGTTTCTCCTCATTCTGTCTTCATTCAGGAGTTGGGTATCAGATGAATGATCCAAAATATCTTATAGGGGCTTCTTTTGCCTAGAAGAATGGAGCTCACTCTATTAAAATCACCAGTCTATCCCACTACATGCAGAATTTATGCAAAATTTTGCTAGATTTTGTACTGGAATCAGTTATGTGATATATTGCATTGGGACAAAATAGTCGTGCGTGTAGAAATTGTGCACCAAAATTATTTGGATGCCCATGGATTTAGACAAAATCAGCGCATGCGTAAAAATTGTCGTTCATGTAAAAATTTTTGCATGCATCAAAATTATTTTGATGCCCATTGACTTCAATGCATTTTGCAAATTTTTGGGAGTTTTGTGAATATTTCGTTGTTTTTTTTTTTGGCGTTTAGTAAATTCACAGATCGTCCATCTCTAGTAATAATCTATGATTTATGAGATGTGGCTCAAGGGAGTGGGTATTATGAAAACATATCCATGTTCCATGATATTCCTGAGCATATAGTGGCATGTGACTACTGGTGAGTTGATGTGATGTGCTTGCTGCTGAATGCTGCACATTTATTTGGTACATTATTCATAAGGTAAATGACCATGCCAAACTATGTCTGCTCTGATGTTGTGGTTCCTTATGGCAGTATCGTGCAGCCTTTGCTGGTGCATGTCTGTAAGTGAACATACAGTACTACATCTCTCACCCACTTAAAGGGGAGCCATCATCCAAAAAAATTAAAAGCAAAATGAACTTTAATTACACTATATAAATTAATTGAATCTTGTTTCCTTCAGTCTGGGAATTCATAATTATAGCAAGCAGGCAGGAGCCATTTTGTGGACAAGCCTTGCAACATCTCAGAATCTTGTTTGTGCACCTGAATGGGGGACCTGATGTCCATTCCCATGCACTGACTACACAATTAAACAGTGAAGAGAATGAGGGACTGTGGGGAGAGCAGTGACACCTAGGAAGTGCTGAATGGAACCTCTATCAGTCGCCAGCCACCTCAACCGACCGCTGATCACTTTTTCAGCCACTCCTCTTCCCCCTTCTCTCCTCTTCTTTCCTTCTTTTCTATCTGGCTCTACTTCCTTCTATTTTTTGTTTGTTGAAAATTCAATAAAAATTAACCTTTAAAAAAAGAAAGTAATTGTCTGCCCCATTTCTATGCCTAAAGATGGCCATAGACGTAACAATTACGATTGTTCTTGGAAAAGATCTTTCCAAGAAAGATCGTTCGTTTTAATACACACGTGTAGAGCTGAATCGTCAGATATACAGGTATATATACGGGAAGAAACAATAGAATTCTACCTGTATCTGACGATTCAGCACTAACAATGGCCGATATTTGGGTCCCTTCAAAGGCACCCGATCAAAATTTTCCGTCCAGCCCGACTGATATCCAAGTCTTCTGCCGTTATCGGCCGGCTCTTTTTCCACCATACACGCACCGAATATCGGACGAAAATTTGTTTCGTACAATATTATCTGTTCGTCTATGGCCACTTTAAGGTATAGACAATATTTGATTGACAGCTGAGATTTTTAAATGAGCTTACAACAGCTATGAATGCTTTAATATAAAATAGAAATTGGATTTCATGTTTAATTTGAAAAGAACTTTTATTATCCACTTTTTTGTGTCTGGGTGACTGGTTCACTTGAATTCTGATCTTGCCCACTCCCACACCTTGTGTCTTTTTCCCTTCCCTTTAGATTGTAAGCTGTTTTGCACAGGGCCTTCCTCACCTTTTGTACCGGCATTGGTTGTGATTTACAGTAAGTAACTCCATATGTTCTATGTATGTAATTCATGTCATTTAGTTGTATAAACACATTTACTTTATAGCTCCACACAATACGTTGGCGCTATATAAATACATGTTAATAATAACAAGTGAGCCCCAAGAGCAGAGCTAGTAATATTTACGTTGTAAGGCATATCCCTTGGAGGAGTAGTCAGATAAGGTCAGCTTTGCAGTCATCTGAGTTCACAAAACAGCTGATAACATGGTGTCAGGAAGCATTTACATTTTTAAAGAGTCAAACAGATTTGAGTTGTCTAGACCATAAAATCCATGCTCCATTAGTTTGATTACAACTATATTCATATTGAAGAACACTATAGATTTTTGTTCCTAGCAATGAATCTCGGTAAGAAAGCATGCAGATCTAATACGTGCAGTTGTGTCACGGTTAGACAGTGTGGCACTTAGTGAATTTTATACACACTGGTGATGACAGAAACATTAAACTGTGCTGCAATTACTACAGCAAGGGTTTGTATAGAGAGTAGCGTAACATATATCATATGCCAAAGCCTAATTAAGTCTTAATCGTATTAAAGGGTTGGGCACACTAGTGAGCTTCGCTTAGGGCAATGTGAAGAATGACAGCAAGTGATCTCATCTTTACTATTTGTGTTTTTTTTTTATTTACTTTGTTTGAATTTCCCAGTTGTTCATGTTAAGTACAAGTGTCAGACACCAGTCCGGCAGTCTCAGTTACCTGTCTGTGGGCTGTAACGCAGTGGATCTCTCTCCCTCTATCTCCCTTGCACGTGCTTGTGTAGGCGGTATGTATTTTTGTGCAGCCATCACAACTTGACGTGACCCCCCACAAGATTTCATTAAGCTTTTGCCAGGATGTCAAGATAGATTTACTCTCCAGCTGTAAACAGGTTGCAAAATTAACTCATTTCAGACAGCTGCCTCGCTTGTGTCAGTGTCTGACTTGTGTTTTCACTCAAGTACAGTAAATCCAGAGTCCACCAGGAGTGTTTAGTTCATCATTAATGGGACAGCTTCATTCAAAAAAACTCTTACTATTATAGCATGGCACAGATTCAACTAGAAGGGCGGTTCTCTAATAGCAGCTTTAGCACTGATTGAAGCAATTAGGAAACAAACTTATGGAATGGGCACCTAAAATGAACTTTTTGAAGTGTCTAGTAGCCAATTCAAATGTAGTGTGCTAATGATTTGACTATTTTATTCTTAATTTATAATCCATAGCAACAAGGCCCTGGTTTGAATGACAGACTGGAAGGCGAATTGGAGAGCTAAGATAAGCCATTGTAAAATTAAAAGTAAAAGCAACAGGTCAGCGATAATGTTCTTCTTTGCAGTTGCCCCTAAAATTTGGTTTGAGAGACTTTTGTAAAAGTACATACTGTAGAAAATAAAGGTTGCTTAGGTTATCTTTCTCTATAGGAAAGGTTGAACAACATGCCAACCTTTGAGAGAAAGCATACATTTGTTCTTGATGTTCTTTAATATGATGTAGACCGTGGTTTAAGACAATTGGCAACTGGTATTCATATTTTTTTTTTTTTAAAATTTTAAATTTTCATTGAATTTGAAAACAGATTCCAATTCTTAGGCATGTTACATTACATCAATGCAATAAGTCACATGTATAGATAGATTACATGAACCGTCCATGCGCTACAACATATGCATAGGAAAAATCGGACCAATCTTATCTGTAATAATAAAATGTACTGACTCTCTCACCGAAAATAGACTGCACCGACCGCTGTCATTGTGATTCCTGTATATAGAATTGGATTTATAAAGGGAGAAAAGAAAGGAAAAATAAATAAATAAAAAAGTAAATAAATAAAGGGAGGGGAGGTGGAATTCCAGGTTAAGCAAAACCATGTCAAGTCTAATCAAACACGAAAGCCAGAAATTCAGTCTGTCATAGAATTGTATTCATATTTTATATACTTTTGTGTTTTATTATTTACATTTATTGGTTGTGCTAGTATAAGGCTTAAGGTGGCCATACACGGGCAGATTAAAGCTGCCGATATTGGTCCTTTAGACCAATTTGGCATCTTATATGTGTGGGGCTCCCGACGGGTCCTCCCAATTGATATCAGGCCAAAAATTGGCCAGATATCGATCGGTCAAGTCTGATTTTTCGTACGATCCAGGACCGCATCGGCTAGTTGATGCAGTCCTGCGACCCGTCGGAGCCCATTTGTAGTATTGTAATCCGATAGTTCGGCCCCAGGGCCGAACATTCGGATTCATCTGATGTTGCCCAGCCGTTAGTGGGCATATCGGGTGTATGGACACCTTTAGAGATTAAACTGCTATCTGATTACTTGGATTTAATTTCCCCAACGACCATGGAACAGATTAGAAGAGTAGAGGGCCTTAATAGATGCCTCACAAATGATCTATAATTTCAATTGCTGTGTTTTGCTTATTTTAAAGGGGAACTATTGTGAAAATAAAATAAATACATATAAGCTTCAGCATACTGAAATAAGAAACTTTCTAAAAACAATCAATTAAAAATTCTGTACTGTTTCTGAAATAATCAAGTTCTCTCAGCATCTTTTTCTCTTCATCCTCACTTCATGCATCAGTTGGGTGTCAGATAATCATTGACAGTTAAGCTGGCTGTAGAAGCAACAATCTGATCGTACGAATCGTGGATCGATCAGACAGGTTAGAAAATTTCTGTCGCCTGCGATAATATCTCTGCATGTATTGCCGATTGTACAATTTTCAGTGGGAGACTGTCACTAGATTTGTCAGACATAACTATCGTACGATCGTGCTGTCAGAGGTAGAACATTGGCTGATCTGTTCTTTTACTACTTTATTTGATCAGAATGGTAAGACTTTGATCTGAATGGTTAGTGGAGGGTCGGGAGATGGGAAAGTCCGATCGTACGTTGATTCGTACAATCGGATCTTTGCGTCTATGGCCAGCTTTAGATACAATATATCTTATAGAGGAGCTCCTTTTGCCTCGAAGATGTATTAGAGCTCACTCTATTTTGACCAGACATCATGTCTCTCTACATGTAGAATTTGTGCAAAAGGCAGTTATTTTGTTTGTACTAGAATTAGTTATTTGAGGGAGCTCTAATTCATCTGCTAGGAAAGGAAGCCTCCCCTATAAGAAATATTAAATCTAACTGTCAATGAATATCTGACACCCAACTGCTGCATGAATAAAGAATGAAGAGAAACAGATGCAGAGAGAAAAATAGTGAATATAAACTTGATTATTTCAGAAATGATGCAGAATATTTAATTGATTATATTTAGAGAGTTTATTATTTCAGTATGATGAAACTTATATTAAATTTTCCTTTAAAATGCAGGATGATTTTCCAGTCAGATGCTCAATATGTTTCCTTTCTACACTGTTTATATTCAGCACTGAAATAGTTGAAACCCCTTCCTCTTTAGAGCAGAGTTAAACTTCCCCCTTTGCTACTGCGTAATACTGGCAATCGCCCCAAAATGCTGATCATTCTGTCCCTAGGTGAGAATTCCATCAATGTCTGCTTGCCAGTGTCATTTGCAGATCTGGCTTCTGGTTATATCTTGTGCTAAAAGAAAGGCATTCAACTCTTCCAGCACCAAATATAAATTAAAATGCAGGAACAATGTGCCTACAAAGCAATGCTAACTGGATAATAATAAGACCCATATACTGGGTCGGACTGAGCCGGCGGGACACCGGGAAAAAACCTGGTGGGTCCCCGACTCTTATGCGGCCCAGATCCACACCCAGATCCGCTTCTTAATGCCACGACCTCCCTTTGTTTGGCGGTCATGGGAAAAACACTGCGCACGTACTCGGCACACACGCAGAGCCACTCGCATGAGCCCAGACGTGTCGCAGTGCACCAATGCAGCAGAGGGGTCCGGAGAGGGGCCCTAGGGCAGCAGCCCTGGTTGGCCTCGGGCCCCCAGTCCGAAACTGCCCATATATAATATATTCTGTCAGTTTGTTCTAGCTCTAAATGTTAAAAAAGCATAGGTAAGTTTTGATTAAAAAAATTGTGTTCATTGAAAAAAAAAAAAAAAACTTAGGTGGAAAGTGCCAGTCTATAACATATGCTGCCAATAATTGAAAGGAGGTCTTAAAGTAACAGTAACACAAAAAAAATAAAGTGTCATAAAAATATTGAAAATATAATGTACTATTGTGGCGCACTCTGCACTGGTAGATCTGGTGTGTTTGCTTCAACTATAGTTTATATAAACAAGCTGCTGTGTAGCCATGGGGGCAGCCATTCAAAGCTGGAAAAGGAAAAAAGGCACAGGATACACAGCAGATAACAGATATGCCCTTTAGAATACAATGGGATTCTTCAGAACTTATCTATTATCTACTATGTGTCCTGTGCTTGAATGACTGCCCTCATTGCTACACAGCAGATTGTTTATAGAAGCTATAGAAGTTGTTTCTCCTATAACAGGTTGGTGTAGTGGCTCAGTGATTTTTATTTTTAATATCCCATTTAATAAGGGTAATACCTCTGCTCTCTGTTCTCAGATATAGTTTAACATTAGAACTTACTCTGGCATTGGATAACATGCAGCTGTGGCCCATAATCCCATGCTCAGCTCTAGGTAATGCTCCACCATTATAGTCAAAAGGGGGAGCCAGAGGGAGACCAATGATATGGTAGATGGCCACTTTTAGCATAAACATTCAGCTTTCCCAGTAAGATTACTAGCTAAAGAAATACCTAATATGTGTTTGGCTAGATCTGTATTCGCAAGATCAATAGATACAGTATATGACCATACAGTTATCTGTTTTGTTGAAAATCCATGCTCCAGTTATGGGACTTTTACATCTCTCCATGATTCAAGTTCGGTGCAGGGGCCCATGAAATAATAGTCCCAGGGTCAGACTGGGGCGCAACGTTGAGTGTGTGTGCATGTGTGAAAGCCGCGTGTGTGCGCACGTGCAATGTTTTTTCCGCAACATCCTGACAAAGGGAGGTCGTGTACAGGTGCAAGCATATTTATTCATTGTTCTGGTACGGATCTGGGCCGGCGGGGCCTACTAGGTTTTTTCCCGGTGTCCAGCCAGCCCAGTCCAACTCCTGCAAGTTGCTTTAATGTGTGGAACTGAAGTGGAACTGAAGGATTGGGCAGCGCTCTTGTAATGACTTTCAGTGACCCCACCATAAAGCCTTGAACCCAGCGAATCCATTTATGATTGGCTGAACTTTTGTGCTCCGGCAATCCTAAAGGAAAAACCCTGTGAGTTTATGAATTACTCAGGGTTTCTAGACAAAAAATGCTTGGCAAGTTTTGTAAGGGATTTAGATAAGAAAAACTTCGGCTGGGCACCTAAGTCTTCTGCTGGCGTCTATCTAGCTCAAAACCATGGAGGATATCACATGTTGGCGATTCCATTTCGCCCACCATGCTTAGCTTCTCAACAGCTGCTCAGAGCCCATTGAGCATGTGAGTGTCGCAGACACTTTCCAAGATGGTGACCCCCTGTAACAATTTTGAAGTCCTGGATCATTGCTGCTATTGACAAGTAACAATTTGGTTCTATGTTATTAAAATTATGGTTTTTTATTTGTGTTTGAAAACACACCTGTGCGCATCGACTGAAACAGAATTAGGCCAGGGAAATTATCCTTTGTTAATGCTGGTATAAAGGAGTCTGACACTTATGCTGGATGGTGGCAGTGGGAATATTTGTACCTGGGCAGAATTCTGTAGCAACCAATCAGTACAGTTAAAGCAAAAATGTCATTGGTTGCCATGGTTTACTGCAATAGGCCAAATGTGCCCGGTGTTAGCAAATGCAAAAATATAGGACATTCTAATGACATCCCATAATTTAAATTTTCTCCACACTAGAATCCTCTGGGTGAGAGTAGACCGGCTGAGGTGCAAACGTTTTGTTCTATGATTGAAGTATTTCAAGAAGTCCATTTAAATTACCTCAGATAACCCAGTACAACATTTTTAGATTAGAAGTTTGTGGTGATGACAATATCTCAATTGCCAGAGCTATAAAGGCGCACCTGTCTGTGACTGCAGTGGACTTGCTGGGATAGTCTGACTAAACTGATCTTCATGGTGCTCCATTCCACCCAGTCTGCTTAAGTTGTTAGACAGATTTATAGCCCGACTGAAATTCATGCTCACAGTGCGATTGAACTTTGATTTATAGGAATATGGCTTGCCAAACTAAGAGGTGTATATAGCCCTAAGCCTAGCCGTTTGTTTTCTGTTTTTAGAATTGTGCTTTCTGTGCTCCTCACCACACCGTTTTTTTTTACTAAAACCATATCTCCCAACTGTCAACTGTTGGGACAGTCCCTCTTTTGACAGCTCATCCCACAGTCTCAATTTCTCTGCACTGAACAGCCAAAAAAGATACAATGTTTCTAACTTAATTGGCTCTTGGTAGAGAACTCAGAATAGATACTCAAGATACATTTGTAACAGTTTTGTCCCTTGGGAGAAGTTAGACCAGGGGTGTCCAAACTGCGGCCCGAGGGCCACATGCGGCCCAGGATGCAAATGAATGCGGCCCAGCTTGAAACATTGGTTCCAGAGGAAATAGGAGGAGGGGGGACTCTGCCCATTGCCCAGTTAGTAATTATAATATAATAATAAGTATATTTAATATCCAGGTGTCCCATATTCCAGTGTATAGCTCCATCTGGTTATCCAACTGGTATTGTAGTTCTTTTCTGTGTATTACATTTACTTTTACAAATCAAACGTGTTTGTGTATTTCATGTGTGGCCCCAGACAATATTTCTTTTTCCAATGTGGCCCTGTGAGCCAAAAGTTTGGACACCCCTGAGTTAGACTCACAGCTTAAAGGGCAATTCACTTTCATTAGTAAAACTGTAATAAAACATAAAAACTACAGAAATGTGTTCAAACTTTCATTTTTGTAAAATGGACATGGTAATTAGGGGGTGTGGCCTCAATATTGGGTGTGGTCAAAATATTTTCGCTGCACATATTTTTTTACCCTCTTTCCATTTCCAGAATTTCGCAGAGAAAGTTCTGTATTTCCCATACGCCTGATTATACCTTGTTGCTATTGAAGGCAGTGTCTTTAGGCCATTTACATTTTCTGCACTTCTGCTTCTGACTACTGAAACAGTGTAGCAGAAGCCAGGGGAACTGACTTCTTATACATTGAGTCAGAAGCAGAGAACAGGAAAGGGATTAATAAAGGTAACTACATCTATAGTTTTGCAAAGTCACCCGAAGTTTCCTTGTGAGGCAACTTCGGGCGACTTCAGAAAACGAAGTGCTGCGTGTGCTGTAGCGCAGTCGACTTTTCAATATAGTGGATGGGAAGACACGCGAAGGCAGTTCGGGGAGATTGTCGCCCAGCAGAAGAGGCGATTAGTCGCCAGGCGACTAAATCTCCCCGAATCTCCTTGTGTGGACTAACCCTTAGGCTGGCCATACATGGGCCAATAAAAGCCAGACCAAGTTGGCAGTTTATTGGTCCATTCGTGGGGCCCTCCGAGGCAGACCGTATCTTTTTATTGATACGGTCCTGCAATCCGACCGCCCCTATTGCTTGCATTATGATCTGATGGTTGGGCCCTAGGGCCCACGATTGGATCAGCCTATTATGGGGAAGAGATCCGCTCGTTTGGGTGTATGGCCACCTTTAGAATCAAAGCTGCCTGTATAGCAGAAAAGTAAATAGTTCTTATCTGGATTAGTAATTATTTTTTTACTGGCTGGGGAGATAAAAATAGTCAGAGGCAAAGCTGACCATACACAGGCTGATAAAAGTTTGATCCTTTCACACCATATTTGCAGCTTATCAGCCCGTGTTTGGACCCCTCCTGAGGCCTTAAAGGGAAACTATACCCCCAAAATGAATACCTGAGTAACAGTCTATATCAAATTAAGTGGCATATTAAAGAATCTTATCAAACTGGTATATAAATATGTAAGTAAATATTGCCCTTTTACATCTCTTGCCTTGAACCACCATTTTGTGATGGTCTCTGTGCTGCCTCTGAGATTACCTGCCCAGAAATACTGCAACTCTAACTGCAACAGGAACATGAACTGTTTTTTTATTGGCTCATGTGGCCTAACGAGTATAGTTTGTTTGGTATGTTTGTGTGCACCGTGAATCATATGATCCCAGGGGGCTTCCCTTATTTTTTAAAATGCCAGTTTTCTATTTATGATTATCCCATAGTATATTATTCTGAAAATGGTTCGTTTACATGAAGCAGGGTTTACATATGAGCTGTTTTATGCAATATATTTTTATAGAGACCCACCTTGTTTGAGGGGTATAGTTTTCCTTTAAGCTATCTTCCTCTGTTCGGGTGGCCGCACATGTAACAATAGAAGTTGTATGAAACAAAGATTGGTATGATTTCAGTGTATGTTGGTTGGACAATCCCAACCATTATTTGTTGTGCCATAGATAAAGACCAGTTAATGCACTGAGTTGGCCAGTGTATGGTTGCCACTGCAGATGAGTAAAGCTCCCCATAGACGCGATGATTCTTCTTGCCGAACGACCGATTTTAGGGAAGTCCAACCAATCCTTCGAAATTATTGCGCGGTTAGTGGGATTCAAACGATTGTACATCTTACGATTTTTCAGCCGACATCTGTCAGGAAATTGATCGACCAGGTCAAAAAATCTTTGTCGGTCCCAGTGCAATCTATATATGTTTGCAGGGCCAAGCAGGCAGCTCCCCTTTATTTTCCTGGCAAATTGGTCTTTTTTAGTTAATTGTCAATTTGTACGATCGTTCCGAGAAAATCGTGGTCTCACGATGAGGATCGGATCTTTTAAAAATCTCAACATCTATGGCCAGCTTAAGTGAAGATAAGATGCAGCACCTCTTCATTTCACCTTCATTTTGGCGTGTAGGCGCCGAACGCAGGTTGAGACGCAACATGCTGCATTTTTCCTGCGTTCGGCTCCTACACGCGCCTGTGTGAGTACAGCCCCATTGGAAAAAATGTAATGTATCTATTCCTGCGCTCCACTGCGGCTGAACGCAGAAACAGAACGCAGGGGAGCGCAGGTAAAAACGCTCGTCTGTAAGAGCCCTAAGAATATGAAAATCTTGAAATCCTCGTTTACGCCAAATGTTTGTGCTTATAGAAGTGGAAAAAATAACTTTGAAAAACCCTAAAACCTTGAAGCAACGCAATATTTTACAAACTGCAAAAGACAGCTCCCATTGACTTCTATATGATTTCAACAGTTTTTAAATGGAGTTGTTTTACATTCTTTTGTGTTTTTTAGGCTTAATAAATTTCTAAAAAATTGTGTTTTAAAACCATGAAAAAAGATGTATAGAGCAAAAGGTTAATAAATTACATTCCCTATATTCCCTGCAGTTGATGCTCGGTGGAATGAAAGAAAAGAAAGAATAGATATATAAGATGTCCATTATCTATCACTAGCAAGCAGCCAGCCTTTAGCAGTTACTGGCAGTTGCTATGGGTTACAGGACTGCTAGGAAACATGGCCCAGGTTAGTGCATAACCCTACTTTCTATATTGAAACGATATCTGGAAGCAGGTGTCTGAACTGAAATGTCTGCAGGAGACCTCGATTATTGTTAATGTACGGATGTCAGCCACTGATTTTTAGTATGAAATTGTCTTGGAAGTGTTTCAACGGAACAAGTAAGTAATTAACCTACTGTGCAAAGCATCCCTTGTACCCAGCAGAAATAATCCATTGTAATTGCAAATGGCTGGCTTGCCTCAAATGCTTTGTGTCGAAGAATGTGCAAGGAATAATCCGCCAAAAATCCCGTGCTGACAGACACAGCTATGTAAAGGGGCCTGGTGACCCAGTCAAGTCTGGGACACAATCTGACAGTCACTTGAGAAGCCAGGTTTGGTACAAGTAGGAAAATGACCAGTCTGTCCCACCTGCCGCTAACTGTCAGACCTCAAGACTTGCCCTTCTTATATCAACGGCAGGGGCTGTTTATCACATTACTGTCTCAATGCTTTTTATTTCTCAGCTTTTTTAGGGGGCTATTTTAGAAACAAGCTGCATATCTTTGCTGGTTTTTCACTTAAAAATAAAACCAAACCGTGAAATTCAATAATAAAATCTCTACATCTTTAGAAATGATAAACTTTTGTCGTGTGCTTCATTGGGAAATGTCTGCACATAAGAACAATAGCTCTAACAAGTATAGATATTGATATCTTGTATATGATGATAAACTACAACTCTCAGCATGCCCATAGGTTCTAGAATGTGTTTCATAACTATAGATTTTCTACTGCTGGTCTGGAAAGATGCCAAACAGAGGAAGCACCCAATAACGGGGATCTCTGCACGGAACACGAGAATTGTCCTTATATCTCTATGCCAGTCTTATGGGGGAGGCATCAGTACCTAGTTTTATGTATTATAGATTGAGTAAGTGTTGGGATGGCATGGTGAGAACTATAGTTCAATAAAATTGTTCTATGGCCTTGTTGAACCCATAATAAGTAAGAGATGGTCATCCTACAATATTGTGCATTTAGCTTTCTCTACACAAAGTCAGACCAAGTTCCATTGAAACCAGATTGACATAAAAGGGCAGAAAAGGGCTCATGCGTGTCTTCAGTGCAGTTTCAGTCTTGCAACTTAGTTAAAGGACTAGTAACATCAAGTTTTTTTATGAAAACATTTGATAGTGTAGAACAAAAAAAACCCACAAAGACATATTCAACTTTTAAATCGGCAAGTTTTTAATAAGAAATAACTTACTGAAACTCTGCTTGCGCTCCTCTTCAGAAAAGGCGACAATCCATTGTTTGGTGCTCAATTTCTCCTCCCTGCTTTCCTTATAGGAGATAGCCAGGGAGGAGAAATCAAGTGCCGCATGATGGATAGTTCCCGTGTCGCCTTTTCCGAAGAAGAGCACAAGCGGAGTTTCGTTAAGTTATTTCTTAAAAAAGACTTAACAATTTAAATGTTTAATATGTCTTTGTATTATTTTTCTTTCATTGTACACTAGCGAATTTTTTAATAATAGAAAAAAAATTATGTTACTGATCCTTTAAAGTAAAACCACTTTTATCATGCGTGCCTTGCACTTCTGTATAGTTGCACTCGGTGCTGCTCAGTCCTTCCGTCTTCCATTCAAATGTGGCTGCTCATATTGATGCAGGGAAACGATGGAGCTACCACCACCTCCTGACCAGGCTGTAGCTTCAGCATTCCATTCGCACTCAGCATCAGTAATAAGGTGTAAGTGCCCATCATGCCAAATTACACCAGCTGATTTGCGTTGAAATGCACTTGTGATAATTTGGTTGAATCGGATGCCATTGCAGTAGGCACAGCACAGTTGAGCCAAGCACATTACCCCCTTGAGACCTCAGTGACCCTGGAATTCTGGGGAAAAAATGTCAATTGCACTTAATATGTCAATGTATGTATATATGTATATATTTATTTGTATAGCACTCCTTGAGGGCAAAGCACTGTACAGCAAAACAATAAATTATTAGTAACAAAGAAGGGGTCTCTGCATTAATAAGTAACAATAAGTGCATTATTATCAAGACAATTCACATAAATATTAAATATAATTACAATACAGATTAAGTGCTCAGTGTCAAGGAGACAAAAGGATAAAGGACCCTACCACGAAGAGCTTACAGTATAAATGGGAGGGTAACTTACAGACGCAATTCGAAGTATTAAAGTGTATTAAGGGTATTAAAGTGTTGTAGGTTACAGTGTGTGACGCTGTTATATAAGTGTCCCCAGATGAAGTGTTATCCAGGTGCTCCCAGAGGTAGTCTTTTATGTATATTTATCAAAGAGTGAAGTCTGATATTGCCACAGACTGCTAGAGTGAAAGTCTGTCACTCTCCATTAATTTCTATGGGATATTTAAAAGATTATTTATCACGCCTTTATAAATGCCATAGAAATGGATGGAAAGAGGCGGTATTTCACTGTAGCGGATTGGGCGATCTCTGACTTCATATACTCCTTTGAGTTTAGTTCAAAGACATTGGGGTATATTTATCAAAGGGTGAAGTTAGAGATCACCACAGTCCTCTAGAGTGAAATTCCGCCACTCTCCATTCATTGCTATGGGATTTTTAAAGGCATATTTATCAAAGGATGAACTTTCATTTTCACCTGTTGATAAATACTCTTTTAAAAATCCCATAGAAATGAATGGAGAGTGGCAGAATTTCACTATAGAGGACTGTGGTGATCTCTAACTTCACTGTTTCATAAATATACTCCATTGGAGGAGGATTCTCTCTGGAGAAATTCAGGAATGGCATTTCAAATTTAAGGAGCAGTAAGACTGAAGGGTGCTCTATTGTCTTTATCCTTTAATGGTTATGGTTGGACAGGAACCCCCTGTTTAGCAACCCTAATGAGAAATAGAAGGTTTGGACCTTTTAGTATTTAGATCTGCTTTTGCTTTGAGTATAAGAATGAAACCTAATCTCCAGAAGCGTTGGATGAAATTCCCTAATTTAAATCTTGGTATTCTAGCTATGCAAGTGATGAATGTGTAGTAAGTAAGTAAATAATATATATGTGTAGGCTACTGATCTACAGTGGTCCCTGAAAAAGACTGTTAAGCTGGCCATAGACGCAAAGATCTTATCGTACGATTTTTGGACCGTGTGTGGAGAGTCCAGACATTTTTTGTCCGGCGGAGATCGGTCGTTTGGTCGATCGGACAGGTCAGAAAATTTCTGTCGGTTGCCAATAATATCTCTGCGTGTATTGCCGATCGTACGATTTTCAATGGGAGACTAGCTTTGTCTATCGTACGATTGCTGTCAGGGGCAGAACATCGGCTGATCTGTTCTTTAACTACTTTATTTGGTTGGAATGGTAAGAGCTTGATCTGAATGGTTAGTGGCAGGTCGGGAGATGGGAAAGTCCAATCGTACATCGTACGCTCGTATCTTTGCGTCTGTGGCCAGCTTTAGTCTTCCCTTAGAAAAAAAACATTACAGTTTTTTTTTAATCTAGAACAGAAATATCAGTTTGAAATGACTTTGTAACACATATCTATTGTAACATAACATTACAAAATGCTGCTGAAGATCTTTATCTTAGTTTAATTTGGAAACTACAAAGTTATTAAAAAATAAATTCATGATAGAGGCTACACACTCTGCTTGCGGACTCTACTCTGCAGGGAACAACCGTTGTTAATTCATTTAACCCTCCTACTCTATTCCAAAGCCCATTTAGTCCAATGACAAATGCCTTCGAGCACATCACTATCCTTCTAGGGGCTTTCGGTTTGGAATTCATATTGTTTGTAAATAAATGTTATTTCGTGGTAACATGAAAACTTTAATAAAAAGAATACTAACAGGTGTTAATTTTAATTATTGACATGTTCCTATAAAAATCATAGGAATGTGTCCATATCAAGGAGGTGCTGCAAGCCAAATATTTTCCGATAAAAGCCCCCAAAGCTGCCCCCAGCCCTGCGAACCTTCTTTAAAGGAGAACCAAACCTTTTTTTAATAAAAAACCCTATCCTACATAGACCCCCCGCTCCCCCCCCCCCCCAGCCTAGGTGTAAACTTCGGTAATCAACCCTAACTCTTTACTTACCCCTCTTTGCAGATTCAGCACAGTGGAGCTCATGGGCACCATCTTTTTCTCTTCAGGCCCTCTTCGGGAATTAAGCGCCATATCTGTGCATGCCCAGTTGGAGCAGTCTTCCGGTTTTTGACAACTGCGCATGCACCAAAATTGACGGAAACTGCTGAAGCGCCGGAAGAAGACCCAAAGATTACCAAAGAGCCGGAAGATGGTGCCCGTGAGCTCTGCTGCGCTGAATCTGCAAAGAGAGGTAAGTAAAGAGTTAGGGTTAATTACCAAAGTTTACTCCTAGGCTGGGGGGGAGCAGGGGGAGGGTCTATGTAGGGTAGGGGGGTAGGGGTTTAATGAAAAAAGGTTTGATTCTCCTTTAAAGGAGAAGGAAACCCCCTGGGTGCAAAACCCCACCCCCTCCCCTGTGTTGCCCCCTCCCTCCTCCCCCCTGGCCTACCTTTCCCCCTGGGCAAATGCCCCTAACTTGTTACGCACCCCTCTGTGCAGGTCCTGTCAACGGAGTTCACAGTCGCCATCTTCTCCCACGCGCGTCTTCTTCCTGCTTTGCCCGGGTTTTCTGATTTCACTTCGTGACATTCGACGCATGCACAGTAGAGCCGTACCGGTAACTGTTCCTACTGCGCATGCGCCAGAAGACGCTGGTCAAAGCAGGAAGAAGACGCACGCGGGAGAAGATGGCGACTGTGAACTCCGTGGACAGGACCTGCGCAGAGGTGTGAGTAACAAGTTAGGGGCATTTGCCCAGGGGGACAGGTAGGCCAGGGGGAGGAGGGGCAACACGGGGGAAGGGGGGCAAAACGGGGGAGGGGTTTTGCGCCCAGGGGGTTTCCTTCTCCTTTAAGCTGACCCTCCGACACTGCTAATGGATCTTCTGCGTTGTTTCAATGACGTTGGGCTGGAGGCGGAGCGATCCTTCCATAGGCTAATTACAAATGAAAATAGGACTCCAGCCTATGGAAGGATCGCTCCGTTCCCAGCCCAGCATCATTGAACAACCACAGAAGATCTGTTAGCAGTGTCAGAAGGTCGGCTTCAAGAAGGTTCGTGGGGCTGTGGGCAACTTGGGGGGGGGCTTTTAGCAGAAAATATGCGGCGGGCAGCACCTTCTTGATACAAACACGTTCCTATGATTTTTATAGGATTGTGTCTGTATCGCTTTAAAGGAGAAGGAAAGGCTGGAGACACTTGGGGGTGCCAAACGTTAGGCACCCCCAAGTGATTGTAGCGGCTTACCAAAAACCCAGGGCCGGTACTCCTATTGGGAGAAATCTGCACTGGCCCCGGGTTATAGGAGCGAGCACCACGGAGATATCTACTTCCGTCTTCGCGCAGATGCGCATTTCCCCGGACTGAAGCATGCGCATTTGAACGAAAAAGCCGACTTTAAAGTTAAAGTTCGGCTTTTAGTTCTAATGCACATGTGCAGCTGCGCGAAGACGGAAGTAGATCTCTCGATGGTGCTCGCTCCTATAACCCGGGGCCAGTGCAGATTTCTCCCAATAGGCGCACCGGCCCTGGGTTTTTGGTAAGTCGCTACAATCACTTGGGGGTGCCTAATGTTTGGCACCCCAAGTGTCTCCAGCCTTTCCTTCTCCTTTAAATGGGGCATCCAACCAGGTTTTTAAGCATAGTGAAAGAAAATACAATTCTAAAGGTTTTCAGTGGCTTTGTAAAAGTTCAGGTATGGGATCCGTTATCTGGAAACTTGTTATGCAGAAATTTTGGAAATAAAATTCATTTTTATCTGTAATAATAAAGCAGTACCTTATACTCGATCCAAACCAAGATACAATTAATCCTCATTGGAGGCAGAATCAGCCTATTGGGTTTGTTTAATAATTAAATTATTTTCTAGTAGTCTTAAGGTATGAAGATCCAAAATACAAAAACATCTGTAGCTCCGGATAACATTGTGGTCACTAAGTGCAAAGTCTGTGTCGTACATCAAGTACCCTAAAGTCTGCCTACAAGGTAAGGGAATAACATTTATAACCGTGTAAACATGGTACTGGCCTGGGATAAAGGCAGCTTTTGTTTTATATGGAATGTGTTTAGACAACAGAACAAACCTGATTGAGTTCTTATGTTCTGCTTGTTAAATTGGCTTACATGTTGTGTAGGATCTTTCTGACCAACTGCGCATAATAAGCTTAAAAATTCCCAAGTCTCCAAGCCTCAAGCTACCTCTTCTAGGCTCTGAGGCTCTTTTTATTTAAACCACTTTATTGTTAGAATATTTTCACACACACTAAATCGGCTATCCTGCCATAATGCTACTGTTAATTATAATATGCTAACTGCATCTTTGCGCATACCTGATGTCACACACTATGGGCGGCACATGGCTTTGGCCGAGAGACGGGCTGCAAAGATTACATTAGCATATTTGTGTGTAATGACTGGCGCCTACTAAGGGTGAGAAATACCTTTGTGCACATGTTATGTGTCTGTCTGTTCATTTAATATCCATATATCTTTGTACTTGCTTTCTAGAATTTACTATACTACAGGCAGGGGACTTTCCTAGATTTGTTTCTTGTCAGTAAACAAGACTGTCTATACATAGAATGATAATTCCTTTCTGTCCCTCCCTCCCCTGACTCATTATGCATAGAAGCTTCAGGACTTAATGTAAACATTCCTTTCCCATTATGCTTTTCCATCATATATATCTGAGATATATACACACATACACACGCATACTGTAAACATACATAAATATTATACTGTATATATATATATATATATATATATATATATATATATACACACACACAAATTACTGTAATGCCATCTCCCAAAGACTCCAAAAAAATAATTTCCTTTGATTTCCTTGTTCTCTGTAATATTAAAACTGTACTTGATCCCAAATAAGATATCATTAATATTTATTGGAGGCAAAACAAATTGGGTTTAAATCATGGTTACATGATTTTTACTAGATTTAAGGTATGGAGATCCAAATTACGAAAAGACCATTTATACGGTAAACCCCAGGTCTCGAGCATTCTGGATAACAGGTCCCATACCTGTGTATGTGTGTGTATGTATTATTGTACAATATATATATATATATATATATATATATATATATATATATATATATATATATAAATCCGGTATTACATGCCCATAGCTTCCACCCTCTTGCAGTTCTGAAATCAAAACCGTATACCCAGTTTCTGAGAGTTTTCAGGGTTAATTCCAACGGGGCTACATCTGCAGCACAGGCATTTCTGGCCAGGGGATACTCCTGGGACTTCCTTAATGGGGAGATGGAAAGGGCATTGAGAATGGTCTTGATTGGACAAAGTGGCGAGAAAACCAAGGGGGATACTGGTGATAAAATGGTATTTGTTACGAGCTATATGCCGGTGAATAAACAGATTTATTCGGTAATCAAAAAACACTGGCCAATATTGCAATTGGACTCAAACTTACCATTCACCAATATGTCCCCCCCCTACGTGTGCCTATCGGCGGTAGGGTTGCCGCCTTTTCTAGAAAAAAATACCGGCCTTTCTATGTTTTTATGGTTTTTCCCTATACGTAACATTGCAATCATGCAACATTTTTACTGGCCAGGCGGCAACCCTAATCGGCGGGATCGGACTTTAAAGGACATACTGATGGAGACGGATTTGCTGAGTGACAAAGGCAAAACGTGGTTAACAGGTGGAAAACCAGGATTTTTCCTTTGTGGGGGTTGTAGAACATGTGGATGTCTGTTAACTGGGGGAACATTCCCCCACCCCCACACTGGTAAGAGGCTTCAAATATGCCACCGTTTAATGTGTTTATCCTTGTTTTATGACAAAAAGTCACGCAATTTCCTTTCCACCCCTATATGCTAATTAGGATTTGGATTCTGTTCGGCCGGGCAGAAGGATTTTGCCGAATCCTGCCGAAAAAGGCCGAATCCCGACCCGAATCCTGGATTCGGTGCATCCCTAATGGAAACAGAATTGTATAGGGAGAAATGTAGGGAGCAGGACAACATCATAAATCAATAGGAAAATAAAGAACAAGTAAATGTAAAAATTAACTCAACTTAAAAGTGTAATCACTTGCTTGATCTAATCCTCTAATGCAGGGATCCTCAAACTTTTGAACCTGTGATCAACATTCAGAAGTAAAAGGAGTTGGGGAGCAACACTAGCATGAAAACTGTTCCTGAGGTGCCAAATATGGGCTGTGATTGGCCAAGGAAGGAAGAAGGAGATGCATATTTTATGGTACTGAATTCAAAAACAAACTAGCAATTTTAACAAAACCTTCAAAAATATACCAAAATATGGTAACATTAAACAATAGTTATTTGAGATGCTCCTCTATACTGTCTTCCATCTCTTAAAATGATTGGTACATGGAAGGGAAGAAGGGAAGGTAAAGGAAGGAATGGAAAGGGAAATGAAATGCATGGACCTAAGATACATAACCTTTGAGTTCCATGGCTCCGTCACGGCTTTCTCTGGGATCCCTCATGGGGCTGGTACATGTGCGGTATAGTAAAAACAGAAATCTGCACAAGCTCATTATATATACAGTATATATATTTATAATGGTAACTGTTACTATACTGCACATGCACCAGAGCTGTACAGCCAAGGCATCTCTAGGACTGCAATAAAAACAGTGTAAAAACTAAAACTTGGCTGAGTGGGTAGTATAACAGCACATAGTCACAGTCCGAGTTATAATTTCATTTTACTTTAGTAATACTAATGATGGCGGAAGTCATACTAAAACCAATCATTGTTTCCACAGATAACATGCCTTACTGCGTCTGGATATGGAATATTCAGAGATTAGAGATTGTTTGTTGTTTTGGAACAGACTTCAGCTGTCTGAGCGTTCCGCTGGGACCCAGTGCAGCCACGACTAGCCATTTGTACTGGAAATAACCGAGTATATTTGTGGAGCCCTACAGGCAGTGTATCGGTGCAAGTGCCAACCTGAAAAAATATTCATTGTTTTGTAACTGATAGGAATGAAAGCAGGTTAAAGGTTTATACATGTCCTGCCTAGAGTTGGGACATCAGAATGCTCAGCTGGCTTCTTTAAATGGAATACATCTAGTGATATCCTTATTTATCCAACAGTCATTGGGGCAAGCGTAAATTCCCTAGGACAACGCTAATTCACTATCACTATCGGTGTCTTTTATGCAGCGAAACCTGATGAAAAATTTTGCTCATCACTAGCTAAAAATAAATTTAAAGGTGAACCCCTTTAGCAGTGGTGTTGGCCAAAGATAAAAAGATTGACAGCCTAGCCATCAGCTCACTGTGGGTGGCCGCTGAATCTCAGGCCTTGATTGGTGCTTCTGCTGAATCCTGTTTACTTTGGCTGAGGTGCAATCAGCAACCATTGAAGAACATAGAAGCTGTCAATGATACAATACAAACTAAAAGAGGAATTTTGACAGGCATTCAGAGAGCAGCTGATTCATGTTTGTTAGTGAGCCACAGAGCTTTCGTTCTAATGGCAAAATGGCTTCAGTTTATTGTAGGGATGCACCGAATCCACTATTTTGGATTCGGCCGAACCCCCGAATCCTTTCGCGAAAGATTCGGCCGAATACCGAACCAAATCCTAATATGCATATGCAAATTAGGGGCGGAAAGGGGAGAACGTTTTTTACTTCCTTGTTTTGTGACAAAAAGGCACGAGATTTCCCTCCCTGCCCCTAATTTGCATATGCAAATTAGGATTCAGTTCGGCCAGGCAGAAGGATTCGGCCGAATCCGAATCATGCTGAAAAAGGCCGAATCCCGAACCGATGTTATTGATGTCATTAAGGTTTAACATGTTATGTTTTGTTTATTTGGCAAAATGCTATTTTGTTTCAATTGGATATTGTGAGTTATTTGTGCTCATTTACGCAGATAGGTGCTGCTTAGGGATGGGCGAATTTTTTCGCCTTGTTTCACCGCGGAAATGATGCCCATAGACTTGTATGGCGTTGTGCGCTAAAAAAAAAAAAGATGCTGCACGCTGCGTCTGCATCCGACAGTCGTGTCGCGTCAGATGAACACTACGACACCATCCGACATTTCCATCTCTTACTTTATTTCCCTTGCATCCAACTTTGGATCGGGCCGAAATCGCCCATGGAGTTCCTCCCTAAAAAGAAAAGGTCTTATAGTTTATCGGCAATGGCACTAATGCAGTATTATTATTATTACATTTCCCCTCTTCATAATTTGTTTCTTTTAAGCTACAGTGCAATGTTTCACACTCAATGCAAGACCTGTACTTGATTCTACATCCTAAGAATAGAAGTCAGATTATCCTTATGTAATGTACTTAACGGACTGTGTGTGTAAACTGAACTTAAAGGGGAACTATCGCAAAAAAGAAAATGTAATATAAGCTTCGTCACACTGATATAAGAAACTTTCTAAATACAATCAATTAAATATTCTGTACTGTTTTTAAATTTATCTTCACTATTCCTCTCTGAGTTAAGTGTCAGATAATCATTGACAGTTAGATCCAATATATCTTATATGGGGGCTCCTTTTGCCTAGAAGATGCATTAGAGCTCACTCTATTAAAATCACCAAGGCTGGAGGTGCAGCATTCTGTAGCCTGGATTCAGAATATGAATATGAAAGTATTATGTTTTTGTTGGGTGAGAAGTTTGGTCCAGGAAAGACTTTTCTGGAATGCTCATTTGGGTTGGTGGTGGGGGAAGGAAGGCCATATGGGCAATCGAAGACTTTTCAAACTGGCCTTTGATTTGGTGTGTTTGATGGAAAAGTTGCCAATGGACAGAGGGATGGACTCTGCAGGCTGGAGGGTGTATGGGTGGGTTTGTGGGATTTTTGGTTATTTTTGTTTTATTGTATGATTTTTTAATTGTTTATGAATTGATTGAATTGAATTGCTTATTGTAAAGTGATCTTTTAAATAAAAAAATCTCTATTAAAATCACCAGACATCATGGGGGGAATTCACATAAGTGGAGAAAGACCATTTTTGGAGTAAAATACTTTCTCCATATTCACAAACAGAAATCCGCCTGAAATCCGACTCAACCGCCACGTTTCATATTTTAGTGAAAGAAAGACAGTTAACAGACACTTTTATGAACTTGTTTTTCAAACTACCGTACATAAAAATGGTGCAAAAACGGCATTTTAAAACATTTTCTCCCGACATTTTCAAAATGGAGTAAAGCTCAGTATAACTCTTCCCTATGTGTCAGATCAATTCTAAAATAATCTGTTCTGCTTTGCTTCACGCAATCTTCATTTCACACCTCTTGTAGGTGCCCCATTGGGGAAGATTCGTCATATTAATAGGGATTAGCATCTCATAGTCAGAACACAAGTTTGTGTCTAACCCTATAGGTGTAAAAGCCTCTTTAACACTGATTACACAAAATATAATGATATTTCATACAATAAGGGGCCGATTCACTAACTTCGAGTGAAGGATTCGAAGTTAAAAAACGTTGAATTTCGAAGTTTTTTTTGGGCTACTTCGACCATCGAATGGGCTACTTCGACTACGACTATCGAAGGATTCGAAGTAATAATCGTTCGACCATTCGATAGTCGAAGTACTGTCTCTTTAAAAAAAACTTCGACCCCCTAGTTCGCCATCTTAAAGCTACCGAAGTCAATGTTAGCCTATGGGGAAGGTCCCCATAGGCTTGGCTAACTTTTTTTGATCGAAGGATATTCCTTCGATCGTTGGATTTAAATCCTTCGATTCGAAGGATTTAATCGTTCGATGGAAGGAATTATCCTTCGACCGAACTATCTGCGCTGAATTCTTTCGACTTCGATATTCGAAGTCGAAGGATTTTAGTTCCTAGTCGAATATCGAGGGTTAATTAACCCTCGATATTCGACCCTTAGTGAATCAGCCCCTAAGTGTATTTCATACAATTTTATATATAAAAAGATTTTATCTCACACTTGCATTATTTACTAATTTTAGCTTAATGAATGAGGTATTCTGAGTGAAAATATTAAAGGAAAAGTAAAGCCTCCCAGCCATTTTTTTTGTTTTAGCAGCAATTAGACACTTGACCTAAGATAATAAAACATATTTCTGATACCAATCCCTATATTATGCAAAATAGCATTTTTTCGTATTTAGACCCATAGGGGCAGATTTACATAGGGTCGAATATCGAGGGTTAATTAACCCTCGACATTCGACTGTCGAAGTTAAATCATTCAACTTCGAATATCGAAGTCGAAGGATTTACCGCAATTTGTTCGATCAAACGATCGAAGGAAAAATCGTTTGATCAAACAATTAAATCCTTCGAATCAAACGATTCAAAGGATTTTAATCCATCGATCGAACGATTTTTCTTCGACCAAAAAAAGCTTAGAAAGCCTATTTGGACCTTCCTCATAGGCTAACATTGAGGTTCGGTAGGTTTTAGGTGGCGAAGTAGGGGGTCGAAGTTTTTTTAAAGAGACAGTACTTCAACTATCGAATGGTGATTTTGAGTTCGAAACGTTCGATTCAAAGTCGTAGTCGAAGGTCGAAGTAGCCAATTCGATGGTCGAAGTAGCCAAAAAAACATTCGAAATTCAACGTTTTTTTTTATTCTATTCCTTCACTCGAGCTAAGCAAATGTGCCCCTTAGGGTCAGGCCACACAGGGCGTTTTGGGGAGATTTGGTCGCCTGGCGACCAATCTCCCCAAACGCCTTCCCTCACTCTGCACCAGCTAAAATTAAGAAAAAAAAAAACGCCGGCGCTAATCACACGCAGCGATTCGTTTTCCGAAGTCGCCCAAAGTTTCCTTGTGAGGCAACGTCGAACGACTTCGGAAAACGAAGTTGCAGAAGTGGAATTACACAAACATGTAGGCAGATTTAGAAAGTCCAGGTTATCCTGAAAAAAATTATGTATAAATTTTCCTAGTTAAAATACACCCCCTCCCCAGCTAAAGACAAAACAAAAATCTGAAAAGTGTCTGTTTAAAAGACAAATTCACAAAAGTTGAGATAGAGGTTTGTGAATCTGGTGGGAAATCCAACATTATTATCACCACCTTGTGAATCCCCCCCCATGTCTCTCTACATGCAGAATTTGTGCAAAAGGCAGTTATTTTGGAATAGTGAATATAAACTTGATTATTTCAGAAACCATGCAGAATTTTCAATGGATTGTATTTAGAAAGTTTCTTATTTCAGTATGATGAAGCTTATTTTCATTTTCGCCTTTTAACCTTAGATTCACATGTAGTACATAGAGTTTTATTTGGAAATCCTTATAGTTCACCTTTATTATAAAATGAATCTTGTATTTGTGTCACTCTTTTTTTGTATTCTAGGAATGTTCAATGTCTTCAATGCCATTGCTATTTGGAAACGGAGGAGGAAGAGACGTGATTGGCGCACTCAACACTACAGAACAATCACACTTTACTGGAACCCAAATAGCTTCAGGGCTGCAGAACATTTTTTGTAACACCCATTGTAGGGTCAGCGTTGCTGGAAGGGTTTTAAATATTCCATATTTAGAGGATGTAAACGATCATGTTAATAATGTAGATGTAAAGAGATGTCATTTAAGTTTTTTCAGTAAAAGTACTATTTAATTCTGGCGTTGAAAGATGCGTGTGTGTATAAGAAATAATTTTCTCGCCCACTTTTAAACTCCTTTCCACCAGCATCAGCGTGAATCACATTAGTAAAACATACGTTGAGAATCACTGGAAAATTCAGAAGGCAGTTTCGGTTATGTGACTGGAATGTTTTACTGGAGCGATTCACTGTCACCAATGGAAAGGTATTTTTGGACATTAGAAAGAGGAGATTAAAGGGATACTGTCATGGGAAAAAAATTATTTTCAAAATGAATCAGTTAATAGTGCTGCTCCAGCAGAATCCTGCACTGAAATCCATTTCTCAAAAGAGCAAACTGATTTTATATTCAATTTTGAAATCTCTGATAAACTTCATTCACTCTTTACTGCAAATTAGAGTGATATCACCCCCTCCCTTTCCCCCCCAGCAGCCAAACAAAAGAACAATGGGAAGGTAACCAGATAGCAGCTCCCTAACACAAGATAACAGCTCCCTGGTAGATCTAAGAACAACACTCAATAGTAAAAACCCATGTCCCACTGAGACACATTCAGTTACATTGAGAAGGAAAAACAGCAGCCTGCCAGAAAGCATTTCTCTCCTAAAGTGCAGGCACAAGTCACATGACCAGGGGCAGCTGGGAAATTGACAAAATGTCTAGCCCATGTCAGATTTCAAAATTGAATATAAAAAAATCTGTTTGCTCTTTTGAGAAATGGATTTCAGTGCAGAATTCTGCTGGAGCAGCACTATTAACTGATGCGTTTTGAAAAAAAACATGTTTTCCCATGACAGGATTCCTTTAAGTGCAAGCGACCACAGAACAC
Organism: Xenopus petersii; assembly: GCA_038501925.1. Lineage (NCBI taxonomy): Eukaryota > Metazoa > Chordata > Amphibia > Anura > Pipidae > Xenopus > Xenopus petersii. The sequence continues at coordinate 91,588,799 of CM076685.1, forward strand.
AATGCTACTCATCATTCTACTACATTCAACTTGGAACAGCTATGCAGAGCCATCTGCTGGTCAAAAGGTGTCATTGCAGCAGTTCCTCGGATCTTTTACAGGGAGTCCTCGATTTACATGCACCCTACTTACATACATACTTGTATTTTTGTCTCCATATTACTTGCCCTATAAAATATAGATCACATAAACAGAATTGCAGTTGCAAAACCTGTAACTGGGTACTGCAGTTGTAGACATTATGTCGTTTTTCAGAGCTTACCTCTACCAAGGAGTACAGTATAACAGCTGTCACGAATCTGTAGAAACTTGAATTCTTAAACATTGATTGGGAGGCTTTTCATAATACAGATGGACAATGACCCAAAACATAAAGCCAAAGCAACCCAGGAGTTTAATAAAGCAAAGAAGTGGAATATTCTTGAATGGCCAAGTCAGTCACCTGATCTGAACCCAATTGAGCTGCATTTCACTTGTTCAAGACTAAACTTTGGACAGAAAGGCCCACAAACAAACAGCAACTGAAAGCCGCTGCAGTGAAGGCCTGGCAGAGCATTAATAAGGAGGAAACCCAGAATCTGGAGATGTCCATGAGTTCAAGACTTCAGGCTGTCATTGCCAGCAAAGGGTTTTCAGCTAAGTATTCGTAATCAGCATTTTATTTTCAGTTTTTTAACTTGTCCAATTGCTTTTAAGCCCCTGAAATGAAGCGATTGTGTTAAAAAAAGGCTTTAGTTCCTCACATTTTTATGCAATCTTTTTGTTCAACCCAATGAATTAAAGCTGAAAGTCTGCAGTTCAACTGAATCTGAGTTGTTTCATTTAAAATTCATTGCGGTAACAAAAACCAAAATTAGAAAAAAAAAAAAAAACAAAATTAGAAAAAAGTTGTCTGTCCAAATATTTATGGACCTAACTGTATATATAATATATAATATATATACACAGAGAAATGTGAGGTTAGGGGATACCTTTTATTGGCTAAGCAAGTAAAAAATGCAAGCTTTATCAATGACCCATTTTCACAGTTTTTCAGTGTATAACACCATATGTACCCAGAGATGTCATGAGCATAAGCCAAGCATATTCTTCACAGGTACTGAATTATGACTGGATAAGATGTATGAGAGGGCTGATGCCACTACTGCTGGATATTGGAGCTAGCTATGCAACTGTCATTTCCCCCAGTTTTAGGGTTAGTTCACATGAGGAGATTCGGCGAGGATTTTGTCGCCTGTTGACTAATCGCCTCGACATCTGGGCGACAATCTCTCCAAACTTCCCGTCCGCTATAATGAAAAGTCACCTGCGCTAAAGCACACGCGTTTTCAGAAGTCACCCAAAGTTTCCTCGTTAGGCAAGACACGAGGAGGCAGTTCGGGGTGATTGTAGCCCAGAAGAAGAGGCGATTAGTCACAGGCGACAAAATCTCCCCGAATCTCCTCGTTAATGTATTCTGCCCTTACCCCCCAATCCTTTGTTGCCGGCTTCACGCCTGACACAGCTACATCAGAAAGGGCTTTGTCGTACCCAAAGCTGCAGGCTGAATTGCTAAACACCAAGGAAGTCCCTTGTTGTAATCGTAATAAAATGCACCTATCACAGCATTATAAAGCTGAATGCTAAATAATAAGCCACAGAGGAAATGTGGGAATAAGGAAACTTTTAATCAATACAGAATATTTCCAGCATTTAAGAATATGCATTAAGGGGCAGACTTAACAAGAGTCATAGTAAACTCGAATTTTCAGTTTCGAAATTCACACATTCGAATTTTAATCCCCCTATTCGAATGTGAGATTTATCAGACCTCGACCATGGAAACAGTCCTAATTCGAATATTCGCCACCTAAAACTTGTCAAATGTAGGTACAAGTCAATGGCAGAGGTCTGCTGAGCCATTTGGAGATATTAATAGCCATCCTGATATGAGGTTTTTTTGTTTTGTTTTATTTTCGGGAGAAAAATTTGATTCAAATACGATTTGGATTTTCAGGTCCGAATATTATTTTTTTTAAATAACATCCCAGTCGAACTGTGTATTCGAATTTTAAAAGATTCACATGAATTCAAAATTTGACCTTTGATCAATGGGCCTCAAAGTGTAACATAAAAAAATACTGGTCAAATAATATAAATTAGAAGCAGTGTTATGAAATTATCATTGTGCTTTGGCAGATATGAGATACTCAAATCATCACAACGTAGTGATCATCACCATATAAGACTGTTCCATATACACAACAAATACACACATTTTGGCAATAAAGTGCATTACACAAATCAGCTGAAAGTGAACAATGCTGATTCCAAGGGTGGAATAAAATTTAGCTTTCTTAGACATTACAAACAGAGTAAGAAATTACAAATTTCTTTTATGGTCCGAGGGCCACTGAATTCCTATATCCGACAACTTCCAATATACTTCCAAAAGTATATATCACCTATATGGCAATATTACACTAAGGGGGTTATTTACTAAACTCCAAATGCAAAAATCACGAAAAAGTAGTGGTTTTTTTTTTTAATGAAATTAGACTTTTAAAAATATCATGATTTTTTTTGGAATTTATTAAACCCAGAGGATGGAAAAGTCCGAATCTGAAAATCCAGCATCTCAGACCTGTCCAGGTTGCATATAAGTCAATGAGAGAAGTACTAATGATTTTTTGATGTGAGCTGGGTTTCGTGCAATACCCGAAGTCTTTGGGTGAAAATTCTGAAAAAAAAGCGTGAAAATCAGAAAAAAAAAAACATGATAATCAGATTTTTTCCTGCAATCAAATTTTCGGGAAAATGTAATAATAAATAAGCGTAAAAAAACCCGTGCAGATTTGATCGGAGTTTGTAGCAGAAAATATTCAGACTTTGATAAATAACCCCCCTTGGGCACAGAGCAGGTTATGGTAATGTTACTTGATATACTTTTGCTCAATCAGACGCTCTATATTAAAGGGGTTGTTCACCTTTAAATTAACTTAGTATGAAGAGAGGAATATTCCGAGACAATTTGGGTTTCACTCTGTTTTTGAGTTATTTCGCCTCTTATTCAGCAGCTCTCCAGTTTTCAATTTCAGCAATCTAGTTGCTAGGGTCCAAATTCCCCTAGCAACCCTGCATTGCTTTGAATACGAGACTGGAATATGAATAGGAGAGGCCTGAATAGAAAGATGAGGAATAAAAAGTTGCAATAACAATACATTTGTAGCCTTTGATTTTATATGGGGGTCACTGACAAAGCTGGAAAGTCAGAAGAAGAAGGCAAATAATTAAAATAATGAAAAGTTTTAGAATTGATCATTCTATAACATACTTTGGGGCCCATTTACTTCGCTCGAGTGACGGAATAGAGGAAAAATAGTCCGAATTTTGAAAAGTTTTTTTGGCTACTTCGACCTTCGAATCGAACGATTCGGTCTCTTTAAAAAATTCGACGCCCTAGTTCGCCACCTAAAACCCACCGAAGCCAATGTTAGCCTATGGCGAAGGTCCCCATAGGCTTCCTAACAATTTTCTGATCGAAGGAATTTCCTTCGGTCGATGGATTAAAATCTTTTGATTCAAAGGATTTAAACGATTAATCCTTTGATCGTAGGAATAGCGGTAAATCCTTCGACTTCGATATTCGAAGTCAACGGAATTTGCTATATAAATAAATGATGATGATGATTTACTTCGACGATCGAATAGCGAGGGTTAATTAACCCTCGATATTCGACCCTAGGTAAATGTGCCCCTAAAAGTTAACCTGAAGGTGAAGCACCCATTTAAGGGAGTAGATTGTATAATATAAGGGCACCTCACATGTTACAGCAGAGCCCAATCACCTGTACAAACACAAGGAGCCACTACAGAGGATACAGTTCAGGCAGAAACAATGTTCTCTTGGCTTGTACATCAAGAACAAGACATGCAGAGAATAAACATTCCAGGTTGATGTGCAGCACACTGTTCCATTGCTGAAAACTGGTTGCAGATCAAAATCCAATTTTGCCTCTTGACATGGCATATCCTAGTTTGGCCTCATTGTTAATCAAAGACATTAGTCCCAAGTAAGTTTCGATCATCAGAGGGCGCTCCAGCACCAGCATCCCATTCGGTTTTCCTTGAACTGGATTTTGCTTGTGAGCTTTCTTCACGGCTTGAATCAATTGTGTCTTAAAGTCCTCCAGCTTTGAAATAGAAAAAAAAACAACATATATATATATATATATATACACATATGTTTACATATGCAAATTAGCACAAGGATGGTTTAAGAAGAACCTCGTGCGCAGTTCACCGAAACAAACTTGCGTGATGAAAAGTCACACTATTTTAAAGGGATATTGTCATGGGAAAAAAATGTTTTTACCAAAACGCATCAGTTAATAGTGCTGCTCCAGCAGAATTCTGCACTGAAACCTGTTTCTCAAAAGAGCAAACCGATTTTTTTATATTTAATTTTGAAATCTGACATGGGGCTAGACATATTGTCAGTTTCTCAGGTGCCCCCAGTCACGTGACTTGTGCTCTGATAAACTTCAGTCACTCTTTACTGCTGCACTACAAGTTGGAGTGATATCACCCCCCCCTCCAGCAGCTAAACAAAAGAACAACGGGAAGGTAACCAAATATCAGCTCCCTGGTAGATCTAAGAACAGCACTCAATAGTAAAATCCGGGTCCCACTTGCGACACATTCAGTTACATTGAGTAGGAGAAACAACAGCCTGCCAGAAAGCAGTTCTGAAGTGCTGGCTCTTACTAAAAGCACATGACCAGGCAAAATGACCTGAGATGCACCTACACATCAATTTTACAACTGAATAAAAATACACTTCTGGTTCAGGAATGAAATTTTATATTGTAGAGTGAATTATTTGCAGTGTAAACAGTGTAATTTAGAAATACATTAAATCAATCAGGACAGAATCCCTTTAAGGATTCTGATTCGGTTCGGCCAGGCACTTGGATTTAGCCACATCCGAATCCTGCTGGGAAAGGCCGAATCCCTAACCGAATCCTGGATTTGGTGCATCCCTAATAATAATACTGTTAAAATTCCAAATCTCTTTTAAAAGAGAACTATCAATTACCTTGCAGAGTGGCATGACCTTGTCATCTGCGTGTGCCATTGGATGTTCTATAAATGTAGCATAGGGCATATTGGTGGTCCAAGGATTCCATTTGTTTATGAAAGAAAAGCGCCGTGTACTCCACACAATACGAATTCCTATTCCTTCACGTCTGATATTAAAAGAAGGAAAAAAATATGTTTAAGAACATGCAATACAGCCAATGAATTAAGTAGCTCTGTATAAAAGGTTCAAAAGAAATTCTTATTCACTCTCTCATCATATCGCGTCTAGACTACTGTAACTCTCTTAATTGGCCTTCCCCTCCAGAGACTGTCATCTGTCCAGTCCATAATGAACACTGCTGCCAGGCTCATATACCTCAGCAACCGCTCCTCCTCTGCCTCGCCATTCTGTCAATCCCTGCACTGGCTTCCGTTACCTTTCAGAATCAAATTCAAATTAATGACATTGACTTTCAAACTCTGCTCCACCCTACATCTCTGAACTCATCTCTATATACTCACCCACTCGCTTACTACGCTCCTCTACTGACCTGCTACTCAACTTTTCTCTCATTACCTCCTCACATGCTCGCATTCAAGACTTCGCAAGGGCTGCACCCCTCCTCTGGAACGCTCTCCCACGGTCTGTCCGACTTTCTCCCAACCTTTCTGCTTTCAAGAAATCTCTGAAAACTCACTTCTTTCGAGAAGCCTACCCTCACTCTGCTTAACTACCAAACGCAACACCACATACAATACCACATTTCTCACCCACTTACTTCGATCTTGCCCACTCCCACACCTTGTGTATTACTCCCTTCCCTTTAGACTGTATGCCTATGCATAGGGCCTTCCTCACCTTTTTGTACCTGTATTGATTGTGATGTTTGTTACTCCATATATTCTATATATGTAATTCATGTGATGTAGTTGTATAATCACATTTACTTTACAGTGCTACGCAATATGTTGGCGCTATATAAATACATGTTAATAGTAAAAGGGAATATTAAACCAAACAGAAATATTGTAGTTAACAGTACATGTATTATTTGCCTTATTTTCAGAATATATAGTTGTGTTCAGAATAAGAAAGTGTTTAAAAAAAGTGAATATCCTCAAAATCCTTAGAATAGCTTTTATTTCCATACATGCATTCCACAATTCTTCTGCACTTCTTGGTTTTGCCTCAGAAATAGCATTTTTGATGTCACCCCAAAAGTTTTTTATTGGATTAAGGTCCAGGGATTGCACTGGCTACTTCATAACATCAATCTTGTTGGTCAGGAACCAAGATGTTGCTCATTTACTGGTGTGTTTGGGGTCGTTGTCTTCTTGAAACCCCCATTTCAAGGACATTTCCTCTTTGGCATAAGGCAACATGACCTCTTCAAGTATTTTGATGTATTGAAACTGATCCATGATCCCTGTAGTGATGAGCAGATTTTTCGCCAGGCCTGGATTTGTGGCAAAATTCTACTCTTCACGAGTGACGAAGTGAAATTGCCCAGATTCACTCATCATCGTATGTGATACCGTATGTGATACCGTAAATAGGTCCAACACCATAGTATGAGAAACATTCCCATATCATGATGCTTGTGTTATCATGTTTGACTGTCTTCACACTGTACCGTGGCTTGAATTCAGTGTTTGGGGGTCGTCTCACAAACTGTCTGTGGCCCCTAGACCCAAAAAGAACAATCTTGCTTTCATCAGTCCACAGTGATGTCGACAATGTGTTCTTTGGCAAAATGTAAGCTCTTTGGCACGTCTTTTTTTCAACAATGGGACTATGCGGGGCTTCTTGCAGAAAACTTGGCTTCACATAGGCGTCTTCTAATTGTAACAGTATCACAGGTACATTTATACCTTCTTTGATCTTCCTGGAGCTGATCATTGGCCGAGTATTTGACATTTTGGCTATTCTTCTATCCATTCCAATGGTAGTTTTCCATTTTCTTCTGTCTTTCAGGTTTTAGTTGCTGTTTTAAAGCATTTGAGATCATTTTAGCTCAGCAGCCAATCATTTTTTGTACTTTTTTATATGTTTTCCCCTATCCAATCAACTTTTTAATCAAAGTACACTGTTCTTCTGAACAAAGTCTGGAATGGCCCATTTTACTCAGATTTTCAGAGAGAAATGCACTATATTTGCTCCTTCCTTCCTTAAATAAGGACCGGAATTGACACCTGTTTTTTCACAGAATGAATGAGCTCACTAATTGAACTCCACACTGCTATTATTTGGAACACGCCTCAATTAATGATTCAGTTATACAGAATCAGCAGCATGAATGTCAGGACTGTTTATTTCCTACTACCCCTACTAAATTATTTGTCATGTAGAAATATAATTTCTACTAAAACAGTGATTGATCAGGTTAGTGATGTCAGACTGATATTCTAAACACAACAAAATGACTTGGCTTATTTCTCAATGGATTGCAGTCATAAGGAGACCTAAGCCTTTACTTACTAAAAGAGTATATAGCACAAAAACCTAAAGCTCGCCATGTTCTTTACCCACATTCTCTCCCAGATTGTTGGTGTAATTTTATCTACTACAGTCCCAGAAATGTGTGCCAGGTACCTGTTAAGGTCAATGTTAGCCCCCTGCACCCAAGTAAATAAATATGGAACACTGCTTAATAGTGCTAGTGCTACGGAGCACAAGTATGTGCAAGCATGTTCTGTATAGCATTGTAATGGACAAACATCTGCTCCTAATTTGGTGTCTAGATTAACTTAAAAGGGGAACTAGCGCGAAAATAAAAATTAAATCTAAGCTTCAGCATACAGAAATAAGACATTTTCTAAATGGAATCAATTAAATATTTTGAACCATTTCCGAAATAATCAAGTTTATCTTTACTATCCCTCTCTCAGCATCTGTTTCTCTCCATTCTGTCTTCATGCAGGATATTTATTAATCCGATATATCTTATAGGGGGGGGGCTCCTTTTGCCTAGAAGATGTATTGGAGCTCACCCTATTAAAATCACCAGAAATCCTGTCTCTCTACATGCAGAATTTATGCTAATGGCAGTTATTTGTGTTTGTACTGGAATCAGTTATTTGAATGAGCTCTAATTCATCTGTAAGGATAGGAAGCCCCCCTATAAGATATATCGGATCATTCATCGGACACCCAACTGCTGCATGAAGACAGAATGAACAGAAACAGATGCTGAGAGAGGGATAGTGAAGATAAACTAGATTATTTCAAAAATAATGCAGAATATTGAATTGATTATATTTACAAAGTTTCATATTTCAGTATGATGAAGCGTATATTCAATTTTCTTTTCACAATAGTTTTAGGCCAAGTAAGCCTAAAAATTTGCAAGTGAGCTCAATATGTATATTGTGCTGTGTAAGTGAGCTCAGTGCGTAGCTCACAGCAGTACTGCTGTAAACAATTTACATGACGTTACATACCTGTTTAGAGACCTTGGAGGAAACTCGAATTCTCCTATGGAGATGGTGTCGACAGCATTGAGAGCTACTCTGATGACTTGCTGGCACTCGAGGCAGATGAAGTCATATTTACAGATTAATAGCGTTCGCTCAGTAATAAGAACCAGGCGTTCCTTTTCATTGTTCCAGTGATCAACTCTACAAAAACAGAGCAAAATCGAAATATTTTTAGGTAAAGTAGCTCATGTATCTGAACAACAAAGAGATCAAAGTGGTAACATATTAAATGCAAGGATATTGATGGAGATGAATTGCCCGCAATTAATCTCCTCTTCTGACGCCACTTTATCCCCAGCGGGGAATATTTTGGAGGAGAATATGTAAATCATCAGAGGTAAAACATCACAGACATCAGTTGCTGCATCTGGTTCTGCAGAGTTTCTCTCTACGTGTGACACTTGCCTTCAGAAGGGCTGTCCAATTGGAGGTCCCTGGGCCACATGCGCATCCCTGCCCTTAAACACGAGGTATAAGAAATTATTAAGAATATAAGAAATTAACTGGACCGCAACATTTTAAAAGCTGAACAGCACTGGAATGCTGCATAGAAAGCCAACACTTCTTCTTCGTTTAACTTCGGAAGCTGACCTTCGTTTTCAGCGCATGCCCAGTTGGACTAGTTTTCCGGTCCTGAGCAACTGTGCATTTACCGAAAGTCACGAAAATTTCTGAAAAATTTATCGGAAATTTTCGTAACTTTCGGCGCATGCGCAGTTGTTCGGGGCCGGAAATTTACTCCAGCTACGCATTCGCCAAAAACGAAGGCCAACTTCCGAAGTTTAACGAAGAAAAGAAGATGGCTGCCGTGAACTGCGGGGGTCAAAATCTGCACCACGGGGTAAGTAAAAAGTTAGGGGCATTTGCCCCGGGTACCACCTAGGCGGGGGGGGGAGGAGAGGGGGTCTACAAAGTGTAGGGGCACTGGCGTAACTACCGAGGAAGCAGACCCCGCAGCTGCGGGGGGGCCCGTGAGGAGAGGGGGCCCGGAAAGGATTTTACTGAAGCCACGCCCCCGCCGCCGGCTTTGCCTCCCTGCTGCCGGCGCCTCTCCTGCTACTGGTGAAGGGCCAGGGGCCCAGGGTCGAACTGGCCTGCTGGGGTCAAAGCGCCGCCCGCTTCAATCACTTCTGCCCTGAGCTATCTGCCTGCTGAGGACCCTGCTCTGCTAGGGACTGTCCGCACTGTGCCTGGCTGCAGCCTGCATGTTAATTCTACGTTTCAGGCAGGAGGCAGCCAAGCACTCAACCAGGGTCCCTCCCACATTCCACATGACCCGTCTTATTCCCCCGCTCCACACTCAGCACAGCCTTCGTATCTAAGCAGCACATACCCTCTATTGGAAGGAGTCACTCCGATCGCCATCTGCAGCACAGTCAGGTATTTCATTTTGCCTCCCTCCTTGTTTCTCCCCTTAAACCACTGCTTGCGACCATGAAATTGGCATTCCCAAGGATCTGCTGTGTTGCCCTGTGACCCCCTGTCCCCTCCCTCCTTCTTCCAGACTGGACCTCTCTGCCCTCTGCAGAGTGTCTGGTCAGCAGATCTCCATTTGTTAGCTGCAGTTAGAGATAACATTGACAGCTAGTGGTGGCAGCTCTGCTCAATCCTCCTTCCCTCTCCTCTTCTCTATATGTCTAAATTACATTATTTACACTGCAGATAATTCTGTCTACCATGTAAAATTTAATTCCTAACCCAGCAATTTTGCTTGGTCATGTGCTTTCAGACAGAGTAAGTGCTGCACCTGAAACTGCTATTTTAATTTAATATTGTTACAGGAATTTCAGTTTTTTATTTTCAATAAATATGTAAATTTTGATATTTGTGGACACTATTTTGTACCGGGGGTGGGCCCTTGAGATGAGGTTTCCTGGTGGGCCCCAGGCACCCCAGTCCGACGCTGTGAAGGGCCGTGCATTCCACAGCAGAAGGACCATCTTGGATTTTTTTTTTACGAACCTAGGGAGCAGGGCAGGAGAGAATCAGCATAGAGCCTGGTTCTGGTCCCCCAGCAGAGCTCACCTGCGAAGAACCATTGGCACCTTAAGAGATGGACGAAGAACTCAAGTACCTCAAGCGTCTCCTTTTACCAGGAACCCATAATCCTGCCCTGTTCCCACAGCCTGTGCCTGTCTTCTTGTGCCAGGGACATCCTTGTGCAGACCCCGGACGCAGAGCGGGCTACCTCAGCGGCCCACCTCATGGCCCGCTCGCTAAGCATGCTGGGAAGGTAGCCAGGAGAGCAACAGGTAACCTGTTCCTGTGCGATTTAATTAATGGAGTCAGAAGGTTTTTGAGTGACAAAATGAATTGCTGCAGTGAATTGAATTTAGTTAAAATGATCACTGCGTTGATCCTGGCTATGAATTGATTTGTAGTTTTAATAATATCAGCAAAAAGTTTTGACTCAAGCTACTTCAAAAGACTGCTGATGTGATTTCTTGTTATAAAAATGTATGCTCCAAATTAAAAAAACTTACAAACCATTTGTAAGAAGTCTCAGTCCCAGTCATCAGGACAATTCAACATATATTCTAACCTTTAAGATGGCAACTGTACACTTTGTGGCTCTCAATGGATGCTGGGAATTTTTCTTCAGCAGTGTTATTGTTTGTGCTAATCTGTGGTGAGATACTGAGCTTCCTACCCACAACTGCTTTAGCTTCCCAAGCAGTCAATGCAACTTGGCCTCTTTGCGTAAATCTGGAGCAGGCACTCAAATAAAGGCAATCTTCCATTAAATTGTTGAAATAAAGTAAAAAAGATTTATTGTGTCCTCTGCCTTACGCGTTTCGTGTTACAAACACTTAATCATAGGCTGTAAGTGTTTGTAACATGAAACGCGTAAGGCAGAGGACACAATAAATCTCTTTTACTTCAACAATTTGATGGATTTTATTTGATTTCAACAATTTGATGGAAGATTGCCTTTATTTGAGTGCCTGACACGGTTGTCCGCTCCCTATGCTGAGGGCTCAGGACGGTGCACCTGGGCCACTTCCTTGATGTGGTTAGTTAATATACAACTTCATTGAGACCCATTTTTTTCTTCTATCAACTTGGCCTCTTTGATAACTATGGCACAAATGGAAGTTTTTAGCCTACTGCATAGTGCAAAAATGTAGCTCCAATTTATATGAACGGGATATCTTTAAAAGCAGCAGTACCAACACTTATGGGTTAGCAAATGGACTTAAAGAGTAAAATCCCCTTCCTTTTTTATATTTCTGTTCTATTAATAACAGTAGCATCAAGTGTAAGGTAATACTTTCAATCTATTTACTGATCTTACTGGCATCTCGGGATTTAATGGAGTGCTCATTGGCCATTTTCGGTGATCTTACTGGCATGTGTGGCTTTTAATGAATTGCTTATGGGACATTTTCTAGTGATCTTATTGGCATGCGTGAAATTAATGAAGTCCTCATTGGTCATTTTTAAGTGATCTTATTGGCATGTCTGGGATTAATGGAGCGTTTATTGGCCATATCTACTGTGAATATACTTGCACAGCCATATCTGTCTACTCCCCATTTTGATTTTGCCCTCCCCCAGTCTAATAGGAATTCCCCCAGTTTTCTGCAGGCAAAATTATATGTACACATGCACAAATACACTCTCCTACTTTGAAATTGACAGCTCTGCACAGCTGGTGTTAAAATGCTGGACCAGTTGCACCCAATCAGGTCCCACGCCCAAATTCTTCATCAGGGGCCCAGGAAAGTGCCTCTGCAGGGGGGCCCCACAAAGTCTAGTTACGCCACTGTGTAGGGGGGTAGGGTATTTTTTATGTTACAGGTTTGTTTCGCATTTAAAAGCATTTGAATCCGAGACATGTTGTTGGCCTAGAGGTATTTAATACAGGAGAATGCATACAAAGTTTATTAAGCAAAGATATGTGAAAAGGTGTAATTCTTAGACTTTCTGGCCTCTGACTCCACTTGCCCACATTTGACATTAAACTAAGTATGATGCAGAGAGTGATATTCTGAGACAATTTGCAATTGGTTTTCATTTTTTATTAATTAAGGTTTTTGAGTAATTTAGCTTTTTATCCAGCAGCTCTTCATTTTGCATTTTAAGCATTCTGGTAGCTAGGGACCAAATTACCCAAACAACCATGCACTGATGTGAATAAGAGACTGGAATATGAATAGGAGAGGCCTGAATAGAAAGATGAGGAATAAAAAGTAGCAATAACAATACATTTGTATCCTTACAGAGCATTTGTTTTTTAGATTAGTGACCTATATTTGAATGCTGGAAAGAGTCAAAGAAGAAGGCAAATAATTCAAAAACTTTTAAAAAAAGAAAACATGAAGACCAACTGAAAGTTGCTTAGAATTAGCCATTCTCTAACATTTGAAAGCTGCAAAGAGTCAGAAGAAAAAGGCAAATAACTATAGAACTATAAAAAATAGATAATGAAGACCAAATAAAAAGTTGCTTAGAATTGGCCATTCTATAACATACTAAAAGTTACCTTAAAATCAAACCCCCTCCTTTAAGAAAAATAAAAGGAAGATTTACAGATAACTGCTTCGCCATTTCCATCAGAGAGCAGCAGAGTGTGCAATGGGTGCAGTGTTATGGATTAATACAAAAAAATTGAATACTTTTGCTTGGGATCTTTAGACACCACCTATAACAGAATAACATTAACAGAATATCCAATAACATCCAAATGTCCATATAACCAGGTTAAAAGCATAGCAGCCCTAAATATGTTTTCAGAATAAGCCTGTCCTAAAAAATGCAGAACTGCCATAACGCTTGTGCAGTAACCCAAAAGTCACATTTTTTGCTTTTACATTTCCCTCTTATGCATTACTCCTAAACACCAGGTTATAAAGTTATACTGATGTAACATATTGTTTCTCTAAGTTTCTCATTCGGAGGATTTAATCACCAGTTATGAGACTTAACCGTTTTTCATTTAGTTTTCTCTTCATTTGCATTTTATCCTGCTCAGGAAATGAAGAAGGTTACAGTCCCTGCTTTATCCAGAGAGGAGTATAATTTTACCCTTGTAGAGATACGTCATGCCATCTCCCCTCAGCTTGGGGTGGAACTTACTCTGTAAGCAGCCAAACACTCTGAATCTCTCCGTCCTCTGTTGGCAGCACAACCATGCGAATATCATTTACTGCTTGTTCAAGATTTCCAGGCTGAAATGGAAATAAAATAATGGTATGCTTGTAAACAAATCTGAAATCTATAAAAAACATAGTGGGCGAGTAGCTTTACCTCCTTGTGGCACCAAGCTCAGTCTGTCGGCTCTACTGGGTCACATTATGCCTGATAAATGAGTTACGGTGTAGCAAATAATAGAACTATATACAATTAAAGGGGTTGTTCACCTTTCAATTAACTTTTAGTATGATGTAGAGAATGATATTTGGAGACAATTTGTAATTGGTTTTCATTTTTTAATATTTGTGGTTTTTCAGTAATTTAGACTTTTATTCAGCAGCTCTTCAGTTTGCAATTTCGGGAGTCTGGTTGCTATTGACCAAATTACACTAGTAACGATGCATCGATATGTATAGGAGAGACCTGAATAGAAAGAAGAGTAATAAAAATAGCAATAAACAATACGTTTGTAGTCTTACAGAGCGTTTGTTTTTAGATGGGGAAGTGACCCCCCTTTAAAAATGGAGAGAGTAACAAGAAGGCAAATCATTAAAAAACTGTAAAAAAAAGTAAAAATGAAGACCATTTGAAAAGATGATCACATTTAGCCATTCTTTAACATACTAAAAGTTAACCAACCCTTTTATTAGCCATACCATGCTGGATGGGTGTATATACCAGCTATCACTTCAGTTGGACCCTATTCTTAAAGGAATTGTTCAGTATAAAAGTAAAAACTAGGTAAATACATAGGCTTTGCAAAATAAATTTTTTTTTCAATATAGTTAGTTAACCAAAAATGTAATGTATAAAGGCTGGAGTGACTGGATGTGTAATATAATAGCCAGAACACTACTTCCTGCTTTGCAGCTCTCTTGGTTTCCACTGATTGGTTACCAGGCAGTAACCAATCAGTGACTTGAGATGACATGGGTCATATCTGGTGCTTTTGAACAATGTGGGGCCCACCCAAACATCTTATACCAGGGGCCCACCAAAAGACCTTAGATCAGGGGCCACTCTCAGAACTATTATAATTCCTCTCCTCACGCAACCTTTATTCTGCTAGTCTCTTCTCTTTACATGCTATAAACTATTATTCCATCTATTTAGACTCTTTGTTCTCATAGAAATAGGGAATGGCCATGAAATAGGCCAAATGTTTAGAAGCAGGAGGGTCCACTGACACCTGGGCCCACCGGGAGTTTTCCTGGTATCCCTGTGGGCCAGTCCGACACTGCTTTTGAATCTGAACTGAATGCTGCGGATCATTTGCAAACTAACTGAACAGTTATGTCCCATGTGGCCCCCCTTAAAGTCACTGACTAACTGACTAAGACTTAGAGAGCTGAAAAGCAGGAAGTAGTGTTCTGGTTATTATGTTAAGACATCCAGTCACTCCAGCCTTTATACATTACATTTTTGCCTAACTAACTATATTAGAAACATGTCGCTGTTTTACAGAGCTTATTTACCCAGTTTTTATTTTTACACTGAACTGTTCCTTTCGAGACTGATCCATCTACAACAAAGGAGGGGGTGTTTCCCTTTTGAGCTAATTTCCATGGAAAAACTTAAGCTGTCTTAAGTAAGAGCAAACACAACTCACACTCATCCTTCCCCCAAGGGGCTCAAACATATGCCCCTCTGTTTCATCCTAAAACTGTCTCTAAAAAAAGCCAATGCTCACATACTGAGGCAACGCAGAGAGGATGCTGGGAAATACACACCGGAAGTACTGTAGTAACTAAGGATTAAAAAAAAAAGACATCCGGGAAGCTTAATGTTTTGCCCCAGTAAATACCACCTATCATAAAGGGATGCTGGGAATAATATAACCAGCACTATTGTGAATGTCTCACCCGGAATACGAAGTACTCTTTGATTCTGGCCTGATGTGTGGGGTTGTGCACAGTGAGGGAGCGCAGAGACTGCACGGGATAATTCGACGCGGTCCCGAAGGCGCCCCTTTCCGGGCTCAGCTGGACTTCAGCGACTACTGGAGTGGCTGCCGGACTGGTCTCGGAGTCATTGAGCTGCAGCATGACAGCTAGCGAGTCGGCCAAAACAAGCCGGCAGACTGTATACTTCCGCCCAGCGTCATATCCGGCCTGGAGCTAGTGTCACGTGCTACACGCGGTCAGTAGGTTTAATCGGGACTCCCGAGTGCTGAGGGGAAGTTAGAAGCCGGGGAGCTGTGTGTGCGGCCCTTTATTTCATCTCCTACATGAATATGCGACTTGTATGAATAATCAGACGCCAGTTCCTTGGTACAACGCGTACAAAGCCAAGTATTTCTCAATTGAAAACATCATTAATTCGCTCCTTTGAAAATGATCGTGAACTGGGATAAGCGTGTGCTATTTAAAGGAGACATTTTTGTGTAAAATAAATTAGAACGTACAAGGGCGTTATATTCATTTAGATTTCATTTATAAAAGTCATGTTTCAGGCTGATTAATTGAATATTTCAAAATGGCTCCTGCCTGCTTGCTATAATTATGAGTTCCCAGACTGAAGGAAACAAGATTCAAATAATTTATATTGTGTAATTAAAGTTCATTTCGCTTGAATAATGTGATAAAATAGGATTTTAAATCTTTTTTTTGGGTGACGGGTCCACTTTAAGGCTACTTATAAACAGGTGTTTTTATCTGTGGTTGGGGTTGTATTTTACTGGCCTGTCAGTAAATCAGTAAAAATGATCCCTTATCGGGCTGTAAAAGACAGAATACGGGAACATAAATCGTCAGTGAAATTAAAAAAACTAGATCAAGCGGTTTCTAGTCATTTTGCAGAAAAAGGTCATGGGGTCCAGCAATTAAAGTTTCAGGTAATTGACAATATTCCAAAACTTCGACGCGGCGGCGACCGGGTTAAAATGCTGTTAAAAAAGGAAGCACAATGGATACGATGCCTAGAAACACTGGAGCCCCATGGCCTTAATCGCGAATATGACTTGCATCCCATATACCGATAGTATTTTAATGATTGTTTTTAATAATACTAGTGCTAAATCATTCTGTCCACAAATATTGGTCATTTTTTATTGTTTTGCAGATACCATACTATGAGAATTAAATCCTATATAGGAAGAATATAACCCACAGGAAACAAGTGGACACTTTTCCATATATTACAATGTATCTGACAATGGTGCCTTTATGTTTCTTTTGTGCATCAATCAATTTTGATTGTTGGCCCCTAGAGGGCGATCTAACATGTGAGTATAAAACTGTGCAATCAGCAGTAATTTATTAACTTGATAAAGGGCCACATAGGCCTGAAACGTTGTTCATTCGAGATCCAAGCCAGAAAATGCAATAAAGGCTTTTTAAGAAAAATACGCTTTGGATGGTGCTGTGATTTCGTTTTGGCAAAATGATCCCTTATGCCAACGTTTTTAATGGGGAAAAAAAGACAAGAAGGCTGGTATTTTGTTCCCCATAAAGCTGGCGACCTTACGTGTGCTGGATGTTTCATGCTTTCTACAGAAGAAAGGAAAAGTGAGCAAGTTTGTACTCACTGGGGTGTAGGCACACTGGGCTGCGTTTCTTACACTATGGTGGAATGTTGAAAGTTCCACTGCAGGTGAAATCATATTTCTGTAGGAGCCCTAAGGGCTCTTACAGATGAGTGTTTGAAGCTGCGCATGTAGGTGACTACATGCGCCTGTGTGAGTACAGCCCCATTGAAAAAAACTGAATGCGTCTATTCCTGCGCTTCAAACGCTCGTCTGTTAGAGCCTTAAATGTAGAAGGGAGACCTCAGTACTTGAGTAATTACCTCTCTAAACCCTACCTTATACCCATGCATCATTTTCCCTCTCTTTCCTTTGCCTTTTATCCTATTCTCGTTTTTACCTAGGTGGATTATATAATAATTTCCTTTATCTGATATGTGAAGCTCATAGTTGAATAATGTGAATGTTACACAAATATATTTGCCTTGAATCCTTCAAAAAGTTTTAAAACAAATATTGAAAAGAAAATGTATTTCATGCTGTTCCTAAGACCCAATATCCTGCGGGTGGCACTTTTTTGTTTGGGGCTTCAGACTCCTATATGTCTAGACCTGTGTCATTTGCTGCTTAAAGGAACAGTTCAGTGTAAAAATAAAAAAGGGTAAATAGATAGGCAGTGCAAAATAAAAAAATGTTTCTAATATAGTTAGTCAAAAATGTAATGTATAAAGTCTGGAGTGATGGGATGTCTTATATAACAGAACAGAACACTACTTCCTGCTTTGCAGCTCTCTAACTCTGAGTTAGTGAGTGACTTTAAGAGTGGCCACATGGGACGTAACTGTTTAGTGAGTTTGCAATTGATCCTTAGCATTCAGCCAGGTCAGATTCAAAAGCAACAGTTATGGCCCATGTGGCCCCACCTCAAGTCACTGATTGGTTACTGTCTGGTAACCAATCAGTGGAAACCAAGAGAGCTGAAAAGCAGGAAGTAGTGTTTTGTCTATTATGTTAGACATCCAGTCACTCCAGCCTTTACAGATTAGATTTTGGTATAATTAACTAATGGAAAACATTTTTTATTTTGTACAGCCTGTCTATTCACCCGGTTTTTATTTTTATACTGAACAATTCATTTAATGAGCCAGTTAAGATTTTCGCGAGGTCTGAAAATAGTGGGACCTGGAGGTGCCACCAAAATATTCAGTTAACCCTGCAGCTACTGACACATCAGCTCTTCATAGTTGCTGGGCCCACAGCCAAATATTAGCAGTACAAAACTGCTAATATCCAAAACAACTGAAAAAAATGCAAAAGCTAGAATAAAAGCACTCCCAAGTTTAGTTTTTTTGAGGATTTTACCAAGGGTTTCTGAAACACAGCATTGGGTTGCAGATCCTGTATGTAGCCTGTCTGTGCTGCAAAGTTATAGCTTGACTCATGTCTTATATTGCTGAAGTAACACTGAAAAACCTGAACCAAACATAGATTTTTAGTTTTCTTACCACACTGGACTTATCTGTGCTAATTGTTGTTACTGCATAAGCCCA
Organism: Xenopus petersii; assembly: GCA_038501925.1. Classification (NCBI taxonomy): domain Eukaryota; kingdom Metazoa; phylum Chordata; class Amphibia; order Anura; family Pipidae; genus Xenopus; species Xenopus petersii. The sequence goes on from CM076685.1 coordinate 91,607,486, forward strand.
TAACTCTCCATTTACTCATAGGAATGTCCAGTTTGTCATTCACCCTCTTTACATTAGAACCAACTTTTAAGTAAAGGCTTCAAAGTTTTAAGATCTCTTTCTAGATTGGACACATGAATATGGTGATGGATTTCCATGTATGGCTGACTGTATTTTCGTGCATTTCTGACTTTTGAGAAAGTACTTAACCACACAATAATTTTGGTTGGCTTACACCCCATGGTCCTCAATATAGGACTTTATGAGAAAGTGGGCCACTGTTTAATGTGCAAATGTTGTCAAGCATGAGAACAATCACTGAACGGGAGGATAACCCTTTGAGAAAAAAAAAGATTTAGCCTAGTCGGCTTCTGAAAGAATCATGGGGTAATGAAGTAAAAGTTGCTTCAGGTCTTTTATTACATTTCTGTCTCGGTTTACAGCACAGAGGCCTCGCATTTACGAAATAAAAGGAATGCGTGCCTAGAGTACAGTTTAAAGCATGATAAGCCTGGCAAATGGATAACAATTGAACTTGATACAATTCCACTTAAACTGTAATGAGCCCAGAAACACAACTAATGTTCAAGAAATAACAGCTTTTTGAAGCATGAACAGATAAGCCTTTATATCTCAATGTAAGAGCTTTAGCAGCATAGCTGGAACCATTTATAAGATCATTTATAGGACTCACTCAATGAAGAAATAAGGCCAGCGCTGTAAGTTCACATACAAAGCATATTACTATACACTCCAACCAAAATCAGCAACATATCGTAAGTGCCATATCTTCCCAGTTTGTCTATCCGCAAGCTGGGTCACCGACCCGACTGTTGGATACATATTACACAGTCCGGAGCGATTGAGTCATGTTGGTCCATCTATGCCCAAGTTTTGCCAAAACCAGTCCAAGGATCGGAAAATATTCCCATCAGTCCTTTCTTATTTCCATCGTAGGCCAATATAACACCGACAACATTAAGCACTCATGACATAAAACAATATGATGATATCAATTGGTTATTTAAGATTTGCATTTCTGAGAGAGAGAGATTAGGATACAATTGGAAGATTTATTGTGAATCTCTATCCAGGCGCCTGTCCTTTCCACCTGCCATAGGTCAGCCTGCGCCCATCATCTCTCCATAACTTGTGCGTCTGAATAATGTGGGAGCCACCCCTCCCCTTTACACCCTCTAATGAGTACAGGCTAAAAAAGTTGATTGGCTACTGTTCCTTTTCAAGAATAAGAGATTTTTTTATTACTAAACTAAATTGTGTGTTGCTGTAGTTGTATTTAGCTATTAGCTATAATCAATCCTTCAAAGTTTGGGCCTATGTTTCTAATTTACCATTATGCCGTTACAGGGTTGGACGGATCACTATACATTAGGGGTCCTCAACCTTTTTCACTAGTGAGCCACATTCAAATGTAAAAAGAGTTGGGGAGCAACACAAGCATGAAAAATATTCCTGGTGGTGCCAAATAAGTGTAATGATTGACTATTGGTAGCCCCTATGTGAACTGACAGCCTACAGGAGACTCTGTTTGGCAGTACCCCTGGTTTTTATACAACCAAAACTTGCCTCCAAGCCAAGGAATCCAAAAATAAGCAACTGATTTGAGGCCACTGGGAGCAACATCCAAGGGGTTTGGTAGCAACATGTTACTCACAAGCTACTGGTTGGGGATCACTGCTCTACATAGTAGAACACAGCCACATACAATTCCCATCAGACCTTTCTCATTTCCACTGTAGGACAATATAAAGCCTATAACATTTAGCACTCTCTACATAAAATGTCTGTGAGAACGGGCTGTAAGAGCAAAATGTGACAAGGCACTATGGGGCAGATTTATCAAAGGTTGAAGTGAAAATTTGAATTAAAAAAAATTTGAATTTCGAGTTAATTTATGTGTATTTCTACTAGGGAATAGTCCAAAATTCGAATATTGAAATTTATCATGTACTATCTTCGACCATTCGCCATCTAAAACCTGCCAAATTGCTGTTTTAGCCTATGGGGACCTCCTAGAACTTATTTGGAGTCAATTGGTCAATCAAAGGATTTTTTTGGAAAAACTTCGGATCGAATACCATCGAATGCTTCAATGCAAACCTTTTAACTCTATATATAACCTGCCTGGGAGGAAGTTAAAAATTCCCATCTGAAGCCTTTGTGAATGGAAAAAACCTTACTGACTTCAAGATGGACCAGTCCCTGGATCAACTTGTACTATTTGCTATGATCAACTGTTAAATATTTATATGTACAGATTGCTATATAACCCATATCACTGTTACATACCTATTTTACATAAATGTGCCGTATTGTGTTTTATGCTGCACAGTATTTTCTGTATCCAAAACAATAGCAATATCTTAGTAGGCATAAGCGAAATATTTTGTGGAGGAAAAAAACACCCATAGACTGTTGCACGGTTTTAAAAATGGTGCCCATTGACTTTAATGCGTTTGTTGGCAACTTTTTTTGCCATTTCGCATGTTTTGGCAAATCAAAACGGGTCATATTTGCAGTGCTCTAGCTGTAAGTCTGTGGCTAATAAGCAGCAAACAGCATGGCAGATAACTGTCTTGTAAATGTTCTTGTAATACACTAAGGGGCTGATTTACTAAGGGTCGAATATCGAGGGTTAATTAACCCTCGATATTCGACTAGGAATTAAAATCCTTGACTTCGAATATCGAAGTCGAAGGATTTAGCGCAAATACTGCGATCGTACGATCGAGGATTATTCCTTCGATCAAACGATTAAATACTTTGAAACGAACGATTTGAAGGATTTTAATCTAACGATCGAAGGAATATCCTTCGATCAAAAAAACTTAGGAAAGCCTATGGGGAACCTTCCCCATAATGGGGAACCTTCCCCATAGGCTAACATTGACTTCGGTAGCTTTTAGCTGCCGAAGTAGGGGGTCGAAGTTTTTTTTAAAGAGACAGTACTTCGACTATCGAATAGTCGAACGATTTTTAGTTCGAATCCTTCGATTCGTAGTCGAAGGTCGAAGCAGCCCATTCGATGGTCGAAGTAGCCCAAAAAATACTTCGAAATTCGAAGTTTTTTTTACTTTGAATCCTTCACTCGAATTTAGTGAATCGGCCCCCTAATATATTTTTACAGCAACTATATGCTGTATTTTATTAATAGATGGCTACTAGAGTTTTTAACACTTTTAGGGGGTTATTTATCCGAAGTTATCTCAATAATTTCTGAAAAAAACTCCTACCAAATCCGCACAGGTTTTTTTGGGCTTATTTAGTAATAAACTTTCCTGAAAATTTTGTTTGCGGGAAAAAATATTTCATCTGATTTTCACAGTTTTTTTTCGGATTTTTCAACCGTAAATTCCGAATTTTGCCCGAAAACTCTGAAACTTCAGGGTATTGCCAAAAACCCAGTGCACATCAAAAAATCTTTAAGACATCTCCCATTGACTTATATGTAGGGATTGGCGAATTTTTTCGCCTTGTTTCGCCGCAAAAATGACACCCATAGAGATGTATGGCGTTGTGAGTCAAAAAAAATATGCGCATCAAAAAAAATTCGGTGCGTGACCATTTTTTTTACGCCTTTTAATGGGTGTCGGCGACATTTTGCCGGTGGCGAACTTTTGGCGGTTCAAATTCGCCTATCCCTACTTATATGCAACTTCGACAGGTCTGAGATGCCGGACTTTCAAATTCAGACTTTTCTATCCTCGGGGTTTAATAAATTCCAAAAAATTCAGATTTTAGAAGAAAAAAAAACTCAACAACGAATTTTTCGGGATTTTTGCATTTGGAGTTAACCCCCGTATTGTTAGCATGCTGCATGTGTCACACTGCACAATATGCCTCTTTTGAATCCAGTACTTAGTTTACCACAAAAACAATACTGGAATTTAAATCAATGTATCTGAGAGGGATTGAGGCTGAATAATTTGTGTTAGCCACTGGATGGCAGCAAATTGCAGCTCAATGCTTTAAAGGACTTTGCAATAAATAATTGGTAAAGCAAGTAAAATTAGAAATCGGCAAAAAAATTGTGGTACAGTTATGAGAACTGTTATCCGGAAACCCATTATCGGGAAAGCTCAGAATTACAGAAAGACCATCTCCCGTACACTTCATTATAATCAAATAATCCAAATTTTTGAAAAATGATTTCCTTTTTCTCTGTAATAATACAACAGTACCATGTACTTGATTCAAACTAATATATATTTAAAGGGGTCGTTCACCTTCAAACATCTAGTTGTTTTCAGATAGATCACCAGAAATAATGACTTTTTCCAATGACTTTCTATTCTCTATGTGTGACCGTAGTAAAGTGTCATTTTTCACCTTCTGAAGCAGCTCTGGGAAGGGGTTCGCCGACTCTGTAAACGGTTCTAAATTGATACATTTAGTTGATATATTTCTTATCTTTGTCCCTGTTGAGCAGAATCCCTGAGTTTCATTACAGGCAGCTGTTAGACTTGATACAATAGTTGATAATACTCCAAAGATGCTGCTGAGAAATGACTAACTAACAACTAAATGCTGCAAAATTGTAACAGTTTAGAATCTGCACCTGAATTACTGAGCTGCCAGACTGAAACACCAGAGACAGGGACATTCAACTTAGATTTTGAAAAAACAGTAAAAAAAATAAATAATTTAAAGTAATTGAAAAAAGTCTTTATTTGTGGGGAACAATCTTAAAACAACTGAATTTAAAAAAGTGTTTGGAAGGTGAACAACCCATTTCAGAATTGTACTAGATCTTCAGCCTACGTTTCAACTATAGAATAATTCTACACTCCACACCTGTTCAAACAGAACATTAAAAGCAATCTAACTCGATGGTCATTTTTTAAATGCAAAAGATGCACAAGATAAAATAATATTAGGAACAATATAATTCCTAATTAAAATTTTAGGTTCAGAATAAGCACATATACAAACTGTGATCCCTTAGTGTTCATTTTAATGGTTCACCTTTACGATAACTTTTAGGGGGCTATTTATTATGCTCAGAATATCCATAATTCGAATAATACGCAGTTTTCAGACTAAAAAAAGTAATCTACAATTTTTTTGGAATTTATTAAAGCTTGATGGTCTTAAAAGTCAGACTCCGAAAATCCGGCATCTCAAAGCTGTCGAGGTCCTGTATAAGTCGATGTGGAAGGTCCCAGTGTCTGCGCTGATGTCCGTACTGATATCCAATAATTACAGGGATTTTGGATCAAAAAGTTCGAAAAACTCATAGTATTTGCGCAAAAGTACAAAAAATGTGTTCTTTTCGGGCAAAACTCCAGAGTTATCAGACTTTTGCCCAACCCAAATTTTTCAGACTTTTTTTAATGATAAATAAGGTCCATTCGGGCAGTCGGAGTTGATCAGATTTTTATGTTAGAAATACTCAGACCTTGATAAATAACCTTAAATGAGAAATATTATAGTTGGTAGCCGCACCTTCTAACCTGTTGTTTTTTCTTAGGGTTGCCCTTAAACCGAGAGTCAGAATCAACTGGGCATGGATGTGCTGACCACTCCTATATAAAATACTTGGTTTGGTGCTCAGAGGAGAGACAGAAAGCGGAGTATATAACGTCGCACAATCCTACATTACCCCTGTGTTGAACGATATGTGTACCTGCTTAAGACGATCAACTTGGAATTTAAATAAATAAATAAATTATAGTGTTCGCATTGTGATCAATCCATTCTTATCTTCTGTGATTGTCAAAACAAAATCAAATAAAGTGCATTTTTTAGAAAATTCATAGTGACTTAATATTTAAAGTGCATGGTGCTTGATTGTGAACATGGGAATGTACTTGAGCCTGCGGCTTGGACTGATTAAAGAGACTCATAAGAAGTAACTTTTATTTCATCTACTAAAATTCATTAATTGAAAGGGAATTAATTATTAAAAACACTAAAAACAATTAAAAAACAAGGGTGGAAATCGGATCTCGATTGTGTATAAAGGGGGGGTGACAGTGTGAGTGTTACCTCAGACTGTTCCCTTATCGATCTTACAACACCCGTTTCCCTATACTGGCTAAATAGTAGTCAGGGAGTACATCAAGGATAGGTTAGCACTGATGCAGTGGTCTTCCGAAGAGACTGAGTAAAGGTAGGCGAGGATTGGGGGTTGTGAGGAAATGCCCCTTAGTCGACAAGCGTAATATGTCAGCCAGTGTACAGCATGGTGTGCGCAAAGTTTAACTAACACTGTGTCCTCTCAGAGGCACCTAAATCGTTATGGCCTAATCCCTAGACACTGCATAGGCAACACACCATGCTGACAGATCCGCTGAACAGGACAGACTGAGGAAAGGTTCCCCCACCCCGAAAATGTCATCCGTTCCTCCCCCCTTGCTCCTCCGACCCACTGCGTGCTAAATGAAGTTCCTTATGGTTCCCAATTTTTAAATCGCTAAGTTAGCGGTTAAGCTACAGTGCCTGACGCACGTTTCACCGGTTAGGCTTTTTCAAACAAAAAAAAAGCCTAACCGGCGAAACGTGCCTATGCAGTGTCTAGGGATTAGGCCATAACGATTTAGGTGCCTCTGAGAGGACACAGTGTTAGTTAAACTTTGCGCACACCATGCTGTACACTGGCTGACATATTACGCTTGTCGACTAAGGGGCATTTCCTCACAACCCCCAATCCTCGCCTACCTTTACTCAGTCTCTTCGGAAGACCACTGCATCAGTGCTAACCTATCCTTGATGTACTCAAACGGGTGTTGTAAGATCGATAAGGGAACAGTCTGAGGTAACACTCACACTGTCACCCCCCCTTTATACACAATCGAGATCCGATTTCCACCCTTGTTTTTTAATTGTTTTTAGTGTTTTTAATAATTAATTCCCTTTCAATTAATGAATTTTAGTAGATGAAATAAAAGTTACTTCTTATGAGTCTCTTTAATCAGTCCAAGCCGCAGGCTCAAGTACATTCCCATGTTCACAATCAAGCACCATGCACTTTAAATATTAAGTCACTATGAATTTTCTAAAAAATGCACTTTATTTGATTTTGTTTTGACAATCACAGAAGATAAGAATGGATTGATCACAATGCGAACACTATAATTTATTTATTTATTTAAATTCCAAGTTGATCGTCTTAAGCAGGTACACATATCGTTCAACACAGGGGTAATGTAGGATTGTGCGACGTTATATACTCCGCTTTCTGTCTCTCCTCTGAGCACCAAACCAAGTACTTGATAAATAACCCCCTTAGTATACAGTATGTTAGAATGGCCAGTTCTCAGCAACATTTCAATTGGCCTTCAGCTTTTCAATTATTTCCCTTTTTCTTCAGACTCTTTTCAGCTTTCAAATGAAGGTGACTGACCCCATCTAAAAACAAATGCTCTGTAAAACTACATTGTTATTGCTACTCTTTATTACTCATCTTTCTATTCAGGTCTCGCCTATTCATATTCCAGTCTTTTGCAGGGTTGCTAGGGTGATTTGGACCCTAGCAACCGGATTGATGAAATTGCAAACTGTAGAGTTGCTGAATAAAACCCCTAAATAACTCAATAATGAAAACCAACTGAAAATTGTTTCAGAATAGCACTTTCTACATCATATTATAAGTTAATGCAAAGGTAAACAACCCCTTTAATTCTCAAGAAATGTCCGGCGTTTAACCCTTTTCATGACAATGACATGGCTGGGTTAAATTTAATTTGTAAAAACAGTATTGCTAGTGCCACTGTGAACCTGGAAACCTTGGTGCTACGTCGTTGGAGGCAAAGAGTTGAAACAATCTGCAAGTGTATTTATAAGCAACCTGAAAAGGAATATACATTTAAATCCCCCCACTCCATGTAAGAAGGAATATTCTGTTGAATTAGCGACAGTGTATATATAGGCCATCCACTGAAGTGACAAGCTGACAGCTTATATTCCATTTACTCCAAATAAAGCAACTTTAATTCACTGCAGCAGATATTGGTATTGGACGGATGTTTATTTGACTCCATTGTATCCATTTGATGAAAATGTCATGGTCTTATACACAGAGTAACAAGCTGAATTCGATTTCTATTTGTCACGCACAAGGACGCACTGATTTCATCCGCATGAAACCAAAATAAGAGACAGACGTTTTTGTAATTGACCTTGTTTATTACATCTCATACCAAAAGAAAATCTCATTGGCCACTGCTACCCATGCATTACACATGTTTTCCAATATTACGTGTTAGCGGCTCAGTTATAAAAGCCAAGGTGCTGGGGATGACCCCATAACATTAAAAATGCATAGTAATCAGGGTCGCACACAGTTAGGGGCAGATTTATTAAAATATAGTGGTAGTGAGGAACTTCAATAATACGCAGTGGGTTTCGAGCGTAGCTCCTTGTCAAGTGTTGACAAAGAGCTACGCTCGAAACATATAGGGGCAAATTCACTAAGCGCCGAACGCTAGTGTTAATTCGCTAGCGTTTGGCATTTTCGTTACTGCGCAAATTCACTAACGAACGCTGGCGTAGTTTCGCTAGTGTTACTTTGCACCCTTACGCCTGGTGTAGTTTCGCTAGCGACGCAAATTCACGCGCGCAGTGTACTGAACGCTACCTTTTACACTAGACTTCCTTCGCCACCTCAGACCTGGCGAAGCGCAATAGAGTAGATAGGGATTGCTTCAAAAAAAGTCAAAATTTTTTCTAAGTCCCAAAAAACGCTGGCATGTTTTCTACATTATGGGTGATAGGCTGAAAAAGAACGAAATTTTTTTTGGGGCTCCCCTCCTTCCCCCCTACATTTCCTGACTCATGGCAACTTACCTAGACAGTGGGCACATGTGTAGGGCAAAATAAAATTTTTATTTGCTGATTTGAAGGTTTTCTAGGCATTTGTAGTGCAGATACGTGTTCCTCCATTGAAATTTGAATTTGGCGCCGTATGCAAATTAGCCTTCGCTAGCGTAACTTCGCTTCACTTAGCGAATCAACGCTAGTGCAACTTCGCAACCTTACGCTACCCCTGTGCGCAACTTCGGATTTTAGTGAATTTGTGAAACGCTGGCGAAACTAGGCCTGGCGAAGCGCGGCGAAGTTGCGCCTGGCGAAACTACGAATATTAGTGAATTAGCCCCGTAGTGTTTAAATAAACAGCACCTTTTTGCAGCAACCCACTGCGTATTATTGAAGTTCATCACTACCACTATATTTGGATTAATCAGCTTCATTGGACGGAAGTATTTGTGATTGAACTGAGACGTTGAATCCTACACACTATTGGGCAGATTTATTAATGGTCGAAGTGAAAATTCAATTTTTTTTTTTTCAGTCAAAACTCTTAGGGGTTCATTTACTAAACTCCGAATGCAAAATAAAAAGATTTTTTTTTTTATAAAATCAAACTTTTAAAAAATCACGAATTTTTCAGAATTTATTAAACCCCGAGGATGGAAAAGTCTTAATCAGAAATTCAGACCTGTCGGGGTTGCATATAGAAAGGGTAGGACTACATGGACATTTTCGGCGCGATCCGACGCGCTGCAACAAAACCCCGCCGTCAGATCACATGCGACGGAAATAAGGTAAATGAATGCATTGTCGCATGGTGTAGCTGCGTCTGCATCCGACAGTCATGTCGCATCGGATCAACGCTGCAACTTCATCCGACATTTCCATTACTTACCTTATTTCCGTTGCATGCGATTTGATGCCGCTATTTTGTTGCAGCTTGCTGGATTGCGCCGAAAATGTCCATGTAGTCCTACCCTTAGTCAATGGGAGAAGTCTCAATGATTTTGATGTGCGCTGGGTTTCGTTCAAAAATCTTAGTTTTCGGGTGTAAAATCTGAACAAATTGTGAAAATCGGTTGAAAAAAACCTGAACATTTGATTTTTCTTCCCGCAAAGCACATTTTTGGGAAAATGTAATATTAAATAAGCGTAAAAAAACCCGAGCTGATTTGATTTTGTAGCAGAAAATATTGAGATAAATTTGGACTTTGATAAATAACCCCCTTAAATTCAAATTATGAATTATCCAAACTCAATTCGAGTTTAAATTTGAATTTCGAGATTTATCATACTCTGGCCCTTTAAGAACTCAAATTTGACTATTCGCCATCTTAAACCTGTAAAATTGCTTTATAAGTCAATGGAAGAAGTCCAGGGATCAATTTGCAGCCTTCCTGACGAGTTTTTCTAATTCGAATCAAATTCAATTTGAGTTTTCAAGTCGATTCAAATCATCCAGGCTGAAAAAATTAGATAATAATGAATTTTCGATTTTTTTTCCTGAAGTTTATTGGAGTTTTAAAAATGAGTTTAAGTGTTTTCAAAAGTTGTCACTTGATAAATGTGCCTCTTATTGTAGTGTCTGGAGTATTATGGAGCTAATTTTGGAGCAATTTCAAGCTCTAATAGTCAACTGACCCACAAGGTTTAAGGAGGTTGTTCACCTTTAAATTAATTTCTATTATGATGTAGAGAGTAATATTCCGAGACAATTTGCAATTGTTTTTCATTTTTTATTATTTGTGGATTTTGATTTATTTAGCTTTTTGTTCAGCAGCTCTCTAGTTTGCAGTTCTGGTTGCTAGGGTCCAAATTACCCCAACAACTGTGCATTCATTTACTTAAGAGATTGGAATATGAAAAGGCAAGGGTCTGAATAGAAAGCTGAGTAATAAAAAGTAGCAGTAACAATATTTTTTTAGTCTTATACAGCTTTTGTTTTTTTAGATGGGTCAGTGGCCACCAGTGAAATCTGGAAAAAGTCAGAAGAAGGCAGCAAATAAATAAAAACTATATAAAAAACAACAACAAAGACCAATTGAAAAGTTGTATAAAATTAGTAATTCTATAACATATTAAGCATTACCTTAAAGGTGCACCACCACTTTAACATTAAAGTGAATGAAAAACAATGTGGGGCAATTAACAATAAACATGGGGGCATTATTTATCAAAATCCAAACATTTCTGATAATTTTTGGTAAAACAGTCCAACCAAATCTGCGTGGGTTATCAATCCATGTTTCTGGAAATTTCCTGTGCAGGAAAAAAACTCAATACAATTGTGAATAAATTTGAATGGTACAATTTTTTTCTGATTTGGCGCCCAAAAACAAAGATTTTTGCACGGAAACCACAAATCTTCGGATTATTGCACGAAACCCAGCGCAGATCAGGATATCTTCAGGACTTCTCCCATTGACTCATACATGAACTTGGCAGGTCTGAGTTGGAGTACTTTTTCATTCAAACTTTTAAAACCCTCGGGGTTTAATAAATTCATAAAAAAATTAAAAATTCCACAAAAAAAATCTGACTTTATAGTAAAAGAAACTAATTTTTTTTGAGTTTTTGGCATTCGAACTTTGATAAATAACTACCTGCATGTAGCGTAGACCCTCTTACCGGTACTGCGCTTCTAGTACAAATTTCATATCAATGCACTCCTGTTGCCTCTTGAACAGGGTGTCACTTACACTTTCCACACTCTCAAACCAGCCCCAGATTTAGGGTCTGGCCACACGGGCAGATTCGGGGAGATTAGTCACTAGGCCACAAATCTTCTCTTCTTCGAGGCAACTAATCGCCCTGATCTGCGTTCCCCTGCCTTCCGCCGGCTAAAATGAAAATCGCCTTGGGGCAGGCACTCGGAGCTCTTCGTTTTCCGAAGTCGCCCAAAGTTTCCTCGTGAGGCAATTAGGAGCGACTTCGGAAAACGAAGTGCTCCGAGTACCTGCCCCCAGTTGATTATCATTTTAGCTGGCGGAAGGCAGGGGAACGCAGATCGGGGAGATTAGTTGCCACGTAGAAGAGTAGATTTGTTGCCTGGCGACTAATCTCCCCGAATCTGCCCCTGTGCCCAGACCCTAAGACAGTAGCCTTTTCCTAAAAGAGCTGCTGGTGAGACTGGGTGAAAGTAGTTCAGGAAACAGGAGAACGCTGGTGACAGGGGGACGTATCTATCAGTCTGTCATAACAATGGAGACATTTCTGCTTGTTGTAAAAAAGAAGTAATGTGAGAAAGGGAACTATTTCTCAGAAGAAGATTAGTGCAATCTCAGATTAGTATATTTACTTAATGAACCCTGGCCAAGAAACCATATTTTGAATGTTCACCTTTTTGGACTGAATACAGACATCTGCCTAGTGAATTAGCATTTCTATATAGGAGATACGTCAAGCTATACACTTATATAGTATTGTAAAGCAATAAACCTACCCCTAGTTGGGTGTTATGGGATGCCTTTTATTATTCTCATGACATGCCACTAGCTACCAACTGCCATTACTCACTTTTCTCCCTCCCTTCAATGTTTCCTGTTTCTTTAAACAAATTGCCGAGTCCTGAAGAAGGGTCTGTGAAACAATTGTTGAGGCAATGTGGTGCGGGAAAAGACTCGATAAAATCGTGGAAAAAAAATCTGAATAGTAAAATTTTTTTGGATTTGACGACAGAAAATGCAGATTTTTCCGGATCATCGCCTGAAAACCATAAATTCTTTGGACTATTGTACAAAATCCAGCGCAGATCATGATATTTTCCAATTGTAAACAGGACATCTGCCATTGACTTCTACATAACCTCAGCAGGTTTGAGATGGAGTACTTTTTTATTTGGACTTTTAACACCATCAGATTTTTATAAATCACAAAAAAAAAATTTCTATGTGTTTTCCCCTGTAAAAGTCTAACCAGAAAAAAAATCAGAGTTTAGTAAATAACCCCCTTTATGTTCAACTCACCCTAAATATTTGCAGCCTGTACTAGTTTAACACTAATCTGTGTTCTTTCAACCTGATGCTGCAGTTAAACTATTTTTGTCTGCCATTATAACTGTACATTACTTGCCTTTATTCTTTTACAGCCCATTAAGGGGAGTCAAAAATGCAAAGCGTGTTTGTTCTCCATTATGATCTCTTCTACATGTCGAGGTGTGTTCTGCAGCATTTTGATGTTTCAATGGCAGGACTGTAATTATCATATAGTAATAAGACTGGCAAATAGCTGCATGAGATACTAAGCAGATTGCACTGCAAGCACAGAACTTGATATTTAACTTCTAGTAATAAACCAGTTTCATAATCTGACCCAGGGTCAAAAAAACTGAAAGAAAAGGATGTTTGCTTAATTGTACATACATTTTCATATGAAAAATATGAGACCCACTGAAAAGTTGCTTAGAATTGGCCATTCTATAACATACCATACCTCCCAACTGTCCCTTTTTAGGAGGGACAGTCCCTCTTTTGACAGCTCAACCTGCAGTCCCTCATTTGTACTGGAAAGTCCCTCTTTTCTCTGCACTGAACAGCCAGAAAAAGAAACAAAATTTCTCACTTAATTGGCTTTTAGCAGAGAGCCCAGAACAGCTAACGGTTGCACATAAGATACTTTGTAACAATTTTGAGACACAAAAAATACAGTTTACATAAGGAGAAATATTTTCAAACTTTCATAACCTGACAAATTTTATGGGCCCACGATCAGATCAGCCTAAAATCACCCACATCAATGTGGGCATATTGGAGGAATTCACAAAAGTGGTGATTCAGAGACAAAATAAAAGTGGAGATAAAAATGGCGGATTTCCCACCAAACTCACAAATCTCCACTTTTGTGAATTTGTCTGTTAAACAGGCAGTTTTCAGATTTTGTCTTTCACACAACATTTTAACAAAAATTTTTTCTGAATTTGTCTTTAGCTGTTACTAAAAAATGCTATTTTGCATAATATAAGGATTTGTATTTTATTAGCTTAGGTCAAGTGTCTAAGTGCTGCTAAAACTAAAAAAAATTGGCTGGGAGGCTTTACTTTTCTTTTAGATAATATATTCACTCAAATTGCTAATATTGCCTCATTCATTAGGCTAAAACAAGTAAAAGAACTCAAGTGTGAGTTAAAACCTTTGATATATAAAATTGTATAAAATACACTTTTTTTTTGTTTTGTTTATGAGGCTTTTACACCTATAGGGTATAACAGAAACATGTGCCCTGACTATAAAATGCTAATAAATCCCCAATGGGGCACCTACAGCAGGTTTGAAATGAAGATTGGCTGAGCCAAAGCAGAGCAAATTATCTTAGAATTAATCTTACAAATGGGGAAGAGTTATACTGAGCTTTACTCCATTTTTAAAACGTCGGAAGAAAAAGTAGTTTAAAACGTTGTTTGAAAGACAAATTCATAAAAGTGTCTGTAAACTGTCTTTCTGTCACTAAAAAATGAAAAGTTGAGTCTGAATTTAGGCGGATTTTTGTTTGTGAATATGGAGAAAATATTTTTCACCAGTTTACCACCACTTTTACTTTTACACTTTTGTGTTTTCTATTTTCTGCTAAGAGAAATTTACTAGTCTTAGTTAAAGACTTATTTGATCCACATAAGAAAACTTTATTGTCTTGGTCAAAACTCAAAAATGAGTACAAGCTTAATGAATCTGATAGATATTACTTAGCTTGTCAATGCGGTCTTTCTCTACTGCATGATAAAAACAATTTGATTTTAGCTGACCACAAGCTAGCAGATGATTTGGCAGAATTTTTGGAACTCCCCTGTTTGATTTCAATTAACTCTTTATCTAAAAATTTTTGGAATATTTATGGTACAGACTCACATCCATTATCTAAATCATCCATTAAATGGACTGAGTTTTTACAATGTCAAGTGTGTCCCTCAGATTTGGTGAAATCTATTAATACTTATAATAAATTAATTTTGGCAGAAAGTTGGAGAATACAACACTTTAAGCTTATTCATTTAGGATATGGGAAAATGTTTGCTAAAAGTACCTCTAATAGTCCTATATCATTTTGTCCTAAATGTGACGAGACTAATGTGTCAATTTTTCATTATTTATGGTCCTGTCCAAAAATTAACCTTTTTTGGAGGGAAGTTACTAATTTTTTGAATTCTAGACTGAAGATAAAAATTAAACTATCTCCGTGTATTGCTTTACTGCATCTAGATATTAATATGCTTTCTGCAAATCCTAAGTCAAATATTATCTCCTATGAAAGTAAATTATTGACTTCCTTTTTTCTAGCTGCTTCTAGGAAAGCTTTATTTAATTTCTGGTTACAAAAGGACCCCCCCCTCATTATCGGACATCATCTCTTATATGAATCAGCTTACTTGGCAAGAAGCCTTAATAACTAAAACTAAAGGAAGTATTTCCAAAGATTCTTTTAGGCTGGTTTGGTCTCCTTATTTTGAAATCTGTAACTCCAATACTGGCGATCAAATAATGCGCTTTCTTCAATAGTTAGATGACCTATCTGACACTCCAGATGATAAATGGGCTTTTTCTTTTTTTTTATTACTTGTGCATCTACCGGCTTAGTTAATTTTTAGTTTGTTTTTTGTTATTTTTCATGAATGATATAGTTTTGATACTATCATGCCATTGTCTCCTTTGCAACATATTTTCTTCATCTGCATAACATTTGTTGTCATTTTGATTTCATTTGTTTAATATGAAAATCAAATAAAATATTTTAAACACATACACTTTTGTGAATTCCCCCCATAGTGAATATTGGTTTGAAAAAAAAAAAAGAAAGCCGTCCATCAAGTTAAAACTTTCAGTCTATTTTCTAGCTTGCTGTATATTATTCATTTTATGAAAACACTTCATATTGTAGGCGTTTATGTGAAGTTATATATGCTGTCATTACCACTGGTAGATTTATACTTATTGTTTTTTATAACTACAAATTTGCATATTAACAATCCCTTAGAGGGTGTTTTAATATCCCTGTATCATACATTAAGACACCATTCTCAGGAGCTTTGGGCACAGTTGTTCTTTAGCACGTGGGGGTGATATTGAAGTGTCTATAGCACTATATTATATCAATGTTTTGTACAACGTCTGGTAGCCATTGATGCTCATTCTTTTTTCCTATCTATGTAGGATTGTTTTAAGCTATGAGAGATAAGCTACAAGATCAGAAGGGACGCAGTTACATCATGTGGTATTATTTTTTTTTTAAATTTGTATTCTGAAGATGAGTTCTTTCCAGAGATCTTTAAAGAGTCACAATTATGCTTTAAGCCCTCACTTCACTGACTGACACTATCTAGTGTTTCTAAGTCAGTTATCCACAATAACCCCTAAATCCTTCTCTTTTAAGGTCACCTCAATGCAATTACATTTACTAAATTATTTGCCTTCACATTGTTTTTTCCCAAATGTATAACCTTTTATTTATCAAGGATAAACCTCATTTGCCAGTTTGCTACCCTGTCCTCCTATTTACAGTATATTAATCACTGCAAAATGCAAACATTGTGCATGTAAAGTTTTATGCACAGTTTAGTGTCCCCGGCAAACACTAATAATACATTATTCATGAATAAAAATGCAATTAACCAACTGTTTATTTATCACCACTATTCAAATCTATCTTTTAGCCTGTTCTGTATCCAAATACATATAACATTTTAGGGGCAGGACCTCTACCAGGGGTCTCAGGTCAAAGATCTTATTGGTGGACCTCCACTGCCCCAAGAATTAAGTGATAGTACTGCCATCAGGCAAGGGAACTTCAATATGTTGCAGGAAAAAAAGGCATGGTCTGTGCTTACTGAAGTACATATGATTCCCAAGCATGCCACCCTGGACCAACAGCTACAGGAACAGATAAATGGCAAAAAGGGGAAAAATGCTGCTTTCTCATTAAAAATGTGGGTTTTCTGTATCTGGGGATGCTGCTGTCAAAAGTTATAACAGACAAAACATCTGATATTGGGTACCCTGTCCTAGTAGACCCTAAGATAATGTCCATTTTGCCCATTTATTAAAACCACCCTATGTTTGAGGTCAATATTTAATAATTTAAGGAATAGTAGGGCGAGTTGGTGCCTATAGTAACAGTGGATAATTGTCTCTGGGAAGGGAGTGTGGTTGTGGGATAGCAGGTATAGTAGGGAGAGATGGTGCCTATAGTAACAGTGGATAATAGTCTCTGGGAAGGGAGTGTGACTGTGGAATAGCAGGTATAGTAGGGAGAGATGGTGCCTATAGTAAAAGTGGGATAATAGTCTCTGGGAAGGGAGTGTGACTGTGGGATAGCAGGTATAGTAGGGAGAGATGGTGCCTATAGTAACGGTGGGATAATAGTCTCTGGGAAGGGAGTGTGACTGTGGGATAGCAGGTATAGTAGGGAGAGATGGTGCCTATAGTAGCAGTGGGATAATAGTCTCTGGGAAGGGAGTGTGGCTGTGGGATAGCAGGTATAGTAGGGAGAGATGGTGCCTATAGTAGCAGGTATAGTAGCGAGAGACGGAGCCTATAGTAACAGTGGGATAATAGTCTCTGGGAAGGGAGTGTGACTGTTGGATAGCAGGTATAGTAGGGAGAGATGGTGCCTATAGTAAAAGTGGGATAATAGTCTCTGGGAAGGGAGTGCGACTGTGGGATAGCAGGTATAGTAGGGAGAGATGGTGTCTATAGTAACAGTGGGATAATAGTCTCTGGGAAGGGAGTGTGACTGTTGGATAGCAGGTATAGTAGGGAGAGATGGTGCCTATAGTAGCAGTGGGATAATAGTCTCTGGGAAGGGAGTGTGGCTGTGGGATAGCAGGTATAGTAGGGAGAGATGGTGCCTATAGTAGCAGGTATAGTAGCGAGAGACGGAGCCTATAGTAACAGTGGGATAATAGTCTCTGGGAAGGGAGTGTGACTGTTGGATAGCAGGTATAGTAGGGAGAGATGGTGCCTATAGTAAAAGTGGGATAATAGTCTCTGGGAAGGGAGTGCGACTGTGGGATAGCAGGTATAGTAGGGAGAGATGGTGTCTATAGTAACAGTGGGATAATAGTCTCTGGGAAGGGAGTGTGACTGTTGGATAGCAGGTATAGTAGGGAGAGATGGTGCCTATAGTAGCAGTGGGATAATAGTCTCTGGGAAGGGAGTGTGACTGTTGGATAGCAGGTATAGTAGGGAGAGATGGTGTCTATAGTAACAGTGGGATAATAGTCTCTGGGAAGGGAGTGTGACTGTTGGATAGCAGGTATAGTAGGGAGAGATGGCGCCTATAATAACAGTGGGATAGTAGTGTCTGGGAAGGGAGTGTGACTGTGGGATAGCAGGTATAGTAGGGAGAGATGGTGCCTATAGTAACAGTGGATAATTGTCTCTGGGAAGGGAGTGTGACTGTGGGATAGCAGGTATAGTAGGGAGAGACGGAGCCTATAGTAACAGTGGGATAATAGTCTCTAGGAAGGGACTGTGGCTGTGGGATAGCAGGTATAGTAGGTATTAATCTCTTTTGTGGTTATGTAATGAGGCACAACCAATGAGAATGTAGCATTAACTGTTTAAAAATAAACATCTTATTGGTTGCTATGGGTTACTGCACCTGGGCATAAGTAGTTCCCTTTATTACATATGGGAGATTTTGTTTTAAAGTATAGTGTCTAGGATAATTCTTTATGGAAAAGGGGATAAGCTTGGAAGTCAGGCTGTTTTATATTCTGTTCAGGGGCTTTTCTTGTAATGAACAAGATTATCTATAATCAGAGCGACTGGCTACAGCTAAGTGGTGTCATGTTTTCTCCATGCACTAGTGGAAACTGACTTACGATTCTGTTCAGAAGACTCTCACACTAACCAAATGTTCCATGCGCCTTTGAAAACATCATTATGAGGCCAAACGCAATCCATAGATTCTATTTTGGGCTTGTTCTTGGCTCGCTAAAAAAATTCCACCTGTGAGACTCATTAACAGAATTCTTATAGCTACTGGCCACTATTTATGCTGCTTAGTACGGGAGTTATGGAAATACAGTAGCTAATAATTACTACAAAACATGATCCTTTTGTTTTGCGTGTCTTTACTAACTGCAGCATTAAAGGGGAAGGAAAAAAGTGATATATTTAGTTTACATTGTTAACAATATTTAATTAACATATTAGCATGCCATAGGTTACTCAGCTTAGGGAGCCTTCATTATTAAAACATCTGTGATTGCTCTGATGAGCTCACTTCATCCATAGGGGCAAATTCACTAACCTCCGAAAAATTCGCCAGCAACGGCTTCGCTCACTGTGCAACACTTCGCCAGGTGTAGATTCGCCAGGACAACGCTAATTCACTAAAATCCGAAGTTGGGCACGAACGCTGGTGAAGTTGCGCTAGCGTTACTGCGCCAAGCAAAGCGGAGTTGCGCTAGCGTTGCCTAATTCGCATATGGCGGGAAGTTAAAGTTGAATGGACATATATGTTGCAGCAAATACATTATACTACACAAGCCCGGGAAACCTTAATAAAAGAAAATAGAGTTATTGTATTGCCCTACACATGAGTCCAGTGTATAGTTTATGTGCCATAAGTTAGGAAATGTAGGGGGGGGCTGGTTACCCCCAAAAAAATGTACGCTCTTTTTGCAGCCTATCACCCTGAAAAAAGGAAGACGCTAGCGTTCTTTGGGACTTAGAAAAATGTTCAACTATCCTTTTAGGAACTCCTATCTACTCTATTGCACTTCGTCTGGTCTGAGGTGGCGAAGGCAAGTCTGGCTCAAGATATAACGTTCAGTAAAATCCGCATTTTAGTGAATTCGCCAGAACACAAATTCGCCTGGCGTTAGGGAGCGAAGTACCGCTAGAGTCTACTTCGCTAGCGAAGTTACACCATCGACCGTTAATAAATCGACGAGGTTCCCCATAGACTCTAATAAAAGTTCCCTCTAGTGTTTTTATTCACTTGATAGGTGGCAGAATGCTTGCATGGCTATACAAAGCAATAACTAAAAAAAACATCCTAAATAACTAAAAAACCCTAAAAATAAATAGGGCTGAAAGTGCCATATTTTATATACTAGACTTATTAAACCAGCCTAAAGGTCCAGCCTCTCTATAGTAGTAGAGATCCAAGCCTTCACAGTTGTCACAAGAGTCCCCCATCTTCGATTTTGTTAGGAGTGTCAGTGGCACTGCACATGCTCAGTGGGCTTTGAGCAGCCGTTGAGAAGCTAAGCTTAGGGGTCATCACAAACCATCAAGCAGAAAATATAGTTTGCTTGTCATATAAGCTGATTCTACAGGACTGATTATTATATTCTTATGGCGTGCTGATGTATGAGCTACTCGTGTAGCAAATCCAGGCTTGAGAGCATGTGCAGTGTATGAACATAAAAGAAGATGGGGAGCTTCCAGGGCATCTTTGGAGATTCAGTTCTTCCCTCCTAAATGGCTGTGGTTGCCTTAGATTGGTACAGATGCCCATAGCATAATGTACAACATCAGGGCCGCTGGCGGGGGGGGGGGACAAGTGGCCCGGGAATGAAGGGGGGCCCGGCAGTGCTGCCATTTTAAAAGAACCGGGCCCCCGTGTGGTGCGGCCATTTCGCAAGTCCCGAATGCGGAAGTGCCGAAAAGCCGAAGTGGCAAAAAGACCCGAAGTCACGAAAGGTGGTGAAGTTGAAGTCCTGAAGCCTTGAGTTCAATTCTACTGAACACCAGTTTGTGTCTTTTTTTTTAATTCCCTGGCTACCAATGTATAATTTTAATATTCTATAGGCCCCAGCCACCTATGTTTTTTTAAAAAAACATTTTTGGCACCCCATTTTTTTTTTAACTTGTAAGGGGGGCCCTGGCACCAAATGTTTTTTTACAAATTTTTTTTTGGGGCCCCAATTTTTTTTAACTTGTAAGGGGGGCCCTGGCAACCATTATTTTTTAAAAACTTTTAGGGGGGGCCCTGGCGCCAATGTTTTTTTTACTTATAAGGGGTCCCTGACCATCAATAGCTTTTTATAACTTGTGTGGGGGGGGTTACTTTTTTAGCGCTGATGTCTGTGTGGTCTTTTAACTGTGATGTGGAGTGGGCGGGATATGGGGTGGGGCTTGGGCGCCAGTGTGGGCGGGGCCAATGGCTCCCCAAAAATTTTGTTGTACGGGGCCCCAGTGATTTCTAATGGCGGCCCTGTACGACATGTCTGCTTAACCTTTTTAGATACACTTCCATTTTCCTTTAAACGATTTGCCAACTGCAACACTAGTTTGCAAATTATTGAGCGATAAGTTATGTGCAGTTTGACAAAAAAGTTGTCACATATCTGACGCTAACCTGCCCTCTGCCAACATATACTCAGCCTGATATTGAGCAGTTGTTCCCTATACAGGTATATCTGCGCCACTCCATCTGTGATGTCATTGCAGGGGCAGCGCAGGGCAAGTACTGGTATATAAATGAGTGATAGCAGCTGAGCAAAAGAGAATTAGGTGCACACCGATAACATGGGTGCTGAAGACCGTTGGCAAAGCTCGCTCCACCTACAACCCTCTAATTTTCCCTCTAAAATTGATTGGCTTGTCGAAACGTGACCTGTGGTTCTCAAGGGTTTAAGGCTAGCCCACACATGTCCACTGGAGATGGCTATTGGGAAGATTAAAGTGGGCTGTAGCTTTGAAGGGAGCATTTTAAAAAATAGCTTGTGTGTTTAACAAAGTAACAGTATTGGGGTTGGGGTCCATGCCCTTTCTTATAAGGGTAAGAGCTCTAGTTTTGTCCCACTGTCTTGACTTTCATTTAAAGGAACAGTAACACTAAAAAATCGAAATAAAAATATAAAGTACTGTTGCCCTGCACTGGTACAACTGGTGTATTTGCTTCAGAAACTCTACTATTGTTTATATAAAAAAGCTGCTGTGTATCCATGGGGGAAGCCATTCAAAGCTGAAAAAGGAGAAAAGGCACAAAATAGACAGCAGATAGCAGATAAGTTCTGTATTATACAATAGTATTCTTCAGAGCTTATCTGTTATCAATGGTGTATCTTGTGCTTGAATGGCTGCCCCCATGGCTACACAGCAGATTGTTTATCTAAACTATAGTTGTGTTTCTATAGCAAACACACCGTTTTTATTTGTTGGAGGGCAACAGTACACTATATTGTCATTCCTTTATATCACTTTAATTTTTTGGTGTTACTGTTCCTTTAAATGTTGATATAGTATTAAAGGGAAACTATCACGTAAATGAAAATTTTATATAAGCTTCATCACACTGAAATAATAAACTTTCTAAATACAATCAATTAAATATTCTGCATTGTTTCTGAAATAACCAAGTTTATGCTCACCATCCCTCTCTTAGCATCTGTTTCTCTTCATTCTGTCTTCATGCAGCAGTTGGGTGTCAGATATTCATTGACAGTTAGATCCAATATATTTTATAGGGGGGCTCCCTTTCCTAGCTCACTCAAATAACTGATTCCAGTACAAACAAAATCTAACAAAATAACTGCCTTTTGCACAAATCCTGCATGTAGAGAGACAGGATGTCTGGTGATTTTAATAGAGTGAGCTCTGATACATCTTCTAGGCCAAAGGAGCCCCCCTATAAGATATATTGGATTCAACTGTTAATGATTATTGGACACCCATCTCCAGCATAAAGACAATAAAGAGAAACAGATGCTCAGAGAGGAATAGTGAAGATGAACTTGATTATTTCAGAAACGGTACAGAATATTTAATTGAATGTAATTAGAAAGTTTATTATTTCAGTATGGTGAAGCTTATATTAAATTTTCATTGTCGCGATAGTTCCCCTTTAAGGGTTTAAAACTGATTTGTGTTAATTTTGAAAGATTCAGCCTGATTTAGAATTCTACAAAAACTGTTGTGATATGGGGAAATCAGGGCCGCCATCAGGGGGGCACACAGGGTCGGACTGGGGGGCCCAGGGCCCACGGGACTAATGTCCAGGCCCCCTCAGACCCCCCTACTATGACACGCCGAGTGCTCATGGATGAAGGCGGCACTCCTAAATCAGTAGGTGCCGCACGCATGCGCAGATGGAGCTGCGCACTCCTGAAAAAATGTTTTTTTCCCTTAATCTGATCGGGAGAGGGGACTTGCCGACACTGGGGGTACAAGTGTACTGGGCCCGGGCCTGAAGGGAGACCCGGCAGTGCTGAACTTTTGAAAGAGCCGGGCCCCCCTTGACATTGCCGAAGCCGTGCCGCCTCCTCCGAAGTCCTGAATGCGGAATTGACGAAAAGCCGAAGTCTCGAAGCGGCGAAAATACCCAAAGTCACGAAAGGAGGTGAAGTTGAAGTCCTGAAGCCACAAGTTCAATTCCTCTGAACACCAATGTGTGGTTTTTTTTTTAATCTCCTGGCCACCAATGTATTATTTTAATACTCTATAGACTCCCCTCCACTAATGTTTTTTCTACAAAAAAATATTCTGTGGGACCAATGTTTTTTTTTTAAAAAATATTCTTTGGGGTTCCAATTTTTTTTTAACTTGTAATGGGGGCGCTGGCGCCAATTTTTTTTTAAAAAAATATTCTTTGGGGCCCCAATTTTTTTTTTAACTTGTAAGGGGGGCCCTGGCCCTTGTAAGGCACCCACCCATGTCTACATTCCCTAAGCGAATCCAATGATTGCTCAACAAAGCATGCAACACCATTCCAGAGCCATGTCCCTTTAATGAAATAATAATGTGCTGTATTTCATTGCGCAGGCAGTTTACATAATTTATATGCTTTCCGGTGTAACCAACAATTCATCTCAATCTATATTACGCATAAAACAAAATAGAAATTCTGATAGCTCTCAGATAAATAGTAATAGCCATAATTCTCACAGAAATAGCCATAACAGTAAATGCATGGACTCAGTTAGGCCACAGTCGCTATTGGGACACACAATTTTATGATGATTATGGATGACATTTTATTGTACAGCTGTCTTTATTTTGATGTATGTGTGTAATGCATTGGATATATTATGCACACAATATTTATTCACAGATCTGCTCGAGACTCCTAGGGAGATGTGTCCTGTGTGCGCATGATTCATTTGGAAGGCAGTAAAGGCAAGACTTATGAGTGGAATGCATAAGCAATATCTGTTCAAAGCTTGTCTATTAAAGAGAAAATAGCATGCAACTAGTCTGAAATCCCTGCTTGTAGGGTTGCCCCCTGGCCGGTATTTTACCAGACTGGCCGGTAAAAATGATGGTTGATCCCAATGTTATTAATAAGGAAAAAGGATAAATATATAGGAAAGCCGGTATTTTTTTGTAGAAAAGGTGGCAACCCTACCTGCTCGGCATCAGCTTTAAAATATGGATCAGTTATTGATCACCATTAAATTCACTTTTATTGTGATGAAGACATTGCTGTTCTACCACGATTTGCAGTTTTTTTTTTTTTTTTAAATAATTTGTTTAGCAGCTCCCCAGTTGGTTGTCAGGTCTTATTGAGGCAGGGCTTGGAATGAGAGATGGCAGTATGAATTAGGGATACACAGAATCCAGGATTAGGATCGGGATTTGGCCAGGATTCGCCTTTTTCAGCCCGGCCGAACCGATGCATCCCTAGCAGCGTCAGACTGGGGGGCCCTCCAGGACTACTGTCCAGGGCCCCCCCGTCACCCTACTCCGGCACGCCTCTTGTGCTCGTGCGCGTATATCACCGTGCAAATGCATTGATGGTGCCGTTAGGCACGCATGCCCTGATGGCGCTGGGTAGAGCAGAAAAAAATTCTGTGACTGGGGTCTTCCGGAGAAGGGGGTCTGACCCGGCAGGGGCCCATGAGGGTCAGGGCCCACCGGGTTTTTTCCAGAGCAATAGTTTTTGCTGCTGGGTTAAGTAACTCCCATTTGAAAGCTGGAAAGAGTTAGAAGAAGAAGTCAAATAATTGAAAATTTAACTGAAAAGCTTTGAAAAAGAAATAATGAAAACCAATTTAGGGGCAATCCACCATTAAATTAACTTTTCAAGGGTCAAATTTCGAGTTTTTTTTTTTTTTTTTAAACTTCCATAAATTAGAAATCTGACTAGTCGAAATATATTAATAAAATCAAATTTTTTACACTAGGACGAATTTAAACAAACAGAAAATTCTAATCAAATTTGTTTTGAATCCGATCAAACTCGATTTGAGAGATTTAATTATGGGTCCCAAAACATTGGAAAGTTCAGCTATTTTACCAAGACGTATTGAAACTGCTCATTGATTAGAGACTCATTGAGCCCTCTACACTCCTGTGCTCTGTATTTACGCCTTTTGAATAGGGTATTCTATAGTATACTAAAAGATGAACCACCCCTTTAACACACTTCAGCACTTATTTTGTATTATTATCCAGGCAACGTTTTACTAAACACATTCAAGCCTGAACACTTGATGGAATTCACAAAGCAGAAATCTATTTTGAAATGAAGATAACCTACCCAATGGACTGTGGATATAAGCTGAGCATCAAATGAATATGTTACTTTTTGGCATCTAATTTTTCAGCACAGGGCTTGATGGAAAAGGAGAGGCTCACTTACCCCTTTTTAAGATAAATTGCCTGAAGATCCCTATAACAAGAATGGGTAATCATTGTGCAGACAGATATAGAGCTGCTATGGGTTCAGCTGCAACACCATTTTGGTTGGTATGGTGCCTGCCACTCAAAATCTTGTATCTGCTGCATCTGATAATAGATTTCATATCTCAGTAGGTAAATAATTCTGGAGGCTACAGAAATTCTTTGCTGTTGGTGTGATTGACATGGGTGAACTGCCCATGTGGCCTGCCATGCATTTATATAAATGAAAGCTCAATGAAATACTAGTTACATAGTTGAAAAAAAGACCACAGTCCATCAAGTTCAACCCCTTAAAATGAAACCCAGCATCCATCCAAACACACACTAACACTGACCCTCCATACACTCACACAAAATATTCATACAATAACTATAGATTTTAGATTCACAATAGCCTTTTATATTGCTTCTCAAATAAATCATCCAAGTCACTCTTAAAGGCATTAACATCACCCGGCAGTGCATTCCACAACCTCACTGTCCTGACTGTGAAGAACCCCCTACGTTGCTTCAAATGAAAGTTCTTTTCTTCTAGTCTAAAGGGGAGGCCTCTGGTACGGTGATCCACTTTATGGGTAAAAAGGTCCCCTGTTATTTGTCTATAATGTCCTCTAATGTACTTGTAAAGTGTATTCATGTCCCCTTGCTAGTGCCTTTTTTCCAGAGAAAACAACTCCAACTTTGACAGTCTATCGATATAATTTAAGTCTTCCATCCCTCTAACCAGTTTAGTTGCACTTAGTCTCTGCACTCTCTCCAGCTCATTTATATCCCTCTTAAGGACTGGAGTCCAAAACTGCACTGCATACTCCAGATGAGGCCTCACCAGGGACAAATCACTCTGCAAAGTGGCAGCATCCTGCATGGAACCTATAGTTCTGCACAATTTAGTGTCATCTGCAAAAATAGAAACAGTACTTTCAATGCCCACCTCCAGGTCATTAATAAACAAGTTGAAAAGCAAGGGACCTAGTACAGAGCCCTGCGGTACTCCACTAACACACTGGTCCAATTAGAAAATGTTCCATTTACCACCACTCTTTGTAGTCTATCTTTTTACTTTATGAATGAACCTAATACTAGAAGCAAGTATAAGTGAATTCCATTAGTTTTTACAGCTTATTGAAACTTACCTGACTTAAGGCAATGCACACCATATTTTGGTCCAATAGGATTAAAGTAAATGTGTTCAGTTTTTTAAACAACGTTTTTTGTAGAAACTTGAACTTTTTACACTTACTCCTTGACTCCTAGGTCTGGCACAAATTTTAGTCTATCAGAGCACAGAGGGACAGATACGACTTTATAGTGAATTTCCCCCTCCAATGCATTGCCTGAGCAAATGCTGAATAAATCCATTCAATCTCCTCTCTCTCTCTCTAACTCTACATTGGGAGGAAATATAGTGTGAAAGAGTTCATGTGCCGTGTATACCATTTAATTTTAAAGAAAAATGAAAATAATAGAATGTGAGGCAATAGGTTGAATGCACTGCCGACGGCACAGTGCTGAATGTAGTGTAGGTGTGTAGTTCTCTGTAATAATGGATCATTTCATTACCGATGCATATTATATGCCTGAGGTCTAGGATGGGTCCATATTACCATGTAGGAAATTTGGCATTCTGCAGCAGACTTCTTGCTCCACTCTGGCTATTTGACAGATTCTTTACCTGTTACAGATGAAGCAAGCAAAACAACCTTTCATTGTATCCTGAGAAACTCTGTGCAGGTATAGGAGCTATTATCCAGAATGCTCGGTAACAGTGGTGTTCTGAATAAGGGGTCTTTCTGTAATTTGGATCATTAACTATACCCAATAGGATTGTTTTGCCACCAATATGGATTCATGCATCTTAGTTGGGATCAAGTACAAGGTATTATTTTATTATTACAGAGAAAAAGGAAATTATTTTTAAAAATTAGAATTTACTTAACATGTCATTCACAATATAATCCATAGCTTTCTGGTTAACAGTTTTCCAGATAATGAATCCTATACCTGTACAATAAAGAATAAAATAAAAGATTTTTGTCTGCTTATTAAAGGGAATCTACCCCCCCATCACCCAAAAAAACATACTCAGAGTGCTTCTCTGAGCACATTTGCAATTTAAATTCATTTTCTATTATTGGTAAGATATTTGCATTTTTGAACTGTCAATACCAGGCTTTGGGCTCAACTGAGGGTCAGCAACCCTAGGGTTAACCAAATACAGAAAGTAAACAGAAAGCACACAGACAGTTAGGGTCACTGACACCAACCTTCAAAGAGAGCTGTTGAGCTGAAAGCTATTATAAGCAGTCTAAAACAGTCTAAAGCTGCTAATAATGCAGAAACCACTAAAAACAAAAAATCATTAGAAATTGCCAAAGTGATTATATTTCTGCTCACTGTAACCATGAAACATTTATATTCTTTGTACAATTTTGTCAAAATGTCTTTCTATCTAAGAGTAGCCATTTTTAGCTTTAGTGCAGTTTAGGCATCTGTTAGACTAGATGGAATGTAACCTGAAAGCTCCTCGTGCTTTGCTTGGCTTATTAATGACAGTGATACGTGGAGCCAAGTGTGTCTCCTGCCTTTTTCCGGAGGGCGAGATTATTTTAGTCTTAGAGCTCGCCAAGAAAAATGTCTATTTCCTTAAAAAAGGGGAATCCACCTAGTTTAGAAAGCTACACCAAGTCAGGAGTGTTGACACAGCAACTTTATATATTAGAGGGATCAAATATTGCCCTATGCTCAGGAAAAGGTGTGTAGACAGTTTGGGTGCCAGAGTTGGTCTATTTGATTTGTTAATAGATGCTGCTTTATTCACAGGCTCTTCAGTAAGGGCCAACACTTACAAGCTGAGAGAGTAAGTGGGATATTTATCAATGAGTGACGTTATAGGTCGCACAGTCCTCTATAGTGAAATTCCGCCACTCTCCATTCATTTCTATGGTTTTTTTAAAAGAGTATTTATCAATTGGTGAAAGTGAAATTTCACTATAGAGGATTATGGCGACCTCTAACTTCACTCTTTAATAAATATACCCCTAAGCGTCTAGGAGCAAATTCCCTAACCAATGAAAATTCGCCAGTGACGGCTACGCAGCCATTGCAACACTTCGCCAGGCGTAAATTCGCTAGGACAACGCTAATTCACTAAAGTGCGAAGTTGCGTCCAGGGCGCCGAACGCTGACAAAATTTTCGCTAGAGTTACTTGGACAATCAAAGCGAAGATGCGCTAGCGTTGGCTAATTCGCATACGGCGGGAAATTATAAAGTTACATGGACGTATATGTTGCAGCAAATACATTATATTACACAAGTCCAGGGAAACTTAATAAAGAAAATATAGTTGTTATAATGCCCTACACATGAGTCCACTATATTTTGTGTTCCATATGTTAGAAAATGTGTGGGGGAATCCGGTTACCCAAAAAATTTTTTACGGTCCTTTGCAGGCTATCACTCAGAAAAAAAAGAAAAGACGCCAATGTTCTTTGGGAAGTCCTATACTCTCCATTGCACTTCGCCTGGTCTGACCTGGCGAAGGCAAGTCTGGCGCAAGAGGTAACGTTCAGTAAAATCCGCATCTTAGTGAATTTTTGGAGTTATGTCCATTTGCCAGAGCGAAAATTCGTCTGGCGTTAGAGTGCGAAGCAACGTTAGCGGCTATCTCCTTCGCTAGCGAAGCGACGCCTGCGCCCACTAAGAAATCAGCGAAGTTCCGAAATGTTGTCACATTGGCGAATTTTCGCTTGCGTTAGTCACTTCGCCTTTAGGGAATGTGCCCCTTAGTTGGGTCAGATGAATCTGAAACTGTGCCATTTCAAGCTATGCCTCCATAGTTATAAATGTATTAAGGTTGAAAAAAGTGCATGTCGTTTGATTCTTAGCTCACATGAATGGGGGCCCTACTGACCCTAACCATATGCACTTACCATGTGCATCTACTCTGGTGAAAAGGCTGCATGTGTCTGCTTGTGTTTGAACCCTCTTACTGCTGCAGGGAACAGCACCACTATATAAATAATCCTCAGAGGTGTGATAATGAAACCCTCAATGAAGACCCTCCAAAAAGTCAATCTTTATTCTTCAGTCAATAACGATGTTGTTTTAGTATGTTACAGAATCGCTTATTCTAAGCAATGTTTCAATTGGTCTTCATCTCTTCTTTTTTTATTATAGTTTTTCAATGATTTGTTCTTCTTCTGACTTTTTCCAGCTTTCAAATGGGGGTCATTGACCCCATCTAAAAAATTATCTTTAAGGCTACAAATGTAATGTTATTGCTACTTTTTACTACCCATCTTTCAATTCAGGCCTTCTTTTCTTATTCCAGTCTTTTATTTAAATCAGTGTATGGTTGCTAGAGTAATGTAGACCCTAGCAACCAGATTGCTAAAACTTTACACTCTACAGCTACTGATTAAAAAGCAAATTAACTCAAAAACTACAAATAATAAAAAAAGCAAACTAGTTGCAAATGATCTTGGAATACCACTCTCGTTATCATACTAAAGGTGAAGAACCCCTTTAAAGGGGACATATCTCCACCTGTATAGAACATTGCTCAGTGTGCTTTTCTCACCACTTTTGACACTTCATTTTTCATTAATAGTTTTTGATATTAGCATTTTTTTGTAAACGTTAGGGGTCATTTGCAATATCAACCACAATTGTCCTTGGCTGCAGCTAGCTGAAAGAAAAAGCCATTCATTTAAAGGGCAAGTCAACCCCAAAATGTGTCAAATAAAACCTAATTCTAAGCAACTATAAAATTTGTAATGAATGTATATTGCAAAGTTGCTTAGAATCATGTTTTCTTTTATTAGGCAAAAAGGTATTTTTTGGGTTGACATTCTTTTAAAGGTATTTGCGTTAACCTGTATTATTACACTCAGCACTGCTGCCTTGTGTTCTGAATTTCATATTAATGTTACAACACACACACAAACATGTACATATGTAAGTTGGTGACCGTTTCTGATGCATATTCATTTCTTCAGTTGAGTGAAGTAGCAGGTTCCTTTGAGCAGTTTCCAGGTCCAGACTGGGAATCATAATAGACTCTGGCATTTCAAGTACAAAAAGGCACAAAAGGCCTCCAGCAGCCAGCTAAATAGTGACTATGGCATCTTACAGCAGCCCCTTTGGCATTTACTTGAATCCACAAATCACCGATCAGGACCTGGTTTATTCTCTTGTTCTTATTCATCAAAGAAAATCTGAGTAATTGCTCTGGGCCAAGTAGCTTTCCCTATGTTTATTCTAAAGCTCTTACTTAAACAATTAATAGGTTTTATACAAGTAGGGGAAAAGACTGGCTTCAAATGAATATGGAGAAATAGTGAGTGACAGATCTGATTCTCCAGAGGTTCTTCAGCAAGTGCAAGGCTCACTGCATATGCTTTGGTGCTGGCATATAATCTCTAATCATATAATCATATAACTGGGGCAGCTGGGAAACTGACAATATATCTAGTGGCTAGATATATTGTCAGTTTCCCAGCTGCCCCAGTCATGTGACTTGTGCCTGCACTTTAGGATGGAACTGCTTTCTGGCAGGCTGTTATTTCTCCTACTTAATGTAACTGAATCAGTCTCAGTGGGACTTGGCTTATACTATTGAGTGCTGTTCTTGGATCTTCCAGGGAGCTGTTATCTTGTGTTAGGGATCTGCTGTCTTGTTACCTTCCCATTATTGTACTGATGGGCTGTTGAGGAGGGGGGGAGGGTGTCAGTGGCGTAACTAGATGTTGCTGGGCCCCACATCAAATTAATTTTAGGGCCCCCAACATATCCAGTGTTTGTCCTGTTTTACCAATATATGTTCAAATTGCTCATCAATGAGAGCCTCATGGGGCCCCCTGTACCTCCTGGGCCCCCTGCAGCCGCAGGGTCTGCTTCCTCTGTAGTTACGCCCCTGGAGGGTGTGATATCACGCCATACTTGCAGTACAGCAGTAAAGAGTGACTGAAATTTATCAGAGCACAAGTCACATGACTGGGGGCATCTGGGAAATTGACAAAATGTCTAGCCCCATGTCAGATTTCAAAATTGAATATTAAAAAATCTGTTTGCTCTTTTGAGATATGGATTTCATTGCAGAATTCTGCTGGAGCAGCACTATTAACTAATGCATTTTGGAAAAAAACATGTTTTCCGATGACAGTAACCCTTTAATATCTCACTAGACTTGACTTACTCGTAAACCATTAAGGCCTGGCTGTTTGTACTGCTCAACAAAATGAAGTAAATGTGCCACCGGTGGTTATTCCAAGTGAATACTTACCTCTGAACCTTGTTCTGTGTAGTAAGTAAGAGGGAGAAGGATCAGGTGATTTTAGCCTATGATATCTAGTTGTACAATGCCCAACATCCCAACAACTGCAATACTTGAGTCTGCAACAGTTGCAAAGTCACAAGTTAAGATCCCCTCATCTGTCTTTGTGCCTGATGGCCTAGCTTTTGTCTCAGTGGGTGAAATCAAGGGATATTTTGATCCTGCATTACTACCATCTTGTTGTGCTGTGGGGCTCTATTTCCTCTGCATTTCACAAATTCAGGTACATTTCTCCTAATGGAACTTGTGTGTCTGTGTATGTGCAAACCTTTCCCTTTGTATATGGAAGAGAAATCCTCCATTTCCCATTAAGTCTCCATAATGGAGTGTAACTTGCACACAATACAATAGGCAATTTATTGTACCGTTACTCAAACCATAAACCTTGGAAAATCCCGGCAGTCTGGGATGAGTCAACATCACATGAATGGAGAAATCGTTCCCATTGTGGTAACACTCAGTGGAAACTTTGCCTCTCTCGCTGGGAGTTTTCCTCCCCCCCTTGACTGATTTTCTTTAATGATACCTGACTGGTCAGAATCAAATGTATTAATTCACAAACACATTACACCGAACAAGCATGAAATATACTTCAATTTCTTTTCATCTGACTCCTAGGTGGCAATGTTTCTTTTCCATGCCCGCTCAGTAAATATTGCTAAATGCATTGCGTGGGAATTTTGAGTGGACTGGAAAAAAAACTAAAATGCTTAGTAAATTGTCCTTTCTATTATAAAAGAATTGGGTTTGTACCCTTCAGCTCTCCCGGCTCACCGCTGACAGCATCAAATGGCTGGTACATTGCTAACTTGTTCAATCTCCCTGGTGCAGGAACAGAGAGAGACAGGAGAGACGGGGGGATAAAGAGAGGAGGGAGAGAAAAAGGTAAATGGAAAGTAAATACCAGAGAAGGAAATAAAAAGATAAAAAAATTAAAAATGAAAGCATTTAAGAAAGGGAATTATTTGGTACAATGGGAGTTGTAAGATAAACAGGAGAGTAAGAGCTAAGGGAGAGTATCAAGAGGATAAGTCGGGAAACTGTGTTTAAAAAAGGAACAATAGAGGAAAAAAGTAGGGGTGAGAATTAAAGGTGTTGCTTTTACATGGTGCTAAACATTACTATTATCTTCATAAATAGCCCCTTTATTGGAGCTCCCTATAGATGTTCACTGGTCCCTGTCTGTGTTTCAAATGAGGGGTGGGTGTGTCCTAACTGTCCCTGCCAGAAGCACAGTAGGAGGGGGACAGCCAATCACAGCCCTGCAGTCACACAAGCACAGACAGGCTTCAGTTCCCTATCAGGTCCTGCTAGCTGCTGATTGGTTTCTGTCCTACAGTGCAGTGAGCTGAGAGCCGTCGGCTCCCCTGCACAGCCTGGGAATTCAGGGAGCAGGAAGTGGAAGAGAAGGGAAGGATTATTAGGGTTTTTGCAGAAATATTCAATAAATCAGCCTGAAACGAAAACTTTTTTTAAGCACAATTCTTCTATATCTAAATGGTAGGTTATTATTTTTTACGCAAAATGTCTTCGTTAAATTGAGAGGGAAAACATAAAAGGGAATAGACAGGGCATTGGGAGGCAGCATTAGGGGGAAGCCCGTGGGCAGGCCCGGATTTGTGGAAAGGCCACCTAGGCCCGGGCCTAGGGTGGCAGGATTTTAGGGGGGCGGCATGCTTCCCAACCACACCCACATTGGTTCAAAAACACTGGGGATTCGCTGGAGATACAATAATTTTTAAAATTTCCCATGCGCCAATCCCCATTGCTCCAGTCCAGATGATGAAAATTTGCACGAATTGAGGGGACAGGGGCGACGAAAGGCAGTGGGCCTAGGGGCGCCCACTATGTAAATCCGGCCCTGCCCGTGGGTGCCTATATTGAAAGAATTCCCTCCCCAGACACTTTCTGCAAATCCAGTGTCTGAACTGAAGGCATGTGGGGGTTACCCCTCTCTTCACGATTACTGAATGTGTCAATCACCGGTGAGAAAGCGATGGACATAGGTCCTGTGCGTGGGGCAGAGAAGCAACTGTTTGTGCCCACAGTATGGCAGTCACATGGGTTTCCCCCAGCACACCTCTAGATTGCACATCATTCAGAACAAGATAGCCAGAAGTGCTGGAGGGCACCCAAATGCTAGTGAGCCCTTTACCACTCATGGTAGGTACCCAGGCCTGGACTGGCAATCTGTGGGTTCTGGCAAATGCTGTAAGATGCCATAGAAAGTCACTATTTAGTGGGGAGCTGTTTTTGGGCCTCTGTGTACCCTGTAATGCCAGGGCCTGTTTTGACTCCCAATCCAGACCTGTAGGTAACAATTAAAAACAATTGTTGTTGTAAGACTAAGAGGTTTCCATTCAGGGTGGCACACGCAATACCTCTGAACAGGCAAGAACATGGCAGTTGCACATTTTACATAAAGTATCTGGTGCCAAAGTTTTATTTTTTTAAAGATGATGATGAGTGCCAGGGCAGCCATCAGGGGGGAGAGTTGTAGGGGGCCCAAGGTAAGCCGGGCCCCCCATCTTTCTGAGAGCTGCTGACTTCTGGAAGGCATGGACGTTTAAGGGGCCCTGGCCACCAATTTTCTCATAATGTGGGGGGGGCACCAATTTTTTTTCTTATGTGGGGTCATAGCCACCAATATTTTTTAATGGGGGGCCCTGGCCACACATGTTTTTTATGGGGGGCCCTGACCACCAATATCTTTTTATTTTTTATTAACATGCGGGAACCCTAGCCAATTTTTTTTGTTTTTTTACTGTGTGGTGGGGGCGGACCTGTAGGTGGGGCATGCGGTAGGTGCAGCCCAGGGGGCCCAGGAAATTTTGTCGAATGGGGCCCTGCGATTTCTGATGGCGGTCCTGGCAGCAATAAAATGCCTCCTTAGCTTTCTTTCTTCTTTAATGGGTAACACATAATAACAGCAGCAAGGGAGAGAAAGTGAGGGATTAAAGTTGTTGGGGGGGAGACGTATTTGAGGATTATTATGATGAGAGAGACAATAGCAGTGAGTGGAAGGAGCTGATTCTATACACACACACTATATGAATAACACTGAAATCTAGGACGTCCCTGGAAAGCCCGAGTCTATAAATATGCACGGATTCTCTATTCCTCGGGAGGCTTCTCCCAGCTCCGGCTACAAAATCAACCCAGAGGAATTTCTCTTCCTTCCCCGCGTCACTTGCGACTAGAATTAGCGGCTGAATAAAGCGCAGCGCGAACACGCACTGTCTGCAGACTGGATTGATGGAGGATCCGCGGCATCCTACAGGCAGAACATCCCTAATTTGTCCTGAGGGGGGTGACCTGTCTCTGAAATCCCCTCCTCTTCTCTGTCTGCTCACAGGCTCCTGTCGGAGGGGATTGGACTGAGCTCCTTGTTCTAATGGGAACTGGATAAACGCTCACATCCACCTCTCTGAGCTCCCAAAAATCCATCAGCGCTTTGGATCTCACTGACTCTGAACAACGACAAACAGCTGCACAATCTACGCTCCAGGCTGCCGGCAACTTTCTCTCATTGTCATTTCAACTTGCAGCGACACAATGACCCTTTCTTCTTCTCCCTGAGACTTTGTCGCGCAGTGTCGCACGCAAGGCTGTACAAGGAGCAGGCTAGAGACACACTCTTCTTCTCGGTGGTTTTTGGAAGAAAGAAAACTTTGGTTAGAAAAAACAACCAAACTGGAATTTCTCAGTCTTTGTTTGAAACGTGAGTTGAGAAGGTGGATCATGTTACCTACAATGTGCGTCCAGATGATGATGATGATGCCTTTTCTACTGCTGCTGCTTCTTACTCTAGAGATGTGCTCAGCAACAGATGGAATCCACCTTCAGCATGATATGTGAGTGTATATATTTGTTATTTGCATATTATAGTGCAGGAAAATAACCCAGCACATATTTATACAACTTAGTTAATATCCCCTGCAGAGCTGACAATCAAATTCTCTTACGACAGGCTCATACACAAGTCAGACAATTTAGATACTAATTCATATACCAGTATTATCATTTGGGGTTGTCCAGCCTCCCATTCACCAGTTTTTGTTCTGCAACACTAAGGGGCAGCCGGGCAGGTTTATCAAGGGTCGAAGTGAATTCGAGGGAATTTTCAAATTCAAAGTAATTTTTTTGGATACTTCGACCATTGAATAGGATACTACGACTTCGATTAGAAGTAAAATCGTTCGAATATTCGACCATTCGATAATCGAAGTACTGTCTCTTTAAAAAAACTTCGACTTCAATGCTTCGCCAAATTAAACCTGCCGAACTGCTATGTTAGCCTATGGGGACCTTCTAGAGCATTTTTGGAAGTCAAAGTAAAATCATCCGATCGGTCGCTGAAATCCTTCAAATCGTTCAATTCGAACGATTTTACTTCGACTGCAGGATACCCAAATTCGATGAAAAAAACGTCAAAAGACAAAGTATTTCAATTCGATGGTCGAATTTCTAAGTATTTTTAACCTCGAAAATCGACCCTTGATAAATCTGCCCCTATCAAAGGTCGAGATGAATTTTCAAATGAAAAAAATTAGAATTTCAAGCTATTTTTTGTGTACTTCGACTAGGGAATAGTCCAAGTTTGATGAGAATTTGAAAAAAATTAGAATAACGAAATTTATCATTTACTGCCTCTTTTAAAATTTGACTTCGACCAGCTGCCGAAGTGCTGTTTTAGCCTTTTGGGGACCACCTAGAACCTGTATGGAGGCAATTGGGGGAGTTTGGGAGATCAAAGTTCGAAGTTAAAAAAACTTAGAATTGTAGTAGATCGTACGATTCGAAGTAGGCTGAATTCGGGCTACTTCGACCCCAAAAAACTTCGACCACCATTCGGTTGGTCTTTTTGAATTCAAAGTTCGAAGTTTTTTTAATTTCGACCTTTGATAAATCAGCCCCTATCAAAGGTCGAGGTGAATTTTCGAATGAAAAAAATTCGAATTTCAAGCTATTTTTTGTGTACTTCGTCTAGGGAATAGTCCAAATTCGATTTGAATTTGAAAAAAATTAGAATATCAAAATTTATCATGGACTTCCTCTTTAAAAATTCGACTTCGACCATTCGCCATCTAAAACCTGCAGAATTGCTGTTTTAGCCTGTGAGAGACCTCCTAGAATCTATTTGGAGTCAATTGGTGGACTTTGAAAAAATCTTTTCAAAAAACTTTGAATTGAATTTGATTGAATGCGATATTCATTAGATTCCTACGATACGAATACGGCCAAATATGGACCTATTCTACCAAAAAAAAAACTTTGACTTAATTTCGGTTGGTCTTTTTGAATTCGAATTTCGAAGTTTTTTCTATTTGAAATTCGACCCTTGATAAATATGCCCCTAACCTTTCACTGATATCCTCCTGCTGCTAGGAGTTGCAGTTTGATGAGAGCCAGAGGAGCAGGTTGGGCACCCCACTTTTTCAAGGATAAATAAACATTAAAAATAAGTGAATGCAAAATTGATGAGGGTGCTATTCTAAGCACTTTTGCAATGTACATTCATTGTTTATTCTTTTTACATTCCAAGATATTAAAGGATACACGTACTGTTAAAGTATAAGTAAACCTTAAAAATAAGTGAATGTAAAATTGACGAGGGTGCTATTCTAAGCAGCTATGCCATGTACATTCATTGTTTATTCTTTTTAAATTCCAAGATATAAAAA
Organism: Xenopus petersii; assembly: GCA_038501925.1. Lineage (NCBI taxonomy): Eukaryota > Metazoa > Chordata > Amphibia > Anura > Pipidae > Xenopus > Xenopus petersii. Next base: position 91,644,821 of record CM076685.1, read on the forward strand.
AGGATACATGTACTGTTAACATGAATTTATTTTGTTACGACAACACCACCTGCTGGTCATTTCCTGACCAGTCTGACCACCAAGTAGTCAAGGATGTTGTCAGGAGAAAGAAAGAGGCTGCTCTGATGTTCTTCTGGTTAGGAAAGATTTAAGAGAGGTTTCTAATTGTTTTTTCCTAACCAGAAGACCATCAGAGCAGCCTCTTTTTGACAACTTCCTTGACTACTTGGTGGTCAGACTGGTCAGACAATGACCAGCAGGTGGCGGTGTTGTAACAAAATTAATTCATGTTAACAGTACATGTATCCTTTAATATCTTGGAATTTAAAAAGAATAAATAATGAATGGTTAAAAAAATAAATCTGCGAATGATAGTCCAACAACCCAATGTTTTAAAACATCTTGCAACTGCAAAATGTAGCTTGCTGAAAAAGATCTCCATAACAAGCCCCACCACAGTGGGATTAAAGAGTTTGCATATATTCCCAGTATTACAGAGGATTTTTACTTGTTTTCTTATCATCAGTGTCACTGCAATATGTCTTTAAATGGTCTGGTATTTTATAAATGAACATGCCTTGCTCTCTAATTGAATAGAAGGAGCCGCTTCAGTGAGACACTTTGTGAGAGGCAGAGAGACAGCTGCAGAGAGAACTTCACCTAAGGCACTTCTAGGGAGAGAATTCAGGTTTTCTTCCTTCCAGAAATTCCTAGTTTATGTTCAGCAGTTTAGCTGCCTATCAAAGCAACGTCTTCTCAGTCCAATTGCATTTCATCTGCAGCAAGAGGAAGAGAGATCTGCTTTGCTTCCCCTTGAATTGATGCAGTTGCTTGCTTGGGTGCTTTGTAAAGCTGCTTTGTATTAAAGTCGCCGGTGTTGGTACCACTAAGCAAGTGATACACATTCTGATTCTCTGGGTTCCCCATACCTTCTGTCAATAAGTACAGGTATGAGATCTGTTATCCGCAAACCCATTATCCAGAAAGCTCTTAATTACAGAAAGGTCGTCTCCCATAGACTCCATTTTATCCAAATAATCCAAGTTTTTTAAAAAACGATTTCCTTTCTCTCTGTAATAATAAAACAGTACCTTGTACTTGATCCCAACTAAGATATAATTATTCCTCATTGGAAACAAAACCAGCCTATTTGGTTTATTTAATGTTCACATGATTTTCTAGTAGACTTAAGGTATGAAGATCCAACTTACAGAAAGATCCATCATCCAAAAAGACCCAGGTCCTGAGCATTCTGGATAACAGGTCTCATACCTGTATTTGTATATCATTTGATATATGCAGCTTTCTGTTGGATAACACTGTAGAATGTCTATAATATGAATAATAACGTCCCCTACACTACTTAAAGGACAATACGCCAAAAAAATAAAGACATTTTAAATTAATTTAAATATAAGGTACTGTAGACCTGCATTGGTAAAAGTTATGTGTTTGCTTTAAAAAGACAACTATAGATTATATAAATAGGCTGCAGTGTCGCCCATGGGGGCAGCCATTTAGGCTGAAAAAGTGGAAAAGGCACAGGTTACTTAGCAGATAACAGATAAGCTCTGTAATATAATACAATGGATCTGTTATCTTCTATGTAACCAGAGCCTTGATTGGCTGCCCCCATGGCTACACAGCAGCTTGTTTATATAAACTGCTGTAGAGTTTCTGAAGGAATCACACCAGTTTTACCAGTGCAGGGCAACACTACATTATATTTTAATTAATTTAAAGCACTTTTATTTTTTGTTATTACTGTTCCTTTAAATCAAGGCAGGAGCTTCAGACACGGGTAGATAACCCAGATTGCCTATAGGGGAATTCAGAATGAACTGTTAAAGAGACAGGAATATTGAAAACCATTATAACTTGGCATTATAATTCTGAAACATATGAGTGCTGTAGGTCACATGCTTCCTGATCTGGGGCAAACTGGTGGAATATGTGGCAGAAACAGGGTTAAGTTTAGCCCTAAAACATATAATGGGAGAGCTGCAACTGTACAGTGATGCTGTGTAATCTCACTGTTGTTCTTCAAGCCCAAAGATGTAAATTCCTTTACACAATAAAAAGGCTCATATATATATATATATATATATATATATATATATATATATATATATATATATATATATATATATATATATATATATATAAATGTAGGTTTCAGCACTTTCTGTTTTGCCCTGCTGTGGACCAAGCACAAGTTGATGCTCATATAAAGTTATTATGGTCCATAAAACTGCTCAGTGAGTCAATGTGCGACGTGCAGTCATCCAAAGCTGTAACATTAGCCTGTGTGCTGCAAGTGTAGATTGCCTTTAAAAGGGCAACAACTTTCCCAATTGCCTTTTTAAATGTTTTCTCTAGCACCCACTCATACGGGATGATGCTGATAGTGTAAGATCTATTGCTTCTTCCAGGGGCATACCTACAGAGGAAGCAGACCCTAGGACTGCCGGGGGACCCAGAGATATAGGGGCCAAATGAGCAAGGCCACTAACAGAAATCACAACCCTTATTTGAAAGCTGAAAAGAGTCAGAAGAAAAAGACAAATAATTAAAAAACTGTAAAAAAGAAAAAAATGAAGGGCAATTAGCCATTCTATGCTATTAAAAGTATACTAAAAGTTAACTTAAAGGTGAACCACCCGTTTAAAGCATGCCTTGCTGCCACTGTAGGGTCTGGAATAGAATGACACTGATTCACAGTATAGAATAATACAGATATCAGTGCTGCCACTACTTCATACTGTCACTGATGCTACTCTAAGTCTAGGTCTCCTTTATACATGTCTTTACTGCCACTGCAATTGTCTATAGCCCTTCACACTTCTCTGTGCTGTAAGGTCTACACATATGAAGGATCGTTTGTTTTAGCTGTTTTTGAATAAAGGCTTTTAACTACATTGGTTGGCTTTTGGAGTGCGTGCTTCTTTGCTATCTATTCATTGAATTAGTCCCCCAGCTACGGGTTCGGGGCGCTGCACCCGGGCCACCTTACATCTTCGGTGAGTTTCCACTTACATAAGATTGCTGTGAATATTTATCGTATGCTACATACTGGTAAAAGCTACACCCGACCACAATAGGGTTGTACACCTGGGTCCTACTCTGCATTGGGTGAGCCACTAATTGTATAATATATATTTGGGGATCAAGCCGCTGTTTTTTTCTTGTATCTACACATATGAAGGTCTAAACCTTCATATGTTGTACATCTTTTCAGCCATTAGCAAGGTCTGTTACAGCACTGACGTATAAAGGGGTACGGTCTAGTAATTCATAACAGCCACTCAAAATGTAGCATTATTAGGCAGATTCAAGCTGCCAATGTGGGCCCTTCAGGGGCCCTCCTAACCAATATCTAGCTAAATATCAACCAGATGTCGATTGGCCATTTCAGTGTCAGGAGGTGCCTAAGATTCCTCCCGCTATGTTGCACAATTGTGCTCTATTGGACTAGAACAGCCGAATTTTGGGTTTAAAAACCGTAATAAAACTTGTTAGGTGCTGCCACTTGAGGGACGTTTTTCAACCTCTTTGGTGCAGCAACCCCGACGCTTGGGCAGGTTTAATTTTTCTGTTGCATAAATGAGCTGATGCATTCCTCACTCCAATGGCTTGTGTTCTTTTTATTATAATCTTATCAGTTAGCTCTAGGGCCAAATGATCAGATTTGCCTGATATTGCCCCGGCTTAAGGTGGCCATAGATAATATTGTATGAAATTAATTTTCGTATGATATTCGGTGCGTGTATGGTGGAAAAAGAGCCGACCGATATCAGCAGGAGACTTGGATATCGGCTGTTATCGGGCTGGATGGAAATTTCGATCGGGTGCTTTTGAAGGCACCCAAACATCAGCCATTGTTAGTGCTGAATCGTCACATACAGGTAGAATTCTATTGTTTCTACCTGTATATCTGGCGATTCAGCTCTACACGTGTGTATTGAAACGAATGATCTTTCTTGGAAAGATCTTTTCCAAGAAAGATCGTAATTGTTACTTCTACGGTCACCTTTAGGTGGACAAATTGGAGAAAGATCCGGACGTTTAGCGACCTCACCAAATGAGCGGATCTTATAATGTATGGCCAGCGTAGCTTGCACCCTGTTTGAAGAGGGTTAATTGACCTGGTGACAATCTTTTATTACCCCTCATACTGTATAGATTCTACTCTTAACTAACCAGCAGGATATTAAATATCATGGATTATATTATGTTGATTATGTTGTATGTCATGTTGCCTGGGATGTTGCTATCCTAATTGTGTTGATAGTTTTACTTGGTGTGTAAGAGATACTTCAGAAGTTGGGTTTAGGAGAAGGTTCACTTCTCCTTTAATTTATCAATAATAGGTTTTTATTATTGATATGGGATCTTTTATCCAGAAACCTGTTATCCAGAAAGCTCTGATTTACATGAAATCCATTTTAATCCATTTTAAGTAAATAAATCTAATTTTTAAAAATGATTTCCTTTTTCTGTAATAATACAACAGTGCCATGTACTTGAGCTACATGAATCCATATTGACGGAGAAACAATCCTACTTGGTTTATATGATTTTTAGCAGACTTAAGGAATGGAACAAACCCATATCCAGAAGACTTAATCATTCCAGATAATAGATCCTGTACCTGTACATATCATAATGAAAGAGGCACAATAATCAATCAATCAATCCATTTTTGTTGTATAGAATGTTATATAATGGGGAGATTTAATTGGGGTGTTTGTGGGTTCTTCTCCTATGGTGTAGTCACCATGTTAATAGCTGAAAATTATATTCACTAGTATACTGCAGACTGCAGAATTTAAGAAAGGAAAGAAAGTAGCAGTGAATGGTGAGACAAAGATTTCTATAACGTCTTTGTGGTGCAGGAAAATCTGTTGGCAAATTGGCTTATGAAAAAGTAATTTAGACCAGAGAGTCATTCAGATGACATTGATAGATTACTCAACTGTCAAACTGAATATGTTCAATTTGGTGGCAAAGTTTTGGGGATAATATTGTTAGGCACTTTACAGATGAATATATTCTGTGTTGCTTTCTGTACCTGTGCGTAGACTGGTGTTACATTGCCATTGTGTCTGATGTTATGTATAAGCTTGTTGTGGCAGTAGGCCGTGTATGCAGTGCACTTTTAATGCTCTGGGCTCTGCTTTATGTGTGCTGATATAACTAGCAAAGAAAGAGGGCATTTACAACAAGCAGAGGAGCAGAAAGGGGAGAGGGGTTTTGGGGGACAGAAATATTTATCTCATGGGACTGTTGTTCTGGATAAGGGCTAGTCCACACGGGGAGATAGCCACGCGTTTACGGTCGCGGCGTCAAAGCGCCGCGACAGTCGCCGCGACCGGCGCAGGCGACAGTTTTGTATGGGCGCCTATGTAAAAACACCTGTGCTAACCACACGAGGCGATGCGCTTTTCAAAAGTCGCCTGAAAATACCTCGCCAGGCTTTTTCAGGCGACTGTTGAAAAGCGCATCGCCTCGTGTGGTTAGCACAGGCGTTTTTACATAGGCGCCCATACAAAACTGTCGCCTGTGCCGGTCGCGGCGACTGTCGCGGTGCTTTGTCGCCGCGACCGCAAACGCGTGGCTATTCCCCGTGTGGAATAGCCCTAATGGTGTAAAAGTATTTAACACCTTAAAAGGAGTAAATGTAATTGTTTAGTATTTCACATATTTCACATATTTAACAAGGAGCAGTGGAGACCAAGCATGCCAAAAATCACCAAATTTTCTTTTGAGCTTAACTTTTGCATGTATAGTAAAAAACATGGGTATGCATAAAAACATGGTGTATACCAATATACACTATTACTAACTTACAACAAGTCTATTGAAATTGAAACCAATGTTACAGAAACAGCTGCTGTAAAAAGCAGGTTATTTTGTAACTTTTTATAAATGTTTCCTTAGGTTCTGTTAAGCACTTGTGTCATGCTCTCCTTGTATGACCTAAGTATGGTAGGTACCTCAACCTGGGTACACCATGTTCCTCGTGTATAGCAATTGGTTGGTAATAGTAGAGTTTGAGGGATAGCACTGGATCATTAGGACTCATTGTGTAGCGGTATGAGATGGAGAAATAAATTGACCCTTTCATAATCTTTGAGGACGAGAGAAGCAAGGAGATACAGTATCTCCTGTGTTGTGGTCAGTGATGCTTTGTGGTATATTACCATTTTGGGGGTTAGAAAGAAGGGATGCACTGAATCCACTATTTTGGATTTGGCCGAACCCCCGAATCCTTCGTGAAAGATTCGGATGAATACCGGACCGAATCTGAATCCTAATTTGCATATGCATTTTTTTTACTTCCTTTTTTTTTTGTTTTGTGACAAAAAGTCAAGCGATTTCCCCCCTTGCCCTTAATTTTCATATGCAAATTAGGCTTCGGATTCGGTTCGGCTGGCCAGAAGTATACAGCCGAATCTGAATCCTGCTGAAAAAGGTTGAATCCTGGCCAAATCCCGAACAGAATCCTGGATTCGGTGCATCGCTATTAGAAAGAGACCTTTCCAACTTCGGGTCATGACAAACATCAGTAAGCATTGCCTCACAGTTTACAGAAATTCTTCTCCTGAATATCTCTCGTGAAAAGAAGACTCCCAAGTGTTTCTTGCACTACCTATTTCAGGTCTCTTTAGGGTCAGTCCACACGAGCAGATTCTGGAAGATTGGTCGCCCCATTGACAAATCGCTTCCGCTGGCTAAAATGAAAATCGACTGCGTTTCCCGAAGTCGCCCGAAGTTTCCTCGGAAAACGAAATGCCGCGTGTGCATTGCCGCAGGTGATTTTCATTTTAGCCAGCGGAGGGCAAGGAGGAGGGAAGTTCAGGCAAATTGTCACCCTGAAGAAGAGGCGATTTGTCGCTGGGGCAACTAATCTCCCCGAATCTGCTCGTGTGGACTGACCCTTAAAAGCATGGAGATAGCTGTGTCTTTGCAGGGTATAATGTTTAATCCACAAAGAATCTTGTAGCAGAAACTGGTGTGAGAACAGCTTATTATCTTTTAACTACAAGCTGTTAAAGTTGTGGTCCTCTGTTGGTGAGCCACTACGGGAAGAACAACTAGGACACATTGAACACAGCGGGATTGTACGATCTTACATTTGTGCCATATGAAATGGGGATCTGGAGGGATATCGTATTTTTATTTAAAAACCTACATGGTTCTTCATCTTCTGAAGGAGCTTTTTTATCACTGATGTTGAAAGTTATTTCAGCACAAAGCTTTTCTGGAGAGGATTGGGGAGTATGTTTTTCATTGCCTTTTTATTTAGGAACGTTGTGTTGCTACCGCAGAACAAATGTCTTGTGCCATTAGCTTGAAACTAAAAGCTGTTAACATTAGAAAGTGAGCGGGAATTTTCCATTGGTGATATTATTTTGGAGAATGGCCTAGCCTCAGGCAGCAACACACAAACATCTCTAATCTAAAGCATAACTTGGAGTTTTTATCTAATGCATATTGTCAGCCCTATTGTCAGATATACGGATATACTTGTGAGCTGTAGGTAACTGCCCAACAGATATGACATTAAGCACCAAAATTACCACCTTCATCAATTTAGAGGATAGTCCTTCTAATTTACTTATTTCCCATGGTCTTTTTGTCCTTTTTTTAAGAACTGAAAAATGGTCAGATGTATTGCGATTTTCCTGGGACCAGAAAACAGATCTTAGTCTCGGCTATTACTCTGCAATTACTGCTATTACTAATGGCACATGGGGGTATTCCTAGCTTTTTTGCCACGTATGTGATTTCTAGTTTGGAAAATGGGAACCAAAACACTGGGAATTGCCCCTTAGTTAACTGCGGACAATAATTGGGGAAGTTCTAAGATGTCGCCATGTTGTTTTGGCCACCACACTATAATTAGATTGCAGAATTCCTTTGAATACATCCTTAAATGAAAACTGGAACTAAAGGGGAAAAAAACATTCATGGTGATGAAATAATCATTTGCCAACTAACTGTATTCTTGCCTTTTCTCTGTGGAGAAAACTTCTACCACAACTGAATTGGCAGAGACTTCTCTGTGGCTGCCCTACACTTTCCATTTTGTTGGCAGCCATAGAGTTGTACAGCTTCTAGAACTGCAGCAATTTTGGTACACAGACCCCAATGCATTTGGCTTTGTTTAAATCTGTCTCTGGCATGCCAAAGGATGATGTATTAAAAGAAAGGGTATTAGTGTGGGATTTGTTTTGATGCCTTTCTATGTTTGGACAGATTCACTCTGCTTCTCTCCTAATGATAATGTACTAAATGGAATAGATAGAGTAAAAAACTGTCAGTCACAGGATGGGGCTCCTGTAGAGCTATTAGCAAAGCATATCTCAGTGCTAGCATCTGAAGCTGTACAAAACATGTCTCATATTCAAGTTTTTCTTTCTTTGGAATGTGTGAGTAATTTGTATTCCTCCTGCCAGGTTAATCGCTGCATGAAGATTTATGGCCAATGTGCCATGATACACTCCTGCAGTTTGATTGGTATGGCTGCCTGGAAGAGACACTCCGCATCATCAGTGCCAAACCTGTAAGAATTCCCTGGCAAACCGCAAGCCCTGTATTTATTAAAGAGAGAAAAATGTGTAGAAGTCAGTAGAATATTTTCTGCCAATATATTTGATCTGTTCTGTTTTGTCTTAGAAAGGCTCCGGTTTGCCTTGACTCTCTCCATGGCTTAGTCTTTTGGGCTCTCCTGGCACATTATGCCAAAAATAATTGTTTTTGGACGAACTTCTTTGCAGGTGATACTTTCCCTGCATGAGTGTAAATTCATCAAAGCAAAGTTCTGAAGTTATGTGTAGAAGCCTAGGTTTGAGAAACAGCCGTCCGTTGTTTGCGGTTATGAATGGAATTTTTGTGTTTATGAGCAGAGATCTTATTTCACAGAATGTTTCTGAGTGTAACCTTTAACCATTTTTTGGAAAAGAAAAGAAAGGCAGTGCAGTTTCAATAACTCCGAGTAAAGGGCTGATCAGAAGAAATATCTGTGGGAATATTTTTATTACAGTGGACTCGCTTGATTTAACTAGGTTTAAAATATAAATCTTGAAATTATTTGCATTGACTTTGTCATGTGCTTATGCTACTGCAGTCTAGAACCATTCCCATCAGCCCTTATTTGTACCATAAGCTTATGTCACTTCTATAACATATAAGGGCTGATGGGAATGGTTCTAGACTGGGACTCACTAGGAGATCCTTTGGTGTTGGCCAGCCTGATCCTTCCACAATTCATGGTACTTTGCTTTCCAACACAAGTACAAAAGTTCAAAAAGCAGCTCAGGCCTTAATACTTAAGTACATGACAAAGTCATATGGGCCAGCACCAAAGGATCTCCCAGTGAGCCCCAGTCTAGAACCATCCCCATCAGCCCTTATTTGTACAATAATCTTATGTAACTTCATATGGCACTTTCTTAATCTCAGGGGCAGATTTACTAAGGTTCGAGTGAATTTTCGAAGTACAAAACTACTAATCCATAACACTAACCCATTATTCACTTGTATGCCAAAGACTTCTTTGCAGTTTAAATAGCAGTACATGGTAGGCTTCTGTTTGCCTGTGCAGTAGAATTAAAATTATATAATGGAAGGTCTTTCACCTCATACCCTAATGTTTCTTTAATAGACCACTCTATCCTCGCATTGTTTTGTGCAGAATGGTGCTTCAAGTAAAGACAAATACTTGTGCTGCCATAAATGTACTTTATCTCTCTGTACAGGCTATGAGAATGCCTAAGGAGTTATCCCTGCTATGGAGTGTACCAGTTATGGTCCGGTTTGACTTGCCATATCTCAGATACGGCCAACAGTTCTATAAATTGGCATGGCCTGGGTTGATTGATGTGTGGCTTAAAACCCAGATTTTCCAGTTTAAAATGTTGCAATATATGAAAAGAACTGTAATGACATCAGAAACATAATAGGTATTCACAGTGGCATAACTAGATGTTACTGGGCCCCACTGCAAATTAATTTTAGGACCCCCAACATATCCACAGGTTGTCTTTTTTTTAACTAGTATATGTTGAAATTGCTCATTATTTAGGGACTCATGGGGCCCCTACACCTAATGGGCTCCCTTGCACCTGCAGTGTCTGCTTCCTCTGTACTTACACCCCTGGGCATGCACCATATCTATTATATTTAGATCTAGCAGAATACCAAATACAATTTATTATTTGTATACATACATTTAAATACATATTTTTAACAAAAATATGGTGCCTATTTTTTTAAGTCACACAAAATAAGTTTTTGGATCCAGTTGAAGACTAAATTCATGATTTGACCAATCCCTGCCCTTTCAATTTGCCTGAATACTAAAACCTAGATTCTCTGTATCCCTCGAAACAGCAGGAGATTTGTAAGTCTTGTATTATTGGATCTCAACATAAGTCAGAAACCCCTAACTCACAAATTAGCTGCTTGGAAAAAGAAAGCATAAAATCACCATCTTTTAATGAAATTTTTGTTACCGCTGGATACCTTTTAATTAACATTTCCGTTTGCCTGAGAAGAGCAAGCAACATGGCACTCATAATCATATAAAACAATGTGAATAAATAAGGCTGTCTGTGCAGAATAACTTACAGAAAAAATTAAATTAAATTAACTTGGGCCCCTCTGCTCAAAAAACAGGGGCAGACTAGCTGAAATCCATAGCTATGCTTGTGCAACATAACTCACGTGTAATTAAAGTACCAGCAATAACTCTTAACAGCGGCTTGAAATAAAAATACAAGTTGCAGCACATCATCAGTAACTGGTGAAAGGCCCCAGAGCAATGGCACCTTTGAAATAGTATTTGTTTTTCCATAAAGAATGTTTTAACCTGAGATGGTATTGTTGTGTATATGTTTGTGTTCTAGAGAGAGCAACTAATGCTGTAACAAAAACTCATAAAGTGTTCAAAACCAGGTGCCACACAGAACCACTATGTATATAGGGGATTGGTTGTGAAATATTGGGCAAACAGCAAAAAACTGGTACAATTTGCCAATATTCTGCTTTCACCCAAGGATTCTGGTATCTTCTAGTACATTTAAAGGAAAACTATACCCCCAAAATGATATATATATGCAGCTTTCTGTTGGATAACACTGTAGAATGTCTATAATATGAATAATAACGTCCCCTACACTACTTAAAGGAAAACTATACCCCCAAAATGAATACTTGAGCAACAGATAGTTTATATCAAATTGAATGACATATTAAAGAATCTTACCAAACTGGAATATATATTTACAAAAATATTGCCCTTTTACATCTCTTGCCTTGAACCACCATTTCGTGACTCTATCTGTGCTGCCTCAGAGATCACCTGACCAGAAATACTACAACACTAACTGTAACAGGAAGAAGTGAGGAAGCAAAAGGCACAACTCTGTCTGTTAATTGGCTCATGTGACCTTACATGTGGTTTGTATGTGTGCACAGTGAATCTTACGATCTCAGGGGGCGGCCCTTATTTTTTAAAATGGCAATTTTCTATTTATGATTACCCAATGGCACATACTACTAAAAAAGTATATTATTATGATAATGGTTCATTTACATGAAGCAGGGTTTTACACATGAGCTGTTTTACTCAGTATCTTTTAATAGAGACCTACATTGTTTGGGGGGTATAGTTTTCCTTTAATAATTACAGCAATGGCATACAGTTGGCATGGTGCAACAAGGTTGGTGCTAAGCACTAACTAGCATTTTATGCTTTTCTGTTTACCATTTTTATGGATTTGTAGCACAAGGAAACTTAATAAATAAATACCCAGAAATATAACCTGTAAACTACCAGGAATAACCGATACAAATCAAAAATGTAGAACACAGAATGTTAAAATACGGTTTCCTAAACGGCCTGATGCTTTTGGATGTCTGGAATTGGTTGGGATTGTAGTTTATCTACAGCTGGACGGGGACATGCTAGATAAACCTGGTATAATCCACAGCCCAATGTATTTGTTAGAAAGATTGCCATTAATAGAATACCATTGTAGAATCTTTTCATGTAGTTGGCCATTGATGGAGCCAACCATAGCTTGTCATCCTATATAGCCTACTGTCATGGCAGCTGACCTGGTGTTATAGAACCGGCATCTTCCATGGGAATAGAACACTAGATTTAATCTGATTCTTTCCTTTGAACTCTGTTGGCACTCAAGGTAAACGTTTCAGTCGCCCTCATATGAGATATGTAAAAATAGTTTTTCCATACTAACCCATTCTGTCTGATTTATTGCTAAAAGCTGGGGCAAAACTTGGTTTAAATCCCCTTTAAAAATCCAAAGTGGTACAGGTATGGGATCCGTTATCTGTCAACCCGTCATCCAGAAAAGCTCTGAATTACAGAAAGGCTGCCTCCCATAGACTCCAATTTATTTTTTTATTTTTAAAAATGAATTGTGTTCTCTCTGTAATAATAAAACAGTACAACTTGATCCAAACTAGGATATACAGTAATTCATTCTATTGGAAGAACAGTCCATCGGGCTTATTTAATGTTTACATGGTTATGGAAACATTCGTTATCTGGAAAACCCAAGATCCTGAGCATTCTGGATAATAAGTCCCATACCTTACTATTATACAACATAGCAAGATAAACTGATACCAGCAGTATCTACTATCACCCTTGTGATAACATTATATTGAGGGATCTCTGTATTGCTTACATTTTGTTTCATGATGCCACTTCCTCTGGGGGAAAAAAGCCTCTTCTAAAAACTCACAGGAAAATCAATAGAGATAAAATTTTGTGTAAAACTGCAATTTTTACAGCCAATTTGACATTGGCCGAATCTGATTTACAATCTTACCTGTCAAACTGCTTGTAGAAACAATTCTTTACTGTCGCCATGGGGCAGCTTTGACTATAAGGGATTTTTGGTTATTACTGTTGCTTTAAATTATAGCTGGCGAGTCTTCATTTGCTTTGATCTCTTGCAGATACAACGGTTGCCTGGAGAAATTCTTAGTCTAGAAGGAAATAAAAGTATTAAATATTGCTAGTATTCAATTTATTAGGGCTTTGCATCAAACACTGGTAACAAACCAAAATCCGCTTAATTCCAGGTGCCATAAAGCGACCATGGAAGCTCCTGACTATCTCTATGTGAATAACTTGATATTATGATTATTTATATGATTTGACATAAAAAGGTTTTGCTCTGTAAATCTGAATCCTCTCACACCCAATGCAATTGCTTTCTTGCCACAGTTACTGCTGCTAAGTAGGTCGGTGTTTTGTCATTTTTGTTGTGCTCTATGAAGCCTATTTGGAACAGTCAAAAGGAAAAAAATGGCCTATTAAGTGAAGTATGATATATGAGCATTTAGGAGAAATAATAACTTGTTATACATTTAAATAGATCATTAAGAGGCAGCTTACAGTCTAGGGAACAGAGACTCGGAGCTCACCGTTCCCAGGTATAGGAAGCAGGAGTGTGAATGTATGGATTCTATGATGAAACGTGATGCCTAGGGCAAACACCGGGTAATAGCATTTCCCAACGTGTCCCACTAATTACAGGGAACCTAATCTGTTTCTGTCTCTCCCTGCTTACTTATTAGGTTTTTTTTTCTAGGTTCTCCTTGAAGGCATCATGGGTCTTCATATTATTCACACTTTGCACCCTGCAGAGACACACGGGCAGATTTGGGGAGATTAGTTACAAATCTCCTCTTCTTCGGGGCGACTAATCTCCTTGAACTGCCTTCCCGCCGGCTAAAATGAAAATCGCTGGCGGGATAGTATACTCGGAGCGCTTCATTTTCCAAAGTTTCCCAAAGTTTCCTTGTGAGGCAACTTCGGGCGACTTCGGAAAACGATGTGCTCCAAGTGCCATCCCACCAGTGATTTTCATTCTAGCCAGCAGGAAGGCAGTTCAGGGGGATTTGTCGCCCCCAAAGAAGGAGAATGTCCCTGAATCTGCCCGTGTGTCTCTGCCCTTACATATAAATATAGTGCTGCTTTACAGTGCTGTTTTCCTGAGGGGGATGTCACATAGGGGTGTCCTCCTCCAACCTCCTACCTGCACCCTAACCTGAAAATAGAAGAGAATAGAGAAAACACCCTGTGATGGACCTACACAACTTATTGTTATAATAGTAAAATACAGGTATGGGATTGTTATCCCATACCAGTTATCCAGAAAGCTGTGAATTACAGGAAGGCCATCTCCTATAGACTCCATTTTAATCAAATAATCATTTTAATCAAATAATTTACATTTTTAACGATGATTAATGATTTCTCTGTAATAATAAAACAATACCTTGTACTTGCAGAGCTGGGAACTCCCCCAATTTCCCTGCACTCTTGAGCAGCCTGGACATCAACCCTACTGCTGGGTTGAGAACTGTATACTTGATCCTAAGATAAAATGAATCCTTATTGAAGGCAAAACAATACTATTGGGTTTATTTAATTTTTGAATGAAACACTTAGGGGCACATTTACTAAGGTTCGAAGTGAATATTCAAAATGAAAAACTTTGATTTTCGAAGTAATTTTTGGGTACTTCGACCATCGAATAGGCCAAATTCGACTTCGATTCGAAGTGAAAATTCTTTGACTATTTGACCATTTGATAATCAAAGTCTCTTTAAAAAACTTTGACTTCAACACTTTGCCGCCTTAAACCTGCCGAATTGCTATGTTAGCCTATGGGGACCTCCTAGAACATCAATAGCGTAAGTAGAGGGGGTGGGCCCTGGTGCGTGATGCGCAGCCGGGTCCCATCCCCCTCTGTACGGCCGCATTTTCTGTGGCGCATGGACTGCCGGGGGGGCCCTGAGGGGGTGCGGGCCCTGGCTCGCTTGCACCCCCTGCTCCCCCGGTAATTCTGCCTCTGTAGAACATATAGCCAACATTTGGCTAAGTTTTTAGAAGTCGAAGTGAAATCATACGATTAAATCGTTCAAATCTTTCGATTCGAAGTACGATCAGAGAACCCTAAGGGGCAGATTTATTCAGGGTCAAATTGAAAATTCAAATTTTCTAATTTTTGTTTATGGTCAAACTCTCAAATTCGAATTGTGAATTATCCAAACTCGATTCGAGTTTTAATTAGAAATTAGACTTTTCAAAATTTATCATACTCTGGCCCTTTAACTTGAATTGGACTATTCGCCACCTAAAACCTGCCGAGTTCATGTATAAGTCGATGGGAGAGGTCCAGGGACCAATTTGGATATGTTAGTAGCCTTCCTGACATTCAAGTTTTTTTCGGAGAAAAAACTCGAATCAAGTTTAGTCAAATTCGATATGAATTTAATTCGAGTTGGTAAAATTTGTTCTAGTTTTAGATATTAGATTAAATACCCCCTAATCAGATTTTAGGTATATTCGAATTTAAAGGTACATTTTGTGACCTGAGCTGCGCCAATGATGGACAGCACTCTGTATTCAGCTCCCTCTCCCCAATGTTTTTTACTCCGGTTTTGGCAGGCAGTTGTATTCTTTAATATGGAAGGTTGAATGAATGTCCTTCTGTTGGTGGCTAGATTCAGAACTTAGACAAGGTTCACGTTGGAAGGTACCATGGCATTCTCAGTAAAAAGTACTCTGTCCTAAATGAAGAATCAGCTTCTCTTGGTTTGTAGTTAACACTTAGACCTCTGTCTGTTGTGCATCTGCGGCTGTTCATTCTGATGACTGGGTCATTCAAAGTACTAATGAAAATTCAATTCCTCATTGCGAGACGCCATTTATAGCCTGAGCTTTGGCCTTTTTTACAATCAGCAGTTTAGCAACTATAGGTCACCTCTGAGCTGGAGATTGATGAGCACAGATGACAATCCCACTAAGGAAGGAACCTTAGAAAACCCACAAAGCTTTCCGTATGGACAAAATGATACCAACATTTCTTTATTAAAATAATCTACATCTTTAACTTGTTATCTTTGTTTTATGAGATTGAACATGTTCAGGTGTTTGCTTTGGAGCATGAAAGTTATGAAGTGAATGAGCAATTCCTGCCACATTACTAGTTTCATGGCATTACTTAACACTGCACATGTTGGTAATGCCTGTAATGGTTTATATATTGGCATTCATATGGTATTATTGATGAGGGCTTATATTATTATGATTAGTTAAGCTTCTGATTCAAGGAGTATTTCTGTTGACATTTATGACTTCAGAAACATTTGTTCTTTCTGTGAGGCTGAATTGGTTTAATTTGCCTCTCTAGATCAATTTTTTGGGAGTTTTGGAATCAATCAACCACCATTTAACTCCATGGTTCCTTTCAGGTGTCACCTACTCTTCGTGGGGTACAAGGTCCCATGTTCTTTTGAGGTGGGCCATGAGATACCTCAAACTGTATTTTGCCCATGCATACTGAGACATTAAAGGAAAACTATACCCCCAAACAATGTAGGTCTCTATTAAAAGATACTGAGTAAAACAGCTCATGTGTAAAACCCTGCTTCATGTAAATGAACCATTATCATAATAATATACTTTTTTAGTAGTATGTGCCATTGGGTAATCATAAATAGAAAATTGCCATTTTAAAAAATAAGGGCTGCCCCCTGGGATTGTAAGATTCACTGTGCACACATACAAACCACATGTAAGGTCACATGAGCCAATTAACAGACAGAGTTCTGCCTTTTGCTTCCTCACTTCTTCCTGTTACAGTTAGTGTTGTAGTATTTCTGGTCAGGTGATTTCTGAGGCAGCACAGATGGAGTCACAAAATGGTGGTTCAAGGCAAGAGATGTAAAAGGGCAATATTTATGTAACTATATATTCCAGTTTGGTAAGATTCTTTAATATGTCATTCAATTTGATATAAACTATCTGTTGTTTAAGTATTCATTTTGGGGGTATAGTTTTCCTTTAAAGGAGAAGGAAAGCTACCGAAGCAGTTTATTGCCAATAGATAAGCTACAATAATGCAAGCTATAACACTATATTTATTCTGCAGAACACTTTACTGTACCTGACTAAACAGCTCTAGAAGCTCTCTGTTTATTTAGGATAGCAACTGCCATATTAGCTTGGTGTGACATTACTTCCTGCCTGAGTCCCTTCCTGCATACTCAGCTCTGGGCTCAGATTATAGCAGGGAGGGGAGGAGGGAGGGGGAAAAGGGAGGGGATAAGAGAGAGGAGCAAACTGAGCATGCTCAAGCCCTAGCCCTGGAGGTTTAAGCTGAAAACAAGTCTGATACAGAAGTCCATGTGTACACAATAAAAGCAGCGTTATTTTGAGGATTTACCGGTGTATTTATAGAGACCTTTCTGATAAAGCTTACTTACTTTTAACTTTTCCTTCTCCTTTAAGCAACAGTGTGCTTGATGTACATTTCCATGCAAGCCTGCAATGTGACAAGAAATCATTAATATAAAAGCAGCTCAACCACTTAGGCAAAGGCCCATGCCTTTTTACTTTGTAATCTCACACGTTTTAGAGTCATTAATAATTTTTGCACTTACATCATAATGGTTAAAATTGCCTTTTATTTTGCAGTAAAGTAAAAATAGAAACTATTTTGCATTCGCTGTGCCACTAAATAAAATATTCAGCCAAATTGAGACTGGGAATATTTTTGGAGAAAAAATGATATTATCAGTGGTTGTTGGATATCTTATACTTAAGAGCAGGTTTTACATCTTTTCTATCCCATGAGTGTGATTTTGGCCGGGCAGTAAAAGAGCTTTTATGTAGGAATCATTGCCATGTACCTGAGCACATCATTGGCAAACCGATGAAACTAGCTCTCGGCATGGTTTATAGAGGACAGGTCATGTCAGACTAGTCCAGTAAGTATCTGTGAGGCAGCAAGTAGAATCTTGGTCCAGGAAAATGCAGTGGATGCAGTACTATACATTTGCACTTGTAAGTCATCTTATTATGGTGTTCCTAAATATTTGCCTTTTATTTTTCAGAGGCTGTCACTTGTATAGTTGTTTTTCTTGGGGAAAGTGTCTCCTGTCCTTCTGGGCATTGGTCTCATTCACAGGCTTGCCAATTTTGTGATCATCACCTGGTAACTAAATCCTCCTGTTTTGGAAAATATATGCACCTGCACAGATACTAAATTACTAATGAAATTGGACCAGGGGTAAACAACTCTTTTGTCACACTAACTGAACAAAGTGGCACATTGCAAGAAGTTTTTTTCAGGAGGGGGCTTATTTATTAAAGTCCGAATGGAAAAAACTTGAAAAATTCAAGTTTTTTTCCCCCTATAAAATCTGAATTTGTAGCCGGAAAAAAAACTCAAATTTTTCGAGATTTATTAAAGCCTGATGCTACAAAAAGTCAGAATCCGAAAAGCCAACATCTCAGACTTGCCGAGATTGTATGTAAGTCAATGGGAGAGATCCCTATTCTATTTGTGTATGTATATATATATATATATATATATATATATATATATATATATATATATATATATATACTAGGGATGCACCGAATCCAGGATTCGGTTTGGAATTCGGCCAGGATTCGGCCTTTTTCAGCAGGATTCAAATTCAGCCGAATCCTTCTGCCCGGCCCAACCGAATCCTAATTTGCATATACAAATTGGGGGCGGGGAGTGAAATCGCGTGACTTTTTGTCAGAAAACAAGGAAGTACATTTTTTTCCCCTACCCACCTCTAATTTGCATATGCAAATTAGAGTTCAGCTTCGGTTCGGAATCTTTTGTGAAGGATTCGGGGGTTCAGCCGAATCCAAAAAAGTGGATTTGGTGCATCCCTAATATATATATATATATATATATATATATATATATATATATATATATATATATATTAGGGATGCACCAAATATATATATATATATATATATATATATATATATATATATATATATATATATATATATATATATATATAATAATTTTTTCTGTGGTCTGCTCTGGAATTAGCCTGAAAACCTGACTATTTCGGACTTTTCAGGCAAAAATCTGAAAAATTCAGGCTTTTTGGGAAACAGCCCAAAACAAAATCATACGATTCAGGCTTAGGCCTAATTTTATTGAGTTTTCCCCAGATCCGATTAAAATTTGCTGTTTAATAATAAATAAGGTCACATTGTGGATTCTAGTTTGGTCTGACTTTTTTATTTTAAAAAATCAGAAAAAATTGGATTTTGATAAATAAGAGGCAATGCTAAATATTTCTGGAAAAATTTAGGGCACGAAGAAGAGAATTCATTTCAAAAGAAAAGAAAATATTTCAGTTTTATATGTACTGTATAAATGAAAAAAAACAAACAAATAATTTATCAGATTCTCTCAGAGCCCCTGTGTTGGCTGCCGGATAACACTGCCTGTGGCTGTCAGCTCCAGCACACCCTACTGTGGAGCTGGGAGTGGAGACTGTGGACTTCAGTCCAGAGTTCTACTTGATAATCTGGCAACATCAATACATTTGGTGTTCAATTGGAATAATAGCTGCCCAGCTGGCTCTTATAGTAATAAATGGCATTTTACCATGTGACAGACCAATGGTTTTGGCAAACACAAGGAGAACAACAACTGCTAGAATATGTATCGGTAATTTCACCTGCAACTTTGGTTGGAAGAAGCTGTTTTTTCATGGTTTGGGTTAGTGCTCCTATTTCAGTGAATTCCAGTGAATGCAAACCCTAATGTATGGTATACAATAATATTCTCTGCAATTTTGTACTTTCTTTTTTGTGGCAATAGTTTGGGCAAGGCCCTTTTCTTGTTTCAGCACAGGACTGACGTCAGTTCATTTTTTGCCATTTCAATATGTAAATCCAGTGTGAGTGAGCCTGGTTAACTATTGGTGTGGATTCTTCCTTGAACTATGCGTTTACGGCACAGTACCCAAACTCACCCGGCTCTTTGAGTTCCCTCTTACTTGCCTGGTTGAGCTGCTGGCCATAGACGTGCAGATTTTATTCTTTAAACAATGAACACTTGTGTCAGTCTGCTGATCTACAACTAACCATTCAGATTAAATAAGTATGAAAAATAATATATCAGATGATGTTCTGGCCATTAATTGACAGAGAAAAATCATACAAAAGTCACAAGTCTTCCTCTTCTTGTATAGTGGAGACACAGGTTTCTGGTAGCACTATAAAGGGAAAATCCATGCAGTAAAGATGTTTTCTATATTCAGAACCACGTGTTTTTCTTAGTGAATACTTGATCAGTGCAGTTATATTAAAGCTGTTACTGAAATCAGTAATGCAGCTCCCATTCATATTGTTTCCAATGACACTTCATGACTTCAGACAAGCACTTGAGCACTTATTATGATGGCACCTTTGAAGGTTAACTGAGATGCCCCTGGTCACAAAAACTTGGCAATGCCATTGAAACCCACACTCTCTAGCATACAATCCAGTGGCCTTGATCAACTAAAATAAAGTCCATTGTTTCTCCTTGAAAGTCATGTTGATTAGTAAAATAAAGTTTCATTGGGCAATACATTATAACATTAATACATTATATACTTACTATCACTTTTGTGCTTTGCAAGGGAAATTAAGGCGTCATCAGGCATATCTGCAATTTAACAGGCGTAGAGGACAATTCGCTAGCAAAAGAGACCATTGCTAGCGCAGTTTTCCGCCCTCTTGCCAGGGAAATTTTTGCTCAGGCAAACGACCGTTACTCCACATATTCACTAAAATACAAATTTTACAGAACGTTACCTCTTTCTCCAGAGTTTCCTTCGCCACCTTAGACCTGGTGAACTGATACAATGAAGCTACATCCTCCTCAATCTTATGTCAGTGACATCAAATCCTTTAAGCTAAAAAGTCATAAAAGTTCTAAAAAATGCTGGCGTTTTTCCATATTTTACAGAGGGATTGCCTTCCAAAGTTCTAGCTATTAAAGATTTTTGTGTTAACATTTTTTCCAACCATTTGTTTTAGGGTGGGTTCATGTCTAAGCATTAGAGCATCTCTTTTGTCTTTATTTTGCTTCCTTGGACATTTTTAAAAATAAGTGGCCACTTCCAGCATTTGCACCAACATCTCTAATAAAGACATATATACGATCTATATGTACCCGCCCTATTGAAATTGACCTAACCAAGCGTAAGAGTACTAACGAAGTTTTGCTAGGCAGAAATGAAAACTAGCGAAAGTTCGCTATGAAATGCTCACGCTGATGAATTAACACTAGCGAAACTACACCAGGGTTCGGCTACAGAGACGCAACTTCGCATTTTAGTGAATTCGCTTAATGATGTGTGGCAGGCAAAAATTCAGCCTTTACTGAATTTGCCCCAAGGTATCTTTATAATAGAGCAATCAGACCAATGCAGTTCAAAAGCAGAAAAGCTTTAAAGGCAAAAGAGGCCACTACAGTATGGGGGATTTTACAAAAACAAAATGAATCCCTAACCTTTTCAGTATTAACTATATGTGCCTACATGTGAGCTGGTTTGTATGTCCAAGCTAAATACACCAGGAAATATATATATATACTGTACAGTAATATCCTATAGTAAACAGCATGTCAGATTGAACAAGGATAAATTGTTGTAATCCAATGTGAAATTTCAGGCTGACAGATCATTAAATGCAGATCGAGCTTTTAGTACCTCTTCCCCCGCTACAGATCTCCATGTTATTTTGTTTTTTTCTTCTTGTACATTTAGACTGATTTTCTGTTACTGAAATGTTTTTATTATTGGAACCATGTGCTATAATTTTGAAAGCATTGAAATGAACTTTTATGAGCGATCATATTAGTAAAAGCTTCTGTTAGCATGTAGTATACGCTAACTACTCTTTTGTGCTGCCTTTTTATTTTATACAGTATTTTATTAAACTGATAATTTTTATGGAAACCTGGGTTAATGGAACCTTTCTCTTTTCCTTCAACACACACAGTTTGCATTGTGAATTATTTTTACAGTTGAGTTTATGTATACTTGCATACTAACTTGTGCAAATTAGTGTAGCTGTAGCCCCCTCTAGCTAATTGCTTAGCAGTAAAACATTTCTTAAGTAAGTACAGACCAATTTTAATTTAAGATTGTGCTTAAAAGCTTAGTGTTTAGAACTTACTCGCTGAATATTTAGAGATGCCAAAAGATCTTTTCTTTAATGCTACGAGAGGAACACATTATTCAATGCAGTCTGTTTCCCAGTCTGCACAGCTAACCCACCCTGTTGTCTCCACTGGCTTACCATTGGTGATCTTGCTCGTCCTACAGGAGTTAAGTTGGGTTGAGGTCAGGGATCTGGGAAACCTGTCACGTTCTTCCATTCCCATCTCAGAAAACCCATTCTGTATGGCCTTTGCTTTGTACAAGGAAGCATAATAATGATGATATAGGAAAAGATCTTTGCCACCACAAAGCAGGAAGCTTGGAATTGACAACAATATAATTGGTCATATTAAGGTGCGTTTTCAGTGGGACCTGGTTCCCATTGCCCAAACCATGAAAATCGGCCCCAGGTCATTATTCTCCTTCCATCAAAATACAGCTAATATTACACATTCAGGCAGTAATTGTTTACCTGGCACTTACTAAAACATACACCAGGTTGTCAAACCTGGTCAGACCCAATGCAGGACTCTAGGATAAGGTCCAGCATCATTTCTTCACTCCCTACCCACCCTCTGCAGCCAGCTATAGACAGTGGAGTAACTAGATGTTACTGGGCCCCACATCAAATTAGTTTTAGGGCCCCCAACATATTCAGAGATTGTCCTGTTTTACCCATATATGTTGAAATTGCTCTTTTTTTGGTCCTCATGGGGCCCCTATACCTCCTAGGCCCCCATGCTGCCGCAGGGTCTGCTTTCTCTGTAGTTACGCCCCTGGCTATAGAACTGATCCCTGTAGTATCAATATGAATGTTCAAATTAGGTAAATTGCTAAATTAAGTAGCTGCTATTAGCAGCTCCATGTGCCTTCACCAGGTCACTGGACTGGAGTAATGTTTGCTGACCTTAACACAACAAACCTACTTGATTTTTTCTGCCTGACCAACAGTATTAGTATGACTAATACTAATTCATACTAAACAGACACAACTATGCAAACAAACAAACAAACACACATTCTGACTCCAAAAAGCTCACACGTGCACTCATACAGGTATTCACACATACATGCAAAATCACACGCATAAATGTGCACTCACACACTCACCCTCAAACACTTTTTACACGCTGCTATTTTCTCATTTTTAACGGGTCCTTTTACTTGGCCTTAAAAAGATTTATATTACAAATATTACAAATACACCTTTTTACTAAGAAATACCCAATGTTTTGACAAAATAAGCATCTGCTTTGAGGCCACTGGGAGCAACATCCAAGGGGTGGGTGAGCAACATGTTGCTCAGAAGCTACTGGTTGGGGATCACTGTCTTATATAGTGTTCTACTTTTGATAAAAAAAAAGTTTCTAGAATATGTTTCTTATATCTAGTTCACAAGTATCACAGATGACAGTTGGCAAAAAGCATATACCCGGGGCTTCTTAACATTCTCTAATTCCCTAATGAGAGCAGCATCTACTTTATTATATATACAATGAGGTGAAGAAATAGTTCAACTAACTAATGTATTTACAGTAATTTAACACACATAACACTGTAGTACTCTAACGCTGGCACTGACTGTACCCTGTATATCTATTCTGTGATTATGGACATAATAGTCATAGTGAAAAAATATGGGATGGGATGCTGCTTAGTTAAGGTCTTTATTTAAGCATACCACAAAGGTGTTGTCTATAACCAGAGAATTTGTCAAGCAAACAATCATAAGTGTGGTTTAAAACTAAACTAGACAAGTCACTTTCCCTTATTTCCTCAAAGTGCTGATATGCTGCCCAATAGTGATGGGCCAATCTGACCAGTTTCGCTTTGCTGAACATTCACAAAACAGCAACAAATTCAGCAAATGCATTAAAGTCTATGGGCAACACATTTTTTTTGACATGACAATTTTTTAAATGTGCTGCAATTTTTTTCACCTATTGGAGTCTATGGGCAGAGTCCTGTGCTACCTCACACTACCTATCATTTCCTGACCTATGCCATTCTGTCCATCATTATTTACTCCACCTCTCTTTGTCATTATTTCCTGCTCTAGTCCACTCTGCCCATCATATTTTGTCCTACACCTCTCTACCCACAATTACCTGAGCTACCTCACTCTGTCCACCATTTCCTGCTCTACCTCACTCTGTCCACCATTTCCTGCTCTACCTCACTCTGTCCACCATTTCCTGCTCTACCTCACTCTGCCCATCATTTCCTGCTCTACCTCACTCTGCTCATCATTTCCTGCTCTACCTCACTCTGTCCACCATTTCCTGCTCTACCTCACTCTGCCCATCATTTCCTGCTCTACCTCACTCTGCCCATCATTTCCTGTGCTCTACCTCACTCTGCCCATCATTTCCTGCTCTACCTCACTCTGCCCATCATTTCCTGCTATGCCTCACTCTGCCCATCATTTCCTGCTCTACCTCACTCTGCCCATCATTTCCTGCTCT
The DNA here is from genome assembly GCA_038501925.1 of Xenopus petersii. Taxonomy (NCBI): domain Eukaryota; kingdom Metazoa; phylum Chordata; class Amphibia; order Anura; family Pipidae; genus Xenopus; species Xenopus petersii. The sequence continues at coordinate 91,669,336 of CM076685.1, forward strand.
ACCTCACTCTGCTCATCATTTCCTGCTCTACCTCACTCTGTCCACCATTTCCTGCTCTACCTCACTCTGCCCATCATTTCCTGTGCTCTACCTCACTCTGCCCATCATTTCCTGTGCTCTACCTCACTCTGCCCATCATTTCCTGCTCTACCTCACTCTGCCCATCATTTCCTGCTATGCCTCACTCTGCCCATCATTTCCTGCTCTACCTCACTCTGCCCATCATTTCCTGCTCTACCTCACTCTGCCCATCATTTCCTGCTCTACCTCACTCTGCCCATCATTTCCTGCTCTACCTCACTCTGTCCACCATTTCCTGCTCTACCTCACTCTGCCCATCATTTCCTGCTCTACCTCACTCTGCCCATCATTTCCTGCTCTACCTCACTCTGCCCATCATTTCCTGCTATACCTCACTCTGCCCATCATTACCTGCTCTACTTCACTCTGCCCATCATTTCCTGCTCTACCTCACTCTGCCCATCATTTCCTGCACTACATTCCTCTGCCCATTATATCTTGACATACCCCACTCTACCCATAATATCCTGAATGTCCTTATTCTGCCGATCATATCAAGACCAACCCATTCTTCTCATTATATTTAGGGATGTAGCGAACTGTTCGCCGGCGAACTAGTTCGCGTGAACTTCGACTGTTCGCGTCCGCCGCAAGTTCGCGAACGTCACGCGACGTTCACCAATAGGCGTTCGCGTCAAAATCGTTCGACCATTCGACCATTCGATCGCTAAAATCGAACGATTTTCGTTCGAATCGAACGATCGAAGCCATTGGATTGAATGAAATCATTCGATCCAATGGCTTCGATCGTTCGATTCGAACGGAAATCGTTCGATCGAACGATTAAAATCCTTCGATCGTTCGAATCGAACGATTTTCGGATGTTCGAAGTTCGCGAACTGTTCGCGAACTGTTCGCGAACTGTTCGCATTTTTTGCCGGTGTTCGCGAACGGCGTTCGCGAACACATACTCGGCAGTTCGCTACATCCCTAATTATATTGCTCTAGCCCACTCTGCCCATCATATTTTGTCCTATGCCACTCTAACCATAATTACCTGAGCTACCTCACTCTACCCATCATTTTCTGCTCTACCTCATTCTGCCCATCATTTACTATGGTACCTCACACTACCTATAATATCCTGACCTACATCACTCTGCCCATAATTTTCACCCATGCCTCACTCTGCCCATCATTTCCTGCTCTACCTCACCCTGCCCATCATTTACTATGTTACCTCACGCTACCTATTATATCCTGACCAATGCCACTCTTCCCATCATTTCTTGCCCTACTTAATTTCCTGTCCTCTTCTACCTCACCCCACCTGTAGCTGCTAATCAGTGCTCTCCCTTCTCTAAGCCTAATTTACACCCCATTGAAAGACAATGTATATTATTAAGCATATAATAATAATAATAGTAACATAGAGAGAACTTGAAAATTGAATCTCAGCCATGAACATTTCAAGATCAAACTGTTTTGACTTCAGCCAGATAATGAATTTAAACAAACTTTCTTTAGCACAAGCTCAGCTATGGAGGAGGTGCTGAAGATTTATTGGTTTACCATTTCATTTCTTATCAGCAACATTTCACCCTCTTGCTAAAGTGTTTGCTGAAAACTAGCGTGTTCTGGACAATTTATTTTCCCATCTTTCTGTGAGATAATAATCTGTCGTAGTCAGTGTGTAGGAGACATTCCTGATGTGGCAGTTTTCCAAAGAATGGATGAATTAACGGTGGTGTTTCCAATAAATTCCATTTCCAAGTGCTGAGGTGGAAATATAATAAACAGTAATGCATATGCACTGCAACTGGCAATCCCCCCCCCCCCCCATTTTCTTAAAGCAAGAACTCCAGGAGATTCATTACTGAGGCCACACACGGTATTTAAAGACACAGTCAGGAAAACTGCTGGACTTCATGCGGCACAGTTATTATGATCTTTCTACAGAAGGTCCCATGGTGCACCTCATTCCTTTGTGTCTTTTTTTGCAGCCTCACCATATTGTGTCAATGTAGAGTTTTTGATTTGTAAAACTTTCTTTTTGCTTCAGTTCTCAGTGATCCCTGTACTTTCCACAGCAGACATACCCCAGCGCTCTAGTGAGTGGTCATTAAATTAAAAGAGAGGAACAGGCATGTGCCATAAATTTATTTATTTATTTTTAAACCAAACTGCATCAATATTTGACATAGATTTTATTTAAAATAACATCTAAATCACCCTGTAGTTTTGTATTAACACACTGGATGAAAGAGATCAGAACCAACTGTTCTAATCTGTGCCTATAATGATTCAATCCTTTATTCCCAGCTTGTAAAGTGATATCTCAAACTAAAGGCGGCCCTCTGGGCACTCTGAGCAGGAAACAAATTCACTGTTTGATAATGCCATCCACACCCACTTAAGTTTCTCCTTGATAAGAGTCCGTGGCAGCTTTAGCTTGAAAGAACCTCACACATCTCTAGTCTCTTCCTTCCTGTAACCCATATTTGCAAGGGTTCCTAAGCATGAAAGGAGTCAGTATTTTACTTGTTGAGAGCTGGAATAGTTTCCAGTGTGACAGTGCTAGAGAGGGCACAATTAGCAAAGATGAAATTCCTTTGATAGTTATGTGTAGGAGAGAAAGTAGTTAGGCCTAAAACAATTAAAAACATAATTGGATCTGACCAAAGTTTAGAGAAAACCATGTTTAAGGCAAAATGAAAACTGTGAGACTGTGAGGATACACATTATGGGTAACTTTATGAAGTAATGTGGAATCATTAAGGCAATTAAGAACCTCTGGGCTCATATTTAAACACTGGGCACATTTTCACTCATAGCAACCAATCAGTGATTGGTTTCAGCCAGCTGGTAGAAGAACAATGAAAGGAAACATCTGATTGGTTGCCGTGATGAGAGCTCAAAGGTGGACACGGCTCTTGAAATCTGAAGATGGAAGTTATTGCACTCAATAATATTATGTAATTACTACTTTCTCCAAGGAATGGCTGGCAGTGCCATATTCTGATGTTATTAATAATTACTACTTGTGTTTAATCCAGAAGCATGTCCATGTACTTGATTTTGAAGTGATAGGATCACTAATATATACAACAGGTGAGAGCAAACTTCTGACTTTCATATATATTTAACTATACCTCTCTCTTCCCCACTTGCATCCCACCAACCACTTTTAGGGCATACTGGGATTTGCAGTTTAACACTGGAGGGCTGTAGGTTGTTTGCAATTCATAATCCCAATCTGTTTCATCCCTATGTCTGTTTCTATGGTTACACTGTAAAGAAAAATATATAAGTACCCTATTGATAATGTATAAAGAGCTGTATAATGGTCAGAAATCCAGTAGGGATATGTTTTGTCACAAAAAAATACAGTTTTGATGTGATTTTTATATTAGCCCAGTGCTTTGCCTTGTGAAGGCAAGAAATGTTTGCTTTCAATTTGTCAAACTATGGCATCTTAATCTGTCATTTGTCGGAATCTAGAGATTGTCAGTCCGGGTCTGGTCAGAATAGGCGGCAAGTATCAAAGTCAAAATACAGGCAGGGGTTAAAATAAAAAGGTATCAAAAAAAAATTAAGTATTGAGTAAATTAGAGGCATCTTGGTCAAGGGTAAACTGTAGAATTGCAAATTTGCCAAACAGGAGAAGAAGTAGGGAAAGGACACCTGTCAAATGAGATATTGCTAAATACGTCTCCCCCTGAAGATGTGGGGGCAAATTTACTAAAGGGTAGAGTGGCCGTCGCTAGCAAAAATTAGAACAGAAATACAATCTACAGGGACATCGCTAGTTCACTATCAGGTGTAGGGGAGGATTCACTATCGAAAGATAGCATCGATAACGAAGATTCACACCCTTCCGGCAGGCAAATTTTCGAACAGTCGTTTCTCCGCAAATTCACTAAAGTGCGAATTTTCCATTATGTTACCCCTTTCACCAGAGTCTCCTTCGCCCGCCGGGTTATATCTGAAGAACTGACAAGATATAGCTACATCTTCCTCATTCTTATGTCAGTGACATCATATCCTGTATGCTGAACACTTATAAGATTGAAGAAAAAAAATGCTGGAGTTTTTTCATATTTTAAAGTGGGATTGTGTAACTGTTAAATATTTTTTTTTAACCATTTGGGCATGCCACGTTTGTTTTAGGGTGGGTTCATGTCTAGTACATCTCTTTTGTCTTTATTTTGCTTCCTTGGACATTTATAAAAATAATAAATGACCACTTCAAGCATTTGCACCAACATTACTAATAAAGATGTCTATATGACCTATATATACCCACCCTATTCAAATTGATCTAAGCGTAAGTTTCACTAGGCAGAAATGAACGTTAGTGAAAGTTCGCTTAGAAATGCTCAGCTGACTAATTTACGCTAGTGAAACAGCACCAGGGTTCAGCTGCCGAGACGTAACTTTGCATTTTGATGAATTAGCGTATGCACTGCGAATTATCGTCTGATGAAGTGGCGCGAAGTTTGGCGAAGCCTTCCGAAGCGAAAATTAGCCCTTAAGTGAATTTCCCCCATGGTGTATGCGAAGAAAAGGAGACTAAAGATAAGAGCACACAATGGTCTCCCTGTGGCCCTGACAATGGAACTTGTAAGTCTCAGTGGAGCTACTGCCGATAATCCTGCATTTGAAAGAAAAAACATGGCTCTGATTATGGATTTTAAAAGTTTATGGGTGTTAATGGCGTTTGTTAGTCTCTTATTTCTCCTATTCTCATTGCTAAATCAGGCAAAGATTTCACCCGGCAGCAGAATAATAAACGCTAGAATATCTTTCAGATAAATGATACCGGTATGGGATCCGTTATCTGGAAACCTGTTTTCCAGAAAGCTCTGAATTACAGGAAGGCCATCTCCCCTAGACTCCATTATAATCAAATAATTATAATTTTTAAAAAAATATTTCCTTTTTCTCTGTAATAATCAAACAGTAATCAATAATCAAACAGTACCTTGTAGTTGATCCCAACTAAGATATAATTAATCCTCACTGGAGGCAAATAATCCTATTGTGTTTAATTAATGCTTATATTATTACTTTGTATTTTTTTGAGTTAAGGTATGGAGATCCAAATTACAGAAAGACCTGTTATCTGGAAAAATCCAGGTCCCGAACATTCTGGGAAAAAGGTCCCATACCTATAACAAGAAATCTACTTCCCCAAGAAAGTTTCAGTTGCCAGGTTTTTTAACGTACAATACTGTCCCCCGCCCCATTCCATGCTAATTGTGGTTAACTGGGGGATGTAAGTGACACAATTTGCACTGAAAATATTTAAGGTCTATTTGGTGTCATTTCTGGTGTTTGGTACCAAAATGATTTGTACATTCAGTTCTTTAGGTGCAAGTGTGCTGCAGCAATTGATGAAGGCCGCTGGGGGAACCCTAAAGCAACTGCAAGCTTCAGGGGTGGCAATAGCTACAGTACTTGATTCCGGGTGTCAATAGTTGCAATGCGCTCAGTTGTGAACAGGAGGCAGGACAGCCTGACAAGTAACTACACAGATGTGCAAGGAGAACCTTTTGATGCAAGTTCCTTTAATGAATGGGATTTTTTACATAATTTTGTGTGAACACTGCTACACTTTACTCTTGTTTAAGCTTTATTTAACCATAAGCAATCCAAGTTACCTCCCTATGTTTTGTACCAAGACCCTTTAGTTTTTTTCCACTCTTTGAGTTTTTTTATTGGCTCATCCAGGCATAATAATGATTCCTAGGGGCATATTTGCTAAAACTCAACTTTTTCTCTCTTAATTAAAAAAAAAAAAAAAAATTCAACCAAACTCCCAAACCCAAATGCCCTTAATTTACCAATAATTATTATTGGTAAAATAAGTGTGAGAAAAAGTGACAACAAAATCGAGCTTCAATTTGAATCATGCAACTTTTTAGAATTGTCGCTCTGAAAACTCAAATTTATCGAGTTGTCTCTCGCAAAAATGTGAATTTATCGGATTATCGAATGAAAACCAGAGCAGAACACCCTGAAACTATTAAGAATCCTGAAGGTAAAAAACATGTTCCAATTGTTAGATCATCTGCCTTTGACTTCTACATGATTTCGAGAGGTTTTAGCTGGAGTATTTTTGGATTCAGATTTTTAGCAGTTTTGGAGCATAATACCTATACAGGGGAATGTAATAAAAGTCGCAAAGAGCAAAACAATTCGCACCAATAAGACTAAAAATCCACATCTCACAATGTAATATTGTTCCTTAAACTGTTATTGCATTGCGAATTTTAATTGCGCACTCATAAGAAGTGCAAGAAAGTGCCGTAATCTTTTGGAGCAAACATAACGACTTTTTCAGTAAGAAGTTTTATTACATTGACTGTGCATTGGCGCAAACGATAAAATTCGCAAACGGTCTTTCACTGTCGGAAGTGGTCGCTAAACAGTTTCCGGGCTCGCAAAAGCTATATTAAATTCGCACAAAGCAAAATTTGTTTGCGCAGAGGCATAACTTTTCGCATTGCGAATAGTTTTTCCGTTAGCGATTTTTTATTACATTCCCCCGTTAGAGGCTTTTACCTTCTGAAAATTCAGCCCTTTAAAACTTGACCAGAATATTGATTGATTAATAGGCCCCTTAATGTGTGTGTGTGTGTATATTGTGACTGAGACCTATTGGAGTGGAGGGGAGGTTTGTTTTGAACAATTCAATTTTGTCCAAATTTAATTTTGGGCCTGGGAATGGTATATGGTTCTTTGGAGGTTATTAACAAATAAAAAAGAATGAGAGAATATAGCAAGGAAATTAATAATTCCTGTATTATTGCAATAAATCCTAATTCACTGCAGTCAGTGATCAAGCAGTGGTTAAGGTTTGGATGAAGGTGTCAATCATTTTCCCCTCCTGTAAAGCTAGACAGATTGACAAAATCCCTTAGGCCTTAATGTACATGGAATGACAAGTTCTCTACAGATAAAATGCCTTTAGTTTGCTACATAAGTTCTTAGATTTATAAATAGCCTATATTAGGAAGTGATTTTGTCAAACATGAGTGTAGATAATTAGATAACAGTTGTACCACCCGTGTGCTTAAGTCATCAGGACTCTATACATGTTGTAATTGCCAATAGATTGTCTAGTGCTTCAAGTATTTACATATTTTAATTTTTAGCAGGTTAGCTGTGACCTTCCTTAACCGTAAGGACACTGCCGCAAGTGTTATGGCCAGTGGCCACCACCCACCTTGGCATGTAATGTATGCTTGGTGTAGGGAGTGTAATAAACAGTTGGCTTAGGGGGTTATTTACTAAACGCCGAATGCAAAAATCACGAAAAATTCATGCTTTTTTAAAATAAAATCGGACTTTTAAAAAATCACTAATTTTTCGGAACTTATCAAACCCCGAGGATGGAAAAGTCGGCATCTCAGACCTGTCGAGGTTACATATAGGTCAATGGAAGAAGTCCCAATGATTTTTTGATGTGCGCTGGGTTACGTGCAATACATTAACGTTTTCGGAGTTTTCGGGTGAAAATTGCAAAAAAATCTTGAAAAACGGATGGAAAAATCCTAAAAAATCGTGAAAATCTGATTATTTCCTGCAAAGCAAATTTTCTGGAAAATGTAATAATAAATAAACGTAAAAGGATTTGATAGGCGTTTGTAGCAGAAAATATTGAAATAAATTCAGACTTTGTTAAATAACCCCCTAAGTGTTGGTTTTGGCTGACTCCAGGTGGAGTAAGATGCTGCTTACATAAAGTGGTCTAAATTGTTCTGATTTTTAAAATAACAAAAGGTATATTACAGTATATAAAGCAGCTGACATATCATGCAGTGCTGTAATATATTGAACATTGGAATTAGGTAATACTATTAGCAGTGTTATTAGGGATAAGACATAATCAGCCTCACTATTACCTCCTGATTGGGGGCTTCCTAAAGATGGCATCTTGCAGCTTATTTTTTTCAGCTTATTGATAATTTTTAGAGGCCTATATATTTATGATTACATTTAAGTGGTTTTAGAGGTTTTTGAAAACACAGGTTAAACTCAGTTTCTCTAAAATCATGAATGCCATGAAAGTTATCAGAAGATCTGGTTATAAAAAGTACAAATGGAAAACAATTAATAGTAATGTGATAAAAAAATACACAAACCTTTAAAACCTGTAAAAATGTGAGTATTTTTATAGGTTTATTTAACTACTAGCAAAAAGAAAATTTGAAAACCTTCGAATTGATTACAATACGATCAGTGAAATTTTTGGAATTTTAAAGAAATATGTAAAAACCATAAATTTTTATAGAGATTTGTGAAAAAAAAAAGAAATCCGATTGTTAGGAAATAGGACCCGTAGTATCATTTTATTGATACTGGTGAATACAGTAGTATATGTTATGTTTTGGGTAGCCGAGGATGAGTAGAGTATAACTGCTTTATTAGCAGAGTCATGCAAGCATTACACAACAGTAACTTTCACTTTTAAGCTGTCAGGGAGTATTCACAGTATAAGTCTGGGCATAGTGACATCTACAGGCCATTTGTATAAACACCACAATATAGGCACTATCTATTTTTGAAAACAAATAACTCATTTGGTGTACTATTTATATGATTAATAATAGTATTTAACTTTTTTTTTATATCAATTCTGATTTCCTAGGCCCAATGTGTGTTCAGTGAAAGAGCCGTCCATAGCAGCCCACAAGCAACCTGTGATCCAAGCCTTCAGTCGCATGGTCAAAGTATGGAAGCAGGGATGTGCGGGGCAGGTGTGGTGCGTTGGCTATGAGAGAAGGTAAGCACAAGAGCACTGCTTTTCTGTCTATTGTGTGCTAAGTGTTAATTTAAAGGTGCACTAACTTTTTAATAGGATAACAATCTTATCTAGGAATTATTTGGGGCCTTAAGGGTGGCGACAGACGTGGCTACTGGGGGAGATTAGTCGCCCATAGACAAATCACCTCTTCTTTGGGCGACTAATCTCCCCTAAATGCCCTCCCGCCGGCTAGAATGTACAGTACCCCTAGCTACTAAAACACTCATGTCTAAAGTTATCACAGGATTCTTAGTATCACCCAAAAAGCAATATGTACCATTTTGCTTCACCTTTCCATCATTCTGATTGTATTATATGTAAAATAATAGTAATTTTTTTCTGAAGTGCAGCAGTGTTATAAATGTTTCACTTGTGGCATGAAAAAGACAATTATAAATAAATAAATTGCCATAAATATATCTAAACATAGGGGCAGATTTAGCAAAGGTCGAGGTGAATTTTCGAATTAAAAAAATTTGAATTTTGAGCTATTTTTTGTGTACTTCGACTAGGGAATAGTCCAAATTCGATTCGTATTTGAAAGAAATGAAAAAATTTGAATATCGAAATTCAACATGTACTGTCTCTTTAAAATTAGACTTCGATCATGTGCCATCTAAAACCTTCTGAATTGCTGTTTTTGCCTTTGGGGGACCTCCAAAAACCCATTTGGAATTTGATTGAATGCGTTATTCCTTCGATTCGTACAATTTCGAATTCGGCCGTAGATGGACCTATTCAACAAAAAAAAACTTTCGACTTAATTTCAGTTGGTCTTTTTGAATTCGAATTTCGAAGTTTTTTCAATTTGAAATTTGACCCTTGATAAATATCCCCCTACATCTAGACAACACTACATTTTTATTTAACAATATCATTTGTTTTTGCATGAGTAGCCAGCTCATAAATATAATATCTAAGGGCAATGGCAATGGCAATGGCAATTGTGTTGCTAAAAATTTGCCCAACAAACATCTGTTTGTTTCAAGTGGTCCTCATAGTAAGATATAGAGGTCGATTTCGGGTATTTTAAACAAACCTTTAGAACTGAGATAATAAAGTGAGAGATAAGCCTGTGATCACCTCATGTGTCAATGGTTCCAGTGAACACATAAAGAACAGATAAAATATGGCAGAAAACAGTAGAGCTAAAAATCAAGTTTACTGCAATAAAATCTGGCCTCAAATTAAAGATTTTCACATGCACATGTTGATTCAAATAAATGCTTTTCATTTTCTGATTTTAGTGATTCTACAATCACTAAAGTGTGCTACAATTATGCGAGTGTTTAATTCATCAGGATTAAACATTTGGGGACCTTAATGCCTTGTGTTGTGCCATTTTAGCAAAATCACAGCAAAAGTAGCTAAAGGGGAAGGAAAAAATAGGCAGAATGAAACCCTGTTCCACTGTATTTGGTGCCAGAGGTGTTGATAGTACTACTGTAAGAATGATTTATTCCAGAAGGATAGTTGGTGACTGCATGCAACTGTTAGCTATTAAAGGTATAACCTCAGCATTCCAACTTGGTCGTGTTGGTTATACAGTTAGCATAAAGGCAGGCTTTGTTCTAAGAATGAAGGCCCAGCGTGTAGTAAATGTTTTTGTGTTGTAAAGTAAATATAGTGAAGGTTTCCATACTATGCGACAGCCCCTCTAGAGAGAACTAGGGAGGGTACATGCTAGTTAGGCTAATATTTGGCCCGAACGCTTAGGGGCACAGTTACTAAGCTCGAGTGAAGGATTTGAACTAAAACATTTTTGAATTTCAAAGGTTTTTTTTGGGTACTTCAACCATCGAATATGCTACTTCGACCTTCAACTACGACTTTGACATTGAATCGCCACTTTAAACCTACCAAGCACCAATGTTAGCCTAGGGGGACCTTCCCCATAAGGTTGCAAACCTTTTTTTGACCGAAGGAAAATCCTTGGATCGATGGATTAAAATCCTTCGAATCGTTCGATTCGAAGGATTTAATCGTTCTATCGAACAATTTTTCCTTCGATCGATCGATCAAAGTATTTGCGGTAAATACTTTGATATTCGAAGTCGAAGGATTTTACTTTGATGGTCAAATATTGAGGGTTAATTAACCCTCGATATTCGACCCTTAGTAAATGTGCCCCCCATTGTTTCTTCTAGTTATTCCAAAGTGCCACATGTAAAGGTCAGTTAAGAATTAGGGGGAACCCAATGTTTTTGCTGTATGTAACCATTGCCTTATTACAAGGTGTGGAAGCCCTGACCAAATACTGGACTTTAAAAATAGGTGGTGGGGCTTTAAACCAAAAAGTAAAGAAACCACACAATTAGTTGTACAAAACCTACAGCTTGTACAACTGCTGGGCCAGTTCTCTGTCACACTCAAATGCTTGTGGCCTAGATCATTTTGAAATCTAAGGGTGAAGACTCACAGAGCTACTAGTAGCAGCTACTTGTTGTGACTACAAAATGGCCAAAAAATACCCTGCCATAGACAATATGTCAGAGACATCATACCCTGTATTCAAAGAAACTGTGAAATATATTTTATTTAAATTTTTCAACTATTTGAAACTCATGCCACATTTGTTTTAGGATCGGCTCATTTTTAGGACAATAGAGGATATCTTTTGTCTTTATTTTGCTTCCTTTGGCCATTTCCAGCAGTCACCATCACTAATAAAGACATACGCATGAACTGTATGTAGCCGCCATATTTAAATCGACGTAACTGTAAGTACATTTGTTAACAAAGTTTCGATAGGAAGAAAATAACACTAGAGAAAATTCATTAAGAAACTTTTGAGCTGATTAAATTTTCGCTAGCGAAAATGCTCCAGCGTTTATTTGCCGTATTTCCGCTTTTTGATGAATATGCATAGTCGTAGCGGGTTAATGTCTGATGTAGTTGTAGGCCTAGGTAAATTTGCCCCAGAGTGTCTTAGCAAAGCCAATTATCATTATTGTCTATTTTGTACCTGTGACAAGGAACTGCTACTAGTAGCTCTGTGTGTCTTCACCCTAAGGGCTTCTTCGGGCGACTAATCTCCCTGAACTGCCTTTCCGTCAGCTAGAATGTAAATTCCCGGCTGGATGGCACTTGGATCGCTTCGGCTTTTCAAGTCGCTCGAAGTTTCCTCATGAGGCAACTTTGGGCGACTTCTGAAAACTAAGCATTCTTAACCAAATTCCAAACCAAATTCTAAGTGCCATCCCACCGGCGATTTACATTCTAGCTGATGGAAAGGCAGTTCAGGGAGATAAGACGCCCGCAGAAGAAGCGATTTGTCGCTGGGCAACTAATCTCCCAAAATAGTGTGTCTCTGCCCTAAAGGATGATGATAACAAAGCTCCCACGGGGAAAAAATCCCATGCAGGGCCCCCTCTGGCTCTTGGATGTTTTATAGTATTTCATATACAAGAACCAATATTCTTTTTGTTTCAACTTTTAAATGACCCTTCTGCGCCAGTTAAGGACCTTGGGAGTTTTCTCATATGTTTAGCCATATAAAGAAATTGATGGCACAGGACACAATGTGCAGGACACCAGCTGGACGGCTCTGACAGCCCATTCTCAAAACCTGTAATTTGTCACGGACAAGGAGTAAAGAATATTTACTTGGAGGGAACTGTACTTAATATATTTTCTATTATTTTCTTGTATCGGGTTTCAGGTTCATTTGAGTTTTCTTTTACTAAAACACACTTCGGATTTGTTGAAGGCCCCTCTTAGCCTGAAAGACTGAAAATGAACAAAGTGCTCATGCTATGCTGATAATTTGCCCATTTCAGATTTCCACTAAGAAGAGCAAATCAATCAGTTATTTATTTCCTGCTCAGTGGCTGGGGCAGGAATTCACACTGAGAAGATGAGGACAAAGCTAACATTTAGACTGCGCTTATTCTTCCATGTACAAAGACTGTGGCATGGAAACCTCATACAGCACTAGACTATTAATACCAGGTTCAGCCACTTCCCTTCACACTGTAATTTTCAGCAATTATCAGGAGTAATGAATATGCTGCCGAAGGGGGAAAAAAATAAATGAATTAAAGTGTAACCGGTCAAAGTGTCTGAGTTAGGAACAAAGACGTTAAATAATATGGTCACATTGTTTGGTTTGACTTCAAAAGCACCTTTTGCTGTGGACAAGCCAATAACCCATTAATAGTAAACTGTCAACTAGTTCTTTGAAGCTTTGTGGGAACCAACCCACCCATTCTGGCACACCACTAAATGCCTGTATTTACATCATCTTAGGTGCACTAAGGTAGGAATGCTCACATTTTTCTTGACTCAGCAACATCACTGATTGTAAAAAGATGGGGTTATTATTGAACATTTGGGAAGATAAAGGGGAAGTCAAGCATTACGGCAGCTGTATAAATGTGGATATGCAGAAAATAGAGTTTTCAGTACAAATTGAATTCCAGTTTTGGGATAAGCAGGGAAGAATTTGCTACACAGCAGGATCCTTGATTATGATCCCTTTGCCATGTGTAGGACACAATATAGCTCAGAGATATTTTGACATCCCTGTGCAAAGTCATGCCAGCTAACCCCTAACCTGTGCCCCACATGTGGTCCATGCCTTTGAAAGTCTCTTGTATCTCTGAACAATGTTGTTTCCTGCACTTGACAAAGTGAAGGGAGAAAATGCACTGAACCCAGAATGTGGCACAATCACAGCACTTTATGTGGACTTCTAGGACTTGGATTTTAGTATTCAGAATCAGGTTGACTGAACAATTAAAGTAGTGAAAAGCACATGAAGGCAAAACATTTATTAAGGTATAAATGAACCCTGTGTGCCATAGTCCTTAACCTTTTTTTTTGTCTCTGCTGCTTACCCCTCTGCATGCCATGCCGATATAGCTTGATATTGTTGTCATAAGCTTATCAGGAATCTCACATAGGCAAATGAGTACAGGAAGGAGATCAAATGATAGGACTATCAGGAAATTGAAAGCAGACTTAAAATATCTGCCCTCAAAAAAAAGTTAATTCAAATCTATATTACTTTACTTAGCACTGTTATCCTATATTACATTTACATTTCTCTGTGGAAGAAAAACCAGGACATTTGCAGCAACTGGAATAATTTAGGGTTCCGACACACTTAGGGCAGATGTATCAAGGGTCGAATTTCGAGTGGAATCGAATAGGCAGTTCGGGTGAATTTACGCGCTGGCGAATAGTCAAATTGCCGAATATTCGCCAGGCGTATAGGCGCATGATCGAATATTCGCTCGAAGGATTTTTATTCGATCGAATATCTTTTTATTTTATCAAAAACTTGGAAAAAAAAGCCTATGGGACTTTCCCATAGGCTTTTAAAGCAATTCGGTAGGTTTTAGGTGGCGAAGTAGGCAGTCAAAGTATTTTTAAAAGAGACAGTACTTCGATTATCAAATGGGCGAGTAGTCGCAGCGTTTTTGCACTCGATCCAGTACTTCGACTATTGAATGGCGAATAGTCGGAGCGTTTTTGCGCTCAATCTATTCGATTCATTCTACTCATGTGAATTTACGCCAATTCGATAGTCGAGGAGCACAAAAAACTACTCGAAATTCGAGCTTTTTTCCCTCTATTCATTCACCTGAGCTTGGTGAATGGGCCCCTTGGACTCTGCACTGAAAAATGTAATTCTCCCTGGAAAACGGGTTTACCCTAGGATTGTGGGAATAAATCAATGTAAGCATGGGTAAACGACTCCATGCTAATAACACCACCCTTGTTGGATGAAATCATTATCCCCAGTGATGCAAGACCACAATACTGCCCACTGTGCCACCATTACACCAGATGTCCAAATAAAATCAAACCCCAAACATTCCTATGTAATAATAAAGTGCATGAAAATATATTTGAATGTCTGCAGCAGCATCATTTTATTTGAGCAATTAAGTTCTGAATGTGTAATGCTATTTCAATTCCGTTCACCAAAATTGAGCAATTTTGTTTATAACTGTAATCAGTGTTACTATAACATTTATTGCTTCTTCCTACTTTTGTATGAATAGTAGGGCCCAGGCTGTGCCCCAGAAGATCATTTGTAATTCATCAGGGTAATGTAACCCTCCCAATTGGCCTTCTTCTTCTTCTCACACAAGCATAAAAAAAGTGAATAAAGGAACATTATTTTCTTTGCTAATTGAGTCTGTAAATTATGAAGCAGATCATTAATTAAACCTTAGCATTGTGCCGAAAAAATATACATTGCCTATACAAAAACATCCAGACCCTTGGCCAACAATCTAATTTGACTGCATAATAAATCCTGTGCTACAAATGAGTTCTCTGTGATAGTTTTACTTGAGACTACTGAAACTCAAAATTAGATATTTAATATTTAGTCCTCCGACTCATTATTTTGTAGAGCTGTTTTTTTTCCAGCAATCATAGTTTTAAAATGAAACGAATGACATTTTCAGTTACTCCTTTAGGAATGCAGTTTGGACCCAAAAAAAATAATTAATTTAGGCATTTTGGGACTGGATCTCATAGGGCCCACCAGGGGACATAATATTATGAACAACTCAACAAACTTGACAAAATGTAACTCTAGATAATGTTAAATGTTGCAGTTATTATGTTGGCCTATGGTGGAAATAAGGGGCCCATGGGAACTGTCTTAGTATGGAGCCCATTGGGAGATCCTCTGGTACTCTGGTAGGACAATCCAACCCTGGATTTAGGAGACTGGGGTGGGTAAAATTTGTAGTCCAAAGTGTAATTGTCATTTTGGGCAAGTACTAGGGATTCAATAAACCCACTATTTTGGGATTCGGCCGAATCCCAAATCCTTCATGAAAGATTTGGCCAAATATTGTGCCGAAATTGAACCCTAATTTATAAATGCATATGCAAACTAGAACCAAGCACAGTGTGCAGTTAATTTAAAGTAATTAATTAATTAAAATCTTTTAACTTCCTTGTTTGTGTGCTGAAAAATCACGCGATTTTTACGATTTTGGATTCAGTTCGGCCAGCCACTTGGATTCGGCTGAATACGAATCCTGCTGAAAACAGCCAAACCCTGATCCAAATCCTAGATCTGGTGCATTCCTAGTAATTACGTACCAGACACCCTTTAGGAGTAATATTCTTTCATTCTTCTTGACAGATTTGCTCCAGGTTGTTGAGTTTAGTCAGAAGACACTTGTGCAATTAAATTTTCAACTACTGAAAATTAATAAAGTGTTAGGAGTAAATTTAATTCATATTGCACAACACATTTTCTACAAAGAGATGACCAAATACAGAACAGTGCAGCTCCAACAGTTCATTGCTAAATTAACTTAGTGCGACAGAGATGAATTTGCCTATTTTTGTTTCCCTTTTGTCCTTTCCCCCATACCTATAAGCTGTTTAGAGACCGTAGAATTTGATGCACCATTGGCAGCAGCACTCGTCAGCTGTCTTCCCTCACAGCCAAATGGCCCCGGCCACTTATTGTGTTGAATCATGGATTTGCTTGTGTTAAGCTTCCTATCGTTCTATTAACCTTTTGGTGGAATCTCATTACACTGACCTGTTAATGCTCACAAATGAGTATGGGTATTCATCCAAAATCTATTAAGAGAATTCTGAATTTGTTTCCTGAGCACACTGAGCTTCATGACTAGCCCAGAGGGATGTGTTTGCATTGCATTTGCATTGTATGCGCACAGTAATCCACTGAATGTTTAACCCACTTACAGACAGCTCCAGAAATGATTACTGCACTCGATGTGTCACAGTAAGAGAGGACTTAATCAGCCTGAACTTGTAGAACTTGATTTTTTAAGTGGGTGTTATGCCCTAGATGTAAGAGTCAATGAAAGAAAGGGCAGGCGGTGGTGTGTTTGGGTATTGGTGACATGGCAACAGGAGGTCTGTTTGTGAATGAATTCTGTCCTTCAGACACTTCGCTGTTGATGGCTGATGACAGCATTTAATGACACTCTATAAGAAAAGGTTAGGCATAAAGGGGTTGTTCACCTTCAAACAACTACTTGTTTTCAGATAGTTCACCAGAAATAACTACTTTTTCCTATTACTTTTTATTTCCTATGTGTCACCGTTTCCTAATATTGAAGTTTAAAGTGTCATTTTTCACCTTCTAAAGCAGCTCTGGGAGGGGGGTCGTCGACCCTGTAAACTGTTCTAAATTGATATATTTAGTTGATACATTTCTTTGTCCCTGCTGAGCAGAATCCCTGGGTTTCATTACAGGCAGCTGTTAGAATTGATACAATAGTTGCTAATACTCCAGAGATGCTGCTGAGAAATGTATCAACTAAATGTTGCAAAATTGTAGCAGTTTAGAGTCTGCACCTGAATTACTGAGCTGCCAGACTCAAACACCAGAGACACGAACATTCAACATTAAGGATATTTATAAAGGGACGAATTTCAAATTGAATAAAACTTTGAAATTCGAATTCAAAAAGACCAACCGAAATTAAGTTAAGTTTTTTTTTGTTGAATAGGCCGTTTTTTATTTAGTAGGTCTGTATTCGGCCGAATTCGATTCAAAGTTTTTCCCAAAAAAATTAGATTTTTCAGTCCACCAATTGACTCCAAATAGGTTCTAGGAGGTCCCCTATAGGCTAAAACAGCAATTCGGCAGTTTTTAGATGGCGAATGGTTGAAGTCAAATTTTTAAAGAGACAGTACATGATAAATTTCGATATTCGAATTTTTGCATTTTTTTTAAAATTCAAATCAAATTTGGACTATTCCCTAGTCGAAGTACACAAACAATAGCTCAAATTTTTTTCATTCGAAAATTCACCTCGACCTTTGATATGCCCCTAAACGTAGATTTTGGAAAACCAGTAAAAAATAAATAATGGAAAGTAATTGAAAAAAGTCTTTATTTCAGGGGAACAATCTGAAAACAACTGAATTAAAAAAAAGTGTTTGGAAGGTGAACGACCCCAAATTTGGCTGTGATGATGTCATTGTACTGCTGATGGTTGCGGAGGTGACAGAATATGTGATAAGAAGCCACCTCAGAAAATTTGTTGGGCCTGGGCAATTTTGTGGCATGTCTCATGTTCCCCACACACCTTTCAGCTCTTCTCAGACTTATTTACTGATTATTTAACGTTATTACATCATTATGTCCTACAACAGGTCGAAGACCTTGTAGTGAAGAATAAAATAATAACCAACTTGTCCAACTTGTTTTTTATTAATTGTTAGCAAGTGCTATGCTAAGAACAAAAATGTGGGCAACTCTGCGGAGCTATTTATTAAACCTGGTTGAGTTTTTAAAGGGGGAAAACTCAAATTTCTATAAAATACTCTGAAGCTGCTAAAATCCAAATCTGGCAATATTTCAGCTGAACCCTGTCAAAGTCATGTAAAAGTCAATGGCAGATGGTCCCTTTTTACAATTGGAACATACTTTTTGCCTTCAATGACCATGAAATAGGCTAAATGGTTAGAAGCACTGACACCTGGGCCCACCGGGAGTTTTCCTGGTATCCTGGTGGGCCAAAACTGCCTAGAGCTGAGTATTGAACTAAATTGAAGTAGAGAAGCTTCAGGAACATGAGTTCTGTTATATAACAAAACAGTCTGAGCACCTAAAAAAAATAGTTAGTTTAGTTTTAATTATGTCCAAGATAAATTGCCATGCCACATCTATATATATCTTGATATAGGGGCAAATTCACTAACCAGTGAAAAATTCGCCAGCGCTGGCTTCACCCGCATCGCAGCACTTCGCCAGGCGTAAATTCGCCTGGACAACGCTAATTCATGAAGATCCGAAGTTGCGCACAGGGTAACGAATGCTGGCAAAGTTGCGCTAGCGAAAATACGCGTGCAGTGAAAGTACAATGGCCGTGTATGTTGCAGCAAATACATACACAAATACACTACACAAGGCCAGGGAACCTTAACTCTGTAAAAAAGAAAAGACGCCAGCGTTTTTTGGGACTTTTGAGAAACTCCTATCTACTCTATTGCACTTCTCCTGGTCTGAGGTGGCGAAGGCAGGTCTAGCGATTGAGGTAACATTCAGTAAAATCAAAAACTTAGTGAATTTGTAGTATAGTATTTATAGTAACGCTCTTTCACCAGAGCGAAAATTCGCCTGGTGTTAAGAGTGTGAAGTTACGCCAGAGTCTATCTCCTTGGGGAAGCCAGCGAAATTAGCCAGCGACCGTTAGTAAATCGGCTAAGTGCCGAAATGACGTCACGCTGGCGAATTTTCGCCAGTGTTAGCCACTTCGCCCTTTAGTAAATTTCCCCCCATAGTGTTACAAATACAGAAGTTGGTGAAAATGGAAGAGTTTTCCTGAAAAGGGCCTGCTAGATAAATTTGGAGATTCATAGTTTACTGTGCTAGAGTGAACCCTCATAGTGAACAGAAACATTTGGGGCAATTGAATGTATGGCAAGTTTTTTACACTGTCAACGAAAACCATTAGGGTTCCAGGGTCTAACAGGAGTTTAAATAAGCGTATTGGCTCGTCTACCTCCTGTTGGCTTGGTAGAGAAACACTCCTATGAGTATATGTTATTTTTTGTGTTTTTTTTTTTTGTGATGGTGGTGGTAGGGCTTTTTTTTTTTTATCAATTTCAGCCTGTAATTGTTTTTTAAAGGAAGAAATAGTATTAAAAATGCTGCTATACAAGGGACAAGTAATATGTGGGACAAGTAACAGGATTATGCAAATCTTGTGATGATACTTTTTAATTTTTAAAGTGACTAATTTTCATATGTACAGCTGCCCAGATTTTTTTACAATTTTTTTTTTTTGCTGTATTTAGGCCCTCCACAATTTGTTTCGTTACCATCTTTTGTCAGTTTAAGAAATAAAGCCAGTAAGTATTTGATGAGCAGGTAGTAGTGTCAAAGCGCTTTAAATGCTGCTGAAGCTTAAGATATAGTAGTAGGATACAATATTTTTTTTCCATCTTGCTAAGGCCCTATATTTAAAATAAACGTTTTACATTAGGAACTTTCCCCCTATATATAATAAAAGGCACTAGGAGCAGTCACCCATAGCCAATAACATGTTTGCTTTTAAACAGGTGACCAGACAATGCTTCCTGCTGATTGGTTGCTGTGGTTTACTGTTCCTGGCCAAAGTTAGTCTCTTTTATTATATAACCCCAATAGTACGTTGGCCCATGCTTGTATAGATGGATGTTGTTGACTGCCGATGTTTGAGATATTTACAGCTAGATTTACCCCCTTAGAAAATGTATAATAATGGGGGCAGTTATTTGAGGCTGTGTCCCTTCAGGAGTGGTTACTTCTCCACACACTCAGAGCTGAGTCCAATTAATTCTCTTGGGGATGTGCTAGAAGTGGTCCCTTTGGTGGACAGGGAGCTACAGTCCTGCAGCGTCAGGTACCCGTGGGTTATTGTAGGCTGCAAGTAGGACTTTCCGATAAATGCGGGTCGTGGGTTTTTAGGTTGTAGGTCTTACCCATAGCATGTTTTACTCCTTCTTTATACATTCTTTTAAACTTTTTTTCTTCCCCACCACTAACTTCTGATAATGTCCCTAGCAGTTTGCAGCAACAGCACTTTCTATTTAACACTGGTCACCTGATTGCAGATAAGGCAGTTGCGGGTAGGGTATTGAGTCCAACCAGGTAAGAATACAGGTTGTGGCTCTGGGTTTCAAAAACTGGACCCGCAGAGGACTCTACTGTGAAATTCTGGCTGGCCGCATTTGAACTGTAGAACCCGGTCCCCATAATAATATTCAGTATAACCTCAGATAAGATGCATCAAAATGAAGATAGAGTGAAACTGTCTTAGTAAGTCTTAGTAAGTCAGTACTCCAAAATCAAATAATAAAACCATTCCGTTGTTTAGTTAGTTACTCCTAGTCAGTACGTCTTGGTGCTCTTATGTATAAACGGTATTTATTGGTAAATGTAAGTTCTCAATTTTAGTTTATTGGCAGGATTTAGAAAACACAGCAAGTGACACTTGTTATTGCTGCATTTTATGTTCATGCATAATATTCCCATTTTTTGCACTCATTTTCCATTTTTATTGTTATGGTGTCTGGGAACTGATCGCTTTCTTTATCATCTGCTTAATGTAGGCTTACAAGGACAGGGCTCTCTGAAACACAAACTGAGAATGCATGATTATGTCTAATGCCTTCTGATTCCTTTACTTGTTCCCATGCATTTATTTGTTTCCCCTCCAGGACGGCATACTACATCACGTATAGAACAGTTTACAGTATGGATTATAAGAGCGTGAACAAGTGCTGCCCAGGATGGAGCCAACGCAATGGCGAAACGGGCTGTCATTACAGTAAGTGCTGCTCATTTCATGTTAAATGACAATTAGCTCATAAAATTGTGCAAAGCGCATAAAATGCAATGGAATACCTTCCCCTTTATAGTGGTGCTGTTTTTGTCATTGTTAGGGTATTGTTTTCCTTAGGAAAGCTGTTCACAGTTCTTTATAAAGCAGCATGTTTACCTATTAAACAACTACAGCTTTTTGTTCAACTACAAATCTCAGGAATCTTAAAAGTTTAGAAGTTTAGCAATGACCCAGGGGTCCTCCATCTGATTTATCCCACGGCACCAGAAACACAAAATACAAAGGAAAAAAGATCATTCTAAAGATTGTAAGTTCATATTTGCTCTAAATATAGTTAGTAGCAGTTCCCAAGAAGTGAAATATAAGGTTTTTTTTCTAATGCCAAAGAGCCATATGTGTTCTGTACATAATAAAGATAAGATTTCAGGAATTGCTGCTTCGTTATTAAAAATCATGATCTATTTTAGGTTTTCATTTAAAAGCATAATGCATCATGCTTGGGTTTTTTTTAATGAAACGGCAATCATGCTATATTGTATCCTGTTAAATAAATGCATTCTTCATTAAGTGATAAGTAAAGCCTTAAAAAGAATACAGTATGTCTAGAAATGCTGGGTTATATAATTAATGCTGATAAATACAGGTATGGCATCCATTATCCAGAAACCCTTTATCCAGAAAGCTCAGAATTACAAGAATGTCATCTCCAATAGACTCCATGATAATCATTTGTAAAATGTATTTCCTTTTTCTCTGTAATAATAAAACAGTACCGTGTATTTGATCCCAGCTAATATAAATATAATCTTTATTGGATGCAGTGCAATCCTATTGGGATTAATTAATGCTTAAATGATCTTTTAGTAAACTATAGGGGGTATGGTATGAAGATCCAAATTATAGAAAGATCCCCTATCCAAAAAACCCTGGGTCAACAACATTCTTGATAACAGGTCTCATATGTTTATAAACAAAAGCCATAAATATCTTGTAAATTATATCCTTATAAACGGTGACTAGTGATGTTATCAGTTATAAACGGTGAGTAGAGATGTCATTTGTTTATATATTTAACATACTTTCAAGTGTGGCAGGCCTATAACAGTAATGATCTCTACCTTCAAAATGATCTAAATTACAGTAGCTTCCCTGCACTTGCTATGTGTGGTCTAGGCTGACTGAAGTTTATTTTCCCTAATTTTACCACCTGAATCAAATCCGTTCAAATCCACTCTGTTTTTTTGTGCTTATTTATTATTACATTTTTATGAAAATTTGCTTTGCGGGAAAAAAAAATCAGATTTTCACGTTTTTTTTTTCGGGGTTTCCATCCAATTTTTTTAGATTTTTCACTTGAAAACTCAGAAAACTTTGCGGTATTGCATAAAACCCAGCGCACATCAAAAAATCATTGGGACTTCTCCCATTTCTTTATATGCAACCGTCTGAGATGCCGGATTTTCTGATATGGACTTTTCCATCCTTGGGATTTAATAAATTCCAAAAAAAAATTTGATTTTTTTAAAAGTCAGATTTTATAAAAAAAAAAAAAATTGGGATTTTTGCATTCGGAGTTTAGTAATACCCCCCTTAAAATTGGATGTTCTACTGAATTGGGTTTCCACTTATTTCCTTACTGGATATATTTTTTTGCACCCCCAGCAATTCTATAGATGTTTGGACAGACTGGAAGAGAGAAAATGAAGGGAAAATTCAGAAAACAATTACTTTCTGTTTTGTTAAAATGAAACTAATCTAATATGCAGTATAAATTCTATGTTGGAAAAATATGATAAAGATAAAGGGAACCAACTGCTAACTTCATTTAGTTCTTCATTCTCACCTATATTCACGATGGACTCCCAGAAATAAAACTAATTACTCTCTTTTTTTTTCTATCCAAATTTTCTAAGAATACTCTAATCCTAGAAGCACTTCAACTGTTTCTCATGAATATATTACAGGCATGAGTGCTGCCATTTATTGGCCCTAACTTGAGTCTCTGACGGTTCTGTGGACTCAAATAATACATGTTGGCATTCTTGGATTCCCTTTCTAAGGTTCCTCTAAACCAGTGCATGTTTTCTTTCTTTCTTTCTTTCTTTCTTTCTTTCTTTCTTTCTTTCTTTCTTTCTTTCTTTCTTTCTTTCTTTCTTTCTTTCTTTCTTTCTTTCTTTCTTTCTTTCTTTCTTTCTTTCTTTCTTTCTTTCTTTCTTTCTTTCTTTCCCATTTTTGTCTTTTGTCCAAGTCAAACGAAATGTTATTAGGAAGCAAACATATAATCCCCTTTCTGGCATACAGATTGAGTTATTATAAAATAATGAATTATAAAGCACTTTGCTGTTACAATGGGAAAAAAATTTAAAAAAATTAACCAATTTTAAGGACAGTGAGAGAAAATGATTATATATTGTAAAGAGACTGAATAGTAAAGGACAGGTTTTGAATACAAGGGAAATGGATACTAATTAATTAAACATTTCAACAAGTAGCCAGAAGCAAAGGCTGGCTGGAACAAAATCAAGCTTCTTCATTTCGCTCATTCGCCCAACGTTACAATTATTTCCTAATCCTTTGTGTTTGAAGGAGCAACAAGTGTATAGAGTGTTTCTAGTCATTAATACTTGTGAACCATGACATGCTGGCAGTGATGGAATTAAAATATACTCCTCACACTAATCGCATTTAACGCGGTTTCTTAAAATTGTATGATACAGAGGGCCTAGTTCGGGCCTTTTTAATTGCACAAGAACCAACATAATATTTACATGGTATCAAGGAGCATTGCAGTTGAGAGATAATACCAACTAATTGTGAATTTGATTTATGAAACTCTCACAATAAGCTTGCTGAATATTTATATGTATTAGAGTTGCCCTTTAAAATCGGGCATAGACGCACAGATAATATCGTATGAAACAAATTTTCGTACGATATTAGGGGGGTGTATGCGAAAAGAGCAGATATCGGCA
Organism: Xenopus petersii; assembly: GCA_038501925.1. NCBI lineage: Eukaryota > Metazoa > Chordata > Amphibia > Anura > Pipidae > Xenopus > Xenopus petersii. Next base: position 91,693,428 of record CM076685.1, read on the forward strand.
GAAGACTTCGATATAGGACGGCTCATTGATCGGGCTGGATGGAAAATTTTGATGGGGTGCCTATGAAGACATCCAAACATCGGCCATTATTAGTGCTGAATCGTCAGATACAGGTAGAATTCTATTGTTTCTATATCTGCCAATTCAGCTCTACACGTATGTATTGAAACAAACAATCTTTCTTGGAAAGATATTTTCCAAGAAAGATCGTAATTGTTACGTCTATGGCCACCTTAACTCTTTTTATCATATGCAGAGAAATTAATTATAAGGATATGATAGATAATAGTGATTTGTAAGTGTCTATGGAGAAGGTTTAAGTTGCCTAAGCAGGCACATGTGGTTATCAGTGCGTTATTTAAAGGGACGCTAAGACACTTCACATGCATTAGTGAATGAGACTAGTGTTGGGAAGAAGTAGTTGCACTAAGGGGCCCCTCTGCCATAGGGTCCCCTGTGTAGTTTTATAATACATGTCCCAATATGATAAGGCCCATAGGAGGCCCAGCTTGAAGGTCATTGAGGGTTTACTTTCTGGAAGAATTCACATTTAAAGAATATTGATTAAATAATAGCAGAGAGACATTTACATCCATGTTTACTTACTGGATATCTCTAAGCTTGTCGGGCATCAAGGGAGACCTAACCGAATTTTGATGGACTTTGAACCAGAAAAGCCTGGATTTTTCCATTAGATGTTCAGATATTCATCCAGCCATTTGCTCAGTAATGGACATACCTCAGGCTTATTATTTGTAAGTAATTTCTATAGATTTTAGGAAAGTTCTCTGATTGGTTCATTTGGAAACATTTCGAGTGATGGGCGAATAAATGCGGCAGTCGCGAATTCGCAGCAAAGTTCCGCGTTTTGCCAATGGTGAATAAATTTGTGAAACTGGGTTAAAGAAAATTGCACACGCACCGGAAAAGTCGTTCGCTTCAAAACCGCTGCGTGCCAACATTATTCAGGCGCCTATTGACTTTGACACCGGTGTCAAAATTGACATGGGTGTCAGACTTTGTGTTTCGCATATTTTTCACTGTTTCATGAATTTCGCAGGAAATTCACAAATTTTTCAGCGAAGTGAAATGGTACAATTTTGCCCATCACTAAACATTTCCCATTTACACTATCCACATTTAGTTTTCTTGTATATACACAGGAATACACAGTAGAATTAAATTAGAAATTTACAGATTTTAGGCCAGATTCGATTCACTGAGAAAAAGGTTCATTACTTGGAAACTCATAGATAAGATTCAATTTGAGATACAATTCTATTCAAGTCTATGGGAAAAAACTGGAACTTATTTTGGAGAAACGTTTTCTCCTCAAATTGAATCTCTTCCATGAGTTTTCACGTAATAAACCATGAGATAATGTCTTCTCACTGAACTGAATCTGGCCCATTGTTTGATGTTAGTCAAATAAGGTGGTTAATATATGCATATATTTGGGGTGGGGGCTTGGAAAGTTCTTGTAATTATATTACCTGTATGTTCCCAGACATTCTGATGAAGGTGTAGGTATATTTGGCTTTGATGTAGGTTGCACCCATTGGCTAAAAGCTGAGAGCAAACACAATGTGGCCCTTGTTAAATAGTTAAGTAATAAAGCTGGAATTCCAGAGAGGAAATTCTTGTGATCCCCCACGCAGTAGCATCTCTTAGATTAAACACATGTGGCAGTAACACAATGTTGTTTTTTGATACAAATCTTGGCAGGAGGACAACACAGCAATATAAGGCTGAGGCAGATAACCTGAGAAATATAGAGTTTACAGGGATATCACTCAGGTTCAGAAGTCAGTTGGGTTCAGCGACCACATCTGGAGGGAGATGGACCAGAGTGATAAACACTGATCTCCAGGAGGTTTTTTTTTTTTTGGGGGGTGGTACTCTAGAGGCTGTGTGAGAACAGTGACAGAACCATTAAATGGATTTCACTCATGTTTGGAGCATGGAGCCCTTGAAAAGATCACAGCCTAAATATTGCAGAAGAAAAAACTAATACATTTTTTATCAATTATATTGGTATATTCATCCCTCTGACCTTTGTAGTCATTCTGTTTAAATGTGTAAATGCTAAGGGAAGGCAGAAAAATCATCTAATATAACTTGGCAAACAGTGGTCTGTAGTTAGAGTATGTTAATAAAGGATTTAATTCATCCAGGTCATGATATACAGACAAGGCACATCCCTAGGGCATAACTGTCTGCCTACCCCTAGTCCAGTCCCCTTGTCCCCCACCATCTGCTTGTCACTACCTCCCCCCCCCAATCCTTGATGGAAGGGGGTGAGGTGGATGGCCGGAATGCCTATGGCACCAGTTCAGCTTAGCCTGGCACTGTATACAGTAACTAGTGGAGATAAGTCTAAAGCAACTGAACTTTCTGAGCAATTATGAAAATGTTTCACTCATCTGAGTGGCGTCTTCATTTTAGCAGAGTGGTAGGGAATTTCCGTGGCATTTTACCCTTAATAATAAACTCACCAACATCTTTAGACAACACAGAGAGAGAGAGACATATACGTGACTATAGGTTATTGTTTCAACTGATGCTCACCAGTCCTGATTACACACACAGTTCCATATTCTTTCTTTGTCCTGTGTTTGCCAGGCTAATAGTAATATTAAGGGACAAATATCACTTAATTTTATTAAAAAGCTGCAAACTTTGTCCTTTGTGCGGGAACTGTATTAGTTGTCAAATGCGGAATCCCATCTATATGTTATTCTTATGGAATTAAATAATTTAATGGACTCACTCAACATGAAGTGTGTTATTTTTCAAAATCCACATTTTTCTGATCTTTTAAATAAAAAAAAGTCAGACCAGACTAGAATCCACAATTTACACTCATTTATCATTAAGAAAACATGAAAAAATTGGATTGGGTAAAATTGATTTTTTTCGGATTGTGGTTTAAAAACCGCAACTTTTTCGGATTATTGAGCGAAAAATCTGAATTTTTCGGATTTGATGCCCGAATTCTTTGTGAAATCGGCAGAAAGCCCAAAATGTTCAGATTATCGTTCAAAACCCAGTGCAGACCATATTATCTTGCAAATTGCAAATAGGACCTCTCCCATTGACTTCTACAGTACCTAGACCGGTTGAAGATGGAGTATTCCATTCAGATTCGGATTCAGACTTTTTGCATTCTCAGGGTATAATAAATCTCAAAAAATGTTAGTTTTTTTTTCACTAAAATTTTAGTAAAAAAACCCTGTAATTTTTTTTTAGTTTTTTTTGCATTTGGCAATAATAAATAAATAATAATAAATAACTCCTGAAGATTCAGGGGATACGCAGATGTGTGGGTTCCCTACAGTATATAGTGACCCATTTGGGCACATCCCAACACAAAAATGCACTGAGGTTGCAAGACCTATAACTTGTTTAATACAGTGCTGCTATGTGTTCAGGCTTGTGTATCAACGCCATAGTACAGATTAATTCAGTCTACATTTTATTTAGCATTTATTGAGCATTTAACTAAGAAATGAAGTCTCTCTTTCAATTGTATGTTTTATCTTTTTCCTCTTAAAATGTGTGGTTTGTAATCCTTAGTTTTCATGACATTAATTAATAAACCAAACAGTTTTGTGCCCTATTTAGATTATAATTCTGGTGGCATGACCCAGTTTTGTTAACAAAAAAGAAAAAGAAGAAGCAACAGTCGTTTTTCAGTTCAACCCTTTTTTTGAAGAAGCAACACATCAGTCACATTTAATTATGTCTTTCATAATAGAAGGAAGACACTGGATAAATGTCAGCTAAATATAGCAGTGTAGTGTGAGACAGTAAAATAAATCCTGTTGAACTGAAAAATGATTGTTATTCACCTTTTTTATACAGCAGGCAAAATGTGCCCATTTATAATCCTTTATATATTATGTATTACATGTGGGGGTTTGAATAACGGAGAAGCTTGTGGCTGTTCCACAACTGTTGGTGGGCCTCAGGATGGACACCCCCGATGTTAGCACTGCACAGTTTTTTGGGGTTTAGAAGAAAAAAAGAAATCAGGACACTTTAGATACAGTCCTAGGCAGGAACTAAATAATATTTATATGTGTGTCTGCAATTCCAATGTGGGCTTGGCTAAAACCAGCTTGTAGCCAATCAGAGCTTTCCATAGACGTTTAAAGCTCTAATCACATGGGCGAGGGGCTAATTTGTAAGACGCCTCCCAAGTTAATATAATGGCTAAAACCACAGGCCAGCTCTCCAGTTCACTTAATAATGCACCAGCAACAGGGTGAAATCTTGCCATTATGTTTCCTGTCCTTAGTTCTTCCTGCTGCCCTGGGCTTTGCACATGGGCAGTAGAGCAAACGTTTGGCTATTGGTGTTTAAAATGATACTGACACCAGAAATTCAAACATCAAAACATTGCATTTTATTTTCCTGATGCTTTAACATTACCTATCCAATCACCGCGTTTCTATGTGAGGGTGCTGACATATTTGTGTTGCAGTGTCCTGTTAGTGTTAGAGATTCTAACTGACTAGTTGAGAAGGGAGAGCGCTGTCAGTGAATATTGATCAACATGACCTGTAGGTTGATTTTAATGTATATTAATATTTTAGTGTCAGTATAATGTCTGATTCTACTCTACTGTGTGTACAGCCCAAGGCAACCACAAGGGATTGTGGCTCATGCGACAAGATGGTGGCACACTGCTAACTGGAATTATAGCCTGATACATTTTTCAACAGGGAGGAGCAACGAGGAACCCCCAATTATAAGGCCTTTCTTTTTCCTTAAAGGAAAACTATACCCCCCCAAACAATGTAGGTCTCTATAAAAAGATATTGCATAACACAGCTCATACAGTATATAAAACTCTGCTTCATGTAAATAAACCATTTTCATAATAATATACTTTTCTAGTAGTATGCGCCACTGGCTAATCATAAATAGTATATTGCCATTTTAAAAAATAAGGACCGCCCCCTGGGATCGTACGATTCACTGTGCACACAAATATACCAACAAACCATATATGTTAGGTCACATGAGCCAATTAACAGACATTCACAGAGTTCTGTCTTATGTTTAAAACACTTCTTCCTGTTACAGTTAGGGGCAGATTTATCAAGGGTCGAACTTCGAATTGAAAAAACTGCGAAATCCGACCATCGAATACCTGTAGTACGATAGTCGAAGTCAAAGTTTTTTTCCGATAAATTGAAATTGTACGAACGTATGATAAAATCCTTCGAATTGTTCGATTCGTATGATTTTACAAAAAATCCTTTGACTTCTCAAAACGGCTCATATAGGTTATAGGAGGTTCCCCCATCGGCTAAACAGCAATTTGGCAGGTTTAAGGTGGCGAAGTGTCGACGTTTTTTAAAGAGACAGTACTTCGATTTTCGAATGGTCGAAATGGTTTCAATTCGAATCAAAGTCGAAGTTGACCTATTCGATGGACGAAGTACCCAAAAATTACTTTGAAATTCAACTTTTTTGAATTCGAAAATTCACTTCGACCCTTAGTAAATGGGCCCCCGTGATTTGTAGTATTTCTGGTCAGGTGATCTCTGAGGCAGCACACAGACCATGGCAAAATGGTGGCTCAAGGCAACAGATGTAAAAGGGCAAGATTTACTTAAATATATAGACCAATTTGGTAAGATTCTTTAATTTGGCCAATGAATTAAAATGAGCATAACCAAGAACCAGATGTAATGTCCATTCTCAATAATTTCCTTCATTCAGTATGTGAGTAACATGTGTATCCAATTCATAAAGCACAACTCACTGCGCTGATTGAAGCTGCTGTTGGAATCCTGGAGTTACTGTCTGATTCAGAGGTGAAGAATTAAGGAATTGGGGGAAAACATCTTAAGGCAACTTCGGGCGACTTCGGAAAACTAAGCACTCGGAGTGCCATCCTGCCGATGATTTACATTCTAGCTGGCAGGAAGGCAGTTTGGGGAGATTAGTCGCCCCGAAGAGGAGATTTGTCGCCGGGTGACAAATCTCCTCGAATCTGAGCGTGTCTCTGCCCTAAATGTGAACCACCCCTTTAATTGCATATGTGCAGAAAGGTCTGCCTGCATCCTTCACCATCACCCAAATGTTTCCATATATGTAGGCACCCGAGAGCTGCCGGCCTAGGCATGATAAATATAGTTCTGGCTTTAGCTATAAAAAATACTGAACCATACATCTTCTCTTCTTAACCCCTGTGTGTGAATAGAGAGACAAAGGAGAGGCAGCCTGCAGCAGAATGTAATATACAATATAGGCATTCTCATTGAATTTTACTTTATGTACAGTAAGTAGGCATTGTTATTAGCCATTAGCCACAGGAGCAGGAGCTGCATTAAATAAAAGCTGCATTAAATAAACTTAAATATTCTCATGGAATTTTACTTTATGCACAGTAAATAGGCATAATCATTAGCCATTAGCCACAGGAGCAGAGGCTGCATAAAATAAACTTGAATAGCAAACAAAATGTAATATAATAATTTTTTTCTGCCATTAAGCAAATTATTTCAAAGTGAGGGTAACCTTGAAAACACAATTACCTTATATGGCAATATGTTGACTGTTCAATCCAGTTAAATAATTGTGTACAGGCATAACAATGATTTTTTTTGTCATAAAAGCAACTCATTTCTAAGAGGGTTATTTGCTAAAAATCACAAAAAAGGTGTGATTTTTTTTTTTATAAAATCGGACTTTTAAAAAAAAATCACAAATTTTTCGTAATTCATTAAACCCGAGGATAGAAAAGTCTGAATCAAAAAATCCGGCATCTCAGATCTGACGGTGGCCTATAAGCAAATCGGTGAAGTCAGTGGCGTAACTAGATGTTGCTGGGCCCCACATAAATTAATTTTAGGGCCCCCAACATATCCAGTGTTTGTCCTGTTTTACCAATATATGTTCAAATTGCTCATCAATGAGAGCCTCATGGGGCCCCCTGTACCTCCTGGGCCCCCCTGCAGCTGCAGGGTCTGCTTCCTCTGTAGTTACGCCCCTGGGTGAAGTCCCAATGATTTTTTGATGCGCGCTGGGTTTCGTGCAAAATCCCGAAGTTTTCGGGTGCAAATTCCGAAAAAATCTTGAAAATCGGATATAAAATCAGAAAAAAGCTGATTTTTTTTCTCGCAAGGCAAATTTTCAGGAAAATGTAATAATAAATAAGCATAAAAAACTCGAGCAGATTTGATTGGAGTTTGTAGCAGAAAATATTGAGATAAATTCGGACTTTGATAAATAACCTGACTGTTACACATGAATGTACAGCTTTAGGGCTAAGAAAAACATCCCCGTTCCCAAAGTCTTATTGATTCCACACATTTCCATCCCAAGAGAAGAGTCCTCATGTAGCATTTCCGCTCTGTCTTTCCTTTGACCTTCTCACTGCAGATCTAGATCTTATTTAGACAAGACTTGTTACTGCTGTGGAGCAAGAGAGCCCATGAAGACAAAAGTGGCATCAAATTGCAAGCAAATAGCCACAATTTAAAATATAGAGATCTAGAAAAGTCTATCGCCATTTTAAACAGGAATTTTGGCAAGGCTAACATTCTTGCATATTGTAAGGATAGTCCCTGTTCTTGGAAAGCATTAGTACTGTAGATACCAGGGTTATTATATGTAGTTAGCTGCCAAGTACACTTAATAAACTGTGACAAAGACATGTGTGGCTGCTGGGTCCAACCTGTATGAGTGCACTGGGGGCTCTAGAGGTTGCCAAGGAAGGATAACATTATGTATTTTATCTTTGGTGGATTAAGCTGTTCAGATGCTTTATGCATTGCCTTATATTGCTCACAAGACTAATCTAGATGTCATACATTCCTGCAGGGAAAATCAGAAAGGCACAGAATGACTACATTGATGTAGGAAGGGATTTTGTTGCAGTGGGAAAGTAAAACAGATGCTTATCTGCAGTACTTGTACATCTGAAGCCTTCGGGGGGGAAAAAAGACTGCAGCATTATATTTTATACCCACAGCGTGCAATGACTTTCTGGATACAGAGGAGAGTTGGAAGCTTACTGTATAGAAGCCGATTTGGTAAAAAATACAGCACCGACACCAGCAACAGTTTAAAAGGAACATACAATTAGGGATGGGCGAATTTTTTTTCGCTGTGGAAATGACGCCTATAGACTTGTATGGCAGCGTGCGTCCAAAAAAAAAGGCGTGCGTCAAAAAAAAAAATTGCCGCACGACAAAATTTTTTGATGCATGGATTTTAATGGGTGTCAGCAACAATTCACCCGCGGCAAATTTTTGGTGAAACAAAATGGCTCTAATTCGCCCATCCCTACATACAATCCCTTAAAGCAGGGCTGTCCAACTGGCAGCCCACAGGCTGCATAAGGCCCGCACCACCTTGTGTGGCCCCCCACATGAAAGTCTGCCTGCTGTGATTCCTAAACCTTGTGTAAACTTTAAAAGGTATCAGAATGAGATTACCTGGCTCCTGCATTGTTTATACATCATTTTTAGACTGTAAATTCCTGCATAGTTCAAACCTGTAATCCCCCCTGCATTGTTCAGATCTGTAACACCTGCACTGGTCACACCCCTAAAGCCCTGCAGTATTCACAGACCCAGACTGTAACTCTGCCTGCCCTATGCTCCCTGTGTGTGCCATACTCTGCTTTCCCTATGCTCCCTGTGATCATTACTCTGCCTGCCCTACTCTGAACCCTGTGGGGCAAGAGCCTGGTAGGGTTTGTTCTGGGGGTTTGTTAGCATTTTTAAATTGTTGTTAGGAGCCCCTAGGGTGTTTAATCATGTGCTATGTTATCCACAGGGGAGGATGTAGTGGGAGGAAGTGGATTTTAATGACGTGCCAACAAAAGCATAGAAAGAGTAATACACACCATATACAACAAGTATATCTAGTTTCACCATCTTAGATTAAAGGCATTACAATTCAGTATAAGTGTATGGCTTATTGTTTGTACAAAACACACAGGGAGCATAGATGTTAGATGTAAGACATGCCCACACATCCTCTCCACAGACATGATAATCTAGTAGATTTAAGATTTAGAAATCAAAATTACGGAAATATCGGGGTGGGACTGCGGAAAAAAACCCGGTGGGCCCCGACCCTCATTGGGAGACCCCCCTCTCCCAATCTCAAAAATAAAAAGCTCCTGTCGCGAGGTGCTGGGTGCACATGCGCAGTGGTAGCGGCGTCAGTGCGTGTGCGCCTGGCGGCACTGCAGTAGGGGAGGTGGTGAGGAGGGGAGGCAGTGGGGCCGGAGGGGAGGTTGACGGCAGTCCCGGTGGGCCCTGAGCCCCCCAGTCCGACCCTGGGAAATATCCATTATCCGGAATGAAGCAGGTCCCAAGCATTCTAGATAACAGGTCCCATACCTGTGTGTGTGTATGTATATATATATATATATATATATATATATATATTTGTTGGAATATGAAAATTTAGGGGGTGTGCAGCAAATTTGCAGATTCAGAGAGGGTTAAAGCAGCATCTAGGGTTGCCTATTGGTATGTTAGCAATAGACAAAGAATCAGGAGTGTAATTACAGAGGAAGCAGACCCTGTGGCTCTAGGGGTCCCAGAATGTATAGGGGCCCATGAGACCCTAATTCACATACAGTCTCAAAATTGGTAAAACAAGTCAACTGAAACACACGTCCATTCCACAGCAGCCACCTGTGTTTTATAATGTTTCAGTAAACAGGGGTTTTAACGACAGTGTTCCTTTTATTTTTTTATTTTTTTGCTTTGGATGAACGCAGTATGAGGAGTTCTGCATGAATGTAGGCACACTGAATCCTCTGAAGTCTTTTAGTGATATTCATGGAGTGGAGAAGGGGGTGAGTCTGAACTAAGGCCTGAAAAATAATTTTCTGTGGGGCCAAGTAAATATCTGTAGTTATGCCACAAAGTATCTTCCCCACTCCCCACTCATTCAGAACCTAATCTGTAGGGAAATTATATATTTAAAGCAGAGCCCTCTTAAAGGAGTGGCAAATAGGGGCAGCTGCTCTGGGCCAGTCATGCTGGGTAGCCTGCACTTCTCAACAACTTAAAAGTGAAGCTTGTTTGGATGGACATTGGGTGACCTTATGGAGAGCAGAAATGAGCAGAGAAAATCAGGAATTAAGGGCAGTGGCACATCTATTTGTTAAAGGAGAAGGAAAGGCTGAGTTTACTTTGGGTGCCAAAAGTTAGGCACCCCCAAGTGATTGTATGTACTTAAATAATACCCTGGGCCAGTGCTCCTATCAGGAGAAAACTGCCATGACCCGGGGTTCTTCCAGCGAGAACAACGGAGCGATCTGCTTCCTTCTTCATCTTTCTTCAAATTTCCCAGGGCAAGAGCATGCGCAGAAGAACTAGTCGGCTTCTTTGTTAAAGTTCGGCTTTTCCCGCTTCTGCACATGAGCATCCACGCGAAAAAAAGAAGAAGGAAGCTGATTGCTCTGTGGTGTACGCTGGAAGAACCCCCAGACCAGTGCAGTTTTCTGCTGATAGGAGCTGACCCGGGGTTTCAGGAAAATATATACTATACAATCACTTGGGGTGACTAATTTTTGGTACCCCCAAGTAAACTCAGCCGTTCCTTCTCCTTTAACTAAAGTGTGGTGTCTTCCTGCCCACAGTTACCCTCCAATGTGTTAGAAATGCCAGCGGTGGCTCATTCAGGCACTTCCAAATAATTCTCATAGCCCTTTGCAATAAGAGATACCTCTAAAGATGTAACTTTAGACAGAATAGGTAAAACATTGGCATTCTGGTAAATCCTGACTAGTTTAAAGTGTTGGAATTGTACTTGTTATGGGGTTTTAAGAGAAAAGGGCCTGCAAGGTAATTTGGATTTTATTACATTCTTGTTATGAAGAGATTCACGTCCCTCTGTGTATTGTTTTTATGTATGACTATAAATAATTCATTTTTGTTCCTTTGGTCCATTGATTACATGTATAAATGAAAACAAAGCTTAGGAAACAGGTCCTCGATTGCTAGTTGATGGTTTAGCATTTTTCCTATCTGTGCTCAAACACCCATACATTTACAATACCATCTGAGAGTCCCCACTCCCCAACTGCTTTGGAGACACATTGCTGCCATAGGATGGATACAGTGCATGATTCCAGTGTTTGCCAACAATAAGCTCAAATTCAAGGTTAGTGATCCATGACTGACAGCCATTGCCCTAGGATATAGTCATTGATATCTCCCATGATGCCTTTTGTTCTGAGGCTGCAATGTAAATAGCTGAATGCAAATGCCACTGCATAATGGAATTTTGGTGTTACTTTTGTTTTTACAACATAAATACTAATTTAGCCTAAGGTTGGATTCATTTTGATTGACACCTTGAGACCTAGAGTATAACTGACCTTATACATGGTTAAGAGTCAGAAGCAGAGAATGGAAAGGGATATGCAAATACCCTTTTTTTAAAAATGTTTTATTAGTTATCTAGAAAGCAGAAAGGTTATCTCCCATAGACACTATTTTAAGCAAATAATATCACATTTTAAAGGAATATTAAAACAGTACCTTGTACTTTATCCCAACTAAGATATTATTAATCCTTATTGGTTTATGTAATGTTTAAATTATTTTTATTTAAGGTATGGAGATCCAAATAACAGAAAGACCCCTAATCCTGAAAGTGCAGGTCCCGAGCATTCTGGATAACTTTAAACCATTAAATATATTTAATGTCTATTAGAAAGTTGTTTTTCATCACTTAAAATATTTTTTGGGGTGGAGGAGCCCTATAACTGGGGAACATCTATTCTGTAACCTGCTTTGTTACGGCAGAGTTAATACATATCATTATGATTCTTAATATGTGGCTTTTTAATAATACACAGCAACATCATCAGTGATTCTTTACTGGATTTTTGAGCACAAGAACACAACTATGATTTTATCTCCCCTTCAGCAGCAGCTACAACATAAGCCAGATTATCCAGTAATTCATACTTAGTGCAGAACACCAGCAAGATATGGTTGATCCCAAGCCAGGATAGGATTTACACTATCAGGTCTGGCTACCCCCTTTCTCCTGCTCTTTCCGCCCATTAACATTCCAGCTGGTCGCACAAGAGCTTTGACAGTTTTCCAGCTCCTCGGGCGGTGACAGTGCTCCTTGTTATACTGTTATAGTTTGTGCCTGCTGTTTGCTCCTGCAATGCAGAGATGCCATAGCACTAGCGCAGCCTGCTGATCCAAATGTCCCCGAGGCAATAGACATATAAAAACAATTCTGTTCAGCTGAGAGTGGCAGAGGGGCAGCCATGCTGGGTTAAAGGGGTGGTTCATCTTCAAACAACTAGTTGTTTTCAGATAGATCACCAATATAAAGACTTTTTCCAATGACTTTCTATATCTGTGTGTGACCATTATTCTAATATTGAAGTGTCAAATGTCTTTTTCCAACTTCTGAAGCAGCTCTGGGAGGGGGGGTCTCCGACCATCTTAGTGAATTTGCGAAGTAACGCTCTTTAGCCAGAGCGAAACTTCAGCTGGTGTAAGAGTGCGAAGTAGCGCTAGAGTCTATCTCCTTCACTATCGAAAGTCACGCCAGCTACCGTTAGTAAATCGGCGAAGTACCAAAATCCAGTACAGTACAGTACAAACAAGGGACTGCAGGTTGAGCTGTCAAAAGAGGGATTGTCCCTCTAAAAACATGACAGTTGGGAGGTATGCTTATTTGCCTCACTCACACTTCTTGGATTAAGCATTGCCCAATGCAGGCAGTGCTTAATGTAAAGGAGTACAAACGCCTAACTAAAGTAGGCTAGAAATATTGTACATTATGTTTTGGGCTTCTGTAACAGCCCAAGGCAACCACAGCCCTTTAGCAGTAAAGATCTGTGTCTCCAAAGATGCCCCAGTAGCTCCCCATCTTCTTTTCTGCTGATTCACTGCACATGCTCTGTGCTGCTGTCACTTACTGAGCTTAGGGACCCACTCACAATATACAGTACACATAGAATAGAAATGTCACAATATAAGGCTGATTAGTAATTAATACAGGTAATTACTACATGGCAGCACAGAAACCAGTGCAATTAGCATCAGAATTTAATAATCAGCCCTGTAGCATCAGCTTATATTACACACAACCCTCATTTTCTGCTTGTAAATTTGTGACGACCCCTAAGATTAGCTTCTCAACAGCTGCTCAGAGCCCACTGACATGTGAGTGTCACAGACACTTTCCAAGATGGTGACCCCTCTGTGACAAGTTTGAAGTCCTGGATCATTGCTGCTATTGTGAAACTGAAACTTTAGGCTGGTGCAATAAGTTCAGTATATAAAATATGGCATTTTTAGCCATATTAATTTTTAGGGTTTAGTTCTCCTTTAAAGGGCATGATACTTTTGGGAGCACAGAGGCCTGTGACCGTTCTCCAAATGCAGAATGCACTGTTTAAAGTAGGGATGCACCGAATCCAGGATTCGGTTCGGGATTCGGCCAGGATTCGACCTTTTTCAGCAGGATTCGAATTCGGCCGAATCCTTCTCCCAGGCCAAACCGAATCCTAATTTGCATATGCAAATTAGGGACAAGGAGGGAAATTGCACAACTTTTTTCACAAAACAAGGAAGTAAAAAATGTTTTCCCCTTTCCACCCCTAATTTGCATATGCTAATTAGGATTCCGATTTGGTTCGGTATTCGGCCAAATCTTTTGCAAAGCATTCGGGGTCTGGCCGAATCCAAGTGGCCGGTGCATCCCTACTTTAAAGTGAAAAAAAATGGCCAATTTCCAGCCTTTTTTTGCACTTTGCGCGCTGTCTGGTGCATTATAAATGGCCAAGTAACACTTATTCTTGCAGCACCACACTTACTTTTTTACTTTTTCTGTAGGTGCTTTCGCTTCACAGGCTACTCTGAAGCTCAACAAACCATTCCAGGTATGCAGGGAAGAAGAACACCAACTGCTTTAACACATTCATTTTATTGCAGAAAACTGTGGCATAAGCTTTTGGGGACCAACCCCTTTGGGGACCACTCCATTCCTCAGGTGCATTAAATAATAGTGAACCCAAAACCCACTTAAATACCATATAGATCACGTGATACAACCATGTGAAGTCCAGTGCAGCTGTCACAAACATCAATTATATAATATTCAATTGTCCATATTCATGGCAGTCCATATGATTCCAACATAAAAAGTTTGACATTAAAAACAAAGTATCCAATAATAAATACAAAGTGCATGTTTCATAGAAAAACAACTCAAACTGAAATTTTCATTTAATCCTTGAGGAGAGAGAGAATCCAATCTTTTAATCCATACTGCCTCTCTTCATAATAACCAAGGTTACCACCCCGGGGCAAATTAACATTCCAATACATTCCAGTTCCAATATCGCCCATCTCACTTGGCCTACTGTATGTTTAGCGATAACAGAAGTGTTTAGCAACCGATAATTCAAATAAATATTTATTTTTCTCATCCTTTTTACTTTTTTCTTTCTTTGGTGTATAATTCCATATATTGCGCTTAGGTTCATTTAACCAGGTCCTTATACTTCTGGTAGTCTTTCCTACATAAGAAAATGCACAGGGGCATTTTATTAAATAAATACCCCAGCAGTCAAGGGTACACCAATAGAGATTAAAGGACACATTACATGTAGCAGTGCTGGGGTAATTTATTTAATAAAATGCCCCTGGTTTGGAAAAAAAAGCCTTTCTTGGCATGGGGAGTGCACATCAGCAGATTACAAAATGAGAGTAGCCTGATCACACATTCACATAATATCTATTTCTTCCACCTGTTGGCTGATTGAATTGATCTCTCCATATAAATAGTAATGCTCACCTCCCCATTAATCTCAAGGTATTTTCATACATAAAAATCACTGCGGTGCAATATGTGGGTCAGATATTCAGCCATCATAATTTATTTGTTATACGTCAGATGTTATCGGTGTTGCCAATGAATGCTAAAAAGGTGCAGAAAATATGATTCTAAGAGACTAAAAGCCAGAGATAAAGATATTTCTCATGTATGCTGCCTTATTTTTCATCTATAAAGTGCAATTCCAACTATAACCTGTGCCCCTGTTAAATCAGAAGAAAAATCAATATACAGAAGCAGGTCTGTTCATTTACGCTCACACAGGGCCAGTTCCACTCATATTTCTAAGGTTTATATATGAACAGAAGCCTGTAGTTAATGTGCTCTGCATGGATAATCAATCATCCTCTCATCAAGCAGAAAGCTTCATACGAGCATCATCCATTGCACTCGTTCAACTTGCAGACTCGTAGCTTGCTTCTTTTTTTTTACATTTTATTATAGAGTCAGCAAAAACAATATGACGTTCAAACAATCAAAATGTTCAGAGCATCTACATTATTATCAAATCATAATTATTATTAAATCACATAAAAATGTTAGCTCTTTTAGATGGTCAATAATAGCTTATAATAAAGTGGCAAGAGATACAGCTTTCGAGACTAATTTTCTTCCCTTCAAAGAAGAGAACAGGAATAAAGTAAAGAAAGAAAAACAAGGAAAAACACAACAGAACGTGGGATAGGGGGAGGGGGTACGGTAGGAAGGGGAAACCAAACATGAAAAAGGAGAAAAGTGTAAAAAATGTGCCTGATATTGAGTCAGTGAATTGGGAAGCAGGGAAATGGTTATAATGATAAATAGTTAAAGAGCATTAGTCTATGGTTTTAAAAGTTGTAAAGTCATCCTGTAGTTGTTGGGTTAAAGTTCAGTGATGGTTGTGACTTCATCAATCCACATCCATTTAGCCCAGGTCTCCAGATGCTGCTGAATTTGATATCGTATCCATACAATTCTGTATTCAAATTCCCTGTGGTAGCTTGCTTCTTAACCTGAAGCCATCATATTTAACAGCATATTCAACAGTAATATCACAAAATCACATTACCTTTATGCTGTTGGACATTGAGCCTCCTTTCCAACGGAGGGACACAAAAAACAAAACACCATTTTTTTTTAACCTTGCACCCTGCCCTGCACTTATTGTCCATAGCTGCAGGTCTTTGCATTCCAGAATGGAATACAAAGACCTGTTCATGTCTCATGAATACACCACTGCCTTTGTTCAACAGTATTTATGAGACTTAGGCTGGAGGCAGCACATGAGCATGAGACACCCCTAGCCCAAGTTTCATTCAGACACACAAGCTGGGACGTGCCAGTGGGCACAAGGAGCAATTGAGCCCTGTACTTGCTGCTAGCCAGGGCTAGATTTACATAGCAGGTCCCCCCTAGGCCTGCTGTCGTTCGTCGCCCAGTCCCTTCCTTTTTATCCAACCAAATTTTCATCATCGGAGCCAGAGCAATGGGGATTGGTGTACAGGAAATTTTAAAAACTTGTAACTCCTGAGCTTCCCCAGTGTTTCTGAACCAATGTGGGTGTGGTTGGGCAGCATGCCGCCCCCTAAAATCCTGCCACCCTAGGCCGGGGCGTTGGTGGCCTCTCCACAAATCCAGGCCTGCTGCTAGCATTATGTACATTATGACTTTCACAACATTAAACTCTATAGGGGTCATGCATGGCCCCAGGGGCACAAGTGTAATAACACTAAGGAACATTAGAGCATCCTCTGGAGGCACAGCTAAGTCTGTCCGTGGTACATGAAGCTTTATGCTTTGCACAGGTGTAGAGTGCAGCTATGCCTGGATGTCAGTGCTCTGTAACTATGATACTATGTAGAGAGAATATTATCCATCTGCACTGAGAAACATTGTAGTGGGCCAACCTTCTTTTCCCTGAAGTGCATGTGCAAGGCATCAGCAACCAGTCAACCATCTTGACATGGAGAGATGGACACTGGCATGAAAAGCCGGGTTCCTTCCTGTGAGTCTCTTTATCCCTGTTCTGTAACCAGCCAGCTATATTCTTCCTCTCCCATTAACATACCTCCCAGCTGTCCCCTTTTTCGAGGGACAATCCCGATCTTGACAGCTCAACCCGCAGTCTCAGATTGTTACTGAAAAGTCCTTACTTTCTCTTTGGTCTCCTGTACTGAACAGCCAGAAAAAGATACAAAGTTTCTAAAACGTAATTGGCTTTTGGAGAGACCAGAATACATGGCAGGTGCATTTAGATACATTTGTAACAATTTAAGATAAGCAAAGAAACAATTTAAGATAAACAGGTCTCTTGTGGAAACTGTGACTTGCAGGGGCAATTCACCTTCATTAGCAAAAATGTAATAACACATCAAAACCACAGAAATGCGTTCAAACTTTCATAACCTGCCAAATTTTGTAAAATGAACATGGTAATTAGGGGGTGTGGCCACAAAATGGTTGTGGTCAAAAAAATCAACATGCCCCTAGTAGCAAACCTTTTTGTCCCTCTTTCTATTTCCAAAATGTTGGGAGGTATTCATTGAAGAGGGAGACATAGTGTCCTTAAAATGACCAAATTTTATGTTCAGCCCTTATGGGAATGTGTTGCTGGAGACAACACATTCCCTTCTGGAATTCCATATCCACCTCACCTTACTGCAGTGATGCCAGCCTTAATCAATGCTTTCTGGCTGTGGCCACACCACCCCTTGTGTCCCAGTCACACAGCTTTGAGCCATGTCCTGTCCCATACAGGTCTCACCCCTAATCATGCCTATTTTTGAGGATTTGAGGGGTTATTCTTTTCAGTGCCGGTTAGTTAAATTTAAATGGAAGTTACTCATAGCGGATGAATGGGCTTTTACTACTCTTACCCCGGTGGTCTAGTGGCCAGTGGGCCAACCCCCCACATGCTTCCTCCTGTCTCCACTGCCGGTCCCTCTATTGCCCGTTGTTATGTCTAACTTGTTTAGTTCCTGGGTGCTTATTCTACGTGAAATCCATTGTGTATCATGGTATTAACCCGTGCCTGCCTGCTTGACTACTCTGAAATCCTTGCCTGCTAAACTGACCCTTGCCTGCCTAACTTTTCCAAACTCTCTGATCCTTGCCTGTCTGACTATCCTGTGAACTCAGCCTGTACAGACATGGCCTGTCTGACCATGCTATTCCTTTGATCCTCCTGGGTTGTGTTGCCTTTTGCTCGTCCAGAACTCTTGTTTGGCTCCGCTCTTAATAAGACCTTGTGGCATCCGATTAGCGGAGGGCTCCTCCCGAAGTGAAAGGCGGCTGCTACAGGCGGAAGCAAAGCCGAGACCAAGGAGCCTAGCACCTGTTCTGGATTTATGGTGCCGATTGTGACACTCAGTAGGGGTGGGTGCAAATTGGGCCGTTGGCATATCTGCTATTCTGACTTCTGGAATCTTCTGCACTGTGTGTGAGGTTGTGGATCAAGAAATCGCTGGCACACAAGGTAATGCTAGAAGGAAGTTGTGGGACATCTGTGGACTGGGAAGCACCTGATTTGCCAAATGTTTCTGCAACACCCTCTGTCTCCCACTTCCAAATCTGGGAATGTTTTCTGGTGAACTAATGTAGTAGCTGAGGTGACTTTCCTTCGCCAAGGAACACATCTACAGCCTGTGTTGCCTACAAACGTCAGATAAAAATCTTTTTTCCTTGTTCAGCCTCAGGTAGCCTTAGTGCAGTCTTTCTTTCCATGGAACCCAGTGTTAACAATGCTGCGGCCATTTGGAGACCCTCAAGGTCCTTTTAAAGCCCTCCCACTGGTACACACTGCAGGTGCGGAAGGGGGGGTCCATGATGGCAGAAGAGAGCGCCAGTACGATAGCGCAGATAGCCTAACTGCGTTCTCTGCGCTAGAAGAGCTGGAAATTCGGCTCTTAAAGTACCAGGAGTGGCATTTTTGCGTGTGTGTGAAACAGTCATTGGCGACGAATCGCCCTTTAGTAAATCTGCCTCTAGTCTGCTCTTCTTGCCATGCAATGCCCTCCCCTTTACTGGCTTGTGGTTATTAAAGCCTGTGTAGGATCCCGGGTTTGTTGGCATCACGTGGCTTAGTTTTCTAACCCTAAAAACTGCAGTTTTCAGAAGAGCTGGGTACATGTGTGTACCAAATGCACATGGACTCCCCCACCATTTAGCAATACATTTTTCCAAAAATTTCTTGTGCTGGTAAAAATCGATAAATTCGTGAAAAAATTTGATATGACGCCCTAAAATCTCAAAATCTTTGCATTATTGAACGATGCAGTTCAGGGTATCAATGGGACATCTGCCATTGACTTCTACATGAACGTGTTATGTCTGAGTTGGAGTACTTTTTCATTCAGAACTTTGAAACACCAGTAGGGTTTAATAAATCACAAAAAATGTTTTTCATGTGTTTTCTCCATAAAAAATCAAACTTTTAATAAACAACCCCCCTAAATTTTGTTTATACAGCTAAATGGTTGGCAGATGTAAACCATGTGACTGATGTGTATAAATACTCATCTCCATCTTATTTTTGTTATTTCTGGCCACCTGTATTGCATTTGCCTGGACTTATACATCCAAAAACTTTTCTATAGCCTTCTGTAGTACAGTGTGTCACTGCAAATATGGAACTCTTTCATGGTACTAGGCACATGCTCATTTGGGAGAAGAGAAAGGGAGAATGAAGAAATGCTTTATGTTTGAAGCAGTTAAATATGTCAAGGGAATTAACAGAGTTAAGGATGAAGGAATTTTTCTTAGGAAGAAGGAGATGGCTAAAAAAAGACACAATGTGATTAAATGGAGTGCTGAACACTGATTGCTCAGACACTAGAGTCCATGCACCGTAGACTTTACAGCCTAAATAAGCTCCATTTGAGTGCCTCAATCAATCAGTCCTCCAGCCCACTGAACACCTCCTTGAGTTATCTCCTGAGTAGTCTGTTTAAAATGGTCATGCTTTGATGATGTTTCATTGGCCACAAACATTTGAGATGTTGGGGGACACCTTTAGAATCCCCAGGAGAATGGTTTGTATTTTGCATGCCAACGGTGATCTACAGCCCCTTAATAAATGAGCAGCTCTGAAGCATAAGGGATGCTTACTATGACTGAAGTGCATCATGATTACATTACAGTTTCACCAATGGGGCTCATGGCCATATCAGTACAAGTTGCTATGGAAGGATGGCTCCTAACACTTACTGCTTACTGGCCAGTAACCTCTTTTAGTAGCAGTGCCAATAGAATGGCCATCTAACAAAAGATTTAATATTCTCTGCAATGTCGCCCCCTCAACCACTCACCTTTCCTGCTCTGGGGGAGGCCGCAAAACTAGTGCCGAGAGCGCCCTCTTGCTAGTAAAGCCGAATTTCGCTTTTAAAAGTACCAGGAGTAGCTTTTTGTTGCATCTGGTAACCTATTTGGGGCTGCTGCCCCTGTTCACAAATAATTTGTGATTTTTTTTTTTAGAAAATCTGACTTTTAAAAAAATCACGAATTTTTTCGGAATGTATTAAACCCAGAGGATGGAAAAGTCCGAATCAGAAAATCCTGCATCTCACACCTGTCGAGGTTGCATATAAGTCGATGGGAGAAGTTCCAATGATTTTTTGATGTGTGCTGGGTTTTTTTAAGGAGTTTTCGGGCAAAAATATGAGTTTTCGGGTGAAAAACCCGAAAAAAACGGATAAAAAAAAGCTAATTTTCAGGAAAATGGAATAATTCATAAGCGTAAGAAACCCGAGCGGATTTTATTGTAGTTTGTAGCAGAAAATATTGAGATAAATTTGGACTTTGATAAATAACCCTTGCAGACCCACATGTCTTGGGTTACAGCAAAAGCTGTTGAAATTAAGCATCTAGTCCTGTTTCATGAAAGACTGGGGTATACTTTATAATTAAAGGATAAGGAAAGGTTAAAATTAAGTAAGCTTTATAAGAAAGGTCTATATAAATACACCAGTAAACCCCCAACGTAATACTGATCTGAGTCCTCTGTCAAAAGAAACAGCACATTTCTGTCCTTCTATTTTCTACACTTGAGATTCTGTATTACACTTCCTTCTTTCAGCTTAAACCTCCAGGGCTAGGGCTTGAGCATGCTAAGTTAGCTCCTCTCCCCCTCCTCTCACGGCAGTAATCTGAGCCCAGAGCTATTAGTAATCAGGGGGATAGACTCGGGCAGGAAGTTAAATCACACCAAGCTAATATGGCAGCTGCTGTCCTAAACAAACAGAGAGAGTTTCTAGAGCTGTTTACTCAGGCATGGTAAAGCAGTATTGTGGCTAATCTATTACCAATAAACTACCTTGGTAGTGTTCCTTCTCCTTTAAATTTATTTTCCAGTGATAATAAACATTGCTTCACAATATCAAGTAAGCATCTCATCAAAGCTTGACGTTACTTTAGTGCATGTCTCCTTGTAAGAACATCTGTTTTATAGGGTCTTGCTGCTAAATCCACTATAAACCCTTTTGTTTTCCAAAAGCAATTTTTACATTCATTTCAATATTAATTAAGGTTCATCTTGTCACCCTGGTAACCGACTCCAGTCTAATCATGTCACAATGCAAGTAGCAGAAATAATGTCACCCTAAAGTTTCATTTAATCCCATAAGCCACAGAAATGCGATTCCCCTGACAAAATAAAATAAAGCATTAATTTACCGTTAATCAAATGCTCTTTCATATACAGAAGTAAAATACGTAAATGCAATATTGTAAATGCGGAGGCTAATCTCAGCCGAATCCAGTGTTAAGCAGCTTTACATGTACCAGCATTTTTAATTTTTGAGCACCAAATTATTTTTTATCACATTATTTGTCTCGTGTTTACTGCACGGAGCTCACGGTGCCCTTCAGTTTGCAGAAATATTTTCAGGCAAGGAAATCAGCATGACCATTGCATTAAAGCAGACAGTGCTCTGTACAGAAACATTGCCACCCGCCGTGCACATTGTCATTCCTCAAAATCTTTCTGGAATATTCTTTTGCCGAGGAAAAAAAAAAGGAAGAAAATTGATTTGATATGTTCTATGGATTTTTATAACTGACAAGATTAGAGAGGTCATTTGAAATGAAGCCCATTAGGGATCTAATCAAAAGAAAATCTGGTTAAAGCTTTTACTGAAAAGCAAAGATCTGTTTAGGTTAAGGGACAGATTTATCAAAGGTCGAGGGGAATTTTCTATGAGCTATTTTTGTGTAGTTTGAATAGTCCAAATTCGATTCGAATTAAAAAAAAATTTGAATATTGAAATGTATTATGTACTGTCTCTTTAAAAATATCGTCTTCGACCATTCGCCATTTAAAACCTGTCAAATTGCTGTTTTAGCCTATGGGGGACCTCCTAGAACCTATTTGGAGTCAGTTGGTGAACACTGAAAAATCTGTGTTTTTTTTTGGGAAAAACTTCGATTTGAATTCGATCAAATGTGATATTCCTTTGATTCGTACGATTCTAATTCAGCCGAATACGGACCTATTTGATTGAAAACTGACCTATCCGGCCAAAAAAAACTTAGACTTAATTTCGGTTGGCTTTTTGAATTAGGATTTCGAAGTTTTTCAAATTTGATATTCAACCCTTGACCCTTGATAAATATGCCCCTAAATGTGTGTTTGATGGGCCATTTAGGTAGTAAAACAAATCCTACATATTCATAACATTTTATAATTGCCATCATGATTTTACAAATTTTTGTGACAGAATTCTTTTTCTTTCTGGAAATAATACAGTTGAGTGAGTACAACAATATCGAGGGAGCATAGATTAACTAAGAATATACTAGAGAGTATAGGAGGAAAGTGCATTTTCAGTTATAGTCGCCATGTTTTTTCCCCACAATGCATTGCTTCTTTTCCAGAATTCTAGCAACATTGCAGGCATAACAGGGCAATTTAGTTGGCACAACTGCGCTGCATCTGCTACAGTAAAGTCCAACTACAGTTGCATCTGCTACAGTTGGACGCAACTGTAGCAGATGCAGCGCAGTTGCTACAGTTGCATCCACTTAGCCAAACCAGGTGCAAGTGGTTTCAGATGCAATTCACTGGAGGGAAAACTGCAAAGTGCCCTCTGTTCTGTGGACATAAATAAGCCCTACTCTTTTGTAATTCCGTGCGGATTTCAATTAAGTTTCCACTTGCTAAACTGCAAATTACGTTTTTCTCATCAAATTAAATCTGGCCCAATATATCAAAAGTTTATCTCCTAATGATAATTCCACAAGTACTTCAAGTAATGGTTTTCCTAGGAGCCGGAAGTTTAATAAAGTTATTAGTGATGGGCGAATAAATTTGGCAGGCGAGAATTTGCGTCAAATTTCCACGTTTCGCCGCTGGAGAATAAATTCACTCAACTCCTGTGAAAATTCGCCAGCGTCGAAAAATTTTGGACACGTGTCGGAAAAGTCGCTCATGTTTAATCCGTTGCATGTCAACACTATTCGGACACTGATTGACTTTAACACAGGTCTCAAAATTAACGCAAGCATCAAATTATGCAGACGTCAAATTTAAGGGCATATTTATCAAGGGTTGAATTTCGAATTGAAAAAACGTCGAAATTCGAATTCAAAAAGACCAACCGAAATTAAGTTAACATTTTTTTTTGATCTGTTTTCGATCGAATAGGTCCATATTCGGCCAAATTCAAATTGTTCGAATCAAAGGAATATCGCATTCGATCAAATTTGATTCAAAGTTTTTCCCCAAAAAAACGTAGGTTTTTCAAAGTCCACCAATTGACTCCAATTAGGTTATAGGAGATCCCCCATAGGCTAAAACAGTAATTCGGCAGGTTTTAGATCGCGAATTGTTGAAGTCGAATTTTTAAAGAGACAGTACATGATAAATTTCGATATCTGAATTTTCGATTTTTTTTCAAATTCAAATCGAATTTGGACTATTCCCTAGTCGAAGTACACAAAAAATAGCTTGAAATTCTATTTTTTTTTTCCTTTGAGTTATGCAAATTTTTGGGCGTTTCATAATTTTCGCTGGAAATTTGCGAATTTTTTGCCGAAGCAAAACGGCAGAAATTCGCCCATCACTAAAATTCATTTCATTTACAGTGAGAGGGGTCGAACAACCTAATTTAGTAGAGATGCTGGATGGTTTATTCTTTCTTTGAACAGATCTGCTACACAGTTGGGTCCAATGAAGAATTTCCCCAGGGCACTTGCTTACGTCACCTAAAGGGCTCTTACACATGACCGCTCAGACCTGCGCTCCCCTGCGTTCCGTTTTTTGGCGTTCAGCCGCAGGGGAGCGCAGGAATAGACGCAAGTAATTATTTGAAATGGGGTTGTACTCACTCAGGCGCGTGTAGGCGCCGAACGCAGGAAAAATGCAGCATGTTGCGTCTGAACCTGCGTTCGGCGCCTACACGCGCCTGAGTGAGTACAGCCCCATTTCAAATAATTACTTGCGTCTATTCCTGCACTCCCCTGCGGCTGAACGCCAAAAAACGCAGGTCGGAACGGTCATGTGTAAGAGCCCTAAAGCATCTTTGTATTGGGCTACAAAGCCATACCTGGTCATTTTCCACCTGAATCAGAATTTCCCTATCACCCCTTTACATCACCTTCCTTAATTGCCCCCAGATTATGAATTGCAGCCTGAATAAACGGGACAGTAGAGAAGGATATACATGTCATATCTGTCTATTTGGCCCACAAGCTGATCAGTCGGAGAAGTACTTTTTTGGAAAGGTCAACTTTAGCTAGAAGCTTATGAAAATGCTCTAGTAAAGCAACTGAGATGATTTATATTGCCTTACTTATACCCCATCCTTTTTATGGTTGAATTAATTTAGATAAATGTATACAAAAAAAGAATCCCTCAATATTTTTCCGGAAAATTTCATTCCACGAGATAGTACCTTGGTAGCTAAATTCTGTTTCCATAAATCACAGAGGTTTCCTCTGTGTGCCACGTGTAAGTTCTATCTGGGGAGCCTAAGGCTAGCGGCTAGTTATTTTGCTGTCTTTTGCAAATCCGTGCCCTTTTCTATGTGTTTAATCTCCCATTTCAGTGCATGTTGCTTCAATTTAAGATTATTTTCTTTTCTGAACATCCTTTTGGCTCGATAAAATGACTCCAATTTCCCCAGAGCACCGCACTGTTATTTATATGTACTTTTGAATCTCCTCGTGTATGTTTTAAGACTATACATTATTTGATGTTTCATTCGCTAATGCATATACATTACTTTGTGTCATTTTTAGTGTCTTGCTACTGAGAAACAAATCTTTAGGAAGTCCTTTACAATGATACTTTGCATTCAGTCATTTCACCTGTCTGTTCTTATGTTTGCTAAGGCAGCCATACTTAGATTCATGTCCTGTTCTCTCCCACCAATCAGTCAACTGGCTTGTTCCAATTGTTTCTGAAGGGTAGCTGTGAAAATTTTCAACACTGCCCATCTTAGGACAAACTAATATCCATTAGGGATGCACCAAATCCACTATTTTGGATTTGGCCGAACCCCCGAATCCATCACGAAAGTTTCGGCCGAATACCGAATCCGAATTTGCATATGTAAATAAGGGGTGGGAAAGGGGAAACATTTTTTACTTCCTTGTTTTGTGACAAAAAGTCATGTGATTTCCCTCCCGCCCCTAATTTGCATATGCAAATTAGGGGTTGGATTCAGGTTCGGCCGGGCAGAAGAATTCGGACAAATCCAAATCCTGCTGAAAAAGGCAGAATCCTGGCCGAATTCCAAACCAAATCCTGGTTTCAGTACATCCCTAATATCCATGGTACATGAAAAAATTACGTTTTTTTTAAGGATGCACCAAATCCACTATTTTGAATTCGGCCAAATCCCCGAATCCTTTGTGAAAGATTCGGCCATATAACGAACCAAAACTGAATCCTAATTTGCATATGCAAATTAAGGGTGGGAAGGGGAAAACATTTTTTACTTCCTTGTTTTGTGACAAAAAGTCATGCAATTTCCCTCCCCTAATTTGCATATGAAAATTAGGGGTTGGATTAGGGGGTTCGGCCAAATCCAAATCCTGCTGAAAAAGGCCAAATCCTGAATCTCGAACCGAATCCTGGATTCAGTGCATCCCTGTATTTTTTAATATAAAATCCAAATTTTTGTTGAAAAAAAAATCTTAAATTGTTTGAGATTTTTTTTTTTCCGGAGAAAAAAACTCGAATTGAATTGAGTTTGATCGAATTCGATTTGAGTTTTCGGGTCATTTAAATTAGTCCGAGTTGGAATAATTCCATTTTATTATTAAATGTCGACTAGTCCAATTTCCAATTTATGGGAGTTTAAAAAACTCAAATTCGAAAATCCGACCCTTGATAAATGTGCTTCCTCGTGAGTTGAAACTGTACACACATCTGTTCTACCAATTGAAAAGTGAACTACCGTCTTAATGAAAGACTCGACCTTCCTTCTCTTTAAATATACAAATAAGGAGTCCCCAGGGGTAACAAACTCCTAATAATGCCAGGAAGTTTATATTGTACCCAGTGTAAAATGTCTGCTAAGCTGATGTAAACTCAGAATTTATCTCAGTATTTTATGCTACAAACTCTGATCAAATCAGCTCGGGTTTTTTACGTTTATTTATTATTACATTTTCCTGAAAATTTACTTTGTGGGGAAAAAAAATCAAATTTTCACGGATTTGGATTTTTCCTCAGATTTTCATGTTTTTTTCAGATTTTTCACCCGAAAACTCAGATTTCTTATGTTTTTTTGCCTGAAAACTTTGAAAACTACGGGGTTCTGCTCGAAACCCAGCACACATCAAAAAATCATTGGCATTTCTCCCATTGACTTGTATGCAACCTCGACAGGTCTGAGATGCAGGATTTTCAGATTCTGACTTTTCCATCCTTTATTAATAAATTCCCAAAAAATCGTAATTTTTTAAAAAATCCAATTTGCATTTGGAGTTTAGTAAATAACCCCCTTAGACTTTACAGTCTTTTCCCAGATTTTTCTGGGACATTTGGGTGTACTTTGTAAAATGTAGCCTATTCAGTGAGTTTGCAGTCCCCTTGGACACATTTTCACTAGGACTGATTACCTCCCCCTACTGATCAGAGACATCATTGGTGAAAAACTGGGACTTGTACATCGGCCTGCTACCACTTTTTGGGGTATTGGACAGGTAGAATTTATTTGTTATTACAGTATATATACATTTAGGGGCAGGTTTATCAAAGGTCGAGGTGAATTTTTGAATTTTTTGAATTTCAAGCTAATTTTGTGTACCTCGATTAGGGAATAGTCCAAATTGGATTTGAATTTGAAAAAAATTCAAAAACGTACTGTCTCTTTAAAAATTCGACTTCGACCATTCGCCATCTTAAACAGCTGAATTGCTGTTTTAACCTACGGGGACCTACTAGAACCTGGAGTCAATTGGTGGACTTTGAAAAATCAACATTTTTTATGGGAAAATTTTGATTCGAATTCGATAGAATGAGCTATTTCTTCGATTCGTACGATTTGAATTTGGCCGAATATGGACCTATTTGATCGAAAACTGACCCAGTTGGCCAAAAAAAAACCCTTCAACTTAATTTCGGTTGGTCTTTTTAAATTCGAATTTCGAAGTTTTTCAAATTCGAAATTCATCCCTTGATAAACTTTCCCCCAAAATCCCACCTATGTCCCTGACATAGAAATGTTTTGTAACTTCTTCCTTAATAGAAAAGTAAAACTCCTTTATTTTTATCCTGATAGAAATATGGATTTATATCTAGGGATGGGCGAATTTGACCCGTTTAGTTTAGCCAAAAATTCGCCACGCCGGTGAAATGTCGCCAACTCCTATTAAAGTCTATGGGCGTCAAAAAAATGTTGTGTGGCGAAATTGTTTTGAAGCGCTTCTTTTTATTTTGTCGCACGACGCCATACAAGTCTATGGGCATCATTTCTGCGGCGAAACAAGGCGAACAAATTCACCCATCCCTATTTATATCTCATAATCTCACATTGTGCCAACACACCTGTAAACATCCAAAATCAATTGATGATGAAACGAATGAACTTATGAAACTTGATTCACCCCTTTTAAATAAACTGTGCAAAATGATTTGTTGTAAAGGGATGTTTCATTAAACTTTATTAGAACAAAGAATCCACCAAATACTGAATGACAACAGCAAATGGATTGAAATGGAAATGAAAACAAGAGAACCCCGTTAAATGATCAAACTCAAAATTTTCCCTTTACTCCTCATTTCTGACTTTATAGAAATCATCTGTTATCATAATTAAGTTGTGAAATCCTTGGCAAGAACTACAATATACGGGACTCGCTTGCAGATACCAAGCAGTTAATCCCTCGTTCCGATATTTCTTCAGGGAATTTTTCTATATAGCAAAAATATCCTCTAAGATAAATGACTTACTCTCTTAAACAAGACTTTTCTATAGATGGCTATTTTGTGGAAATCAGTGACTTTTAGGGGCATATTTATCAAGGGTCGAATTGAAAATGAACAATTTCAAATTCGAATTTCAAGTTTATTATAGTGTAAATCAACTAGAGAATAATCCAAATTCGATTTGAGTTTTTAAAAAAATCTCAGATCAGATTTTTTTGTTGTTGAAAAAACTCGAATCGAATTCAAGGTTATGGGAGTTTGTGGAGTTTTTAGAAACTCCCATAAACTCAAAATTCGACCCTTGATAAATCTGTCTGTTAGTGATTTTTCAAAAAAAGATAGTTTACCTTTTTTTTTTTTTTAACTTTTTTTTATATGATGTAGGCAGTGGTATTCTAAAACAATTTGCAGTAGCACCTAATCTTTTAGTTTTGGTGCATTGTTAAAGGTTTGAACTTTTTCTCCAGTTTCCTAAGTATACAGTATTTTACTGGGGATATGGCCTTACCCAGGGCAATATTACTGCCATTATACAACCAGGGCCGCTCCTGCTTTTAGGCAAGGTGAGAACCTTGCCTCAGACGGCATGGAGCGGTAAGTTACCAGCTGCGGCAAAAAGCCGCCTCTGGTAACTTTGAGAGCTGAATTTCTGTATTTTTATCACGGAAATTCAGCACTGCACTTGTGATGCGGCCCCTCCTGGACCCGATCTGATGCTAAGGGGGTTATTTACTAAACTCCGAATGCAAAAATCACGAGAAATTTGTGATTTTTTTTAAATGAAATTGTACTTTTAAAAAAATCATGAATTTTTTGGAATTTATTAAACCCCGAGGATGGAAAAGTCAGAATCAGAAAATCTGTCAGGACCTGTCAAGGTTGCATATAAGTCAATGGGAGAAGTCTCAATATTTTTGATGAGCGCTGGGTTTCGTGCAAAAATTTGAGTTTTTGGGTGAAAAATCCGCAACAAACGTGAAAATCGGATGAAAAATCTGAAAAAAAACCTTGAAATCTGATCTTTTTTCCCCGCAAAGCAAATTTATGGGAAAATGTAATAAATAAGCGCAAAAAACCCGAGCGGATTTAATTGGAGTTTGTAGCAGATAAATTTGGATTTTGATAAATAACCCCCTAAATGCTGAAAGGGCCCCTGAAATGCTGCTGTATACAACACTGACACACAGGCTCCGATTTGCGGAATGTTTCCAGGAAATGGGGACTTAATTGTATTTATTTTCACAGGGACAGAGATTAGTTATTCTGTTTCAGTGACTTATATCGAGACAGAAATGTAGCGATTATGAAGAAGCATATAATACATACTATGTTGAAAATGTAAGGTAACGTTGAACCATTTGAATGAAATAAAGAGCTTTTCAGTGGAATGGCACTCAGACGCTGTATGTTCTCTTGCAGTGGCCTGCACCACTGGCGTTTGTTTTAATGGAGGGAACTGCGCTGATGGATCCTCTCAGCAGTGTTTTTGTCCAGCGGGATTTCAGGGGCCACGCTGCCAGTATGGTAAGTGACAATTTTTTCGTTTTTAAAAACAGCATTAATGTTTATGCACAATGTGTGTCAGCAGAATAAACAGAGGCATGATTTCAACAGTATTCAGTTTGGGAATAGCTAAGTAAAGCTGAGCAATGCACAGGTCTGAACTTCATACACTGCTTTGCTTGGCTAAGGTGTTTAGCATACGTCTTAGTAAAACATATTCACAAAGACTTAGGGGCGATTCACGAAATTCGGGTGAAGGGTTAGAATAAAAATAGAATTTCGAAGTATTTTTTGGGTACTTCGACCATCGAATTGGTTAAATTCGATCGAATTCGATCGCATTCGAACGATTCGAACAATTAGAAGTAAAAATCGTTCGACTATTCGACCATTCGATAGTCGAAGTACTGTCCCTTTAAGAACAACTTCGACCCCCTACTTCGGCAGCTAAAAGCTACCGAAGTCAATGTTAGCCTATGGGGAAGGTCCCCATAGGCTTGCCTGTGATTTTTTGATCGAAGGATTTTCCTTCGATCGTTGAATTAAAATCCTTCGAATCGTTCGATCGCAGGATTTGCGCAAAAACGATTTTAGTTCCCAGTCTAATATCGAGGCTTAATTAACCCTCGATATTCGACCCTTCGTGAATCGGCCCCTTAATATGCTGTTATATTCACTAGAAATGATTGAGGCAAATATTCAAAGGAAAGGAATAAGTGCAAAAAATAAGCAATAGCAGGACCCTCCAACTGAAGCCTGCAAGGGACTCTGTGGCCACCAGTGTGCTCGTGATCTCCATATGAAGCACTTATGACATTGTCATTTTAATAAAATCCACCTTCTGAACATACACCATGTTCAATAATTGGCTCACTGCCCGTAAACGAGGAGGCTCAGGTTTCCCAGGTCGTGGGAACTATTTTTCATCATGTTTTCAAACCATGGCCTACCATCTCAAGTGGTACCTGCTATGTAAATGTCACCAATACAAATTTGCTGGCAATGGAGTTGTGGGTAAATTTGTAATTTGCTGTCCTTCCTTCCCCTAACTGACATATTCAGCTGCCTGACCCAGCCTTTTAAAGGGGATGTAAAGGCAAAAAAATAAAATCCCATTTTTACTTTCTTTAATGAAGAAACCTATCTCCAATATACTATAATTAAAAAATGTGTACTGTTTTTATAAGAAACCTGACTGTTTGCAGTGAAATTCCCCCTTCGTTTTACTTGCTCTGACAGCTGCAGTTAGGAAACTTCAGACGCTCCCTAATTGCTCTGAAGGGAAACGATCATACTTTCAAACGACAGGGGGGAGCCCCCGCCTTACTTCCCAGAACTCGAGCATCTTTGTTTGTTTCCCTGTAACAACTGTGTAGATTTGTATCCACAGACCCAGTGCAGTCTGTATATTCTGATTATTAATCAGTCTTGCTGTATCAGCTTCTGGCAGATATTATTTGACTTGTGTTGTTTTGATCATTTATGACGATCCCTAAACGTAACCTCCCAACTGAAGCCCAGACTACACTGAGCATGTGCTTAGTCTTGGTCTTGCAAAGATGTTTAACAAAGTTACAAGATGACAGCCCCCTGTGCCAACTTTGAAAGCATAAATCATTTATTAATTGGGCTTCTGGTGCAGTAAGTTCAAGTTTATGTTTAGTATACAAAATACAGCATTTCTAACATTATACTATTTTAGACTTTAGTTGCCCTTTAAGCCCTTAATTCATTAGTTCCTTCTTCCACCAACTCCACGGTCTCCCCCAACCCACCCCTCCTTTGGGCTGTCACCCATCCGGTTTTGACCTGGACAGCCCGGTTTTTCAAGGGCTGCCTGGGTCTTAACTGCCCATTCGGTTTTCCGAATTAGGAAAACAGGGCAGGATTCCCCTAGATTGACTGGTGGCCGGCAAATCACAGATTGCAAAGTCATTGCCCCACCCCCAATTTCAACATGTAATAATTTCCATGTAAATGTGTATATGTTTATATTCAAATGTTATATGTGTAAACACTACACTTTAAACAGGGTGGACTTTTTATTTACCGTGAGGGTTAATCTGATTTGCATTCGGTATGTTTTTGTTATTTGAAAATAAATGGAAATGGGAAAGATTATTTTCTTGATATAACAAACTAATGTTCAGCAAAATTATGTTTGAATTATTTTTCAATTGCATTTACATTTCAATTTGATGTTATCAAATAGGAGGGAAATGAAAATCAGTGTTTTGCATTTGAATATCTCTTTATCCATATTATGTTTTGATTCTCACCAAGCAAAAAAAAAAATAGAGACTAAGAAAGTCAATGGTTTGTTTTGGGTTATATTCTGTATAGATTTATTCACAAGCTATTTGAAGCTAGAAAGGGGAATAAATCTGAAATTAAAATGTCTAATGAAAGCCAAAGTAATTAAACATTTCCAGTGTTTTTTAAGTTATTTATAAATGTAATTGCTAATTAAAAGCAGTATCTGTCGCTTTCCACACTTCTGGTTTTGATAAAGATTGTCAATAGTGATGGGCGATTTGTGGCGAATTTCCGCGTTTTGCCCCAGAAAAAATCTGCCAGCGGCAATTCAGATACTGGCGATGATTAACGGATTCCCATTGACTTTAATGGGCGCCGGCATCAAAATCTGCGTTTCGCAAATTTTTCTCCCGTTTGCGAATTTTGCGGATAATTCGCAAAATTCATCTGGACAAATTTGCCCATTACTATTTGTCAACACACCTCTATTAAAGTTAGGGCTGCCATCAGGGTGTTATCTAAGAAACACCGGTAACTTATATATCAAGCAATGAGAGGGTAGGGAGGTGAGAGGGGTTAGGACAAATTCCCCTTACCCCCCATGATTAAAAAAAAAATAAGGTCAATTTCACTGCCTCCCTAAAAACCTAGTGACTTATTAGCATGTTAATTAAATATTTTTACTATTTATATGAACTATTACTAATAAATGGGACAAGTGGTTTAAATGAACCAAAAGTGGCTTCATCTGTAGTTATGGGGCCCCACAGCAAGATCATATATATTGCTTCTACTCATCATTTTCAGTGGACCCCTAACGTTCCCCAGTTGTAGGGTCTGTTTTCTCTACAATTACACCCTTGCTTTCAGTGTTTTTCCCTGCACTGGTGGGTTACTGTGATTGAAAAAAAATACATTGTACAAGTTCAATCTTTTGTTCTAGCAAAATCTACTTACCTTCTAGTTGTGCATTTGATCAGTTGGTACTGTGCACTTATGTGTTCATGGGGGCTCCCAATAAATGTCAGGGGCCCCAAAATTTCGGGTGGCGGCCCTGGTAAGAGTAGACACATTTTGTATTATCTGTGGCAAGGGTTAGCAATTTACTTCTGGTGATACAGCATACTAATGAAGGCTATTGGGATACTAAAATCTATAGTTTATGTGAGTGTATGGAGGGGTCAGTGTGTGTATGGATGCTGGGTTTTATTTGGAGGGGTTGAACTTGATGGACTTTGGTCTTTTTTCAACTCAATTTAACTATGTAAATATGTATGTAACTATATAGAAATGAAACCATTGTCCCAGTCAGTCTGGGGAAAAAAACAAAATCTGAATTTTTTGATAAACTTCCTGGTTAAAGGGTTGGCATGTCTATATTGTGATCAATTGCTTCTAATGCAGGGTATCTAAAACTCCAAGGACCCGGTCTTGGCTCACTCTTCTGCCTTTAACTGCTGCCTTTGGCTTCAGGAGGAGCTCTCTGCTACTCGGATGCCGCCAGGTCTTAGTGTGAGAGGACCAAGGAGAGAGTTCTGAGCAGGCTATAAAACCAAGCGTGTAGTAATAGAATGGGAAACAAGGCAAATTGTCAATGGCCAGGCCAGGGCAGAAACCGTGGGGCAATGCGGTACAAAATCAGGAGACTAGAGAGAGTAGGGATGTAGCGAACTGGCGATTTGGTGTTCGCGAACGCCGTTCGTGAACACCGGCAAAAAATGCGAACGTTCGCGGACAGTTCGCGAACTTCAAACACCCGCTAAAATCGCTCGATTCGAATGATCGAAGGATTTTAATCATTCGATCGAAGGATTTTCATTCGAATCGAACGATCAAACGTTTTACAATCGTTCGAACGAATGGAAATCGTTCGATTTTTAGCGGTCGAAGGAATTCGAATGGTCGAATGGTCGAACGATTTTTATTCGAATCGAACGCGAACTCAAAATGCGAACGTTCCCAAACGTTTGCGAACATTCGGCAGACGCGAACGGTCGAAGTTCGCGCGAACTAGTTCGCAGCAGAACAGTTCGCTACATCCCTAAGAGAGAGTAGTCTGGGTCACAGGCTGGGTCAAACACACCAATATAGAAGTACAGAAACAGGCTCCAAGAGAAAAGTCGAATAACAGGCAAAGATCAAGACAGGCGGATTAACTAGACAGGGTCAGGGACAGGCAAGAACCAGTGGAACAGACTTAGAAAACACACCAGGAACTAAAAATAGACCTTTACTTTGGGCAATACAAAACAGGGACATACTTTAAACCAGTGGCGTAACTAGATGTTGCTGGGCCCCACAGCAAATTAATTTTAGGGCCCCCAACATATCCAGTGTTTGTCCTGTTTTACCAATATATGTTCGAATTGTTCATCAATGAGAGCCTCATGGGGCCCCCTGTACCTCCTGGGCCCCCCTGCAGCCGCAGGGTCTGCTTCCTCTGTAGTTACGCCCCTGCTTTAAACATTTGAATATCACGTCAGTGGGATGATGTCAGACGAGATGAGTAGAATAAAGCCAAAAAGGCATGAGCGGAGCCTACCCGGAAGTGCCTGAAAGGACGCGGCACACGTGTCATGTACTTTGCGCTGGAGGATGTGAATATGTAGGGCGTCTGTGCTGTGGGTGCAACGGATGTCCCCTTTGCACTCCCACTGGACCACCAGGTAATATTCTCACATTACTAACTTATATGCAAGTCTTCATATGAACAATGTGTCCTCCACAAGACATGTATATTAATCTGCAATATGCCTTTAATCATGTGAATCCTATTATATTTTATTTAATAGTGCCAACATAGTCTGCAACATCATTCACATCAGTCCCTGCCCCCAGTGGAGCTTACAGTCCTCTCACATTCACATACACTAAGGTCAGTTGTATCAGGAGCCAATGCCTGTATGTTTTTGGAGTGTGAGTACCCAGAAGGAACCCATGGAATACAAAGGAGTACATGAAACTATTTGTACTGATGCTGGAATTGAATATATGGCCCCAGTGCTACAAGATATCATTGCTAACCTTTGCACCACCATTTTCGCACTTTGCTGCCCCAACTGCCATTCCAGATAAGTACATGAACCAACTTTCAACTCATTATTTTTTTTTATACTTTTACATTTACCTATTTGGAATAATAATGATATTAAATGGCAAGTTTGATGTTTCATTTCTTTAAACCTAGGAATTTTTAAAACACACAAGTTGCCTTCGGTACTGCCGCCTAGAAACTCTCATATAAAAGTGCAAACATTCTGCTCCCCTACTATCCAAAGAGATAAAGTGACCTCCCAGAGGACACAAGCTCCCTATATTAGGTGTTAAGCAAGTATTTTCCTGTTAGAGAAAGCCGAGAGTATGCAGCGATCATTCTGCACGGAGACGCCAGGGCTTTATTAAAGGCAACATTACTCGACAGAAGATGTTTCCTCTGAGCAGCTGATTTGAATCACAGGCATAAAATCACTTACTGCATTCTTCCACTACCTTACAACTGCTGAATCAGGTTGCTCGTTCTTATTGCTTTTGCTACATCTCATGGAAGGAACTTTAATTGTTTTTCCAGTTGCAGTTTATTGTGCTGAAGTGCCCTACAGTTTGTTCCAGAGCTTCCATCTGTGATACTCCTTGCACAAAAGAGATTAGAAACAATCTGCTTTGCTTGTACTTAGTGCTATTGCTCCACTTGTGGAGCAGAAGGAGTCAATTATAGTGATGTATGGACATAAAAGTCCAGGTGTTAAGAATCTCTAATCAAAAACCGATCCTGAAACAACAATTCAAAGCAACTTTACAGTATATATTCATTAAACATGTTCAGTAGTTTTAAAGTCATTGTCCAAATTGTCCACCATTTGGTGTCATGTGAGTCTGTATTGAAAATGAAGAATATCTGTCCAAGGAAGGGGAGCTGGTAAACTTTAGAATTCAGGGACAATGTCACATATGTCCTACCATAGAGTCACCTAATCAATATCTATTGAAGCCACTGTGTGTGGGGGGTCTGCAGAATGATCTGCCCCTTCAATAAAGCAGTGTCTGTCCAACATCCCAAGCGGGTCAGTCTTATAAAGAGGAGGAGAATGGGGAGTTGGAGTCAGACCACAAAGATGTTTGCAATGTGAGTATACCATTTTCACTGGTGGCTTTCTTTTACTTAGGGGTACCTAGAAATTGTGTGCCTGTTTTTTTTTTTTTAAATCGCCCTTTATAATTGGCTAGGACTTCCTAATGACTTTCTCAATCTGTTTACTTTGTCTTCCAAACCATGTTTAATTAAAATTTGAGCTCAAGGGTTTTCTTCTGCAAAATCAGCTGACGAATATTTAAATTAAAGTAAATCGTTTTCTCAAATTTTAGTGATTAAATTGATTAAGTAATTTCAAGATTAAATTTAAATCAAGTTGCCTCTAATTTTCGAGACTTATCGAATAAAAAAACGTCAACAACATAAGTACTCGTCCACAAAAGCTGCCAAGCTTCCCTTAGGAGTTTGCGGACTCATTGAAAATAAGAGTTTGCGGACTCATTGAAAATGATTAGCAGGATACATGCACGCAATTGGTTTTATTGTAAACGCACTGGTAATTGAGAAAAAAAACTTAGTTTTAAATCTTCCCCTAAGAGCGCAGCTTTTGGTTCTAAAGGCTACAACTTGGCTTTGACCTCCCTTTTGGCTTGTGACAATACCATAGGGTCAGAGACCGTTTGCATAAATCGAAAATGTAAAGCCTTGCTCTCTAGCATAAAATCCTCTTCAATACATTTTGCTTGTAGAAATTGCTTTACTATGACTTTTATTCTGCTCGGGATGTGGAAGTTTTTGGCATGTAGGAGACTGATACTGTTTGTTATCTCTACAGGTTATTATTGATTTTACCTTCATTTACAGTGGGTTGCACATCCAGAAAATGCATGTGAGATTTCTACAGTGAATTTAAGTTTTTAATACCATGTCTGGTATTGGAGTTTCTTTCCATTTATGATTGAACCAGAAAGCTGTGCCTTGCACACTCATGTCTTGACTCCATGGCTTACAACAAATGAAGTGTTCTAAAATGTCCTACCAACTTACATACACATAGAAATAGCTAGTGAGATTCAAAAGATGCATAAATTAAGTTGAAAGATAAACTTCATAATTATCAATTATACCTACTGAGTGATCTGGCACACTGACATCTGTTGGCCAGATTTGGAAAATGGGGCTGACTGTTTATCCCCACATGTGTTGGGTTATTGGCCAGGAATAACCAAGAGAAGAAAGCTCAGAAATACAGCACTGCTATCTTCGATAGAGTTTACCTTAACAGTTCTTAATTTTTAAAAGATTAGCTTTTTCCAGTGGCGTAACAAGACTGCAGCAGGCATCCCTGCCAATTAAATCTTCGGAGGGGGCTGTCGCTCATGACATATCTCATTTGCCTAGCAACCCCCCTCCCTCACCGCAGGCTAACGTAGGCTGGCACTTTGAATGGCCAATTTAGGGGAACTATTGTGAAAATGAAAATGTAATATTAATTTAATATCAGCTTCAGCATGTAATAAGAAACTTTCTATATATAATCAATAAAAAATTCTGTACCATTTCTGAAATAATCAAGTTAATCTTCACTTTTCCTCTCTCATCATCTTTTTCTCTTCATTCACTCTTCATGCAGCAATTAGCTCCAATATATCTTATATGGGGGGCTCCTTTTGCCTAGAAGATGTATTGAGCTCACTCCTTTAAAATCTCTACATGCAGAATTTGTGCAAAAATGCAGTTGTACTGTAATCAGTAATTTGGATCATTCACCTGACACCCACCTGCTGCCTGAAGACAGAATGAAGAGAAACAGATGCTGAGAGAGGGATAGTGAATATAAACTTATTTATTTCAGAAACAATGCAGAATTTTTAATTGATTGCATTTAGAAAGTGTTTTACTTCAGTATGAGGAAGCTTATATTACATTTTCATTTTCACGATAGTTCCCCTTTAAAAGAGATGAGCAGCAGAGAGGGAGGATTTTATTACTATAGAAGAAACAGACCCTGTGGCCCAAGCCCCCCTGTTCCCTGGGCCCCACTTACTGGGGGATTTGCTTCCTCTATAGTTACAGCACTGACTTTTTCTTTGTAATAATTAGGTAGTATCTTGTACTTCTACAACTAGTATAAATCCATACTGATAGCAGAATCATCCTGGGTATTTTTTTAAAATTTACATGTATTGTAGTACCTATAAAGGATGGTACTCCAAGTTACAGAAAAACCTCTTAGGTGGAAAATCCCAGGTCCCAAGCATTCTGTATAATAGATCCCATACTTGTACTAGAAATCATTTGGACAGGTAATGTCCCCTTGCAACCAGAGGAAGCATCCTGCCCTATTAACTACGAATCTTTAAAGTTTTATGTCCAAATGGAGTGCTGCAATGTGTCTTTATTATTATTATTATTATTATTAACATGTATTTATATAGAAACAACATATTGCGTAGCGCTGTAAAGTAAATGTGATTATACAACTAAATCACATGAATTATATACATAGAACAAATGGAGTTACATACATCACAATCAATACCGGTACAAAAGTGAGGAAGGCCCTATGCAGAAAGAGCTTACGCTCTAAAGGGAAGGGAGTAATACACAAGGTGTGGGAGTGGGCAAGATCGAATTAAGTGGGTGAGAAATGTGGTATTGTATGTGGTGTTGCGTTTGGTAGTTAAGCAGAGTGAGGGTAGGCTTCTCGAAAGAAGTGCGTTTTAAGAGATTTCTTGAAAGCAAAAAGATTGGGAGAAAGTCAGACAGACCATGGGAGAGAGTTCCAGAGGAGGGTGTAACAATTTAAGATAAGTAAATAAGTAATTGTAAAAATATAAGATAACCAGTCCCTTGGGAAAAGTTAGACTCACAGCTTAAAGGGCAATTCACCTTCATTAGCAAAACTGTAATAACTGAAACAAACCACAGAAATGTGTTCATACTTTCATAACCTGCCAAATTTTGTAAAATAAACATGGTAATTAGGGGGTGTGGCCACAAAAAATGTGTGTGGTCAAAAAATGTTGCTGCGTTACACTTTTTATTTCCAAAATGATGGGAGGTATGCAGCATGGAGACCCTAAAAAAAACATATATTTCCGGAAAATACACATTTTGACAAATCCAAAATGGTTAAATAAATTACGAAACTGTAAAGTTATGGTGAACGTAGCGGTTTTTACTAAACTTCTGAAAATTGTCACAAGCATTATATGCTCCATATTTCATAATATATCAGCATTAAACATCCTAAATATGAATGCCAGGCTTCTACTGAACTCTTTGATGCCCAATATGCATAGATTTACCAAACTATGTGGCATACACAGGCACCCAAATGACAGTAGTGTATATTTTCATGGCTGACGATCTAGCTGCTGCAATACAAGCACCCAGTATGTGTAGTGCCATAAGACCCCTCTAACAGCAAGGAGACCATAAAAAAAACATATATTTTCAGAAAATACACATTCTGACAAATCCAAAATGGGTAAATAAATCTTTCTACTGCAAACTACCAAAATGTAAAGCTATGGTGAATGTAGCATTTTTTATCAAATTTCTGAAAATCATCACAAAGTTATGGGGTATATTTTACCCCATTATATGCCCCACATTTCGTAAATGTATCAGAATAAAACATCCTAAATATGAACACCAAGGATCTATTAAACAGTTTGATGCCCAATATGCATAGCTTTTACAAACTAGGTGGCACACAGAGACCCCCGAAAGGATGTATAGAAGACAAAATTTACATGGGCAAGAACAGTGTGAAAAGCAATAAAATCACTAAAATCCAATAAAACTACAAAAATTATCAATGCTTAATTTTTTTCACCTAGTGAAATCAGCAGTCAGAATAACAGTTTGAATATTTTAGCATGACCAAATAGGTTTTACGGACAGAAAAAAGGCGAACAAAAGTTTGAATATTTTAGCATGACCAAATAGGTTTTACGGACAGAAAAAAGGCGAACAAAACCTATGCAGAGCTGAAAATGCAATAAAATGGCTAAAATTGCTCTAAAATCATCAAAACTGCAATATAATCACCAAATAACATACAAAAGGTATCATGCAGTATGATTAACGAATACACTATTCACAATGACAATAAAACATTTTTATTTAAAATGATGCAATGAGAGAAAACAAGCCACAAAATAGTGTAAGTGTGTATGTGTGTACAATTTGCAAAATTGTGTGTTATGTGCATGTGTGTGCATGTGCAAGTCTGTGTGTGAGTGCTGTGAGTGTGTGTGAACCCCCAGATCCCCAAAAATGTATGTGTATGTAAGTGTTAATGCAAGAGTGTATTAGTGTAATAAGTGTGTGTTTGTGTATGTAAGTGTAACTCTTACCTGGGGAAGAGTCTACAAATCTGTCTGAAAGGGGTGGGAAGGGCTGGAGGGGAAGATCCACCAGCACACCCTAGCCTCTCCTATTGCGATGGTCTGGTGCATGGTAGGAGGGGACAGCACCCTCCAATGTACTAGTAGGCAAAAATTACCAGCACACATGGACACAATGCAAGTGCATCTTCTACACAAAGAGAAAATGCAACGGTGGGTGGACAGCGTTGGGTAGTTCAGAAGCGCGTGCAGCAGCAGGACATGTAAAATTCATGTGCCTGTTACTGCCTTGGGACCCCTCTGCGATCGTGCCCCAGTTGCCAATTGATCCCACACTATGCTAGTTGCCTGGGGTGGGGGAACAAGCAGAGACGAAGGGAACAGCTTGAAATGCCGCTCCTCCGCTCCCCAACCTAGAAGTGCTGCAGATCTACTTTTTTCCAAACAACGTAGATTCAGTGAAAACACACTTTCTACTTTTCATATGATTGAAATAATATGCACTCTCCCCATCAGGTGGTAAGTGCTTAGTTCTCTAACCATATGCAAGCTCTTGAGATTTTATCTAAGCAGGAGGGTACACCCAGGCCTGGATTTGTGGAAAGGCCACAAAGGCCTAGGGCAGCAGAATTATAGAGGCGGCATGTCACCCAGCCACATCGCAATGGGTTCAGAAGCAGTGGGGACATGTGGTCATAGCTCTTCAAATCTAATGTGCACCAATCCTTATGCTCTGGACCCAACAAGATAAAACTTTGCACCGGCATATGAAGCAGGGAGGCGGAAGGGGGGCCACACGTGACCCAAGCCTAGGGGTGTCCTATGTATAAATCTGGCCCTGGGTACTCCAGCAGTAAATAAGTTGGCAATGCTGCCTGCACGTGCCAGTCCACATCTTAAATTTTAAAGTCTTTGTACAAGAATCTCATAACGAGTTTCCAGGAAACGGATCCCCAAACAATTATGTTGTTAGTGGAATTTCAACTGTAAATAGTGAGTGATTAAGAATTGCCTGCCTACGTCTGCACCCTTGCCTGGCATAAATCACCAGTCACTGCGTGCAACAGGCTTTTTCTAATTACACTTTATCTTTATTGCAAATGGA
Source organism: Xenopus petersii (assembly GCA_038501925.1). Classification (NCBI taxonomy): domain Eukaryota; kingdom Metazoa; phylum Chordata; class Amphibia; order Anura; family Pipidae; genus Xenopus; species Xenopus petersii. The sequence goes on from CM076685.1 coordinate 91,734,887, forward strand.
AATGGTAGCTTTATTTATGCTTCGTTCATTATTGCATAAATCTCAGCTAACGGCCATTGTGGAAAGCGCTGGCAGGGCATGTTAGCAGACGAGTCTGTCTGTGCTCCCCTTCTTATCACTGAGTCGTTCTGTGCTGCAGCATATTGGGATAATTTCAGTGTGACATGGAATCCATTCAGACGAAACCATAGGTGTAATGGCATCAGAGCTTGTGACTTAACTCTTTTATCCAGGTGGGGGGGAGGGGGTCTAACAGCGCCATCTCTAGGACAAAATCTGATTCACTTCTAGTCCTTACCATCGTTTTATAGAAAATGTAATTTCAATACATTTCATAATTAGCCGCAAGCATTGATTATTTTAACTTTTTTAAGGCAATAAAAGGTTTTGTAATCTTTTCTCAAGCAAAAAATATGGAATCAAAGAATATAAAATTCTAATTAATCATGATTCTAAGGCGCTCCTGAATTTATGTGCTTATTACTTTCTATCTCTCTACCACTCTCCATTTGCCACCTATGGACATCACTATACGTGCAGCTGCCATTCATTGCTCACTATGAAGCTTTATTTAAAACGGAAGTTTCTTTTCAGATTAACTTTTAGTATGGCACAGACATTCTGACATAATTTGCAGATGTGTTTTTTTTTTAATATACATTCTTTATTTTTCATTTTTTAGTAACAAGACAGGGAAGAGAAAACAAACCACCTAATCCCAAGTCGTATACAGACGTTACCAGTTGCAGATGGTCTTTTTATCTGGTTGCTGTGGTTATTGAGGCCTGGCAAACAGAAGGCAGAATCTTCTGCATTCTATAGGCAAGTGCACTTGGACTGCACCCTAATAGGAATAAAAGTCCAAATATAGTTCGATTCCGAGGAAGCTAGGATCACTCCCAAAAGTCCAGCGTCAACTCAGGTTCTCCTCCACCTGTTAGAAAATTCTTCCAAATGTAAAGTCGCTGTATTCCTCCAAATAAATGTGGGGAGGGAGAATAACAGAAATAAATTTCATATAGTGTAGTATTTTTAAATGTTTTTTGCTGACCCCCTTGGTGTCTATTTAAAACCACCGTGCTTTACAATTCACACTATAATTGTGTCATCCAATGTTTCGTGCCAAACTTAAATTCAAAGCAATTTTAAAAAAAAAAATAAAAAATAAAAAAATAAAATAAATATTTTACTGTGCTACTGGCACGATCGGTCTCTGAATTGTGGTTAGAGTGTTCACACTCAGCACTTAAAATTACGTAATTATTGTGTGCACACAGGGTGAAAAAATAACAGCAAGGTCTGCACGTATTGGCTACTCTTTAATGTAATAATTCACAAAACAATCCTTTCTCCTCCATTTTTTATTTTTTAATATTTTTTTTTTTTTTTTTTTCTTTAAAATTGCTTTGAATTTAAGTTTGGCACGAAACATTGGCTGACACAATTATAGTGTGAATTGTAAAGCACGGTGGTTTTAAATAGACACCAAGGGGGTCAGCAAAAAACGTTTAAAAATACTACACTATATGAAATTTATTTCTGTTATTCTCCCTCCCCAAATTTATTTGGAGGAATACAGCGACTTTACATTTGGAAGAAATACCCTAATAGGAATGATGGGAGCTGTACTTTAGCAACAGATGGAGCCTTGTGTGTATAACTATGTATTGAAAAAAAAAACATAGGAAAGTGAACCAAGGGCCTGCACCACTGACCGGATAGAGTGTAATCTAGATAGAAGGCATTAAAAGTGCATATATTTGTGTCTGCCAACAAGTAATCCAACTTGAATTATACATTATGGAACATGATGTATTGTTCCGTCCAGTCTAACAAGATATGTCAGAAAACAATCAGACGTCCAACATTATTACACAGAATTTTACACTTTGAAGTGTTGTCCTGGAAACCCTTGTAATATTATACAGTATCATTTGTTACTATCAGTGCAAATCACTTTAATTTTAATAAGAAACCTCTGATCCTCTATTGAATTACCCAGCTGCATCTGCAAAGCCTGTGATTTCTGCGTGGAGTGAGCAAACTGTTTTAGGCTTATGACACGATGGCTGGTAATCTTGTAATCCCTTGTGACTGATTGCCATAGCAGAGTATGGGAAAAGTCCATGTTTATTGGCACATAATGGACAATCAGGATTGTCAATGAACTTAAAATTAAATTAATAATATAGGGTCCTAGGTTTGATTCCAGCCAAGGCACTGTCTACAAGGCATTTGTATATTTTTCCTATGTCTGCTTAGGTTTTCTTCCACATTGCAAAAGAAAAAACAAATGGAAAGGTTAATTAGTTTCTAATAAAATTGACCGTCAGGGTCAGACTCTCCAGGAAAAATCCTGGTTAGGGTTGCTATTTTATGGCCCAGTTGAATCTGGGCAGGGGGTGGGGTTGTAATGCAATTTGGGAGGACTGTGACTCTGTGGGGGGAAGGTCATTATGTCAGGGGCGGGGCTATGACATAGCGATCGGCCAATCACCTCGTCAATCATAGGGAACCCTGATTAGGAAAACTGGGCAACATTAGATGATCCAAATTAGGGAAACCGGGCCCTTCAAAAAACTGGGCTGTCCAGTTCAAAACCGTACAGGTGGCAACCTTAATCCCGCAAGCCAGCCACCAACGCTCCCCACACATTTCACTGTGGAATGTACAAACTTCTTTATTTTGAACAGCAAACTAAGTAGTGCAGTAAGTGGTTTTGGCTGGGGCCGAGCAGGAGCGACAGTGGACCCTTTAGTGGCTGGATGGTGGGCCCTTGAGTTGGGTACCCTATGAGCCCCAAGTACACCATTCCGACTCTGTTGACCATTGTATGTGTGAATTTTTTTAAAACCCCAATATAAAGTAAAATATAATTGTTTCATCTCCCCCACTTACGGTAAATTTATTTGTTGTAGTCAGATGAGGTTTTAAAGTGATATTGACACTAAGTAAAGTATTTTCAATATATTAAGCTACATTTAGGGGCATATTTATCAAGGTTCGAGTTTCCGAATTGAAAAAAACGTCGAAATTCGAATTCAAAAAGAACAACGAAAATTAAGTTGAAGGGTTTTTTTTGGTCAAATAGGTTCGTTTTCGGTCAAATCAGTTTGTATTCGGCCAAATTTTAATCGTACGAATTCGAAGGAATAGCGCATTCAATCAAATTCGATTCAAAGTTTTTCCCAAAAAAACCCTTACATTTTTGTCCACCAATTGACTCCAAATAGGTTCTAGGAGGTCCCCCATAGGCTAAAACAGCAAATCAGCAGGTTTTAGATGGTCGAAGTCTAATTATTAAAGCGACAGTACATGATAAATTCCGATATTCACATTTTTTTAAAATTCAAATCGAATTTGAACTATTCCCTAGTCGAAGTACACAAAAAATACCGCGAAATTCCAATTTTTTTCATTCGAAAATTCACATCAACCTTTGATAAATCTGCCCCTAAACGTTACCTATAGGTCATGTTGATCATTTTTCACTGTTTTTGTTCTGTTTTTCTAAGTAACTTGAAGTTCCTAAACCTGACAGTTTTGGCAACCTGACTGTCTCTTCTTAACCTGTTAGTAAGAGTTTCTAATGCTAATTGACTACTGCTGCACAAATATGGCAGCTCCTCATAGAGGAACATTGGGGGTAAGAAAGATAATGTAAAAGCATTAGGCAAATTTCTTTTTGGAAAAAAAAGACAATGTTATGATGTAAAAAAAAGGTTATTTTCTGGTGTAAGTATCTTAATCTTCTTCAATGTTCCAGCATTCAGTGAATCTAGGAGTAGAGACTGTTAAAGTAGCAGTGGGAGGACCAAATTATTTTTTGTTTAGATTCTTTTGTCCATATTATGTACTTAAAATTAGTCTTTGCAGGTGAAGAAATCTGTATTTTTTATTTTTATCTTCTTGATTTTTTATTTTAATTTACTCTCGTCTTTTCCTTTTCACTTGGATTTAAAATTTCTTATCCATTTCAATAAACTGACTTGAATAAAAAGTATTCAACCCTTTTTGACATGAGCTTATTAACTTGTGCTTTTGTAGAAAAGGTGCCCAAACATGATTTGAACTTCCAAACATGAATGTAAATTGATTTTATTATACAAGAAGCATACCTGATTCCAGATATGTTTGTGTAAACATACCTATATTGCAACATAGTACTACACAACTGCTTGAATGCAAAAAGGGCCCTGCTTAAAAGAGCTTACAATCTAAAATAATAAAGAAAGTAATAATTGACATACAATTGATAGCACATTATCCTGTAATATAAAAGGCTCAGGCTTTCCCAGTTGCTCGAGGCTTGAATTATGAAGGATCCAGTTTGTAGATCAAATAGTTGGCCCATTAAAGTAGTCACAGCAAGTGAATTCTAGCTAGTCAGCAAACAGATTCTGTAACAGATGCTAAACTGCGCACAGCCGAGCCACCGCTGATTAATCTAGTTATTTATTCACTCAGTCATATAGGTACTAAATGTTTAAAGTAATTAAAGGGGACCTCCACACAAATAATGAAAAAAAATAATATTTTCACAATATAATTCCAAACAGATTTTCAATATAATCTCTGCATAGTTTTAAAGTAAATGTAATTGCTTTGAAAGCAATGTGTCTGTCCCATTATCTTCTTGCTAGGCTTTTCTTGACTTTTAAAAACTATGTAGAAAAGGGGAAATCTGACTTTTGATACATTGCTTCATGGCATGAATAGTAAACAAGGCTCCAGGGCCAGATAGCATAAGCCCCTTGGTTCTAAGAGAGCTTAGTTCAGTTTTGGCCAGTCTCTATTTCTGATTTTCTCCGATTCACTTTCATCTGGTATGGTGCCTGGAATGGAATGGAGGAAAACTGATGTCATTACAATGTTTAAAAAGGCATTATGATCTCAGCCTGACAATTAATGGCCAGTAAGTTTGACATCTGTGGTGGACAAATTATTTGAAGGCTTGTTAAGGGATTACATTCAAAATTTTGTCCTTGTGAATGGTATTTATTAGCAGCAATCAGCATGGTTTTATGAAGGATAGGTCATGTCAGACAAATTTGACTGCTTTTTATGATGAGTTAAGTAAGATGCTGGACAGTGGGGGAGCAGTAGATGTGATCTATTTAAATTCTGAATACAGTGCCCCACAAATGACTGCTTTCTAAACAAAGGTCTATTGGGCTTAATGAAGTCGTTTGCATATATATATATATATATATATATATATAGGAAACTGGCTACAGGATCGGGTACAGAAGGTGGTTGTTAATAGTACATTCTCTGCGTGGAGTAAGACTCTTAGTGGGGGTCCCTCAGTGCTCGGTATTTGCTCCACTTTTATTTAACTTGTTCATTAATTAGGAGATGGTGTTGTGAGTAATGTATCAGTGTTTGCAGATGACACAAAACTATGCAGCCCAGTTAATTCCATCCAGGATGCAGCATTCTTGCAGCAATTCTTCCACTGTACAGAGCGCTGGTAATGCCCCAACTAATATGCCGTACAGTCTTTGTCTCTAGCGCTCAAACAGGACATTATTGAATTAGAGAGGGTACAGAGAAGGACAACTAAGCTTGTAAAAGGTATGGAAAACTCAGCTGTTAGGAAAGTCTGGCCAAGTTGGGGATGTTCACGCTGGAGAAGAGGTGCTTAAGGGGTGATATGATAACTATGTATAAATATATAAGGGGATTATATAATGATCTCTCTAATGCTTTATTTACCGGTAGGTATTTCCAGGTCACTCATTCCGTTTAGAAGAAAGGAGGTCCTGTCTAAATATATAGAAGGTTTTTTTTTACAGTGTGAGCTGTGAAAATGTGGAATTCTCACTCTGAATCAGTTGTACAGGTTGATAGATGAGATAGCTTTAAGAAGGGATTGGATGGCTTTTTAGCAAGTGAGGGAATACAGGGTGAGGACAGATAGCTCGTAGTACAAGTTGATCCAAGGACTGGTCCAATTGCCATTTTGGAGTCAGAAATGAATTTTCCCCCCTTTGAGACAAATTGAAGAGGCTTCAAATGTTTGTTTTTTTTGCCTTCCTCTGTATTAACTAACAGCTAAGTGTGGTATATATACTTAGTTTGAACTTGATGGACGTGTTTCTTTTTTTAACCTAATGTAGGGAATTTTAACCTAATGTAGGGAATGTAGGTTAAGTTCCCCTATGGTGTTAAAATCCCACATGGTTGGAAAGCAAAGGTTGTTCCTAAATTGGATAAGAGAGGGGGAGTGAGTCCTTTGTCCCTGTGCAGTGTGCCCTGACAGATTCCAGATTTGGCCAGAAAGTGTCAATTTTGTGCAAGGGGTATAAAAAGCTGAGCTGCCATTTGCCCAGGATCATTTCTGCTTAGTGCTATCCAGTCTCACTTCAGTATGGAGTGATTGTTGCCAGCTGGGGTTCTGGTGGAAAGACCCCTGGCTATGAAGGGAAGCCACATGGGTGGTGATGCCCTTGGTTTTCTTTATTCATACATAAAGTTTTATATTGTTTTACTGCAAAGATGTGGGTAATCATTTGTTATTAGTGGGGCCACCCATAGGTGTATCCCTGGATCCCTAGGTGGAGGAGAGAAATTCCCAGTACCCTTTCATTTAGCAAAGGGAATTCAGGACCTGTGGATGGTAAGAAATTAATGATGTATATCCAATAATACATCACTGTATTGTTTTGTAGGGTAGGCACCCTACGAACAATGTGTCAATATTTAGTATGTTATAGAATGGCCTATTCATAGCAATTTTGCAATTTGTCTTCATTATTTCTTTTTTCTCATAGTTTTTTAATTATTTGCTTCTAGATTTTTCTAAAAAAGGTCATGCCAGCATCCAAGAAGCCGTTGCATTGCTCTGTGTGCGTTTTAATACTTGTCTTTCCATTCAGTCCCTTTTCTATTCATATTCCAGCCTCTTATTCAAACCACTGCCTTGTTGCTAAGGTAAACAAGACCCTAACAACCAGATAGCTACTGAAAGAGCTGCTGAACAAAAAGCTAAATGAAGAACCACAAAAAAAACATAAAAAATGAAACCCAATTGCAAATTATCTCAGAATATCAATGCCTATGTAATACCAAATGAATTTAAAGGTAATTTTAAATATAGGACACATGTTTATAGAAAATTCATCTTTACAGAAAATGGGCTTCTAGGAGATAGATAATGGGTAGGGATGCGCAAAGTTTTTCGCCTTTTTGCCGCAAGTGATGCCCATAGACTTGTATGGCGTTGTGCCTCAAAAAAAAGACTTGTGTCAAAAAATGTTGCCTCGTTACTTTATAACAAAGCATTTGCTAAAAGTACCTACAGTACTTTTGATTTTTTGATTGTGCCTCTGTAACTATTAGGGCAACCTAAAGCAGGAAAAGGACTGGGCCGCCCGGGGCCCATGGGGTTTTTTTTCCCAGTGTCCCACCAGCCCAGTCCTGCTCCTCAATCGAGTGAAACAAAAACAAAAGTGCGACGCTGCACACTGACGTTTGCATGTGAGTTATGCACGGAAGTCTGCGCATGCGTACAACACGTCGTTTAGGGTTACCACATGTCTGGTTTTGACCTGGACAGCCCGATAATTTGAAGGGCTGCCAGGGATTCCCCATGATTGACATGGTGATCGGCCAATCGTTGTTCAACGCTTCATAGTCACACCCCCTGACGTCACGGTCCTGCTGCTGGTGGCAACCCTAGCGTTCTCTCTTGCGCATGCGCACACTGTACCGGTCTTTACACATGCACACGGGGCCTTCAAGGTTTGGGCCCCAAATGCACCAGTCCAAACCTAAACTCACTTAAAATCCACATCTTGTGGAGCTGTTTAGCATTACATAAAGATTAATGTTGAACATTGGTTTCTGTACAGCTTTACATTAGCCATGAAGAATGTGTCATTCATATGTGTTTCATATATGTTTATTTTAAGAAGATATTAAAGCAAATCTAAAAGCAATTGGAACAGTTGTATGGGGGTGATCTCTACATAAAATAAATATGCCAGTAGATGCTGCATGGCACAGAGAGAGAGAGGCTGTGTTGACCTTTTTGTGCTCTTATGTTTTCATTGTACAGTACATCGCCCTTTGTGCCTAGCATCAAGTCAGAAATAATTGCGCAGCCAAACCAATAGATAGAGATGAATTCAAATTACAAACCAGCAGGAGAAAATCAGCAGCTCTGACACAATTAGGGGAGCAGGAAATTGATGGGAAACATTTTAATTGCACATTATCTGCTGCGCGAAAACCAAACTCTTGCCAAAAATATTAACATTCCAGCGCTATAACTGTACAGATTGTTCTTTTCTTTGCTCATTACACTAGTAGGTATGAAGTCAGAGCACCAGCAATAGATATGTATTTTATACCAGTAAATTGATTTTCCACATAGCCTGCAGATTTCCATCACCTGTCTGTTTCACAGAAACCATCTGCTGTGTGTCATCCGAAATCTGGAAGCAGGTGTTTCCAGATGAAACAAATGACATGAATCCTGTGCTGAGAACATTCGTCACGCTTTCTTTTTTCCCCCACTTGACAAATAGACAAAAGGTATCCATGGGCGTTACAGTTGTTATTGATAGAGTTGTTTTTGCTTCATTGCAGCATGCCTCCCAACTCCCAATTTTCTTTGGGACATTCCCGATTTGATGACAGCTTAGCCGGCAGTCCCGGGTTTCTTACTGAAATATCCAGAGTTTCTTTTTGATCTTCTGCACTGAGGCCACATAAAGATACAAGGTTTCTGAAATTTAATTAAAATAAGAGGCAAGAGAGCCCAGAACACTGAGCAACTGCACAACCATATTTCTAACAATTTAAGATAAGCAAATAAACTATTGTAACTTAAGATGAGCAGTTCTCTTTGGGGAAACTGTGACTCACAGCTTAGAGGGCAATTTCAGCATCATTAGCAAAACTGTTACATGCACATAAAACATGGCCCTAAAACTCTCAGAAATGTGTTCAAACTTTCATTACCTGCCACATTTTGTAAAGTGGACATGGTAATTAGGGTGTATGGCCAGTGGTCAAAAAAAAATCCTGCGCTACGTACAGCTGTTTTTGTCCCAACTTTATATTTTTCAAATGTTGGGAGATTTGTTGCAGTGATTGCAGTTTACAATATGCAAATGAACACAGAGGGGTCCATTTACTTAGCTTGAGTGAAGGAATAGAATAAAAAAAACTTCTTATTTCGAATGATTTTTTTGGCTACTTCGACCATCGAATTGGCTACTTCGACCTTCGACTACGACTTCGACTACGAATCGAACTAACAATCGTTTGAATATTCGACCATTCGATAGTCGAAGTACTGTCTCTTTAAAAAAAACTTTGACCCCCTAGTTCGCCACCTAAAACCTACCGAGGTGCCAGTGTTACCGCCAGCAGGGACTTCGTTGATTTACTAATGGATGCAGGTGTCACTTCACTATCGAAGGAGATAAACGCAAGTGGTGATTCGCACTCTATCGACAGGCAACTTTTGGCTCTGGCGAATAGACGTTACTCCGCAAATTCACTAAAATGTGGATTTTACTGAACGTTAACTCTTTTGCCAGACTTGCGTTCTCCAGCTCAGACCAGCGAAGTATAACTGGTTTTCCCCATACATTTTCTAACATATGGAAGATTATTTTACAGTGGGCTCATGTGTAGGGCATTAAAACAACTCTATTGAATTTATTAAGGTTCCCTGGACATGTCTAGTTCTCAGTGTAAATGTAATTTATTAGATGCACCATACAACATAAAGACGTCCATTCAACTTTGAATTTCCCGCCGTATGCAAATTAGCCTGAGCGCAAGACCTCTAACGAATTTGCGCTAGGCATAATTGAACGCTAGTGCATCTTCGCTTTGATTTGCTCGCATTGCCGAAGCAACGCTACTGAAAATTCGCCAGCGTCCGTCGACCAGGACAAAACTTCTCATTTTAGTAAATTGGCATTGTCCCAGCGAATTTTCATCTGGCAAAGTGTTGCGATGGGTGTGAAGCTGTCGCTGGCGAATTGTCACAGGTTAGTAAATTTGCCCCATAGGCATAATGCTAGTAGTAACGGTGCCGCACATTTTACTATAGCCTTACACACTACACTGCAACCCAAGTGTCACTAGAGTGAAATGATTAAACATAAGCACCTGGGGGCAGATTTACTAAAGGGCGAAGTGACTAACGCTGGCGAAAATTCGGCAGCGTGACGTCATTTCGGCACTTTGCCAATCTACTAATGGTAGCTGGCGTAAATTAGATTCTGGCGCAACTTCGCACTCTAACGCCAGGCGAATTTACGGTCTGGCGACTTACTACGCAAATTCACTACGCTTTTGATTTTACTGACCGTTACCTCTATCGCCAGACTTGCCTTCGCCACCTCAGACCAGGCAAAGTGCAATAGAGTAGATAGGACTTCCTCAAAAAAACGCTGGCGTTTTTTCCTATTTAAAGGGTGATAGACTGAAAAAGATCTTACATTTTTTTTTCAGGTACCCTCCTTCCCCCCTACATTTGCTAACATATGGCATAAACTATACTGTGGGCACATGTGTAGGGCATTATAACAACTCTATATAATTTTATTAAGGTTCCCTGGCCTTGTGTAGTGTAATGTATTTGCTGCAGCATATATGACCATTGTACTTTAACTGCACGCCGTATGCTAATTAGCCAGCACTAGCTTCGAACTGCTGAGCGTAATTTCGGCAGCGTTCAGTATCCTGTGCGCAACTTCGGATCTTCATGAATTAGCGTTGTCCAGGCGAATTTACGCCTTGCAATGTGCGCAAAGCAATTGCTGGCGCATTTTCGCCTGTTAGTGAATTTGCCCCCATGACTTTTCACATTTCACATATGCCACCGGTCCTCTACATGGTTTTATTTTTGAATGCTGTACCGTAATTTTTTATATTGGCCATTGAAATATGTCAGGGAAATAATATATATGTTCAAATATACCTTTTTATGTTACCAGCCTTTTCTTCTGAGCTCTTAGTCAGGTCAGGCCTTGGCATTTAATCAAGCAGAGAAGAAGACCTGCAATGCTGCGTGTGTGTGTGCGTCGTGCGTGCTATGGTGGAATATCAATCGACATGACAAGTAATGCCAATAAATGTTATTTGGAGCTGTACCAAATCAGGTATGGTAGATTCAGCATCTTCCTCTAAATTTTCCCTTCTAAACATTCTCTGCTAACAAACACTGCTGGAAGATGATGGAAATTTCAGTTAATAAAGCGACAGGTTGCAACTGATTGTTCTATGCAGTGATTTGCCATGTTCTCTTATAAGCGTAAATACAGTTTATTCCCCAAAGTCATGAATTCTATTCATAGTCTGAACCAGGAATATGCTCTTTATTTGCGTGTGTGAATATATTTTTGTTATTGGCTGTGTTTCAGCGCTTAGCCAATATTTAGTTTAACCCTGCTTTGGGTACAGCCACAGGAGTTCCAGGGAATCAAGGTGCCAGGAGTCCTGTACTTAATTCTTGCTTAGCAGATGCCCAGTAATCCTTACTCTTATTAACTCTGTGCCCTGCACCCTATTTTTATTTGTGTGCCACTTACAGCTCCAGTATTTGCACCCCAACACTTCGGGGCCGATTCATGAAGCTCGAGTGAAGGATTCGAATTAAAAAAACTTCGAATTTCGAAGTGTTTTTGGGCTACTTCGACCTTCGACTACTACTTCGACTTCGAATCGAACGATTCAAACTAAAAATCGTTCGACTATTCGACCATTCTATAGTCGAAGTACTGTCTCTTTAAGAAAAACTTCGACCCCCTACTTCGGCAGCTAAAGCTACCGAAGTCAATGTTAGCCTATGGGGAAGGTCCCCATAGGCTTGCCTGAGATTTTTTGATCGAAGGATATTCCTTCGATCGTTGGATTAAAATCCTTCGAATCATTCGATTCGAAGGATTTAATCGTTCGATCGAAGGAATAATTCTTCGATCGTTCGATCGCAGGATTTGCGCTAAATCGTTTGACTTCAATATTCGAAGTCGAACGATTTTAGTTCCTAATCGAATATCGAGGGTTAATTACCCCTCGATATTCGACCCATAGTGAATCGGCCCCTTCATATATAAATATATATAATATATTTTGTAATTGTGATTTAGAGGCTCCAAATTTAATTTCCTTTTCCATGAGATGTGTTTCTTATCACCCCCACCCACCCCTTATAAAATATATACAGGTATAAAGGAAAAACCCCAGGTCGAGCATTCTGGATAAAAAGTTCCATATCTGTACATATAGGGGCAAATTTACCTAGGGTCGAATATCAAAGGTTAATTAACCTTCGATATTCGACTGCCGAATTAAAATACTTCGACTTCGAATATCGAAGTCGAAGGATTTAGCGCAAATAGTTTGATCGAACGATCGAAGGAATAATCGTTCTAATCTAATGATTCGAAGGATTTTAATCCATCGATCGAAGGATTATCGTTCGATCAGAAAATTGTTAGGAAGCCTATGGGGACCTTCCCCATAGGCTAACATTGGCCTCGGTAGGTTTTAGGTGGCGAACTAGGGGGTCAAAGTATTTTTTAAAGAGACAGTGCTTCGACTATCGACTGGTCGAATAGTCGAACGATTTTTAGTTCGAATCGTTTGAATCGAAGTCGAAGGTCGAAGTAGCCAATTCGATGGTTGAAGTAGCCAAAAAAAACATTGGAAATTCAAACTATTTTTCCACTATTCCTTCACTCGAACTAAGTAAATGGGCTCCATAGTATATAATGGAACATGCAGAAAATAGAGACTGATGATCAAAAGTAAATTTTTAGGCATATTTTAAAATGGTCAGACTGGGCTGTTGGGACACAGGGAAAAAACCTGGTGGGCCCTGGCCCTCATGTGCCCCCAGGGAATGGCCAGGAGGGCTCTTCGTTTTGCAGCCCCGGTGGCCCCCAATGCTTCAGTCCAACCCTGTATATTAAATGATCCCAGTATCAGAATGAAAAAAAGTCTAATTTGAAAAACAATTTGCCCACTGGTGTCTCATACAGACATCTAAGATCAAGCAATTCCCAGCAATGCTGTCATTTCACGTTGCAATTAGTGGGATGATTTATTGAGTTATTATATCTGACATGAAAGAATATACATTTGTTTTGTATCTCAATTTGTAAGTGATAATCCCCAATACTGTTTGCTACGTTGGAGCCTTCACCCCAGGTATACAAGCAAAATGTCAGTTTCAAATGCAGTATGCCTTAGATCATAGAGCATGGAAGGAAAGTTAACTGAACACAAATACAAGGCAGGATTCTCCAGCATCAAGCATTTATTTTTGCATTTACAGGCTTAGGCTAGGGCCACACTAGGCGATAGCGCCGCGATTTGACTCGCGGCGACTTTTCGCCGCAACTTGTAATCCGCAATCGCTGGGGAAACTTTTGCGCTGGCGTCTATGGGGAATCGCGAAAAATCGCCAGCGTAAAAACACACGCAGCGATCTTTTTTCTACTGTCGCTCGAAATTGCCTCGCTAGGCGATTTCGAGCGACAATAGAAAAAAGATCGCCGCGTGTGTTTTTACGCCGCGATTCCCCATAGACGCCAGCGCAAAAGTTTCCCCAGCGATTGCGGCTTAAAAGTCGCGGGGAAAAGTCGCCGCGAGTCAAATCGCGGCGCTATCGCCTAGTGTGGCCTTAGGCTAGGGCCACACTAGGCGATAGCGCCGCGATTTGACTCGCGGCGACTTTTCACCGCGACTTTTAATCCGCAATCGCTGGGGAAACTTTTGCGCTGGCGTCTATGGCGAATCGCGAAAAATCGCCAGCATAAAAACACACGCGGCGATCTTTTTTCTACTGTCGCTCGAAATTGCCTAGCTAGGCGATTTCGAGCGACAATAGAAAAAAGATCGCCGCGTGTGTTTTTACGCCGCGATTCCCCATAGACGCCAGCGCAAAAGTTTCCCCAGCGATTGCGGATTAAAAGTCGCGGCGAAAAGTCACCGCGAGTCAAATCGCGGCGCTATCGCCTAGTGTGGCCTTAGCCTTAGCCTTAGAGATTTCATTATCTCTTATCTTGTAGTTTGTCTGTGCCTGAAGGCATGTCTTCTCTTTGGTAGTGCCTCCAGGGCTTGTAAAGTAGGGAAGAAAGTGGGTAAGATCAAGGCCTCCAGCATCAGAGGGAACTCGTGGTTTTGGTGAACATTTGTAATTTTTTTTTTGTAATAAATATTAAATATATTCAATGTATATATCGGGGATGCCCTTTATTTGAAGGTGGTCAGGGGCAGGCTGAACATAGTTCTGATATTCTGGCAGTTGCCTAAACATGACTTAAACTTGGTTATTGTCATAGTGAATAGCCTTAATATCCATCACTTGTAATCCTTTAGCAGGATTAGTAACTGACGTGCCATCAGTTTTGAACTGAGAAACACAGGAGATGACCTGAATAGAAAGCTGAGAAATTAAAAAAAAGCAAGAGCAAAAATTTGTAGCCTTACAGAGCAGTTGAATTTTGGATGGGGTCTGTGACCCCCATTTGAAAGCTGGAAAGAATCAGAAGGAGAAGGCAAATAATTAAAATCCTATAAAAAAAGATAAAATGAAGGCAGTTGAAAAGGTGCTAAGAATAAGCCATTCTGTAACATAATAAAAGTTAATTTAAAGGCACTATGAATGTTGATATGATGTTGTTATTATAATGTTATGAAAGTAGGCCAAAACTGCCCTTTTAGACTTGCATTAAAACCATAGGGTTAGTTCTTGTACCAGCTCTGCCTTTGTTTGTTTGTGAAAGTTCATAAATTAAACGTTTGCATTATGCCTTTAGTTTTTGTGCAGTTGTTGAACCTTGTACATTCTCCCTGCCCTACAGACTCCCTGCCTTCCTAATCCCAATTATTCCTGCCTTCATCTTTTTGACTCTGTAACTGTGTTGTTATCTCCATTCATAACTTGGTCCCAATACCTTCTTTATTTCTTAAAGGAGAAGGAAAGCCCCAATTGATAGGGGGTGCCAAATATTAGGCTATCCCCAAGATTGTAATGTCTTACCTGATACCCTGGGATGGTGCTCCTGACCCAGACTCTAGAGAGTGAGTGATCCTCTTCCTCTTCTAAATCCAGCAACAACAGCCATGTGAGGAAGAATATCTCTCACTAGCACCCGGGCTGGTGCAGGTATCAGATAAGGCATTACAATCCTTAGGGGGTGCCCTATCATTTGGCACCCCCCACCTATTAGAACTTTTTATTCTCCTTTAAACACATTCTGCTGTGCTTATTTAATCCCTTACCCATATATTACATAATTCCTGGATTCCCCCCCCCCTCTTCATTCAAACATGTCAAGCCTGTTCTTGTCTTTCTAACTGCTGTCCCATCTACTTTCTACCACTAGCTTTCAAAATCCTGGAATTTATTGTGTTCTGCCCTGTTACTAACTTACTTCACAAAAATTATGTATTTTTTTTATATTATATATAAAATAATGTAAGAAACTATGCAATCTGGCCAAAAATCAGTTCTCCAATCTAGACTTCCTAGATCAATTACCTGTGTTTGATACCAGTGACCCTCCCACATCAGATTCTCCATTTCCTTAGTGTCCATATTTAAGGTGCATCCTGGTTCTCTTCTTACCCTTCTACCCAATATTTTTATGTCTCCTATGCTTACAAAACCTTGTTATCACCCCCCTTAATGTAGGGGTGCCCTTAGGTTTTAAACGTGTTCTTATATTGCTCTCCCTAATTATTTTGTAATAGGCTTTAACCATCATTGGCATTCCAAGGATATGCAGCTATACTAATATACTCACCATCTTCAGAAATTTAAATTCAGATCTCTCAATGCCGCCAATCAATCTCCTCTTCTCAATCTCCTCTTGAATGTATCAGTAGCTTCTCAAAGTGAATCCAACAAACTGTACAGATCATCATCTGAGCATCGGATCCCTGTCCCCATCCTCTCCTGACTAGGCTACAGCGTCTTGGCCTCCCTAACTTCCACCATTTTCCAGCTCTGCTGCTAGAGTCCTCTTAAGCTTACCCAAGTGAGACCAGGTATCAGCACTGTTGAAATCTTTGTCACAGATAACTGTTCTTTTAAAGTATAACATGCAACACCCTTTCTAAGCTTTTTATTCCTTTCAACCTCACTACATCTCTTTACTTTTGTCTTAATACATTGTTGTCCTGCACTTTTGGCCAAACTCTTGAGGTCCTCCACTCTTCTTAGATCCACTTAGTCCCATCACCCTTTCACCTCTGTATTGCCCCTTAATCATTTCTCTTTTGCTGCTTCTTTCCTCTAGAATTCCAAAAATACATTTCATAAAGAATTCATAAAGAATTCACCACTTATAAGGCAAGGCTCCAACCATTGTATACATCAATCTGTGCCCAAACATTTAGAATTGTATTTCAATCTACAACTGTGGAGGTTTGAGAGCAGTTTAGTGAATCAGAATTTGTGGATGTGCCTGTGTCATTAAAGTACTTTGGACAAGAATCTGTTATATTGTGTGTTGGTATTATATAAACAAATATTTCTCTGGTTCCAGCGACTTGATCCTGCAGAAGTCTAGCAATATTTTCTCTGCAATGTACAGTAGGGTGTGATTTGCACTTTATTGCTGTATATCCAATCACTGTTACACACTAGATTAAACACATGGTTTGCAAATATCAATCTGTTTTGGCATTGCATTGTTCAGTCATAGAGAACTCACAATGAACATGATAAATACAAGATACTCAATAAGGAACTCGTTAACTTGACCTGCTTGTATTTCTCACTGGTTGCTAATCTTCTCAAATGAACAGTTTTAATCTATGCAAATATTACAGCTGCGTGTCTAACAGAAGAAATTGTGGCAATATGTTCCGGAGCATTAGCTGCCTGATGTCCTCCGTACAAACCATAATGAAGAAAAAGGTGGAGATAATAGACACCAGCAATATATGAGCATAAAGGAGAGTTTATTGGAACTGCTTGGCTATATAAATCACTCCTCTCGCTCTCCTTCACCTTCTGTACAAACATCAACTCTCTCTGAGCCCTTCCAAATCACTCAGCTCTCACTCTGCCTTGCCCTCTGTATAAACACACTGCTCTTACTTTTCTCAATGCCATACTTTTTTACTATATAAATCATCCAGTTCTCACTGCCATCCACTATTCGAATACCGAACCAAATCTGAAAGGGAAAACATTTTTACTTCCTTGTTTTGTCACACAATTTCCCTCCCTGCCCCTAATTTACATAGGCAAATTAGGATTCAGTTCGGTCGGGCAGAAGAATGTGACCGAATCCGAATCCTGCTGAAAAAGGCCGAATCCTGGCTGAATCCCGAACCGAATCCTAGATTTGGTATATCCCTAATATAAATCACCCAACTCTCAGTTTTCTCTGCCTTCTTTATAAGCCCACAGCTCTCACTCTGCTGTGCCTTCTGTATAAACCAGTGGTCCCCAACCATTGACACGTGAGCAACATATCACTCACCAACCCTTTGGATGTTGCTTACAGGTTCTTATTTTTGAATTTCTGGCTTGGAGGCAACATTTGGTTGCATAAAAACCATGTTTTCTGCCAAATAGAGCCTCCAGTAGTCTGTCAGTCGACACAGGGGCTGCCAGATCAGAGAACATGTTTGGTACTCCCAGGAACTTTTTTCATGTTTGTGTTGCTCCCCAACAATTATTAGATTTGAATTTGGCTCACATATACAAAAGGTTGGGGCCCCTGATATAAGCTATTCAGCTCTTACACTGTCCTGTCTCCTATATACAGAAAATCGCCCAATTCTCACTTTGCTCTGTCACCTGTATAAACCACCCACCTGTCAATTTGCTGTCTTCTGTATGAGTTCCCAGTTCTCACTCTCCTCTGCCCTCTTTATACTGTACATCTCCCAGCTCCTTTTTGTAAAAACCAACCATTTCTTGCTCTGCGTTACCTTCTATACAAATGCAAATCAGCCACAGACAGAACCTATTGTCTGCTTATTGAATTTACTGTACAGTGTTGTAAGTAATCCGCAAAAAGACATATGATACTTCTAGTGGGGGGGTTAATAAAAGGTGCTGGTTAACACCATCTGCTGAGCTCAGTATTGGACTTCTGGGTACACAGAAATCCAAGTAAAGGGAATTATTTCATAGCAAGTGGCAAGTGATCTATGTACTCAGTGAGCCATTATTGCAGATGTCCAGTGTGGCATTAATTGGGTGGAATAAGCAAAGAGCAGTGGTAGAGATTTGTTCATCAAAAGTATAAGGTGGTGACCCCAAGGAGATATAGGACTATTATAAAATAGGTTCAAAAATGGTAATGACATGGGAATAGCCAGAAGGTAGAGGTGCAGGGAGCCTATAGTGGCCCATTTCTTGGGATCAATGTTTGTATGTATGTATGTATAACTTTATTTGTAAATTGCTGTAAGGACCCACAGCACTGCACAATATGAATATCATGAAAAATAAGCACCTGCACCATTGTCAGAGTACATGTGTGGTAGCCACATAATAATTCTTAAATGCCCTGTGGCCAGGTGCAAGTATACTGGTGGCTTAATGTGGCCGTAGTGGGAACAACTTGACTTGTTTGTTCATGGCTCTTTCTCTATATACCACAAATTGTTTGTTCTAATTAGGGATGCACTGAATCCAGGATTCGGATTCGGCCAAATCCTTCTGTCCTGCCGAACCGAATCCGAATCCTAATTTGCATATGCAAATTAGGATTCGGATTCGGTTCAGTATTCGGCCGAATCTTTCCCAATGGATTCGGGGGTTCGGCCGAATCCAAACTAGTGGATTCGGTGCATCCCTAGTTCTAATGCAGATAAGGCTTGCCCTGTATGTCTTGTACATAAGAGATAACAATATGTAGTGGCACAGTTGGGAAAGTAAATGAACTTGAAAAAAATCTGATATTTCTATGAAAGCTGCTTGTGTAATTTGTGTTGCCCTTTGTTGCAAGCATTTCATTGCATTCCCCTGTGTGTACCCAACTGCTATTGCATCCGTTGATGCACTTTGGACTTTCCCACATGTCATTTAGCTGACTCTGTGTGCTATGTGATTATTCACCTGTACTAAGAAAATCTATTTAAATAATTGCCTACTGCATTGCTGTAAATAATACCCATGCCTCTGCGGGTCAGGGAACTCCACTTATTTCCTTATTTTGAGTTATACATTTAAAATAAATAAAAAATCTCTGGCGTTTTCACAGCGCATGCAAAATGGATTTGTCAGGGCATTTATTTTATGGCTTTAATCGCATTACTCAGTCATAGCTGTTCCTAAACTTCAAGACAAAAAGAATCTCACGCTGTCACGACAGCAGTAAATACGGCACTGCCCAGGCAGTAATTAATTTTTCATCGTATCAACTGAAGGGATTTTCTGAGCTGTTTTCTGCCTATAAACATAAAAAAAAGTGCACGGTCAGGAAAAGGAAGGGTGGGTAAGATGTGATGGATTTTGGCAGTTAGAGGTAATAAAACAGATGGGCGATAGCTTATACGTGTGCAGCTAGGAGCTTATTTACAGGCATTCTATATATTAAAGCCACCTTGATTCAGAAACATCTTTTTCACCTGGAGCTCCGCGTGAGAGATCTGTGGATTTCTAATAAAGCCAACTGGCCTATCCACTCTGCCCAAGTTATTATATCTAATTTATTCTTCGGAGATTCCTACGTTCATTTCACACAGTGTTATTTATCAGCCTTGCTGACAGATTATTTCAGAGATCTGCCACCTTCATAATAATCCTATTAAAGAATGGGAAATGCACGAGAGCCTTGAGGTACCCACTTTTTCCACTTATTTCCAGTGTTCCCTGGCTGGTTATTAAGCTGTGAGCTGTATGTCTGTGGGCTTAATTCCCTATCTTCTGGTTCATAAATGATCTGCTGTGTGCTGCTACATTGCTTAATGTGTTACAAGTTACAGTATGGAGTTCTATTTTTACGATGGTGTATATCCTCACCGGGTGGTTAACTGGAAGAAATTGGTTCTTCATTGCTGATAAGAATGCATGATTGAATTGCCAGAAGCACCAAGAAAATGAAAAAACTTTGCCCGCATTTAAATACAATGTATGTTACATTGCACTTGCAAAACATAAAAAGAAATATTACTAAGCAGAGATAAAAGATGCAGAACTATCTATTTATGTCACTGTTGCAAATTCTGCATTTGCTTCAGACGCTGAAAAATAGTACAAATACGTGTATATAACATTGCCTATGTAATGTAGCCATGTTGTGTAGTAGGGGCAGAATTCCACATTCTGTTGAGCATTGGATCCTATGTTTTGTAACAGCTAAGCTAGTTATTTTGTACTTAAAGGGATACTGTCATGGGAAAAAACATTTTTTTCAAAATGAATCAGTTAAAGGTGGCCATACACGGGCAGATAAAGCTGCTGATATCGGTCGTTTGGACCGATTTGACAGATTATCTACCCGTGTATGGGTGCTTCCGACGGGTCTTCCCGATCGATATCTGGCCACGATATCGATCGGGAAGGTTGGATTTTTACCCGACCGACCCATCGGAGCCCCTTGGAGCATCGTAATGCGATCGTTCGGCCATGCGGCCGAACGTTCGAATTACCCCCGATATAGCCATGCCATTAGTGGCATATCGGGGAAAGATCTGCTCGTTTGGCGATGCCGCCAAACGAGCGGATCTTTAAGTCTATGGCCAGCTTAATAGTGCTGCCCCAGCAGAATTCTGCACTGAAATCCATTTCTCAAAAGAGCAAACAGATTTTTTTATATTCAATTTTGAAATCTGACATGGGGCTAGACATATTGTCAATTTCCCAGCTGCCCCAAGTCATGTGATTTGTGCTCTGATAAACTTCAATCACTCTTTACTGCTGTACTGCAAGTTGGAGTGATATCACCCCCTCCCTTTTTCCCCCAGCAGCCAAACAAAAGAACAATGGGAAGGTAACAGCTCCCTAACACACGATAACAGCTGCCTGGTAGATCTAAGAACAACACTCAATAGTAAAAACCCATGTCCCACTGAGACACATTCAGTTACATTGAGAAGGAAGAACAGCAGCCTGCCAGAAAGCATTTCTCTCCTAAAGTGCAGGCACAAGTCACATGACCAGGGGCAGCTGGGAAATTGACAAAATGTCTAGCCCCATGTCAGATTTCAAAATTTGATATAAAAAAATCTGTTTGCTCTTTTGAGAAATGGATTTCAGTGCAGAATTCTGCTGGAGTAGCACTATTAACTGATTCATTTTGAAATTATTTTTTTTTCCCATGACAGTATCCCTTTAAAGAAAACAAAAGCCTCAGAATTAATAAACATGCAGAAAGTGCTACCTGCTAAGTGAGACAGTTTGGGAGGAAAAAAGGTCTGAGGATGGTATCTCTGATCATAAGCATACTGCATACGTTCCCCTATGTCTCTCCACCATCATAGGTTGTGTAGGGATAGATTATCATCTCCAAGCCGAGCTTTAGGGAGAATTGCATGTACTATGTCCAAACAGTAATTTCAATAAATGTTCTGGAAGAGAGACAGATACATTCTCAAAAAAGTAAATTGGAAATAAATATTTGGTTTAAACATTTTTTACCACTGCAGAAAATAAAAAAGCATTTTTCAATTAACTTTTCATTAACTTGTGTTTAATACACTAATTTGGTGTTTGAAATCAAGAATAATAATATTCATGTCACTTTAGATTATTTGAGTATAGAATACAGAATAAAGGACGTTGGCACAAATAGGAATATGTTAAGATAAATGTTATTTTTGCACAAATTGAATAAGGCATATGATATTTTGGATCACTAATAAATGTACAGTATATAGATTATAAATAAAAGTATATTGTTTCTAGAAATAGGAATATTTACTGGAATATGGACTTTACATTTTTTTTTAAATTTTTCTGATCCCCCTGATGGAAAATGAGGTGGAAAAATAGGAATTATATATATTATGGTTAATTTTAGAAAACTTTTGTAATTACTGGGAAGTAATGTTGTGTATTTTATTGTAAATGTTTCAGCATTTGTAAATTAATTTGTCTTTACGGAGAAGCCTGAGAGGAGTGAGACATAATTTCAATATGCTGAAACTAGTTATAGTTGTGTTGCCAATAAAGTATCCTTGAAAGCAGTTGCATTAAACTTAATTTGAACTAATTACTAGTGATCATGCAATATGACCAAAAGGAAGGGGGTGAATCTCCTGTCTCAGTCATAATAGCTTGGCCACCACAGCGGTACCATTACCTGCTTTACATAGAGCACATTCATCTCAGAAAGCTGAACACTTCTAGTGTGAGTAGTTCTTTGCTCCCTTTCCACTTAACCTTGTCCTTTCCTCAAACACCGCTGATATAATTAAGATTATGGTGAGGATGGGAACAGGACCAATATACATATTACAAGTACTGTATTCTTCAACTCAAATTGATGGATATTCTTGGAGGCCTGCTTCCAGAGAAGTGATCAGTTTATGGGGCAGATTCACTGAAAGGCAACGTGGCGACTTTTCACCAGCGTTACCATCTGCAGGGACATCGCCAATTCACAGGTGGCAGGCAGGCAATTTGCTAGCGAACAGGACCGTTGCTAGCGTTCATTCGCACTCTGTCAGCAGGCGACTTTTCTCTCTGGCGAATGATTAGTTACTGAAAGTGCAGATTTTATTGAACGTTATCTCTTTCGCCTGAGTTGATTTCAACACCTCAGACCAGGCAAAGAAGAAGCTAGATCTTCCTCAATCTTCTGTCACTTACATCATGTCCTGTGTGCCACAAATGCATTAAAGTTCATAAAACGCTGGCGACTTTTCCTTTTTTTTAAGCGGGATTTGCTGCAAAAGTTCTAACTTGGACTTTTTTTGGGTAACCGGTTTTCTCCACACATTTTATAAAATATGGAACATTAATTTTACAGTTGGCTCATGTGTAGTGCATTATATTAACTCTCTTGTCTTTATTAAGGTTCCGGGGACATGTGTAACAAAAAGTTGTAACTTCAAGCATTTGCACCAACATTTATAATAAAGACGTCCATACAACTTTAAATTACCCGCCGTATGCAAATTGATCCAAGCGCACGATCACTAGCGAATTTTTGCTAGGCACAAATGATCTTCGCTATGAAATGTTCACACTGCTGAAGTAACACTAAGTCGCCATCGTTTGGCGCCAGGGTGCAACTTCGCATATAAGTGAATTACCTTAGTGGTAGCAAATTTACGCCTGGCGAAGTGGTGTGAAGTGTGAGAAGCAGTCGCTGGCGACAATTCGCCCTTTAGTTAATCTTCCCCGGTGTGTTTATCTGAAAAATATAATTTCTCTACACCATAAAGTAACATACAGTTTTAAAAGAAAAAGGCAGCATCAAATAATAGCCCAGCTAGGGTAATTAGGCAGTTTTATCCCCCAACAGATGTTGTTCTGTGACAGCACTTCTCCTGCTATTCTACCAAAGCTCATTGGCAGTTGTTATTATTCATCCAGTAGCAAAAGGTGCAGGTCACTGGACTTGTATAACCCCCTAAATATTTCTGAGGTACAAAGCACTTTAATCAGGAAGTGGCTACGGATGTCGGATGTCCCTCCAATTACTCACATCCCCTTTGTTTGGCCTCAATATGAATCTGGCTCCAGTCTTTGTCACTATACACCAAAATCATTTTTAACCGTGAATCCCAAGTTTTTAAATGAACATGCAGTCCTTCTCGGGCAAAACATTATCAATGGCAATTTTTTAATAGGTAATTTCTTAAAGGAATAGTAGAAAACTGGTATTGTAAATATTGATTTCTGATTGTATACCATCGAAATATTGTTACAGGATTAAAGCAGCATTTAAATATAAATGGGGCTGATCATTCATCAATAAACACTACAACTTTGGAAGGTCCAAAAATGAATTCATGAAACCACAAATAAACTCATTTTATAAACCATGAATGTCATGAAAATGATTAAAGATTATTAAAGATCGAACAGAAAAAGGGAAAAAAAAACTCAAAAACAATCCACAAAAAAACATGAAAACTTCGAAACCTCTAAAGGTTTGAGGTTTTTTTAGCCAAAAATTCCAAAAAGTCTGAATGGATTTAAAATGGTACAAGTGCAGCTCCCATTGACTTCTAGAGGACCATGACTGCTTTTACTCGCTGTAAGTTTTCTATTTGAGTATTCCGAGGTTTTTACACTTTATACATTTTTAATTTTTAGAGAAATTTTTAAAAAATTATTTAATTTTTAGAGAAAGAAATTTTGATTGGTGAGAAAAAAATGTGAATGTTGTTAAACAGGCTGAGTAGTGTCATTGTTAGTTATATGTGGCTGCTACGTTGTGTTATCTTCTCACCTCCTCACCTTCTATGGTTGGCAGGGGTCTATTCAGTGAGAATGACTACCCTCATTAACTACCTTATGCCTCTGCAACAAGCCACCTATAGATTTATCTCTGCATTAGCTGACCCTCATCCCAAATCAGCCTCCCACTGAGTGGGGTGAACGATAGCAGACCCCCTTGTTGTCACCAGCTTAACACTCTACAGCATCTGAGAAAAAGATATACATTTTCAATTTACCAGACAGCTGCTCTCAGTCAGAGACAATTCGTGGCTTCATCGTTTTTTGTGAAGCAATTCTATCTTCTTGTTTATAGAAAATAATTGAGGTTTGTATTCCTCTTGAAGCACAACTAATGCAGAGAGCGGCACACTTACTGTATCAAGTCTGTTTTCTATACCCACTTACTTTGCATTCACCCTATTTTTGACCCCGTAAGTGGCATCAAGCTGGCTTTCTTCCTTGCTAATGCTCTCGATCCATCATCCATGGATACATGCATTTAAATGGAGAGGAACCTATCTTTCTTCAGTGAAACCCAACAGTGAAACTGGCAGTCCCATTCTAATATTAGCTATCTGCATTTGAAATCAGAGGTATCCTTCTTAATGCAGCTGTAATCTTATTTAATATCTCACATTTAGGATACAATAGAAACATTGGCAGCTCATTTATACTCTAATTGCCCTTATTCACTGTGATTGTTACAAATATTTTATCCATTGAACAAACGTTCGACCTTGTATGCCGACATTGCTTTGTTGAGAGTCATTTGTGCCGGTGACTTATTAGGTGCTCATCAGACCTTATAGTTGAGCTCCTGACAAAACTAATCTCCGTAGCAAAAAGAATTTCATGGCGGAGT
Source organism: Xenopus petersii (assembly GCA_038501925.1). Classification (NCBI taxonomy): domain Eukaryota; kingdom Metazoa; phylum Chordata; class Amphibia; order Anura; family Pipidae; genus Xenopus; species Xenopus petersii. Next base: position 91,760,086 of record CM076685.1, read on the forward strand.
ATAATTTTTTTTTAAAACTAGTGGATACCGTAATTACGTTTTAAAAGTTTATCAGCCAACTGTTAAATGATAGTTCATATCATATATATCACGATCAGGCATAGATCATAGATCATATAAAGCTCACAGTGGAAGAATTCTTATTTTTATCCTTGCTAATAATTTATTGACATAGTACAGTTATGGGATCCCTTATCCGGAAACCCAATATCGAGAAAGCTCCGAAATACGGAGTCTCCCATAGACTCCATTTTATACAAATAATCCAAATTTCTAAAAATGATTTCCTTTTTCTCTGTAATAATAAAACAGTAGCTTGTACTTGATCCCAACTAAGATATAATTAATCCTTATTGGAGGCAAAACCAGTCTATTGGGTTTATTTAATGTTTAAATTAATTTCTAGTAGACTTAAGGCATGAAGACCCAAATTACAGAAAGATCCGTTAACCAGAAAACCCCAGGTCCCATGCATTCTGGATAACAGGTCCCATACCTGTACTGTATATAGGGTGCTACTCGTAGGCAGGTTGCCTCCAACATTTTAACTTTTTCACATGACACATTGAATGGAGTTTCCTGTTCTCTTCTGCAAGATGGTGGCCTCCAGGACTCCCTCGTGGCACATTCTGACGAGAGTGCGTCCAAACACGTGCCACGTCTTCATGCCGGTGCGTCAGAATGGACGCATCGTCATGATGCCAGTGAGTCAAGGTGTGCAACGTCAGCATGCAGCATCATGACGCCAACGCGTCCGTTTGGCACCAAAATTGGCCTATTTAAGACGCTAGAACATTACAGACCTTGCCCAAATATAGGTTCATCGTAGTGAGTTCCTAGGTGTGATCTATTGCTAAATTCCTTGATTCTTGTTATTGATCTCGGCCTGTTATTTAGATTACGAACCTTGCTGCCTGGATTGACCCCCTTTGCCTGGACTTTGTTCACTCTTTTGCCTAATCCTTTTGATACTGCGAACTGTATTGAATTTGTAGCTTCCTCCTTGGTCCGCAAAGTCCCAACAGAGCCTTTGGGCCCTGACAAATATACAGTAAGAGAATTAATCAGCACACTACTATTGATGGACCAAATTCTCCAATTTCCAGCGAAATTAGCAAAACTCCAATTTTGACACCCATGTAAATTTTGAAGCCCGCGTCAATTCAACGGCGTTAAAGTCTGAATTGTGCAACGGTTTTGACACAATCCACTTTTCTGACGAGTGTCCAAAGTTTTGGACGCTGTGAATTTTCGCGGGAGTTTCGCAAATGGAAATTTGACGCAAATTTGCCCAAGACAAATTTATTTGCCCATCATTACACACTACATATAATAAGTTGGTGAGCACTGGCCTACATTATAAGCTTGGATGAAAATAGGAAATTTATAGGCCTAAAGGTTCTGGGAGTGTGTTCCAGAGGATGGGAGAAGTGCATGAAATGTTCTGGATGTGGGAGTGCGAAGAAGTAATAAATAAGGACAGTGGCATAGAGAATTTGGGCCCCCTGCGGAGAAACCTACCCCTAACCTTCCTTTTCCCATTTGTGGCAACACTGAACAGCCACAAACTTCTGTTTTTTTCTGGTATGAACACATGTATCTGAGACTGGCACCCTGTAAATACCAGTAGTGAAGGGTTTCTGCAAGAATTGTATATATAATAGAGAGATATAGAGATATCTATTTGTTAGCAACTTTCCAATAGAAATTAATGAAATGTCTGTTAATCACTGATCATGCGAACCATTGTGAGAACTTGAGTTTTAAGTAAAGGAGAACTGGATCCTGCTGCATATTTTGAGTGTCAGGAGAAGCCATGCAGAGAATAGAAAGGAACAGATGCAGGGTCAGACTAAGCGGGCTGTTAAACCTGCTGCCCATCCGCTTACCCACAGCCGACCCCTCCCCCCTTACGCATCATTATTTTATTCACTTTTGCTTCAATTGGGAGGGAGGGAGGGCAGCATGGGAATGAAGGAGGAGGGCAGGATATGAAAGGAGGGCAACAGGGAAGTGATTGGGGAGGTTTGGGTAGGCGACCCAGTCTGACCCTGATCAGATGCTGCTTATAGTAGCAACTACATGATCAAATAACTGCAAAAATTAAACTAATATTATTTGGGATGCATTCCTCCTTAAAATCTCTTATCTACGGTTACCAGATCCAGAAAAACAGGGGACCCTTCCAGAAAGTCCAAGACTCACAGCATATAATTTCAGTACTTAGTTTGCAATCAGCGTAGCCCATCAATTTGCATTTATTAGAGGTGCACCTGATGCCATTTTTCTACACAAGGTTTAATAGGTGTAATTTTCTGTCTCATTAGAGGTTCAGGGCCATGTTCTCCCTCTCTTAGCTCTATGGCCACAGCCTTAAACATTTTTTATTCCCCTGCCACTAATTCAGTGCTCCGTGTGTGAGATACTGTATTTATTTGCACTGCCACTCAGGTTTTACATGACAGGCAAAGAAAGGTGCCGCACAGGACATTTAAATAGCTATCAAGTAAATAAGTCCCCATGTGGCTCCTGCAATTATTGCTGTTATTCAAATGCTCTGAATAACTTGGCCACAAAATTAGCTGCAGGGAAGTGAAAAACAGCACGGAGCACCTCATACGAGCCTGGATATTAATGGAGATGTTTGCCTTGTTGGTGGATTCATAAAACAAGAGGTGTGAAAAGGGCTAGTTGTTCAAGATCCAAATAAAAAGGCCAGATTGATGGAGTTTTAAAATAGTTTTTCACCTTAAATTTCAAAATGTTTTTTTTTCTTTTTTCCATTCTTATTTTTGTAAATTTGTATTCTGTTGATGCATTTATATAATATATATATATATATATATATTGTGTGATTGCTTATGATTAGTGATGGGCGGATTTGTCCCGTTTGGCCGAAAAATTTGTGAATTTCCTGCCAAATCTGAAAAACAGCGAAAAATTTGTAAAACACATTGAAGTCAATGGGCTTCAAAAAAAGTTTCGACGCCCGTAAATTTTTTTATATACGTTCGCCTATTTTGGCCAATTACATTAAAGTCAGTGGGCGTCTGAATAATAACAATTTTTTTTTAATGCAGCTGATTTTTGGACAGTGAATTTTCGCTGCTCTTTAAATTTATTCACCGGCCGTGAAACGCGGAAATTCACCGCAAATTCGCGCCTGTCCAATTTGTTCGCCCATCACTACTTATGATGAAACATCTTAACATTGCTCTATACTTTCCCCATCATTCCTTGGATTAGAAGAGAACATTGCCATTGTCTTTTCTTTTCTTCCAAAAACTGATCTGTCAGTAGCTTTCCATTTGTTCAGTACTAGTATGTTCCTATGTACAAGCACGGACTAATTGTTGTGAAACTATTATTTATAAAATACAGATACAATATTGAAATAAAGTTTGTGCAGGAGCAATCAGGTCATAATTATGGAGGTTATAAATAATAAATAATTAGGGCACAACTTGACAACCTGTTGGAACACAAAGCAGCACGTTTTAATAAATACAATAGGAACTGGAATAGCAAATGCTCAAACATGACAATTTAGTTATAGCTTGGTCTCAGTGTCGGACTGGGACACCAGGGGCCCACCCAAAACCTTAGACCAGGGGCCCTTCATCTCCTCATCTATTCCCCTAGTGTCTTTTTACATACTATAATTTATTATTCTATCAGTCAATTTAGCCTCTGTATTCACAGAAATAGGGAATGACCATGAAATAGGCCAAATGTTTAGCAACATGAGAGCCAACTGATACCTGGGCCCCCCGGTATCTTGGTGGGCCAGTCCGACACTGCTTGGTCTCATCAATTTAGTTGTGCAAAGTAATTAGTTAGAACAAACCTCAGTTTGGGGCATGTTAATATAAATGAATGGAATTTCCTGATTTGATATATAGAAAGGGTTTGAGGAAAAATAACTGTATGTCAGTGATGAACAGGTCTGAGGTTGATGTTACTTTGATCTATTTAAATGAAGTGCACTTAGCATCAATTCAGACTGTCACCCGAGAGAGCAGACGCTGTGCAAGTGATTTTATTATCTATGGGGAGCCATCTAAATTACCCTTTTCAAGTTTTAATGTGAGACATTTAATTAGCAATAAAGGCAGAATCATCACAGGCAGCAGCCGATACAGCAGCAATGAAACTGGATGTGCACAGTCTTCCTCCCCAGGATTTGCTGCTGTGATCATTTTCTCCTGAATACTCAGTGACAGTGGTGTAACAGTAGGGGGAGCAGACCTTGCGGCTGTGGGGAGGGGGGGGCGCATGAGGTGACCATTGGGGTCTGGAAAGAGCAATTAATAGCAATGGCAACATTGGTGCTTCTGAACCCTGTGCTGTGTGTGCGCTGCAGTATTTACAAGTAGAGAACAGATGAGAGGTTGCAACAGAACTTGGACAAGGATTTAGAGGGAGGTTCAGTGACTTCAGGTTGGTCTACTAATCAGTCACATTCACCAGACTGATGCTCATATATTTGGCCTGTTTGGGGATATGTCTACCAGTCTTTGAAGAGATGCTAAGTCTCCTCTCTACATTATTTTTCCCACCAGAAGGAGAAATTCAAATATACAAATAAGCCCACCATGTGCAATGTAAAGAGAACTTTTTCTGGCAAATTATCCATCGCTGCAGAAATACAACAGTTTTATTCTTTATAAATCTATCCTTAATCCAGAAAAGAGGCTGAATGCCTTGCCATAGTACAGCTATTTAGCCTGCATGGGTGGTTTTTTCAGTTCTCCTTTTAGTACTGCCCCCTTGCCTGGGCAAACAGATTGTTGGGGAGGGTAGCAAGCAGAGGCACTTTGCCAATGAGGAGAGTTTCGGGTCTTCTAGGCGAAATTCGGGTCTTCTAGCGCAGAGCAATTATGCTTTCTGCGCTCGCATCCTGACCTTCTCCGCTGCCTTGTGGACCCACTCTGGCGCAAAAAGGTGAGTGCACGGGGGGGGGGCAAGGGTTGGCAGCAACTGCAAGCTGCCTCAGGGGGGTGGAGGGGCCATGATCGCCCCTGGTTGCAAGGCATTTTACTAATTAATTTCTTGCTTGCTTTATAATTCCTGCAAATTCCAGAATGTTTTCCCTGGTTCTGACTTGTCTGCTGTCTTAACTCTGCCCATTTCTTTGTCTCACTTCACTCTAAGTTAAAGATCGTCATAGTCTGCTACAGTGAAATTCTGCAACTCTCCATTCATTTTTATGGGTTTTTGAAAGGCGTATTTATCAAAGGATAAACTTTCACGCATTGATAAATACTCTTTTAAAAATCACATAGAAATGAATGTAAAGTGGTGGAATTTCACTCTAGAGAACTGTGGTGATCTCTAAATTCACTCTTTGATAAATATACGCCCTTGGGGTATATTTATTAAAGAGTGAAATTAAAGATCTCCACAGTCCGCAGAGTGAAATACCACCTCTCTCCATTCATTGCTATGCTGCAATAAATATCATAAGGATGCCCATTCAACTTTCGGCGCCCACGACGAAACTCTGCACTTTAGTGAATCAGCGTTGTCTGAGCAAATTATTGCCTGGCAAAGTGTAGCGGTGGGTGCGAAGCAGTCGCTGGCGACTTTTCGCCTGTTAATGAATCTGCCCCAAAGAGTGTTTAGCAAGCAAGTAAGTGTTTACTCCAAATCTCACCCTAATTGGGATGGGCCTTCTAGGGGTGAGTAAACATTCTGCACCCTATCATCCTCACCCTAACTGGCACCCCAAGGTGCCAGCCCCACAGTGTGGTACTCACTGTTCTAAAAGGACAAATTATAATCATATATGTAACACACCAATGGGTGGGCCTGAAGTGTGTGAGTAGTGTGACTTGCTGACAGTGTACCCTGGATGCCCTTAGGCTGTGAGCAACTCCCTGCAACTCCGAGCAGTGTGTAGTTGTCCCTTTAAGCACCTTACCTTCAGGTGGATCCTGGGTGTCTCCTGGTGCACAGATAGATCAGGCTAAAAGTAACAGCAGTCCCTTTAATTGCTTCAAACAAATAACTTCTTTATTGGAAAATGGCAGATGATATGGCTCAAAGCAGTCAGGCAGTATAGTTCCCCAAATGCAATCACAGGGGGTAGTGCAAGCTGTCTTCCCCAGCACTAGGTCTTTCCCCAGCACTAGGGTTCCCACAAGGTATCTTGCTCCTTAGCACTTTCCCTGCTCCTGAGCTCACCCACTCTTGTCCCTGTCTGGCGGCTTGATCACCTCAAGGGGACTAACCCCAACTACTCTCTTTGTTGCAGTCAGAAAGCTGCTTGCTAAAATAATCTGCCACTATCTTTCACTCCTAGAGCGACTATAACATAAAACTACTACCACTAAATAAACTTTCCCTAACTTGGGTCTGTAACCTATTCAGACCCTCTCCTGTACCCACCTCCCAGAAAGCTGGAATCCAGGAAAAGAGCCTTGAGCACGTGTGTTCTCCTTTTATACTTTGAAACTCTGCCACCTACTGGGCAGACCTTGAACTAGCGATAAGTTATATCCAAAGATATATGTCCCAAGGCTTTTCATTAGTAAAAACAAAATATTTATTTATAGTTGCATTAAAAAATTCGATACATACTGACCCCACATTGGCACACCTTACGCGTTTCGTACCCACCGGCAGTTAGCCATAGGTGTCTATAGGTGTTTAGGGAGACACCTATGACGAAGTGCCAGAGGGTACGAAACGCGCAAGGTGGGCCATGTGGGGTCATTATGTATCGAATTTTTTTAATGCAACTATAAATAAATATTTTGTTTTTACTAATGAAAAGCCTTGGGACATATATCTTTGGATATAACTTATTCCACGTTGATTGTCTGTGGAACTGGGGCAAGTCCCTCTGGCTGTATGGAGGATACACAGAAATCAGATATCGATTCCCGACTAAATATTGATATACTTTGAACTAGCTCAATTACAATGGACCAGGGCCGGAACTAGGGGTAGGCAGAAGAGGCACGTGCCTAGGGTGCAAAGGTAGAGGGACGACAGGAACATACCTCTTCTGCCGCCTTCCCCTAGTTCAGACCCGTGGGTCCTCCACCAATTGCAGTACGGCTTGGTCCAGCACTGCAATGGACCCAGGAAAAGGGACATAGTTGCCTGGGTGAATTAGAGGAGCACTTAGGTGTCCAAATATAGGGGAAACTGCCTTTGTAAAACATACCTAAACCTCAGGGTTGCTAAAGTAGCTAGTAAAAAGTGTAAGCAGTGAAGAAAATGTACATGGCCGCCTGGGGTAGTGCAGATCATCTGTGGAATAATCAAACAGCACTTACATTTAAGTTTTAATAGTAAATCTCATTAGAAATGGGGTGTTAAGTAGACTGAGCAGAAGAGTCTCCTAATGATTAAAATAATAAAATAGCGAATATACCCTAGAGACAATTAATGCCCTATAAATGGATTGCTATTAAAATGACACTGATAGTTTTTTTTTAAATGCCAGCAAGTTTGTATAGTATCCTCTAATGCTAACCTTGCCTGTAAAGGCTTTTTACCCTCAATTACTTTCTTATTTGTGATGCCAGCTGCTCAGCGTTTGCTCTGCCGTCCGCTCTGTCTTCTGGCAATGCATGGGCTACAGGCTTCGTCTGTATTAATCCCAACTGCAGCCAGGCACTTATTCCAGACAACTAAACATTGTATTGTCAGTGGTTGACACTTGCAGAGCAAATGTAGAATATGCACAACTTGCTTTCATTTAGAAAAATAACTTTATACTCAGTGATTACAAAAAAGGAGTGCTAGCAATTGTGATACATAACACATAAACAGTGGGTGTTGGATACAGTGATATACAGTAAAGAAACCTTTTCCATGTATGGGATCTATTATCTGGTATGCTTGGGACTGTAATTTTTTCTGTAATTTGGATATCCATATCTTTAAGTCTACTAACAAACATTGAATAATACAAATAGGATTAATATGGATAGGATGAATCTGAATTTATTTAGCTTAGTTACCATCAAGTCCAAGGCACTGTTTAATTATTTTAGAGCAAAAGGAAACCGATTTTTAAAAAAATAATGTTATTTAAAGTAGACCTTCCTGTAATTCTGAGACCCATACCTGTGTAAACAGTACAGCATATGGTGGCTATTCCATATAGCCACCATATTCCACATACATCTGTTTGTAGTATAATTTGCCCCAATTCCATTTCTTTTCCCCTCTGCACTAACTAATCTCCTGTCTGGTTGTGAACCCAGCACATCTTGTCTGCAGGTTACTTCTCCAGTTGCTCTTGTTCACTTCAGGGTTATTCAGACTAATTAGAATTATATCTAAGTTTACAAATTGCTAAGTAAATGTTGTGGTATTGGCGAATTTTTGGCGAAACGAAACGGGTCAAATTCGCCCTTCCCTATGCTGTGTATACTATAAGTCCCAGGAGAACTAGGAAAAGTTTTTCATTGGTCCCTGCTAAGACTTTTTGGACTGAGGCTTTTTGTGAGCCACCTATTATTGTGCATCATGATGAACATTATCCCCATATGGATAATGGACACACCCCAGTTTTCTATAACTGCATACTGCATGTTTTTTTTTATTTATTTTGCTTTTGTGTATTTTCAGCCAAATTCAGCTTTGCAGAAAAAACAGTAAAAAAAAAAAACCTTCAAAAAAATTCATTTGTTACAGCGCGCTCTTTAAGAACCCTTTTTCTTTTTCGTTGGAAAGTTGCTGTGTGCAGGCGATGAAAAAATGGCCCCCAGTGAATTCAGCAAAGCTTTACTTGCACCAATAGATCCTGAGTTTGTCTTTGGAACACATCAGCCTGTGGTTCTATAAAATTGTTATGTGTTCTTGTTCGAAAGTGACACTGCTAGAAATCTCCGAAGGAGACGCACCACCTGCTAGGAATTAATTGTAGATTGGTAGCTTTCTCCGACTCTCCCAGAGCTGCCGTTCTACTGTTCCCATTCGGCAGACATTTTTCTTCTGCTCGCTGTGGATTCGAGTTTAAGAGGAGATTGAGCACTTTTAAGCTCTTCACTCTCGAGCTTCATTCCATAAAGAATCCTGGAGATGTCTCTTCTTAGATGAGTCTGTTGCTAATGCCTACCCAGGCTCCTGTATTGATGGTGGATCTGATTTCCATGCACCAAACAATACTTTATCATTTGAAAACGATGCAGTCTCCATGATGTTTACTCCTAAATAACTCCCGTAATGCTTCTGCTGGGGAACTAGGAGGAACACAAATAAATAGCTTGGGGCGTTTTCAACCATGTAACATTCATTTTCTGCTCAAAGTTTTTCATTTTCATTTTTGCTTGAGATTTCTCTAAGGGCTTCCACCTTGTTTGCTTTGTGATGACATAACTGGAAGTTCATTGCACCCAAAGGCTATGGTAAAAATGCTTCCAGCAAACAGTGTTTATGTAACATTCTGCTCTGGTATTCACTCTATCTCCATCCACTTTATGATTGATTGCTACAACGTACTGGGGTTTATAACAGCGCATTAATATTGTATTAACAGCCTAAGGGAGATATGCAAAAAGGATCTGGATCATATCTACTAAGTAAAAGCAGTCTGATTCTAATACATATTTTTTAACCTGCCAAATCTTTCTTTAATGGTGTCCAACAACCATCTTGCAAACATCAAATTAATCAGAATTATATCTGTTCTTTTCCTTATTGGTAATAGTTTTACCCCAAACGGTGCTGTGCCATGTGTCAAAAGAATAAGTATTTACAGGGAAGCTTATTATATATATATATATATATATATATATATATATATATATATATATATATATATATATATATAGTACATGGACAGCATTCACTGGTGTTCATTTCTCCCCAAAACACCTAGGGAACCTGTCTGCCAGCAGTTGACGTAAATTCACCATTCTTGTGGGAAGGTTCAAGTGGTGAATGAATATGAGGATACTAGGCAGGATAATTGGGGTACACCCTCCCCAAATCAATGGCAGTGTTGATGTGCAAGCAAGTAATGGTATGTAGAGAAATGGATACAACCACTTCTCTGGGGCCAGAGCATCTTGGGGGTAGTGATCAATAAAGACTAGTATAAAACTAATTAAGGGGTTGAAAAAAAGAATTCTTTAAATATTTCTTTTTTAAATGGTTTCAGAGGTCCAGACCAGACTTTAAAACCAACATTTCTCTCTCCAATCCAGGCATGGATTTGCATGCCATGGTTGCGCGTCAAAAAAAAAAATCGCCACGCGTCAGAATAGTCACGCGCATAAAAATTGCTGTGTGTCAAAATCATTCGGACGCCCATTGACTTTAATGCATTTGGACAAAATAGTCGCATGCGTAAAAATTGTAGCGTGCGGCAAAATTGTCGTGCGTCAAAATTATTTTTACGCCCATTGACTTCAATGCATTTTGCAAATTTTTTGCCGCTTCGAAAATTCTCAGTAAATTTGTGAATTTTTCGCCGGAATGCCACAGGTTCGCCCATCACTATTCCTTCGTTTTCAACTGATAAAATAACATTTTCTTACTATTAGAATTCATGAATGGATAGCTGTGTTTTGCACCTGCCTGAGCCTTACAAGGATTTCTATAGAATTGCATGACACTCCATAGCTGTAAGTACACACATAATGCCTTGCCTTCCCATACACACAGCAACTTTATTTCTCCCGGCTCACAGATGTGGGCGGTGCAGGAATGTGTGTGCAAGATGAAGGAAATACTTCAGGCTAATCTGACAGATACTCTCGCAAAAGGCCAACCATTATACATTATACCGCTCTTGGTATTTTCATAGTATGACATAAATCTGTTACTGTCTACTTTCCAGCAGGCTAATTGGTTGCAAGGGCAATTAGAAGTAAACTGTTTTTAAATCCCTGTAATTGCCTTGGTGCTGAGTATTGGTACAGGGGCCTGCCAGGAAAAGTGTAATGTGCGTTTAACCCCTTTAAATGCCAGCAGAGATGCTGTTTGTTTTAGTGTTCTGTGGTGGATGAAGTGTTCTCTTAATGAGCAATGGTCAAATATTAAACAAAGGAACTGCAAGTTGCATAGGGATTTGCTTAATTGCTAGACTCAGCTCTGGTCCAATTTTGCATTGTATTTTCAAACACAATGTAGCTGGAAAGGGACCTGGATGTACAGTATATATATTAGTGATGTGTGGGCGGCCCAAAACCCGCGCAGAAATCTTCAGGTCTCGAGCGGGTCTGGGTTGAGCTCTTCTCCTGCTCTCCCCACTTGCACCTAGCACTGCCTGCTTCCGGCCCCTAAATTCATAGGGGAAATTTACTAAAGGGGAAGTGGCTAACACTGGCGAAAACTCGCCAGTGTGACGTCATTTTGGCATTTCGCTGATTTACCAACGGTAGCTGGCGTAATTGCGCCAAGGAGATAGACTCTGGAGCAACTTCACACTCTTACACCAGGCACATTTTCGGTCTGGCGGAAGAGAGTTACTACGCAAATTAGATTTTTCTGACCGTTATGTCTATCACCAGACTTGCCTTCGCCACCTCAGACAGGCGAAGTGCAATAGAGTAGATAGGAGTTCCTCAAAAAAAAGTTGAACATTTTTCTAAGTCCCAAAGGGTGATAGACTGAAAAAGATTACATTTTTGTGGGGGGTACCCTCCTTCCCCCCTACATCTGCTAACATATGGCACCTAAAGTATACTGTGGGCACATGTGTAGGGCAATATAACAACTTTATATAATTTTATTAAGGTTCTCTGGCCTAGTGTAGTGTAATGTATTTGCTGCAGCACATACGGGCATTGTAACTGCACGCCATATGCTAAATACCCAACGCTAGCGTAACTTCGAACTGCTGAGCATAATTTCGCCAGCATTCGGTACCCTGTGTGCAACTTTGGATCTTCGTGAATTAGTGTTGTCCAGGTAAATTTTCGCCTGGCAAAGTGTTACGATGTGCGAATTTTTTTGCCCCATAGACTTGCGGCCACCTCCGCCCCTTTTGTAATGTGAATTCAGGGCAAGTTGGGCTTGGGTTTATAAATGGAGGGGGAACGGCAGGCCGGGTGCACGTTGGGGGCGGGTATAGTATTTCTAGACCTGCACACCGCCAATATATATATAGCTGGTACAAAATCACCCCTTTCTTTACTTGGCCTGACACTGAATTTTGTGCTGCCATGAACCACTTTCGCCAATCATTTAAGGGGAGTCTAAGTGGGAGGATCATGGTGGTGCACATGCATGTCCCATATCCCATGCCTGCAGGTCTGAAATGGGATTCAAAATATTCCCTGGCATTTCAAGTACACAGAAGCCCTAACAGTAGGGGTTTTTTGAAGAGCTGCCCAGGTCAAAACTGCCTGCCCATTTTTTCAAATTAGGAAAACCTGGCAGGATTTACTAGAATTGACATATCGATTGGCCAATTGCCGATCGCCATATCATAGACCAGCCCCTGACATTGTGGCCCGCCCCATTGTGTCATGGACCCACCCCCATTACATTTTGGCACCCTCATCACATCATGACCCCACCCCCATTACATTGCAACCACGCTCCCATCACGTCACTGCCAGCTCCCTTGCCAAGAGTTCCACTGCACAGAAGGTGGCAACCCTACCTAATAGCCCCTCACCAGCACGCTAAATAGTGACTGCATTTTATAACAGCCCCTCTGGCATTTGCCAGAACCCACATATTGCCAGTCCGGACCAGGCCTGCAGTCACATGATGCATATAAAGCACTGTACCAGGGGCCAAGTTAGTAATGCAGCTTTTAGGCGCCAAACGTTCTCTTATTTAAAAAAATCCGCTCTGGGAAAAATACCTCAATTAACAAGGTTGTTTTCCCCAAAGTCCTGCCTGTATGCAGGGTTTCCTTTGTGATTGTTCGAGCTGAAAGGCTTGAGCGAGAGTAAATGGACCCCTTAGTGTCTGCTTGCACTGCACTCTGCACCGAAGGTTCACACCTGGCTTATATATCACCAGCCTAGTCTGTAAAATACCAGGGAGGCTGGGGCTTATATTACAAATTTGACAGCAATATATTTGCAGGTAAATTTGTAACTACCTGTCATCCCATTCTTATATTGCTACCTGATCAGCCCCTTATCTCCTACCCATCTACCTTTCTATTCAGCTCACCCAACTGTCACCCTATTGGCCTGAATCTGGCCACATCATGTCACTGATCCACCTCTTTTATGTCATTACCCCATTCCTCATGGTCCTTCTTCCCTTAGCTCTCAACTCTGTTCTACATTTGAAGGACAACTACCCTTATAGGTTAACCACATGGTCCCTGAACTGAACCCCCTTTTGTTTCCTGAACCATACCATGAAACCAGTTCTGGCCTGAGAATTAAAATAGGCTCTGGAATTTCAGATACACAGAGGCCCAATCAGCCCACACAGAGGCCCAAACAGCCCCCACCAGCCAACTAAATACTGACTTTCTATGGCACCTTATAGCAGCCCCTCTGGCATTTGCCAGAACCCACAGATTGCCAGTCCGGGCCTGCATGAAACCCCTCAAAGATGCCATGCTCCCATTTGGAAGTCATAGCAAGAGAGGCAGGGGCAGGAAGTCATAGCAAGAGAGGCAGGAACAGGAAGTCAAGCAGCCAGACATGGTGGCCACCAATCCGTACTGTGTAGCTCTGCCTTTTCAGAAGGTGTATGGGAGTGCAGGGACATTATGGGTGTTCCTTGGTGCTGAGGGGAGATAGGATAGGGACCTGAGCAGGGGTCCTATGGAAACTATAAGTTCAGTTTTCCTTTAATAGAGAGCTGAGTGCTAATATCTACAGAAACATCATTGTGAAATTCACTCTTGAAAAAACTGAGCCAAACCACAAGAGACAGAGAAATGGAGAGAATAAATGCTTCCCAATATTCAAGAGTATAATTATGGCTGTAAGATTAGACACATCAATTTTAAGTAACCTCTGCCCTACTTGTTAGCACTAAACACAAATGCTTAACCAATGGTCCTGTACCCTGAGAAATATTATGCTGCTATATAATGTGGGAATAATATATATTAAAGGGTACATACATATGGTTTGCAATTTTGCAGATGATTGGATTATCCATCGGATACTGGGAGCTTTAGCTAAACAACATCTTGAGGTTCCCATTAACTATTTTTGTACAGCACTGAAATTTAGAAATTGTGAAACCCTGTTATTTGTATGAGGTATGACGGTACAAGCCGTGATTCTTAACCCGCCAGCACTCCTGTTGGCCTGGGGATCTGGGAGATGTAGTTTAATAACAGCAATTCAAAGGTTAGTGATATAGGTTAGTGTTGCTATCTTGCCCCAATTTACCTATTATCGCCCTGCCTACAGATAATGCTCTATGGTCCCAACTATATAAGGGACTAGATAATCAACCCTGTCTCCTAAAGACACCTTACCAACTAACCCATGCCTCTGGCAGGGTGCACTCCCACTTCTGTATGTACTATGGACAGCAATGGAGGAGGTGGCACCCCATTACATTAACCATGCATGGAAAAGAATATGTGGCCAGCTTGTGGGATATTTTGGATGTCTCAACGAGCTGGATCATTTCAGAATTCTTTTAGTGGGGAACTAAAGCTTAACTAAGGAAATAGGCTAGAAATGTTGTACATTATGTTTTGGGCTTCTTTACCAGCCCAAAGCAACCACAGCCCTTTATCAGTAAAGATCTGTGTCTACAAAGATGCCCCAGTAGCTCCTCATCTTCTTTTCTGCTGATTCACTGCACATGCTCTGTGCTGCTGTCACTTACTGAGCTTAGGGACCCACTCACACATAGAAATGTCACTATATAAGTCTGATTATAAATGAATACAGATAATTACTACATGGCAGCACAGAAACCAGTGCAATTAGCATCAGAATTTACTAATCAGCCTTGTAGCATCAGTTTATATTACAGGCCAACCTCATTTTCTGCTTGATAATTTGCGATGAAACCTAAGTTTAGCTTCTCAACAGCTGCTCAGAGCCCACTGAGCTCACACTGAGAAGTGAGTGTCACAGACACTTTCCAAGATGGTGATCATTTCTGCTGTTGAGAAACTGAAACTTTAGGCTGATGCAATAAATTCAGTATATAAAATATGGCATTTTTAAATACTTATTTTTAGGGTTTAGTTCTCCTTTACGGAAGTTAAAAGCTGTCCATTCCCAGAGGCCTGAATAAAAGTCCTAGCTGGCCTGGTCATTAGTATAATAAAGGTATTGTGTCTCATTGACTCTAAAATGTATTTCTTTATTTCACATAATACATTTCTCCCTTCTGAGCAGCAACATATGGAAAGACTTTGTCAGAGCAGTTATTTTAGTCATTTGCAAGCACTTGCCTGGCTGATATATTAATAATAGTTTAATGTAAATAATGGTCACATTGCATCTATTCTATAAAAGTCTATTAGGCACTTAGTGAAGCCAGGTTCCCATATTACCATCTGTTTCACACCCGTGCTGAGCAGAAACTATACATTATAATTAAAGACATCTGTTGTCTCTCTGCACTGTCCAACTCCGCTACTGAAGGAGCTAAATCTGGGAGAAAGACTTCACCCGACAGTCTCTAGTGCATCAAAACTAAAAGGGATATATTCCAGCACATCTGATTTTAATGGCTTTTTTTTACTGGAAAATAAACATGAGTAATATTTTTTGAGCTGTAATGTAGGTTTAAAGAATCTTAAAGAGCTTCTGCCCATTGTGAGCATGTCCCGCCGGGTAGCTGTCAAGTTATTACTCCTGTAGTGGGCCTCTTATTCCCGACACCCTATCAACTGGCCTGGAAAGCTGTTTTCACTGAGGGGTGCCAATTTGTTAGGCAACGCCATGAATATAATCAATAACCTTGGACCCTGGACTGGTGCTGCCCTATAGGTAGGTATCTACATTTACTGGCCATGGACCATTGCAAGGGATGACTGCGATGTTGATCAATGATGGTGGCATGAAGCTTCCATAGAAGGTATTCTGGGCCAGTGTGTGGTGGGATGCCTAACAAATTGGCACCTCTCAACTGAATATAATTTATTTTCCCACAAGAAAACAAACAGGTGCCCTTGGAGACCATATGAGTTAAAGTGCCAAAGTTTTGCTCTCCTATTGCCAGTGCACTGAGCTTTCTTCTGCAGTGCCAGATGCTGCAATTGTAGAGAGATTGGGAAACGTCTTTGTAAATTATTCAGTATATTTGTCATTATTTGCTCTTTACTTCATGTCCACCTCGAATTTCTGGTTTTCTGTCCCTTTAAGTAATTTGCGAACAGGAGATGCAGAGGAGCAATTTGCCTTTATCCCCCATTGAATTTATGCATTTTTCTAAGTGAGAAGCCAACCATGCTCTATCTTATTACTCAGGTTGTAATTTCCTTCTGTTGCTTGTAATCTTATTCCCCGATGGCTTGTGTTAGAAAAGGAACAGGGTCAACTGCAGAAAAATGCAGGGTTAGAGCTGGGGAACCGTGACCCTGAAGATAATTTGCTGAGGTAGTTAGAACTTTCTTTAACCCTTCATGTTGCCCAGTGTAGAATCGCCAGCAACAGGGTAACAGTGTCACTATGCTGATGCCATAGATTCACACACACACACACCAAAAGGGGTAGAAGGACTACAGGGCTCATGTCCACAAGTTCAGTTGTGGAACCTGCACTCCACCCACAGTCGGTTGCAAATAATACTTGCATATAACACTTCTGTAAAAATGCTCTCCTTGCACTTTTGTATAGTTTTGCTCAGTTCCGTTCAGTCACTTCTGCCTTCCATTCCAAATTGAGTACTGCTGCTTCTATTGACGCAGGGGGACCCAAGAGTTATTGCCACCTCCAGGCCAGGCTGTAGCTTTAGAGTTCCCTCAGTGCCCTGCTTTAGTGATGTGCAGGTCAGGAAAAACTCAACCCACACCTGACCTTAACCAGCAAAATCTGAACCTGCACCCGATCCAAACCCGCAATATGTTGCACCCAATCTGCACCCAGAACTTTGCACTCTGAATGCTACTTCTGTGTGTGCCTCTGGTTCCAAGACAGGGAGTCTTGGGGAGCAGTGGAGGATTATATTTCCTCAGTCTGTTCCGCACTGAACCTTGACAGGCCCAACTGCTGTGATTCCCCATGGGTTTCAGGTCAACCCGCAAATCACTGCCCTTTTATCAATTGCAGTTTATTTGCACATATCTGAACATTGGAAATTACACCAGTGAAGACTATAAATGACATCAGGTAGACTTCAAAAATATTTGGTGTAACTGTGTCTCATTAGCAAGCAGCACAATTGTGTCAAGAGTATCGCCCCTTTGCAACCCTAATGACCTTTGAATTCTGGGGGAAAGTGCTGCATTGTGGGAAAAATACATGGGGGGAAATTTACTAACCTGCGAAAATTCGCCAATGACAGCTTTGCACCCACCACTACACTTTGCGCAGGCGAAATTCGCTCAGACGTCAATTTACTATAATGTGAAGTTGCGTCCAGGGAGCCGAACGATGGCAAATTTTTGCTAGCGTTACGCCGTCAATCTAAGAGAAGATGCGCTAGCATTCAATTATGCCTAGCGCAACTTCGTTAGAGGTTAGAGGCTGATTATAAAGTTTAATGGACTTATATGTTGCAGCAAAAACATTACATTAATACATTAAGGTCCAGGGAACCTTAATAAAGAAAATATAGTTGTTATAATGCCCTACACATTAGCCCACTGTACAGTTTGTGTTTTGGAAAATGTATGGAGGAACCGTGTTACCCAAAAAAAACTTTAAGGACTTTTGCAGGCTATCACTCTGAAAAAACGAAAAGACGCCAGCGTTTTTTTCCCCACTAAAAATTGAGGAAGTCCTATGCACTCCATTGCACTTCGCCAGCTCTGAGGTGGCGAAGGCAAGTCTGGTTAATGAGGTAAAGTTCAGTAAAATCCGCATCTTAGTGAATTTGCGTAGTTACGACCATTTGTCTGGCGTTAGAGTGTGAAGCAACGCCAGTGTCTATCTCCTTCGCTAACGAAGTGGCGCCTGCGCCCATTAGTAAACCGGCAATCATCGCCAGCGTTAGTCACTTCGCCCTTTAGTAAATGTGCCCCATGGTGACTGCACTTGGAATTGCACTTTGATCACTGCACTTGGGGAAGTATATGTGCCCTAATGAATAAAGAATATTGGGGGAATGTAATATAAATCATTAAAGGAAAAATGATTCGCAATGCGTAAATGTATGCCTTTGCGCGAACCAATTGTTCTTTGTGCGAATTTAACATATACTTTGAAAACCTGATTCAATACTGATTCGACAGTGGAAGAAATGTTGCAAATTTTATAGTTTGTGCCAGTGCGCAGTGCATGTAATAAAACTTCTTGTACTTGAACTACATGGTGCGCCGTTGTCCAACACGTCGCCATGTGATGACACACATGCAACGTGTCGGATTTGCAGAAGATAATGGCGTCTTCATCCGACAGTTGGATACAGTACATGTAGTTTGTGCCATTATCGTTTGCACATCTGACACGTTGCATGTGTGTCATCGCATGGTGACGTAACGGACAACGGCGCACCATGTAGTTCAGCCTTTACTGAAAATGTTGTTTACACTACCTTCAAGCACTACTTAACAGTTTGCAATGCGCAATTAAAATTCGCAATGCAATAATAGTCTAAAGAGAGAAATGCCAATTTTTATTCTTATTTGTGAAAATTGTTTTCCTCTTTGTGACTTTTATTACACTCCTCCCTATGTTTATAGGGGGTGGATGTAATACAATGTTTTTGCATACAATTATATTTGTTTGTTTTTTAGAATGTAACACAGTCTAAGAAATGTATACTCTATGTGATGTTTTTAGCTTTCGAAAAGGAGTAGCCATCGTTTGCCATATGAACAAGGGAGCTCTCCTTCCCAGCCCCTCTCATACCTTTAAAATAGGGGTGCACTATGAGGAATGGGAGGTGTGGCTGGAGTGGGCCAGGATGGGCAAAGCCCCATTGGTAGATTATTTTGCTGGGGGCCCCCATGCATCCTAATTATGCCACTATTCAGAAGCAGGGCCACCATTAGAAATCACAGGGCCCCATAAAATTTTCGGGGCCCCGTCCATCCTGGTGCTCAAGCCCCACCCACCCTGGTGCTCAAGCTCTGCCCACCCTGGTGCCCAAGCCCCGCCCACCCTGGTGCCCAAGCCCCACCCACCCTGGTGCCCAAGCCCCGCCCCAGATCCCGCCCACTCCACATCACAGTTAAAAGACCTAAAAAAGTAACCCTCCCCCACACACAAGTTATAAAAAGCTATTGATGGTCATGGCCCCCTTATAAGTTAAAAAAAAAAAAACATTGGTGCCAGGGCCCCCCATAAAAGTTTTTTTTAAAAAGTATTGGTGCCAGGGCCCCCTTAGAAGTAAAAAAAATTGGGGCCTCAAAGAATATTTTTTAAAAAAACATTGGTGGCAGGGGCCTTTAGAATATTAAAATAATACATTGGTGGCCAGGGGATTAAAAAAAAACACACACACACACACATTGGTGTTCAAAGGAATTGAACTTGTGACTTCAGGACTTCAACGTCGCCTCCTTTCGTGACTTTGGATCTTTTCGCCGCATCAGGACTTCAATTTTGGCTGTTTTCGCGACTTCGGGTCTTTTCGCCGCTTCAGGACTTTGGCTATTTTCGTGACATCGGGCCTGTTCGGAGCTTCGGGTCTTTTCTGAGCTTTGGATCTTCAGCTTTTTTGGACTTCCGCATTTCTGCTGTTTGGGACAGAGCAAAGCTTCAGAGCTCTCAAGAGGGACCCGGCACTTTCAAAAGTGGAGCACTGCAGGGCCCCCCTTCATGCCCGGGACATTTGTCCCCCCCTTCCCCCCCCCCGATGGCGGCCCTGTTCAGAAGTTGTTTGGTGCAGATTCCTAAAGTAGCCTGCCACAGGCTTGTTCAGAAAGTGCACAGAGGTCACAAACACTATTAACTTAGTTGTAAGTGGAATTCCGGAGATATTACAATCGCTGGCAGCCAAATACATGTAATATAATGTAATGTCATATTATTCATCTCCGAATTGTTCTCACCTTGTCAAATAATATCGACTTTCAATGCAACTAATAACGCATTTTGTATTCACGTCGGTGAAGCAGTCATTCATATCATGGTTTAGTAATTATTTCCCCCCTTTTTTGCTATTTGTATATTTCTGTCTGAAAATCTCCTTCTTGTATGCGGTACTTAATTTTGTGCTCATTGATAGGAATGGGTCACATTAAACAAGATACTGCGAACGATTGTCATTTGCAATGATAGATATGCCAGATTAAGTCACGCCGGTGGAAATGTAAGGAAAAAAACTAGGTAATGGCTCATTGAATAGAATCAATGACAACCGATGTTTAAACGCCGGTGTCTTTTTTAGCTCTCACATTTGGAAAAGCACCCGTGAGTCAAATATTAAGAGCGCGTTTGAAACCTGCCATTATGTACCGTGTGTGAGACAAGGTGAAAAAGACATTTAGACAGGAATTGTTTAAGAAGAAACATATGATGGATCCATTCGGGTTGAGACAAGACGTTATCAAGATATCTTCTGCAACATTGTATCATGGCTCTCCATTGTGACACTGATGTTGGACGCCACTGACGTGAGCATTCATGTAATAAAAGTAATTAGGAGGATCTAAATAACCTGAAAGTCAACAATTTCCACTTGCCTTTATGTCAGGGATTATTAACATTAAAGGACAATTCAACCTTAAAGTTAAAAAAAAACTCCCCCAGCCTAAGTGTTACCCCAGGCAAATGCCCCTGACGTTATACTTAGCCCTCGTTGCAGATTCAGGCATTGGAGTTAACGGGCGCCATCGTCAGACGCTTCTAAATGAGACCGGCGCTTCTGCAATTTTTGGGAGTTTCAGCGCATGCACAGTTGTCGCAAAACAGAGAATTTCTCCAAATGCCTGAACTCCGATGCCTGAATCTATAACGAGGGATAAGTAAAATGTTAGGGGCATTTGCCCGAGGTAACACTTAGGCTGGGGGGGGGGGGAGGTAGGGGGGTCTATGTAGGGTTGGGGGGTAGGGATTTTTTAACTTTAGGATTGAATTCTCCTTTAAGGTGAATTTTCGAATTCAAAAAATTAGAATTTTGAGCTATTTTTTGTGTACTTCGACTAGGGAATAGTCCAAATTTTAAATGGAGTCAATTGGTGGACTTTGAAAAATCAAAGATCCAAATTTAATCGAATGCGATATTACACCGATTAATTATTATTACATTTTCCCGAAAATTTGCTTTGTAGGAAAAAATCCTCTTTTCACGAATTTTTCATAATTTTTTTACCCGAAAACTTCGGGGTATTGCTCGAAACCCAGCAGACATCAAATAATCATTGGGACTTCTACCATTGCCTTATATGCAACCTCGACAGGGCTGAGATGCCGGATTTTCAGATTCAGACTTTTCCAACCTCGGGGTTTAATAAATTTCCGAAAAAATTCATGATTTGAAGTCCGATTTTATTTAAAAAATCACGAATTGTTGTGATTTTAGCATTCAGAGTTTAGTAAATAACCCCCTAGACTTAATTTCGGTTAAAAGTGAACCACCCCTTTTTAGTGACTGGTGCAGGAAAAAGGACTGAAATTAATTATTTTGAGGTTCATGTAATAAAATATGTAATGTAATTTGTTCTCGCATCTGTAACATTTTCAGGCCAAACACTTGAATGTGATTGGCTGGTGTTAGAACTTGGCAAAAAAAAATCTGCTTTCTGCTGATGCTCTCAGTGGCTCAAAGCAGTATATTATATAGAATGTCACCAATTGTAATTAGTGTAATATTGATATAGGAGCTGAAGGAATGAATAATCAGGTGGTATGCACAGCAAGTGTGAACAAAAACTGTGAGCAGACAAATAACCCACTGTACAATTATTCCAACTTCATAACATTCTCGGCATTGCACTGAAAGGCCGACCTAGTTGGCAGTGAACAAAGTAGGGAAATAGTTCCAACACGACTTCATAATAAAGGTGAAGCCAGGGCACAGACAAAGATGACAGGTTCAGGAGACAATTATAAGACAGGTTTGACTTTCATATAGGATTGTTGTTTCTTTACATGATAATGGAGCTAGGGTGGGAAACTGCCAATGATGCAGGGGCTGCATTTAGAGGTCATGTAAATACTGGCATAACAAATAAGAATAGGTTTAATTTATTTTGGGGGTTTTAAACAGTAGAACCCCAATTTTAAGTTTTAAGAATAAAATGGTGTAAAATCAGGAAAAGTATTGTGCAAAATATAAAACTGGAACCACACACACAAAATTAAAATGTATCTGTGTGCTGCCTCAGAGATCACCTGACCAGAAATAATGCAGCTCCAACTGTAACAGGAAGTGTGGAATCAAACTTTCCATTAATTGTCTAATACAGTAGAAAAGAAAAAAACTGCAGCACCTTTTAGTTGCAAAATGTGAAAGCTTCTGTTTATTGGTCAGTAACTGTTGGTTACTGACCAATAAACACAAACTTTCACATTTTGCAAATAAGAATAGGTTTAATTTATTTTGGGGGTTTTAAACAGTAGAACCCCAATTTTAAGTTTTAAGAATTAAATGGTGTAAAATCAGGAAAAGTATTGTGCAAAATATAAAACTGGAACCACACACACAAAATTAAAATGTGTCTGTGTGCTGCCTCAGAGATCACCTGACCAGAAATAATGCAGCTCCAACTGTAACAGGAAGTGTGGAATCAAACTTTCCATTAATTGTCTAATACAGTAGAAAAGAAAAAAACTGCAGCACCTTTTAGTTGCAAAATGTGAAAGCTTGTGTTTATTGGTCAGTAACTGTTGGTTACTGACCAATAAACACAAACTTTCACATTTTGCAAATAAAAGGTGCTGCAGTTTTTCTCTTTTCTACTGTATATTTGGCCCCTGGCAAGGGCCTTTGGACTGCTCTGCATTCTGACTGAAAGGGGTTCTTGTGAGGTGGTTGAAGCACACACATCTCTATACTTGGTTAATTGGCTGATACGACTTAACATGTATGGCTTGTTTGTGTGCACCGTGAATCCTAGGATCCCAGGGGCGGCTCTTAGTACTTAAAATGGCAATTTTGTATTTAGGATTACCCAATGGCACATACTACTAAAAAAAGTACATTATTATGAAAATGGTTTATTTACATGAAGCAGGGTTTTATAGATAAGCCGTTTTTTGCATTATATTTTTATGGAGACATGCATTATTTAGGGTATAGTTTTCCTTTAACTCTTGCCATATGTGATTGAGGAGCAGTTACACCTATATCTTCTGTGTCTGTATTGCAGACAGTCTACACATTAACAGTACATTATGGGACAGGTATATTAAAGTTTGAATGGTAAATTCGAAAATTCTTTAATTTTTATTTGGGTCAAAACTCACAATTTCCAATTTAAAACCACCAACTCAAATTTGAATTTGAATTTGAGATTTAGAGCTGAAGTCTGAAGAATAAGCAGCAGGCTAATTGTAGTTTAAGGCAGCAAAGAAGATGAAAGGCCATTTATAGGGAGAAGTGACCCTTAACTGTGACCGAGAAAGAATTATCAGCTGCTGTGTCACGTTTATTTTAAGCAGCTTATGAGAAATAAAATGATAAAGTTCTAGTTGGAGTGTTTGTAAGGTTAGAGGGAGCAATTTACTGTGTGTTATACCTCCCGGGAAAGGCTAAGCTGGTGTAATTAAGATGGAGGGAAATAAATGTGTTTGAAGTTTTTTGAATAAGCAGGAAAAGTGCGAAGTTGGAATAGAGGGGTGTTACGTCATATTTATAGAAATAAAGGAGCTCAGGCTTGAACTTAAGTTTGGATGATGCAGGGATTTTAGTGACATTTGGTGCGATGCATTGGTAATGATGGAAGTTGTCAGTGTATTTGGCCAGTGCTTATTACATACATAGAGCATTACAAGTCTAATTTAGGAGCCAAAATACATTTTACTGGTATCATGCACCTGTGCACTGATTCAGCCTACTATTCAAGGCACAAAGTTTAAGGAATGCAGATACAAGGGAGCCATCGAACTGGCACCTACCTTGAGCAAGTGTTACTTTAAGTTTCCCATAGCATGTTGTGCCTGAATTGCATGCTATTGCTGTCATTAACACCGCCTT
Organism: Xenopus petersii; assembly: GCA_038501925.1. Classification (NCBI taxonomy): domain Eukaryota; kingdom Metazoa; phylum Chordata; class Amphibia; order Anura; family Pipidae; genus Xenopus; species Xenopus petersii. The sequence continues at coordinate 91,784,194 of CM076685.1, forward strand.
GCAGCACTGTGTTGTAAGTGACTCCATGCACACACTGTGCCAAACAGAGAATTGTACAGAATTCGGTTGCTTGGGGTGGAAGAACTTCACTGGCCTGTACAGAGCCCTTTAAGCTCAGCCCAACTTACTGTAACTATTTTGTAATAAATTGAAACTCCTTGGCCTGAGTACCCAACACTGGAAAACATTTTGAATGCTCTTAGTGATTGAAAGCAAATCCCACAAATGCCAATATTGTTCCAATATTAAGTGGACATCCTTCCCAGGAGAGTAGAGGCTTGTATAGCAGGCAGAGAGGAATCATTTTATATGACTATACTTGGTTTCAGAATAAGTTGTTGGATAGGCAGAAGCCTTTGTACATTTCGCTATTGGGGCTCATTTACCCTGCCCAGCTGGTAAATGACTCAAGTTAATTCTGCTTCTGATTGGTTAGTGTATACCATAGAAAAAACAGTTTACTGATACAAAAAAAACCCAGACTATAATAAAGAAGATAATTCTGAGGGTAATTATAGTACGTAAGTTCCAGAAATGACAATTAACAAGGGGGTGAAGGGGGTAATGTGCTACATTAATATCCTTCTTATTCTGTTGATGGTCCATTAGGCTTTGATCAGTTTGTAAATAAATGATGTATCTCTACAATTACATTCGTTCACTTCCAGTGAGGCGGTTAAAGGAAAAATGTCTTCCCAAGATTTCCATCTTTTTCAAATTTCTCTTTCCTTTTAATACATTTCCAATGGATGCAAGGTAGTCACTTAAAACTCCATTGGATAATTAAAATAAACTGTATAAAATCCCCTGTATTTAGAAAATACTATAATGATGTTATACATATGTTCGGCAGAGTATAGAATTTTGATGTAAATATAGGACATCAGGTGAAAACGGAATTTAGAGTAAACAATAAGGCTGAATCTACACCTAGTGCGAATCATGTGGATCAGGGATTCACCTCTTATTAATAATTAATAATTTAATGGAAAGAGAAAATCAGAAATGGCTTTAAAGTACTCAAAGCATTTGTGGTAGAAAGTGTAGGGTATTTCAGGAGGACAGATGGTTGGGCAGTGCTTCCAAAGTAATGTTATGAATGATGGCTTGCCTCCTAGCAATTGCTCGTTATAATGAGTAACAAATTGAAATGACAGAATCATTCATGTGGTTATAAGTCCACAGAATGAAGGGCAGAACTGGCTGCTGTAAATTTTCGGCAGCCAGTGAGAGTCAAAAAAAAGTTGCTCTAGAACTGAGCAAACTACTCTCAACGCTAAACTCCGGGGGCTCCACACTACCCTCTTGCCCAACACTATTCTTCTACTTATGGATGCTTTTGTGTAGGATCTTGCACCATGGAAGACATTAGTATCTGTGGTGGTTCAGAAGCAGAATCTTAAAGAAGTTGTCATTTATATTAATTTTTAGTATGTTATAGAGTGGCTTATTCTAAGCAGCTTTTCGATTGACCTTAATTCTTTCCTTTTTTTTTTTTATAGTTTTTGAATTATTTGCCTTCTTCTTTCCATCTTTCAAATGGGGGTCACTGACCCCATCTAAAAGACAAATGCTCTGTAAGGCTACACATTTATTGTTATTGCTACGTTTTATTACTCATCTTTTTATCCAGGCCTCTTCTATTCGTATACCAGTCTCTTATCCAAACCTTGCCATTGACTTCTACAGGACCCTGACAGCTCGGAGATGGATTTTCAGATTCACACTTTTAGTACCCTCAGCGTATCATAAATTCACTAAAAATTCGGATTTTATAGAAAAAAAACTCACAAGTTTTTGGCATTCGGACTTTAATAAATAACCCCCTAAAAGTTAATTCAAAAATGAACAACCCTTTTAATGTGTCTGGATCTTAGTGAATTAGTCTAAAGTTCAAACTGCAGCTTTTTTAAAACTGTCACTGAACAGCCAATAGAAGAAGAAGCATTCACTGCTGGCACTTTTAGGGTTGGCAGAGGGACACTGGAGCTTTGGGTACTGAACAATGTACAATATATCCAGTATTGTAAGTATCTAATGAAGGAGTTCCATGGTTACATATATATATATATTTATATATATATATATATATATATATATATATATATATATATATATATATATATATATATATATATATATATATAGACTTTATACAGGATATCAAACTTCTCCAATTCCTTCAATATCCTAATATTTTACATGTTACATTATTTTTTATAATATACAGTTTTCCGTGTATCATGTGACACAAATGACAACTAAGAACGGAAGACATCACGTGACAGCACCATTTCTAAGGATAGATTTGTATAAGAAGTAATATATAGCAGCTGCACTGCAATTTTCCATATTTTCTTTACTGCTAGAACAGGTTGGGATGTAACAATGTCAAACCATTCATTTCACATGCCCTAACACACACATGGCCTGCAGACACCTACGTAAAGGGTGTAACTCTAAATATAGTAGAAGTGTTAAAGAAACAGTTTAGATGGCACTTTACAATTACTGTCAAAAGCATGATTTAACAAGCATTGGGCGTTCTGACACAGGTTCTTGCTTTACATGAAGGGGGAAAGGTGAAGCTACAATACAGTGAGCTGCTGTAGCTGCTAACCAACTCCATCTGATGGATGCTTGCTTTATCTTGCTACTTTCCTTCTATCTATCATTCACTCCAGACTCTGAATCTCATTAAACAGAGAAGCTGCTATGGGGCAGCCTCAGAATCTCCTCCGATGGTTATTACAGTCCCAATGGCATTTTAGATTTATGAAAGTATTTCACCTTTATCTGTCTAACCCTCTATCCATTTGGGGAGAATTGTCTAATAAATCTACTGGTTGCTCTGGTGAGCAGATTAAAGAATAGTCCTCTAATTCTCTGTTCAGGGCTGCCAGCGTTTCATTGGATCTCTGACCTGAGAACAGCGAAGCCCACACTGAACTGACAAGGAAATATCATTCACCAGGCCTTGGGTTGCATTTTTATTCATCAAGGTTCCGAACTGGCAGTCAGAACTTTAAAAGAAATGCCTTTTTCATAAATGCAAGTCTCTTAGCCTAACAACGTTAACATGGATTTAATTGTGGCCATTTGTACTACTCAAGCCAAAATGCATTCATGTTTAACAGAAAGGGTTTTTTCTATTCGTTTTGGAGGTCCCTTGCATTCTAAGCAACATTATTTATCCAAGAGACTTCTGATGCTCGCGGAATACTGGGTGGCCAAGAGATAATAATACGGTCTTAAACTGGCCATAGATGCAAAGATCCGATCGTGCCAATCCTCGATTCGTACAATTTTTGGACCGTGAGCGGAGACATTTTTCATCCCATGGAGATCGGTTGTTTGGACGATCAGCTAGGTTAAAAGATTTCTGTCGGCTGCCGATAATTTCTCTGCATGTATTGCCAATCGTACGATTTTCAGTGGGAGACTGTCACTAGCTTTTGTCGGACATAATTATCGTACGATTGCTGTCAGGGCAGAACATCGGCTGATCTGTTCTTTTATTACTTTATATAAACTGAAGGTTAGTGGCAGATCTGGAAATGGGGATGTCCATTCGTTCGTCTGATATTGCAGGTAAATCTTGACGTCTATGGCCAGCTTAAGAAACAGTTTACAGATCTGTAATTCCCAGTTTAAACCCAGTTCTTCAGTTTAAACCAGAGGGCAGATGACATTCCCTAGGGACCATTAAATGTTATATATAGAAAAAAAACAAGGTGATAAAATAAAATACTCCACCTTTTTAGTAATAGTCCCATCAACAGGGTTGGACAGCGTCATCTACAGAGTTCTTGATTTCCAAGCAATAATACTACAATATAATATTATATAACTGTTTGAGAATTTGCTTCCGCTAATGATGACCATCTGGATCTTCAAACACTTGATTTACTTGACTGGCTTTCATTGCATCTATCTGGTTAAAAAACAAATGCATGAGTTGTTGTTCTGAAGCCTTTGTTGGTACTCAATCTTTATGCCCTCTTTAGTTGGACACAAATGCTTTAAACATGCCTAGTGTTACTGCTCCTGGGCAAACTTAGTGCCTTTTATTGCATAGCCCCCTTTGTACATGTGTGAGAATACTTCTCACAGACACTTGAATACAACGTTTGCCTTGCAGTTAATGTAAGTATGAAGATATATCCTGCAAGGAAAGGTGAGAAATGGTCAGAAATTAACATTACAAGAAGTTTTACAGTAAAAAAAAAAAGTTATAATGTCCTCCTTGTTAAGAGTTACCCAACTTCCAAAACCATTAGGTTTCATATTTAAACCCCCCCCCACCCAAGGGGGTTCCTTGAAATAAAAGCCTCTTGTAAAATTAGAGACTATATATATGTAATAATTTAGTAATTTATTTAAATACTGTATATTGTCTCACTCTAGTTTCCCAAGACTATATTATGAATGCATTAAAAGAAATGTTCAGTGCTGTGTTCAGACCTAACACTTTATAAATAATACTATGCTTTTTTGTTACAGTGATTAATTGGTAGCTATGCTAGTTTTCATTTCAGACATGTTCAAGTTTTACTCTTTGGGCTGCAATTGAACTACTGCCCCAGCCTTGATTAGGGCTCAGGACACAACAGATAATAATTACCGCTATGTTTCTTTTATGGCTGCCAAAAGCTTTTAAAGTAGGTTAAAAATACATGTAGCCAACAGAGTAATCTTTGGAAATTGATTTAGGCAATATGTCTTTTGCACTGCGCGTCAGCAAAACCTTCTACACTTAAATTAAAAATCCCGAAAGCACCCCTTAAGGATTTTTAATGAATTTATTTTAGAACAGTAATGTGCCATAAAGTTAGTGCAGTGAATTCTGTTCACTTCTCTTTCTATTTCTGGTGTCGGTCATTGGAAGTAGTCCAGTGTGCTAACAATATATTTCTCTATGCATTCAAGTTCAGAGCTTTTGTTTTTAGAGGAAAATTTAATAACATGCCAAACTGGGGCACAGTCTTGTAACCAATGGCAACAGTTTAACAGTTAGCTTTCAGCTATCAAAAAAATGAAAGAAAACTGGTTGCTAAAAGCAAATAGAGCAGTACAAATTGTTACCTTGTTCAGCATCACCCATTTTGTATATTAAGGGCAATGGCAGACACTGCTGTTTTGAGTTTCTTTGTTACTTAAAGTGGTTGTTTGCCTTTTCGTTAACTTTAGTATGATATAGAGAGTGCTATTTTGAGCATATTTGCAATTGATTTTTTTGTTTTTTATTATTGGTGGTTTTTAAGTTATTTAGCCTTTTATTCAGCAGTTCTCCAGTTTGCTCAGCAATTTTCTGCAATCTGATTTCTAGGGCCCAAATTAGCAACCATGCATTGATTTGAATAAGAGACTGGAATATGAATAGGAGTAGTGATGGGTGAATTTATTCGCCAGGCGCGAATTTGCGTGATTTGCCGTCGGCAAATAAATTCGCAAAACGGGCGCGAAAAATAGTTTTCCGTTTTTTGGCCGTTTCGTGAATTTTTGCGCACGAAAATTCGCGAATTTTTCAGCGAAGCGAAACAGCGCAAATCGCCCATCACTGAATAGAAAGATGAATAATAAAAAGTAGCAATAACAATTTATGTGTAGCCTTACAGAGCATTAATTGTTTCGATGGGTCAGTGACCCCCCATTTAAAAGCTGGAAAGAGAAACAGAAAAAGGCAAATAATTAAAAAAACTATTAAAAAAATAAATAATGAAGGCCAATTGAAAAGTTGATTAGAATTGTCCATTCTATGACATACTAAAAGCGAAGTTAAAGGAGAAGAAAAGTTGTGTTTACTTGGGGGTACCAAAAGTTAGGAACCCACAAGTGATTGTATATACTTACCTGACACCCCGGGCCCGTGCTCCTATCCGGAGAAAACTGCACCGTTCCGGGGGTTGTTCCAGCGAGTGCCACGGAGCAATCCTCTTCCTGCTTCTTCTTTCTTTAAATTTCCCGGGACAGACGCATGTGTAGTGGAACAAAATAGCCATTATTTTTTTCGTTAAAGTTCGGCTTCACGCTCTACTGCACATGCACACCCACGAGAAGAAAGAAGAAGCCTGAAGATGAATGTTCCGTGGTGCTCGCTGGAATAGCTCCGGGCCGGTGCTGTTTTCTGCATTATAGGAGCACTAGCCCGGGGTGTCACCTAAGTAAATAGAATCACTAACTTTTGGCACCCTCCAATAGAAAATGCCTTTCCTTCTCCTTTAAAGGTGAACCACCCCTTTCAGTGTATAATATTTTGCCTGGTGAGCAATCGGATTTGCTTCACTTGCAGTTTTCCGGTTCAACTGTGTGGTGCATTTGCGGGTCAACCAACTGTCAATAAAATATACTGGCTATTGCCTTATAGAGTAAAAAAGGATTTAATTGATATGTTTTATTGCTGTTTTAGCCATTCTCCATGCACAGCTAAAAGGAAGCTAAAGACCCTCAATGTTTAGAAGCCCTTTATAGAGCTGTGGTTTCCCATGGAGGGCATGGGGGCAAGCCTAACATCAGCTTGTGATTCCTAATGTTTTTAGCAAGTTCCCTGCTCAAGTGAATAGAAAGTGATCTGGTTGAGAAAAGGTATTTTGCTAGTCTCAGTTCTCCCAATAGACCCGCTTATCTTAAATGGTTACAATTGTTTATTTGCTTAAAATGTTACAAATGTATTTAAGTGCAGTTGCTCAGTGTTCTGGGCTCTCTGCCAAAAAGCCTCTTATTTTAATTAAGTTTCAGAAACTTTGTGGCATCAGTGCAGGAGATCAAAGAAAGTTGGAACATTTCAGTAAGTAACCTGGGACTGTGGGCTGAGCTGTCAAAATTGGGACAGTTGAGAGGTATGGTGATAGTTGTGCCAAGGCCCTTACAGATTACTTTCAGCTTCTGGCCGGTCTTTACAACAAAAATCTTACTTTTCCTTGGTACAAAAGAACTGTTGCCAAATTTTAAGTAGGGCTTACCTATGAAAAGCCATGAATGCTTAGCATGTTAGAGCTTTCTGTAGAAAGGAGAGGCTACCATATTGCTTACATGAACAAGTGATTTGCGTCAATAACATATTTACAGATTCTTCAATGCTAATCTATTAAAAACAATATTATGACTATCACGCGATTGCATTCATTTTAAAGAATGTGCCTAAAGATTCTTTCGTTTCAGTGTGCAATGCCGTTTGCTTGCCAAATTCAGCAAAACGTGTAGGGAAGGTATAATCTTATCTTGAGAAAGTACTTTTACTCAGTAACTTATCAGTAAGGTATGTCAGCATGTATGTTGTTTCACAATAAGGAATGAAAAACATTTATGCTGCCAGTCATATTGATGAAATGCCTTTTCTGGCAATCCAACATCGTTTTATTGGGGGGATTAAATCCATGTAAAAATTATGATGAGCACTTTTGCTATATACTTTTTTTCAATGTTTTTTAAGGGGCCTCTTCTTATGGGGGAGTTATTCCCTTTATATTAGACCAGTGATCCCCAACCTGTGGCTCGTGAACCTCCTGTAGGCTGTCAGTTCATATAAGGGCTATCAAATGGCCAATCACAGCCCTTATTCAGCACAACCAGGTGCTTGCGTCGCTCCCCAATTCCTTTTAAATCTGAATGTTGTTCACGGGTAAGAAAGGTTGGGGACCCCTGCATTAGACTGTGCTAGTAAATAAAGCATTGGGGATATACATGACACCCTCCTGTACTTAGAGTCTTGTTGGGTTGGCAGTCTGATATTGATTCCCTATGCTATGTATAATCCGCTGTACAGATCTATCCACACTGTTGGGTTTAAGATTGAGTATACAAAATAAAGAGAGAAGGTGCACACACTTATATTGAGTTACGGGGTGCTAATCTATAGTTGACTCCCCATAAGGGTCTCCAGAAAAATATACAAGAATTCAAAGTAATGGATAGCACACCCAATTTGAAAAATATAAAGCAAATTTATTACAGAAAGATTAAGAAATAGTCAAAAAAATTATAAAGAGGTGAGCCCAACGCGTTTTGACCATAAGGGTCTTCCTCAGCAGCACAAATCAAACAAAAATCAAAAAAGGCAGGATTTTTGTTTGATTTTTGCCCCTGAAGAAGACCCTTAAGGTCGAAACACGTTGGGCTCACCTCTTTATAATTTTTGTTGATTATTTCTAAATCTTTGTGTAATAAATTTGCTTTATTTTTTTTCAAATTGGGTGTGCTATCCATTACTTTGAATTCAGGTTTAAGATTGAGGACATGCTGCTCCACATTATGGAATAAAACTCTAGCCACAAAACCCCAGATCCCATGCATTCCAGATAATAGATCACATACCTGTATACAGGGCAATAAAGATAATTATATACTGCCCATGTTTGCATGCTACAGGAGTTCTGTTTTCAGCATGTTGCTAGTGACAAACCACTTTTAGCCATTTTCTGAGATTTCTCTAGGGCTGTCACATCCCTCAGCCTAAATATGTGCTCTGATAAACATTATCATTTAGGTTACATTTTTGTATGTGGAAATGCTGACCTTGTCTGGTTTTTGAATGAAGAGACTAGAGCACAGCTGGACTGTCACTTTGGGCTTCTCATTTGTCTGCTTTTGATTGCACTGGGGTTTTTTATGCAACAATGTCCATCTCTGTTCCCTAGAACACTGCATTTTGTTAGCAGAATTTCTCAGCCACTTTGAGTTTAATTTTGTACCACGCTCAGGCATTGGTAACCAGTGGCACCCTTTCAGATTTTAAACTACAACTCCCAGGATCCTGCCTACAGCCCAATCCTAACCTGTCTATTTGCTGTTTATTTTTAACCATGTACATTTTTTGTGCCACTTTAATCTGCCACTTAGATGGGCCTGTCTTTACTCATGAATCAGGTTCAATGATGTGGAAATCACATGAGTTTTTCCAGTGTTAATAGGGCTTCTCGGATGAACATAGTGGAGGGAGGGAAGCTTTGACCGGGTTAGGCAGGCATTAGTCTGAGAAAGGGGCAGGATTGGTGGTGGGAGAAAGGAGGGGTTACCAGGCAAAGTGAATCTTGCGGGAATCAGTGGCTTCCATCTTACAGCAAGGTGGAAGCAGCATCCCGCCCCTATTATAATTCTAGTGGTGGTATGTCAGTATGTATTGAGCTATGGCAGCTGGGGAGCGGGGGAATGATCGCCAGTGTGGGTAATGAGGCTGTAGTCCCCTATCTGTGGCCTCTGTTGGTGCCTCTCCGGGTATGAGCCCCGGGAGGTAAAGTCGAGTGAGGCCATTTGCTACTACTTGCCCATCCAGGGCAGCGCTCGGGTGGCCGGCATGATAGTGGCCCGGTTACTCTGTGGAGCAACCGGTTAGGCAAGCATTCCCGAGGAATTACTGTTATGTTACAGTTATGTGTGGTTAATATATCAATACATATTAATGTTTAATAAAGCTGCGGCCTTTAAATTCCATCCTGGGCTTCAAGTGTCTTTATTGGGGTGCATATGACATGAAAGGGGGAGAGGTCAAGTTGAATGAAGGTAAGACGGCAGCCTTAACGCTGCCCGGGTCAAAAATGTTATCTACATATCTGCCAGACGATATAAGTCTGCTGCTTCATAGTGAAATGGTGTGTGTTGCTTTGATACCATTTCCAAATGACTGTTGGGTTTCTGGTGGCACAAGATCAACCATTTCTAAGGAAGGAGGTAATTTAACAACTGATTGGAGTGATTCTTGGAGCTGCCAGAATGAGTACTTACATTGTATGGGACCCGTTATCCAGAAACCCATTATCCAGAAAGCTACAGAAAGTCTGTGTTTATCTCTGTAATAATAAAACAGTACCTTGTACTTGAGCCAAACTAAGATATAAATAATCCTTATTAACAAGCCTATTGGGTTTATTTAATGTTTACATGATTTTCTAGTAGACTTAAGGTATGAAGATCCAGATTACAAAAAGATCCGTTATCTAGAAAACCCCAGGTCCCAGGCCTTCTGTCTTTACTACATTAGAGCTACGGTCTACATAGCCACATGAAATATTATGATCAGTATGGGAGTAGAACACAGGGCAGAGCTGGGTGGTGGCAGGAATGGTGGGTGAATGTGGTGGAGACTTGTAACACAAAGTAGTGAGATGGCCTTCTGCTTTCATAAATATCTCTTAGAGTGAAGATACAAAGTCCAGTAGCATTTGTACATTGCTTTATTTGACCATGGGCTTGGTCTTTAAGACTTTATAAGACTGTTTATTTTATTTTTTTTGGATGAAAATCCTTTTAGTAACATGTTCAACAGCTGGAGGATATCAGACTTTACTTCCTTGCCCTCAAGTCTTTGAATCTAGGTGACTTATTTTCATTTAACGTCATTCTTTAGCTGCTGTCATGTCCCACAGTTATTACTGACATAAATACATCAGTTAGTTTGTGCACTTCTTATGCCGTGACCTAAGTATTTTGTTATGTGCATCAGGCCTGGATCAACATGCAATCTGACTAATATCAAGTTTACAAACACATGCTTAAAACATTTACAAAATGTTCCCATGAGCAGAAACCAGAAGAGCCATTCTACAGGAACCCGAAAACTGCAGAAATAAGACAGATGTATAACATGTTTAGTTTATAGTTTGTTGGGGTTTTTTTATATGGAAGAAAATTACATTGGAATTAGCATGTTGTGGGAACTACGTATTCGGAGTTGAACGGAGAAACTTTTTGAAATGCATATTTTGTTGTCCATGCTTAATGTACATAATGTTTTTGAGGTTATATAGAGTGATAATAGGCATCACAGGGCTTCCTGATATACCACTCAAAGGGCTGTTCAAACAGTGCTCAAGGAATCCAGACCTGGTGCGGTCTTCTGTCATAACAGCTACTTTATCCATGGAAGTTATACACTATACTCAATCACTGCAATATATTTCAACATCAGCATTTATTCTGTGTGCCACTACCTATGTAATCCATGGATCATCACTGCACCTTCATGATGTGATTTCTGGGAAGGGATATTATGGTGGGCAAATCCACGCACACTTACTGCCTGTTGGTTCAAGGGCTTGTTCATATTTTTGACTTTATGGTTCTGATTAATAGATCAAATATTAAATAAGAAGTCATATAAGGTTCATTTCTCCTTTATTTTCGTACAAGGCTCAGTTACTAGTAAAATGTAATAATAAGCTTGGTGAGCACAAATTTCTAATCCCCCCTCCCCACTGTATCTGAAGGCTGACAGAGCCTGGACTCCGGATGGGATAAACTACTATAGGGTACTGTGCTGGGCGAGACCAAGTTTTAACTCCCATTGTGTGTGGTCAAGGTTGGGCCATATGTATGCATTTAATGAACCGGTGTCCCAGAGCGAAAGCACTTTCTTAGCACATGTATGTGCTGGTCGCACCTTGACCACTTGCACCAAGAGTAGTCATCATATGTAAACCCCAACTAAGAAAACATTATTCATAAGGTTTTTACTTGAAGGGATTGTTTCACAGAAGTGTGAACAACCCAAAACTAGTTTTAATTTGGAACAAAAGCTTGTTCGACCTTGGAAACCAAGGTTGGGTTGGGCCTGTTAGATTCCATAGGCGACCCATACTTGGTTTCAAGGGTTAGCAGGAATATCAGAAGCAAACCTGCCGCTAGCTAGAGGACAAGTATTTTCTTTGGTGTTACTAATGAACGGCCCAGTTGTAAATGTAAGTCCAGGCACTGGCATCATATTGGGCTTGATCCTACAGTATAGCCTAGAAGGAGGTGCATTTAATCTAAGGTGACCAGATTTTCAGGTCAAAATCCGGGGACAGGGTAGAAAATAGCGGCGCACAAAGTGAGCTGTGGCAAAATTGCTAGACCACGCCCACTGTGCAAGACACCCCACCACTAACCACTCCCTATTTTACAAATACACCCTCTGTGAATATATAAATGAACGCAGTGGCAATTCCATGTATAATACTCCAGAACTCATAGTAGGATGGCACACCTAACTATGACACTGAACTACAACTCACAACATCCACATCAGCCTTGGAGTAAGGGCAGGAAAAGCGCAGCCACAAGCCAGTCATCCTTTCCCTTCAGTATGTGAGATGCTGCAGAACTACAGCTTGCAACAACACAATAGCAACATATACACACATACCTTTCTGACCAGACATGCCAGGCATCCTACTGCCAGTTACCCAACCACTTAATTCAGCGATACTGTGTGGCCATAACGTAGCGGTTCAACCCCTCCGACCCACCGACCCATTCCAAAGCAAACACCTACCTGCTGTGACAAGAAGCACCGAGTTGATCTCACACCTTGCCGCCACAACCATAAACACCGAGTGCAGATCTCACATGGGGCAGGGAGGTCAGGGCAGCTGTGTTAGGGCTGTGATAACTGATCATCGGGGCTTTATCCGGCTTGGTCCCTCCTTCTTCACTCATATATCTCTTGGCCCAGCTCCTATTCTATTTGGGCCAAAATTCAGTCAACGGAAGAATTACACAGGGGACTTTTATAAAAATTTCAAATTACGGAAACAGTTGAAGGGGCAATTTCCTACAGGGCACAGGGTCTTGAAACGGGGCCTGTCCCCGGGAAATGGGGATGAATGGTAAGTTTAATTTAATTACTGTTGTTAGAGTTAGAGTTTATAAGGATATAGACACAGATTAACTTCAGCTTTTGCTGAATTATGAAGTTTGTTCTAGACATAGCACACAGCACAGTTAGTGGTTCAGCCTATGCTGAATGTAGAAACCATTACCATATGAATTAATTCCTGTGCTGCTCAGCCCAGCAGTGAATAATTAGCTGTCAGTTAGGAAAGAACAGATGTTTAAAAAATTGAAAAACATTCAAAATCGTATTTTTTCAAACATTTACATGCCATTGCGCCTTCAGCAAAAGCACTAAGTCATTCTGACGTAATGTTATAGCACCACGATGAAACAGTTTGCCATCATCACAATCTATAGAGGTGCTGCCTTATTATATGACCACAGGGAAAGGCACAACATCTGTATTTATACAGTTTAGATCTCTTTGAAAGCCAAGTGTGCCGCTCTCCAACAGTCTTAACTCCATGGCTCGGCAAGCTGTTTATACAGTAGATTCATTATTCTTGGGCAGTAAACAAATTATTAAACTCAGCTGAAGCCAGATCACTGCCAGATTCCCAGTTCTATTTTAATAGTCTTCACATAGCTTGCCAGACAACTTGTAGAGTTATTTGGCTGCGTTGTTTGATGCTACTGATTTATAATATCGGAATACAGAGGAATATTCCTCCTCTCCATCCAAAAGAAAAAGGCAAAAGTGGGAGAGTTCATAACAAATTGGAACAACAGTGACTTTTACAGATGGCACTTCATAAAATAAAATACTAGGCAGTGATGTAAAGGATAAGTTTGGGGCAAAAACGAATGCTAACTTTGGGCAGGGGAATCTAGGACATAACTAGATAGGCCAGGGCTTTACTGGGCAGATCAGTTTAAAACAATGGAGAAACCTACATTTACTGGGAGATCATTGCCGGTAAACTTGTTATAATTACCCCAAGCCATAGCTAGAGTAATACCAGATGGATGGCAGCTAATATGTGAATTGATTATTGGCAATAATTAACTATTTAAGGGTGTTTCATCTTTTAGGTAATTTTTATTATGTTATAGAACGCCCAGTTCTAAGCAACTTTTCAATAGGTTTTCATTATTTATTTTTTGTAGTTTTATAGTTATTTGCCTTATACTTTTGACTCTTCAAATGGGCGTCGCTGACTCCCTTCTAAAGAACAAATGCTCTGTAAGGTTACAAATGTATTGTTATTGTTACTTTTTATTACCGACCCTTCTATTCAGGCCGTCTCTTATTCAAATCAATGCATGGTTGCTAGGGTAATTTGGGCCCTAGTTACCAGATTGCTTAAGATGCAAAATGAAGAGCTGCTGAATAAAAAGCTAAATAACTCAAAAACATTTAATAATAAAAAATGAAAACCAATTGCAAGTTGTCTCAGAATATCACTCTCTACATCCTACTAAAAGTTATCTCAAAGGTGAACAACACAGAAGAGCCACTGGGTGTGGCTAATTGTGAATCTTTAAACAAAATGACGTTATAATTTATTATCTTAGACATAGTCTGTATTCTGTGGTCAAGTTATTGCAGCGTTATAGCTCACAGTATCTCTGTATTAAATGAGCTTAAAGGAGTATGTGTGTAATCCCATACACAGCAAGACAAATACTTCTGCCACAGGCTCTTCCTGTGCCGTTATGGTTGGAAAACATTTTCCTAGGACACAGAACCAGAATTAGGAGACCTTATGCTATTTTCTTCATTCTCATATAGAATACTAAATATTGTAGTGGGTACAATAGAGATATTTCCTGAAAACGTCTATGTATAGAAAGTCAAGAAGAAGCTTCTTTCAATTCCAAAATGGTGATGCTGTTAGAACAAAACTGTTGTCTAATACTGAAATATTGCTTAGTTGTTGTAAGATATACAGATGTTCCATCAGATTGAAGATCTTGGAAGAGGCTGGGAATTTCTCTGGTCGGTTGCTTCAAAGTTCTGTCTTTGGGTTTACGTGCAGTTTAGACTTTGTCCAAGAAGAAAAAAGGAGAAGCCGTAAAGGAAATTAAAGTGGATCCTTAGAAAAGATTTACTAGACTAATAATAATTGCAAGAGTTGTTGAGGTCATTCTTTAAACGTGTCATCGGTTTATCATGTTGATTACCTCGTATTTTTCTTTTCATGATAGCTTATTGATGCAAGAGCGCTTCCATTCTTAACTTGCCTTGGCAGTCTTGGCATTGGAACCACTGAGCTACATCAGTTAAACTTTACCCTACATCCAGCTCTTCATGCATGAGGATTTATGCATTTGGTTTTTTACAAGACAAGCTGAAACCCAAGAGGAAAAAAGGCAGAACCTACTGTGTCTAGATTTTGTGCCAAAATAATAAATCTCTCTAAAAATCAAAGGTGCTTTATCCAAACGTGCTTAGCCATTATGTAGTGGAAATAGATTGCCAGGAGACCTGTAACAGAAATGTTTCTGTATAGAGAAATGGTAATGCAATGGATTGTAGGGAAGTATGCCCCCTGGTGCCAGATAACAATAATAAGGTTCATTTGTAGTTGCTTTCTAGTGATAGTAAATGTTTGCAGTAAAACAGTTGAAGATGTTTTTTTTTCTCTAGTCTACCTCCAAAATTCTTGGAAAATAATCTGTTAAAGACATCTAAACCAAAGATTGGTAACATGCTTTTCCATAATGATATTCCAATATAAAATCGTATTCCTTTAACTGTATAAGTTAGTGCCAAACATAATGGACATAGTAAGGAGGAATACATATACTAGCTTCATATTCTATTTCCACTCAGGGCATAGGTTATTGGTGCTGCTTTGCCTTGACCATTCATTTTCAGCTGAGTAAACACCAAAGACATCAGTGAACACCACCTTGGCATTTTGTGTTTTTTTGATGGATAATATGAAAATTACAGGAAGGTTCTGGGAGGAGCTCATGAGCATTATGGGGAGAAGAAACTAAGAAGAAAGAAGAATATGAAAACTCAGCCGTTTCCTCTAAAGAAGTCCTTAAATTTAAACTAAATGCTCCGTATTTAACATTTACAGTAGAGTTGTAGCATTTGTATATTAACATTTAAAATATTCATATCCACACATAATGAGCATTAATGATTATTTAAGCATTTTTAAACAAGAGCTGGGAGCCGGCACTATAAGTCATTTATGATAGACCTCTGACTTATGAAAGTGATACAAATATTACATGGCATTTAAATCTAGGAAGGGTGTAGTTATGCAATACTTTTCTGCCATGGATGTAGTAAAATAGAGACTGTTACTATGCAATTATACTTGATTTCTTTGAATAATCTTTGTCACAAAAAAAGGCAATGGAAAAATTGCAATGTTTATTTATTTCCCATGTATAGTAAAACAAAATGCATTCAAAATAAACCCCAAAACATTTGTAAACACATGCGCCTGTGTTTACTTAAATTAGTATTTTTTTCTAAAATCCTGCTTCTCACATAGGTGGGCTCAGGACAAACAATAGTAGAATAATGATTTAGGGAGTTTCTTAGACAAAATAAATAATTGCAACTGTTTGATCTTTATTGATTTACATTGCACTAGTTATTGCATTTTCCATTTAAAGGGGTGGTTTGCCTTCAAACAACTTGCTGTTTTCAGATAGATCACCAGAAATAACGACTTTTTCCAATTACTTTCTATTTTCTAAGTGTCACAGTTTTTCTAATATTGAAGTGTCATTTTTCACCTTCAAAAGCAGCTCTAGGAGGTGGGGTCGCCGACCCTGTGAACTGATTGATACATTTAGTTAATACATTTTTTATCTTTGTCCCTGCTGAGCAGAATCTCTGTGTTTTAAAACAGGCAGCTGTTAGGATTGATACAATAGTTGCTAATACTCCAGAGATGATGCTGAGAAATGTATCAACTCAATGTTGCAAAATTGTAACAGATTAGAGTCTGCGCCTGAATTACTGAGCTGCCAGACTCAAACACCAGAGACAGGGACATTCAACTTTAAATTAAGATTTGGGAAAAACAGTAAAAAATAAATAATGGAAAGTAATTGAAACAAGTCTTTATTTCTGGGGAACAATATGAAAACAACTGAACTGAAAAAAAGTGTTTGGAAGGTCTGCTCAGTTTTACAGAAATACACTTCAATAAACAATGATTATTTTCCCCTCTGTCAGTGATCGTACCTGTTTCTAATAAATGCAAGGGCTGTACTGCATTAAATCGTAAATGCTGAAAGAAGGGTTTCTGAACTGGCTTACCCCGATATTCCCCAATGAAATATTCCAATTTTTATTGAATAATGTAGCTTTTGATCAGCTTCCAGGATAATGTCTTTTATTAAATTCACATCTAGCGAGAGATTAATCGGCGTCTGCATTTTGGGACATACTTGGATGAAAAGCCGCTTTTATTTAAACCATATGCTTGTATAGAATTACAGACCCATATAAAAGCTACTGGAGTTACTTCTAAGGATGTAAAATATCTTGGGGTATAAAACAGCTGATCAGCTGTCAGGATGGGTTAGCAGGCTCAATATAAGCACACCTATTATTAAACATACAATTTGCAGGAATAGGTTGTGGGTAAAATGCACAAGGCCGGTGTTTATCATATACTGTTTATACTATTTAGTACCTTACAACTCCTTGGGGCAGATACCCTAAAGAGCAAAGTGACTAAGGCTAGCGAGAATTTGCCAACGTGATGTCATGTAGAAACTTTGCCGATTTCCTAACAGACGCAGGCATCACTTCGCTAGCAAAGGAGATAGACGCTAGTGTTACTTCGCACTTTGGCGAATGGATGTAACTACGCAAATTCACTAAGATGCGGATTTTACTGAACATTTGCCAGACTTGCCTTCTCTAGCTCAGACCAGGTGAAGTGCAATAAAGTGCATAGGACTTCCTCAAGTTTTAGTCCCAAAAAACGCTGGCGTCTTTACCTTTTTTCTGAGTGATAGCCTGCAAAGGTCCGTAACATTTTTTTTGGGTAACCGGGTCCCCCCCTCCATTTCCTAACTTATGGAACATAAACTATACAGTGGGCTCATGTGTAGGGCATTATAACAACTATATTTTATTTATTAAGGCTCCCTGGACTTGTGTAGTGTAATGTATTTGCTGCAACATATACGTCCATGTAACTTTATCATTTCCCGCCGTGTGCAAATTAGGCAACGCTAGCTCATCTTCGCTTTGACGCTAGTGAAAATTTGCCTGCGTTCGGCACCCTGGACCTGCAACATCGCACTTTAGTGAATTGGCGTTATCCTAGCGAATTTACGCCTGGCAAAGTGTTACGATGGCTGCGAAGCTGCCGCTGGCGAATTTTCGCCTGTTAGGGAATTTGCCCCTTTGCCGGGGTGCAGACTTGAAATTTAAGCTGCTGCTCAGATACGTAAATTAGATTCTTAAAGGACCAGTAACATCAAAAAATGAAATAGTTTTAAAGGTTATACAGGTAAAAGTGCCATTGTGAATGACTTAAAATGCATGAAATGTTGCATCCATTTTAGCAGTTTTTGGTTTGTGAATGACTCCTAATGCTACTTAATTATCTATTTAGCTATATCAACAAGTCAGCTGCCAATAATGCAAAAATTACTCTCATATTTATTTTTTAAGTGATGACTGTCTTGTTATATATTGTATAAAGCTTGTTCCTGCAAACTGAGGCCCATAATGTGGAATGGTCGACTATCTGATACACAGGATCATTTGTGAGATTCTGCAGTGTTTGCAGGATGAGTGTCCAAGCCTCTGCCGCAGCTTCAGGCAACTATATGGCTTACATAGTTATATAGTTACATAGTTAAGTCTGTTTGAAAAAAGACCAAAATCCATCAAGTTCAACCCCTTCAAATAAAACCCCAGTGCCCATACATACACAGTGACCCCTCCATAAACTCACATAAACTATATATACCAATATCTATACAAATTGTAGATTTTAGTATCACAATAGCCACAGTGCATTCCACAACCTCACAGTCCTCACTTGAAAAAACCCCTATGTTGCTTCAAATGAAAGTTGGTTTTCTCTAGTTTTTCCAGAGAAAACAACCCTAACCATGACAATATAACCTCATAATTATTGTCCATCCCTCTAACCAATTTAGTTGCACTTAGTCTCCGCACTCTCTCCAGCTCATTTATATCACTCTTAAGGACTGGAGTCCAAAACTGAACTGCATACTCCAGATGAGGCCTCACCAGGGACCTATAAAGAGGCAGAATTATGTTTTAATCACTTGAGTTAATGCCCTTTTTATGCAAGACAGAACTTTATTTACTTTATGACACTGCCCAGAATTAGACAACTTGTTATCTACAAAAACCCAGTGTTGGACTGGCCTGGCAGGACACCGGGAAAAAACCCGGTGGGCCCCCGTCGGGCCAGGCCCCTCTACCAGTATAAAAATTTAGAAAAATGTTTGCGCATGCGCACCGAGAAGAGCCGCACATTTCAGCGAGTCGCAGTAGGGGGCGGGGGGCCCTGGACCAGCAGTTCCGGTGGGCCCCAGGCCCCCCAGACCCCCCAGTCCGACCCTGCAAAAACCCCAGATACTTCTCAATTAAGGAAACTCAAAAGACATTGCCATTTAGTGTATAACTTGCATTTATATTATTTATGCCAAAGTGCATAACCTTGCATTTATCAACATTGAACCTCATTTCCCTGTTTGCTGTCCAGTTTTCCAGTTTAATCAAATCACGCTGCAAAGTTGCAGCATCCTGCATGGAACCAATAGTTCTGCACAATTTAGTATCAAATGACCAAGTGCAGACTCCTGTGGTACTCTCTGCCAAAAGTCCTCTTTTTTAATCACGTTTCAGAAATGTTATTTTTTTTCTCTAAAAGTTTCAAAGAGAAACTTTCAAGCTGTTAATGTACTACATCTCCCAGCATACCAACCTGTTTATACTATAACTTTCCTGCAGTTTGTGGCACTCTGCTAAATCATAGTGAATGGAAACCTGTTTTTATTAATGAAGTCCTATTAAAAAACTGCACATCAGTTAGAGCCCCATTAAAATCTTGATACCATAAAGGCTACATTAGAGAATTGTTATCTGCTAATTTCAAAAACGTTTTTTAGTTTAGCACTTGAAAGTTTGTTTTATTTCAAACTTTCGTTTCTTCTGTCATGTCTTCCTGACTGACTGTCAGAGCCCTCTAGTGCCCATGTTTGCAAAGTGCATTTCATTTTCCTTGTTCCCTGAAAACCAGTAGTAAAGTCATTAGGACTTACTTATTAAGCAAAACTGCAGCCACAAAACCTTGATTATACTGGCATGTGTAGGGTTAATATGCCCATTATCCATTTTATTAAGTGATTATATTGGCATGTCTGTAGTTAATATGCTTGTTACATGGGCGTCCAAATTTTCCAAGGGGGGGGTTAAGAAAGAAAACATTTTTACACAAATTACTTGTACCCATATTTTAGTTTCCACACAAACCTAACAACAGCTTTTCTATAAATATATAAAGTAGTAACTGTTGCACATGTATGGCATTGCCATTCTGTTAGTGATACAATCTCCTTGTTTGCCAGGACAACACTTTGTATTTTCTACTTTCTTAGCACAATTACTAGCCAGTAGTGTGTAGAATGTTAGTTCTAGTTACAGCTGGATACATACAGTGAAGCCTCCATTTTACGTACACTCATTTTAAGATTTTCCATATGTTATACCATTTTTTGTGATCCCACCAATATATAATGTATATTACATTTCCCTGACTGGAAATATTTGGAAACAGGAATATTTCTATCAATACAAATATAAAGAGTCAGGCAGAGAGTTATTAGAGACAGAGAGGTGTGTGTGGGGTTACGCAGCACATTGAGAAGGGAGAGGGTAAAAGAGGACAGTGAATAGAGTGAGTGAATAGAGTGAGGCAGGGCCGGAAGTAGGAGTAGGCAGAGTAGGCACGTGCCTAGGGTGCAAAGATTAGAGGGCGCCTTTCTCCGCTTCCTACCCCTAGTCTGGCTGAGTGCGCTCCTCTCCTCTGCAGTCCTGCGTGCTGTTTGTGCGCGTGTGCATACGTGCGCGTACAGGAGGGGAGGAGGAGAGCATACCGGAAGGGGGTGACGGGTCAGTCAGCACGCATGCACACGTACTTCCTGCACGCGCGGTGGAAGGGGCGCCGCGGCTGGCTGGGTTGCCTGGGGCGCCTGGCCGGCGTGGCCCGGCCCGGAGTGAGGCCATGGATAGGTGGGGACATAATTCAGCAGCAGGACAAGGAACTGTAGAGGTTAATGTGCTTTGTTGCAAATGTACTGAGAATGGTCGTAGGCAAAACCCACACCCAATCTGTACCTAAAAGATTCAATAATGAATGTAGTTACGTATACACTGTGTAAAATGAACACTAACAGACAGGGTCGGACTGGGGGCACGGGGCCCACCTGGACTCCTGTCCTGGGCCTCTGTCCAGGGCCCCCCCTCTGGACACCCTACTGTGATGCTGCATGAGCGCAAAAGGAGCTGCATTGTGCGCATGTGCAAAAGGAGCCACGCGCATGCGCAAACGCCGATGCGCAGCACCGCAAATGTAGGGCCAGGAGATCGGGAGAGGGGGTCCAGGGTCTGGTCTGGCGGGGGCCCATGAGGGCAGGGGCCCACTGGGTTTTTTCCTGGTGTCCCACAGGCCACTCCGACCCTGCTAACAGTTCATTTTACACACAGACACACTTTTACACTGGCATCGGCACGCACATATAACCTGACAGATTCACACTCATCTGCCCTGGGAAAGAAGCTGCTTCATCAATAGGAGATTCTCTGATTCTCAAGCTGCTTCATCAAAAGGAGATTCTCTGATTCTTCACACAGTTCAGGAGCAGGAAGCTTCTCATAGAGGGAAGGGTCGGAGCTAAACCGGACTGTATTTACGGACAGAGCCACAAAGTGGGCTTTTTGTGCCTCTTTCTATTTTATTAATGTTTTGTGCCATGACTTCAGTGCATTTCTTCAATAATAAAAGGGTAGAATTCATGGGAAATTACTCATCAGTATAAGGCAAGTTGCTGGTCTCAGCGTGTAATTCAAGAAGTTATATTACTGTAGATTCCAAGGAGCCTGTGTCACACTCCCCAAAGTAATCAGAATAATGAATATAGTAGGAATAAACAGCAACAAACTACATGTTTCGGGTACAACCCTTTTTCAAGTGTATGAAAAAAGGGTTTTACCTGAAACATGTAGTGTTGACACTGCTAATAAATGAAACACTTGCCGTTTGAAAATACTGCCTTGATGCCATTTATTCCTACTATATGCATTATTCTGATTACTCATCAGTATGGCATTCCATGACACTGGATTTCCTATTTGGCTCCCCTTGCACTTACCAAAAAGTTCCAATCAGATTAGACAGCATTAAAGGTAACCACATACAAGCTGCACAAAGGCATTTTTATGGAGCCTTTGTGATGGATACCTTGCTTGAAAATGTTCAGGATATTTTCCAATACCATTTAGATGCAGCCCTCTCCCTATGGATCTCTCTAGGACCTCATTATGTTAGGCTAATTGGCCTGAGAGCAAAATGATTAGATCGTTACACACAGTGACATTTCACACTTACAGGATAAGTCTAAGGGGCACATTTACCTAATTAATTAACCCTCGATATTCGACCGTCGAAGTAAAATCCTTCTACTTCGAATATCGAAGTCTAAGGATTTTGCGCTATTCCTACGATCGAACGATTGAAGGTATAAATGTTCGATCGAACGATTAAATCCTTCGAATCGAACAATTCGAAGGATTTTAATCCATCGATCGAAGGATATTCCTTCGATCAGGAAATTTTTAGGAAGCCTATGGGGACCTTCCCCATAGGCTAACATTGGCCTTGGTAGGTTTAAGGTGGCGAACTAGGGGGTCGAAGAATTTTTTAAAGAGACAGTACTTCGACTATCGAATGGTCGAATAGTCAACCGATTTTTAGTTCGAATCATTCGATACAAAGGTCGTAGTCGAAGGTCGAAGTAGCCTTCACTCGAACTAAGTAAATGGGCCAATAACTGTTATGGGTTTTGTTGGCATTTGCAAAACTCCATAAACTGTCTGTTAAGAAAGAGCCTCATCATTCTGCAATTGTTGTTAGCCTGTTGACCAGCAGGGGGAGTACTGTGCAAGCTGAGCTCTTGTATAGCAAGACTACAGTATGACATACACTTGTACAATCACCCATGGCCCACCCATTATCTCTGATCATAGCTCAGCACCCTCATCTCTTTATTTCACTTGTATAGTTAATGCACTTTGCCTGCAGTCAGGTTCAGTTAAATGAAGCATTAATATTGCGTTTGACTAAACAGGGAGAAAGATGACAGACGTGCTGAAAAGCGTGTGCCTTAATTGCGCCTCTTAGGATCTGTTTCCATTCTGCTAACAAGCGGTAATTGAGAACAATTCTAAATTGCCTTGTGAGTATATCAGGTATGAAAAGGATTTAATGTGACTGTAATTAGGCTTTGTGGTGTTACACGCGAGGCGAGTATGTGAACTGCTGCACTCTTCCTATGCAATCACCGAACGGTTGTTTAAAGCCAAATTGGTGAGATCAGAGGCCTTGCATTGCCCCAGTGTAATTGCCAGAATAATTGGATTATTACGTTTTGTATCATAAATACGGCTTCATACAAAAGTCAGATGCATTGGCACAGCAAATCAAACCACTAACCATTGTGCGCTCACATACCAGTTTATAGTAATAGGAGTTATGTACTTTCCTACTCTTGTTTCACATGCAGTGTCCCCTTTAGCCTGTGTCCTTATACCACAGGAGATCTCTCAAAATGATCTAATCACTCATATGAGCAGAAACATGGTCATGTCCCAAACCCGCCTCATTATACCTTGGTACCCCCAATCTTGCTGCCAGCTCTGCCCAATTCTGCTTCCTTTTAAGATACCTTGGGTGCATTTTATGTCTTTTCAGTGAAAAATCTAATTTAGTGCTACATACCTCCCAACTGTCCCGTTTTTCACAGAACAGTCCAGATTTTGACAACTTAAAGGGGTTGTTCACCTTCCAACACCTTTTTCAGTTCAGTTGGTTTCAGACAGTTCACCAGAAATAAATAATTTTTCCAATTACTTTCTATTGTATTTGTGTTTTTCTAATATTTAAGTGTAAAGTGTGATTTTTCACCTTCTAAAGCAGCTCTGGGAGGGGGGTCGCTGACCCTGTAAACTGTTCTAAATTGATACATTTAGTCGATACATTTCTTATCTTTGTCCCTGCTGAGCAGAATCTCTGGGTTTCATTACAGGCAGTTGTTAGACTTGATACAATAGTTGCTAAAACTCCAGAGATGCTGCTGAGAAATGTATCAACTAAATGTTGCAAAATTGTAACAGTTCAGAATATGCACCTGAATTACTGAGCTGCCAGACTCAAACACCAGAGACACGAACATTCAACTTTAAACTTAGATTTTGGAAAAACTGTAAAAAATAAAAAACGGAAAGTAATTGGAAGAAAGTCTTTATTTCTGGAGAATAATCTGAAACCAACTGAACTGAAAAAAAGTGTTGGAAGATGAACACCCCCTTTAACTCGGGTCCTGCCCTGAACAGCCAGAAAAAGATACAAAGTTTCTAACTTAATTGGCATTTGGCAGAGAGCCCAGTATATGTGGCAGGTGCACTTTTGTGCAAATTGTTGCTTTTGTAACAATTTAAGATAAGCAAAGAAACAATTGTAACAATTTAAGATAACCAGGTCTCTTGGGGGAAACTGTGACTTACAGTTTAAAGAGCAAAACTCTAATAACACAGAAAAACCACAGAAATATGTTCAAACTTTCATAATCTGCCAAATTTTGCAAAATGAACATGGTAGACAGCCGGACCTTTAAGGTATAGAGAAGGGCTGCCTGTTGTTTAACGGATTGACCAGCAGCCTCATGCAGGGGTGCAAGTACACCTGCAAAAGTTTTATAGAGGCTCTAGATCCCCATTAGAGTGGATGGAATATAGCTATGAGACCTATTATCCAGAATGCTCGGGACCTGGGGCATTCCAGATAAAAGATCTTTCTGTAAGTTGGATCTTCGAACCTTAAGTGTGCTAGAAAATCATTTAAACATTAAATAAACCAAATGGGCTGGTTCTGCTTCCAATAAGGATTGATTTTATCTTAGTTTGGATCAAGTACAAGGTACTTTTTTATTATTACAGAGAAAAAGGAAATCATCTTTAAAAGTTTGGATTATTTGGATGAAATTAAGTCTATGGGAGATGGCCCTTCTGTAATTTGGAACTTTCTGGATAATGGGTTCCCGGATAACAGATCCCATACCTGTATTGACTAATAACTGAGCCAAAGGGGCATTATAGATGAAACTGTTAATCATTATACAGGTATGGGATCCATTAGCCGGAAACCCCTTATCCAGAACCAAATGGACTGGTTCTGCTTCCAATAAGGATTAATTTAACTTAGTTTGGATCAAGTACAAGGTACTTTTTTATTATTACAGAGAAAAAGGAAATCATCTTTAAAAGTTTGGATTATTTGGATGAAATTAAGTCTATGGGAGATGGCCCTTCTGTAATTTGGAACTTTCTGGATAATGGGTTCCCGGATAACAGATCCCATACCTGTATTGACTAATAACTGAGCCAAAGGG
The DNA here is from genome assembly GCA_038501925.1 of Xenopus petersii. NCBI lineage: Eukaryota > Metazoa > Chordata > Amphibia > Anura > Pipidae > Xenopus > Xenopus petersii. The sequence continues at coordinate 91,809,418 of CM076685.1, forward strand.
GCATTATAGATGAAACTGTTAATCATTATACAGGTATGGGATCCATTAGCCAGAAACCCTTTATCCAGAAAGCACAGAATTACGGAGAGGCCAAAGATTCCATTTTAATCAAATGATTTCATTTTTTAAAAAGTTAAAAAGAAAAAAAAGTTTCCTTTTCCTGTGTAATAATAAAACAATACCTTGACAGGTACCTAAACAGTACCAAGATAATCCTATTGGTTTTAATTAATTTTGAAATATTTTTTTAATAGAATTAAGGTATAAAGTAGTAATGGGCGTATTTATTCGGCAGGTGTGAATTTGCTGCGAATTTCCACGTTTCGCTGCCGATGAATAAATTTGTGGATTTGCCACGAAAATTCTGCGATTAACGGATGCCCATTGACGAATTGTCTCCGGCGTCAAAATCTGTGTTTCACAAATTTTTTCGGGATAAAGTCGCCCATCACTAGTATAGAGATCTAAATTATATAAAGATCCCTCATTCTGGAAAATGCTTCCATACCTGTATTTTAGTGCGATCTCTGTGTGTAGTTTATTCAAACAACTTGACTTTTTGTAATGCCATTCCTTGAAATTCTGCATATTTCTATCTTTTTTTTTTTGGAAAGCGTTGGTTCTGATCTCATGCACATGGAACTGATGACACCTGCTAATATCTGTACAAGAAGGTCATATATAAGTGTGCTGAGAGCTTGGAATGGTGAAGAAATGTAGGATAAAGCAGCTGTCATGTTTAGGTAGAATTTCCCTTTTCCCTGACAGTTCTGCAGCGTCTGTTTCCTGAACGACTGAGTTACAGCAGAGCTAAAACATTTCGGCTGGATTATTTCAACTGCGATACACTTAACAAGAGAAGAACGCTTTATAAACTCGAATTAGTCCAGGGAGGGGACATAGGTAACAAATGAATAGTTATGAAATGTTAAGTTTGCAATTTTAATTCTACTTATATTTTGAAAATAGTATTCCTGTATAGTGTTTCCAGATAACAGATTTGATACCTGTATTTTTCTTGTTGATGTTTAGTGATGAGCGAATCTGAAATTTTGCAAAAGGGATTAAAGACAACTTGAGTTTTTATGCAAGCAACAATTCTTCTTGCTCCAAATGCATTAAAGTCAATGGGCGTTTTTTCTTATGGTGACCTTTTTTGTCCTAATGCATTAAAGTCAATGGGCGTTTTCCTTATGGCGACTTTTTTGTCCTAATGCATTAAAGTCAACGGGCGTTTTTTCTTATGGTGATTTTTTTTTCTCCAAATGCATTAAAGTCAATGGGCGTTTTTTCTTATGGTGACCTTTTTTGTCCTAATGCATTAAAGTCAATGGGCGTTTTCCTTATGGCGACTTTTTTGTCCTAATGCATTAAAGTCAACGGGCATTTTTTCTTATGGTGACCTTTTTTGTCCTATTGCATTAAAGTCAATGGGCTTTTTCCTTATGGTGACCTTTTTTGTACTAATACATTAAAGTCAATGGGCGTTTTTTCTTCTGGTGACCTTTTTTGTCCAACTGTATTAAAGTCAATGGGCGTTGTTTCTTTTGGGCAAATTTTCACCACTGTTTTGCGAAAGAATTTGCACATGGCGAAATTCTGAATTTTCCCGTGAATCCATGGCTGGCAAATAAATTTGCCCATCACTATTGATGTGTATTTAAGAAAGTGCTAAGTTATTCCATAGTGCTGTAAAATAGAGTAGTGGATACATCAACTGGAAGAAATGCAACTGACAGGCAAGATTGTTGGGGAGCTCAGGTTTTTTGTAATTCCTTTACCTGACTACCTCTGCTGGGTACGTGCGGACCACCTGCATGGTCAAGACATCAGGGCTTGCATTGTACAAGGACCCCATTGATTTGCTCTGCAATGCGGTAACTTGATGCAGAAGTAGATCACAGTCCAAAGATACTGACCTGAGTTACCTACTAATTGCGGACATTAGTGATGGGTGAATCTGACCCATTTAGCATACCTGAAAATTCAAGAAACAGCAAATTCGCTGAAATGCATTGAAGTCTATGGGTGACAACGTCTTATGATGTGCGAGGTGGTGCAACAATTTTCTTGCCCAGTCTGTGTGTATGATTTTTCACTCATCACTTGGGCATCCAAAACTCCTGAGCTGGGCACCTCTATCTTCTGTACTTGTGGCTTACAAAGTCAGAAGGAAGCAAAATCCATTCAAATCGTGGAATGGCCTGCGGGATGATGTTATGAAGGCTAATTCTGTTAATGCCTTTAAGAGGGCTTGCAGAAGCAAGCCAAGTTGTTCGGGTGCCCTAAGCAACCCGGCCGGTCAGCTCTCAGCCCCTGCCTTATGTCAAGATTGTCCATCTGGAATGGATTGTCACTGGGACACTGCGAGGCCATCATAGGTAGAAGCAATAACTGAAATATCAACCCTAAATGCAGCAATCTCTGCATAATATCCTTCCAGCTCATGTGACACAACTCCCTGGTATAACTACAGGATCCATGCTAGTCGCTCATTCTTGGAAATTTGAATAAGGGAAAGCTACAACTGTAGTCCATCCAGCAAACAGAATAATGTTAAGAGGAAGGGAGTACATTGGGGCAAATACACTATAGGGTGAATTTTCACCAGCTAATGATCCAGTACACTTTGCGTCACTTCGCCAGCCACAAATTCGATATCACTACACTTATTCACTAAAATGCAAAACACTGGCGAACTTTCGCAAGCGTGAATTTCTGCTGAGCGAAACTTACTCTTACGCTTAGGTCAATTTTAATAGGGAAGGTACATATAGGTCGTATGGACGTCTTTATTAGAGATGTTGGTGCAAATGCTTGAAGTGGCCACTTATTATTACACGTCATTGTAATTACACGTCATTACATGTCCAAGAAAGAAAAATGAAGACAAAAGAGTTCATCGAATGCCCTAGACAAAAAATGTTAACTCTAATAGTTAGGACTTTTGAAGGCAATCCTGCTTTTAAATAAACTTTATGACTTTCCATCATACTGGATATGATGTCACTGACATAAGATTGAGGAGGATGTAGCTTTATCTTATCAGCTCTTCAAGTCTAAGGTGGCGAAGGAAACTCTGGTGAAAAGAGTTTAGTAAAACCATTAGTAGATTGGTTGATTATGAGCTTTGCAAAAAATATTATTGATAATTTTCTTGCTGAGTAAAACAAGGGTGCCTCGTGACTCAGGGAACTATGCTCAAAATAACCAATGAAAACAAAGCAAAGTTCTCTTGCATTTCTATGTAAATGTGGACACCTAAACTTAAGGTGGCCATACACGGGCCGATAAAAGCTTCTGACAGACCGAGTCGGCAGCTTATTGGCCCGTGTATGGGGCCCCCTGACGGGCTTCCCCGATCGAGATCTGCCCAAAAGTCGCCAGATCTCAAATGGATGGGAAAAAAAATCCCATCGGATCACGGCCGCATCTGTTCGTTGATGCGGTCCCGCGATCCGACCAGCCCGAAATTGCCCACCTCAAGGTGGGCATATCGGAGAGATATCCGCTCGTTTGGCGACATCGCCAAACGAGCGGATTTCTCCGTGTATGGCCACCTTTACACTTTCCAGGGTTGGCCCTGGTCCTCATGGGTCCTGCAGGCCCAGGTTCACAGTGGGTGTCTATAAGGGGTATGGAACGTGATGCAACATTGACAATAAGCAGAGGGGTGGACATCGGAAGAAGGGCCCTGTTGGTTGCCAAGAGGGCCCTAGTGGGCCCCCAATACCCGAGTCTGAAACTGCCACTTTCTCTTTAGTGGCAAGATCATGGCAGTCTTCTTTTCAGTAGATAAACATAAATATTATATATATTCATATAGCCCCCAGGGCTGAATTTTCTGTACCAATATAATTTGCTAAAAAATTTAAAAAGTAAATAAAAGACCCTGCTCTGTATTTTTCTTTTGAACATGAAAGCCATGCATTAACAGGTTTGGTTTTGTGGAAAATATCTTGAAATGTTAATGAAGGAAGTACAAAGGCCTTTAAACAACACTTTCTGTCCTGAAGAACATGAATTTCACATTTCAGCTGGTAAACTCTGCTAAGTCAGAATATTTTGGCCCTACCACAGCTGGCGCTTGATCAAAGTAAAGAGGTATTGATCTAACGCACTGCGCCAAACCCAGGCTTATGCCACATAATTACTGAGGAAGGAACTGCAGCTTTCCACTCCAGCTGTGCGGCAAGAAATTGAACTCCTAAAATATTAGCAATGACAGAATCCATGATGAAAGGCTGCCATGTATCAAGGAATTAGATTAACTCTGATGAGTCTTATCTAAGGGAATTAGAACACAAGTGACAGAAGGCTAGCCTAAGAATCTCTGTAGGCAAGATGAGTTTCAAGGTTATGCAGAGGGATTTGGGCACTTAAAGGGGTTGTTCAACTTTAAATTAACTTTTAGTATGACGTAGAGACTTATATTCTGAGACATTTTGCAATTGGTTTTCATTTTTTATCATTTGTGGTTTTTGAGTTATTTAGATTTTTATTCAGCAGCTCTCCAGTTTGCAATTTCAGAAGTGTGGTTGCTAGGGTCTAAATTACTCAAGCAACCATGCATTAATTTGAATATAAGACTGAAGAGTGACTAGGAGAGGGCCTGAATAGAATGATGGGGGTGAGCTACCACCATTTTAAAGGTGGAAAATGTCAGAAGAATAAGAATAATGAAAATAATAAAGATAATTCAAAAACTATTAAATTGAACTCAATTGACAGGTTGCTTAGAATTCTAATACTTACTATGGGGCAGATTTATTAAGGGTTGAATTGAAAATTTTAATTGTTGGTTTTTTGTTATGGTCAAAACTGTCAAATTCAACTATGGAATTATCCTAAATTGATTCGAGTTTTTTTTAAAAAAAAAAATCTAATTCGATTTTCGAGATTTATCATACTCTATGAATTTAAATTAGACTATTCGCCACCTAAAACTTCCAGAACTACTGTTTAAAGGGCATGTAAAGGCAAAAAAATAAAATCCCATTTTTACTTTCTTTAATGAAAAAGAAACCTATCTCCTATATACTTTAATTAAAAAATGTGTACCGTTGTTATAAGAAACCTGACTGTGTGCAGTGAAATTCTCCCTCCACTGCTGTGGATAGGAATTGTCAGACGGTCCCTAACTGCTCTGCAGGGAAACAATCATACTTATGAACAGCAGGGGGAGCCCCCTCCTTACTTCCCAGCCATGCAGAACTCAAGCAGCTTTGTTTATGATGATCCCTAAGCAGCCCAGACCACACTGAGCATGTGCACAGTCTTAGTCTTGCAAAGATGTTTAACAAAGTTACAAGATGGTGACCCCCTTAGCCAACTTTGAAAGCATAAATTATTTGTTTTATTAGGCTTGTGGTGCAGTAAGTTCATGTTTATATTTAGTAAACAAACTACAGCATTTCTAGCCTTATTCTATTTTAGACTTTAAATGCCCTTTAAGCCAATGCGAGTGAGGTCCAGGGATCAATTTGGAGATGTTTGCAGCCTTCCTGACATTTTTTTTGGAGAAAAAAACTCGAATTGAGTTTGATCAAATTCGAATCAGATTCGTTTCGAGTTTTCGGGTCGTTTAAATTTGGCCCATTTTTTAATAATTCGATTTTAGTAATACATTTCGGCAGGTCGAATTTCAAATTCATTTGAATTTAAGGGAGTTAAAAAAAAAACTCACATGAATTTGAAATTCGACCCTTGATAAATATGCCTTTAAATGTTCATTTAAAGGTGAATCGCCCCTTTCACTTTACATACCAAAATAAATCACTCCTTGATTATCTCTTGATCAACTTAAACTTACCAACTTGTTGATCCTTCTGTCAGCATTCAGTGTTGCAGGTTAGACAATCTGATGTAAATATTGCAAATAATTATTCTTGATGTCTAAATTTGCCTCTGAGATTTTCAGTGACTTTATGGCACATAACCAAAGTCGCATGCCCTCTTTGAGATACTCACATCATACTCAAACCTCTAAGTATAAATACAGGTGAATCACAAGCTCGCTCAAGTAGAGATACAGCTGCATTTACAGCTCATTCAAATATTGGATTTGGCATTTGGCATCCAGCAATGGCAGGGTTTGGTTGGACGTTACACATGGTGAGAAATTCATTGGCATAATAGCTCAGCACACTAAGCAAACCATGAAAGCCTATTGAATGCAGCACAATGCTAGTACATTATAAAGGAAGTAAAGTAAAGGCCACACTTAGGTAGGGATGTAGCGAACGTCGGAAAAAAAGTTCGCGAACATATTCGCGAACTTGCGCAAAAATGCGAGCGGTTCGCGAACGGTTCGCGAACCCCATAGACTTCAATGGGAAGGCGAACTTTAACATCTAAAAAAGACATTTCTGGCCAGAAAAATGATTTTAAAGTTGTTTAAAGGGTGCAACGACCTGGACAGTGGCATGCCAGAGGGGGATCAAGGGCAAAAATGTATCTGAAAAATCTGCCTGTGTGTGCTTGGAAGAGATAGTGTAGGGGGAGAGCTGTTAGTGATTTCAGGGACAGATGATAGTAAGTTTGCTGGCTAGTAATCTGCTTGATACTGCTCTGTATTGGAGGGACAGAAGTCTGCAGGGATTTGAGGGACATTTTAGCTGAGGTAGCTTTGCTGGCTAGTAATCTACTGTTCTCTTTAAACAACTGCCATACGTTGACCTTGTAGGCATTGTTTTCCCAGTTTTTTTGGACGCAGCCACTGAAGCACAGTTGCCAGAAAAAATATGCCATATAAATGCTGAAAATAGTCATTTTTCGCCATACGTTGACCTTGTAGACATTGTTTGCCCAGTTTTTTTGGACGCAGCCACTGAAGCACAGTTGCCAGAAAAAATATGGCATATAAATGCTGAAAATAGTCATTTTTTGCCATACGTTGACCTTGTAGGCATTGTTTGCCCAGTTTTTTTGGTTGCAGCCACTGAAGCACAGTTGCCAGAAAAAATATGCCATATAAATGCTGAAAATAGTCATTTTTTGCCATACGTTGACCTTGTAGGCATTGTTTGCCCAGTTTTTTTGGTCGCAGCCACTGAAGCACAGTTGCCAGAAAAAATATGCCATATAAATGCTGAAAATAGTCATTTTTTGCCATATACGTTGAGTCAACGTATGGCAAAAAATGACTATTTTCAGCATTTATATGGCATATTTTTTCTGGCCTCTGTGCTTCAGTGGCTGCGGCCAAAAAAACTGGGCAAACAATGCCTACAAGGTCAACGTCGTTGACCTTGTAGGCATTGTTTGCCCAGTTTTTTTGGCCGCAGCCACTGAAGCACAGAGGCCAGAAAAAATATGCCATATAAATGCTGAAAATAGTCATTTTTTTGGTCGCAGCCACTGAAGCACAGTTGCCAGAAAAATTATGCCATATAAATGCTGAAAATATAAATTTTTTTGGTTGCAGCCACTGAAGCACAGAGGCCAGAAAAATTATGCCATATAAATGGAGAAAATATGCATTTTTTTGGTTGCAGCCACTGAAGCACAGAGGCCAGAAAAATTATGCCATATAAATGGAGAAAATATGCATTTTTTTGGTTGCAGCCACTGAAGCACAGAGGCCAGAACAATTATGCCATATAAATGGAGAAAATCTGCATTTTTTTGGTTGCAGCCACTGAAGCACAGAGGCCAGAAAAATTATGCCATATAAATGGAGAAAATATGCATTTTTTTGGTTGCAGCCACTGAAGCACAGAGGCCAGAAAAATTATGCCATATAAATGCAGAAAATATGCATTTTTTTGGTTGCAGCCACTGAAGCACAGAGGCCAGAAAAATTATGCCATATAAATGCAGAAAATATGCATTTTTTTGGTTGCAGCCACTGAAGCACAGAGGCCAGAAAAATTATGCCATATAAATGCAGAAAATATGCATTTTTTTGGACGCAGCCACTGAAGCACAGTTGCCAGAAAAAATATGCCATATAAATGCTGAAAATAGTCATTTTTCGCCATACGTTGACCTTGTAGACATTGTTTGCCCCGTTTTTTTGGTTGCAGCCACTGAAGCACAGAGGCCAGAAAGAATTAAACCAGTAGGGTTTGCACCCTAGTTTGTAACGGTGGCGGAGGGAGGAGGACGCTAAAGGACAGCTGTGTGTGGAGTCATGAGGCTTGAAGAGAAGGACAGCTGCATAGAAGTCAGAACAAGTCTTCCGGCGTGCAGTAACCCTCCGAGATCCACCCCTCATTCATTTTAATAAAGGTCAGGTAATCGACACTTTTGTGACCTAGGCGAGTTCTCTTCTCAGTTACAATCCCTCCTGCTGCACTGAAGGTCCTTTCTGAGAGCACACTTGAGGCTGGGCAAGACAAGAGGTTCATGGCAAATTGTGACAGCTCTGGCCACAGATCAAGCCTGCGCACCCAGTAGTCCAGGGGTTCATCGCTCCTCAGAGTGTCGATATCTGCAGTTAATGCCAGGTAGTCCGCTACCTGCCGGTCGAGGCGTTCTTTGAGGGTGGATCCAAAAGGGTTGTGGCGCTGCCTTGGACAGAAAAACATTTGCATGTCTGATGTTACAGACCGGCCAAAGGGCTTTGTCCTTGCAGGTGTGCTCGTGGCAGGATTACTGGCACCTCTGCCCCTGGAATGTTGATGAGTTCCTGAAGTGACATCACCCTTAAAAGCATTGTACAACATGTTTTGCAGGCTGGTTTGTAAATGCCGCATCTTTTCGGACTTGTGGTATGTTGGTAACATTTCTGACACTTTATGCTTGTACCGAGGGTCTAGTAGCGTTGCGACCCAGTACAGGTCCTTCTCCTTAAGCCTCTTGATACGGGGGTCCTTCAACAGGCATGACAGCATGAAAGACCCCATTCTCACAAGGTTGGATGCAGAGCTATCCATCTCCGCTTCCTCATTATCAAGGACTGCATCATCCACGGTCTCCTCCCCCCAGCCACGTACAAGACCAGGGGTCCCCAAAAGGTCACCACTAGCCCCCTGGGAAGCCTGCTCCTGTTGGTCCTCCTCCTCCTCCTCCACAAAGCCACCTTCTGTTGTATATTCCGCAATATTATCCGTATAGTGTATAAGAGATGTGTAGAGTCCGCAATTTACCACAGCCAGGTAAAAGATGCAACCAAGGTTCCCAGAGATGAAACGATTTATTCAGATTATCCAGCCCAGAGACAGCAAATGATACAGAGATCTTTCAAAAATGTGCCCACAGGTTATACTTCCTTCCTTCTCTCTCTCCCTCTTCTTAATCTCTTCTTCAACCCTTCCCTTTCTCTTCAGCCCTCCTTCCCTTTTCTTCTTCTTTCTCCAGCCAAAAACCAATTCCATTGTTATACTGTTTCTATACCATTGATCCAAATGGGGAATGGTTCTGATTGGCTGATGACAAGTTAAACAGGAAAAAGCAGCTAATTTCTTTAGATGTCCCTTTTACCAATAACAACTGTACAAACAGTTCCTCTTTGAAATGTAAAAGACCCTCTCCAGATGGTCTCTTGGAATGTGTCCCACCTATTTCTTATCTTATTTTTGCATTTTATTACAAGACAGGATGGGCTCCTTTGAAGGCATCATAAAAACTCAGGATACCTTGTACCTAAGGATTAATTACAATCGGTCTATATATATTACTACACTCCCCCACTTGGATCAGTTCTACTCAGAATTGATCCACAACATATACAATTTTTTTTTTTTTAAATTAATAAATAATATGATGCCATTATGTTGTAAGGAATGCTAAACCAAGGCTCTTAAATATTTATAAAAAATCTGCTAGAACTGGTTACATATCACTTCTCCAGCTCTTTATGTTCCCTCATTTAGGATGAATAAGGTATCCAACACTATTGCAAGTGGCAGTTTTGGTGTATGTTATGAATTAGACAAATGAGTCGATTCTCTCCTCAGTTGATATGTTCAGTCACCATTGAGAAATATGCACCATCTTACTGTATGAGCCATACTCAGTATTTGCAGAGAATTAGTGCAAGTCCTTATGCAGACTGTGGAACTGTTCATGTCCACAAATTCCATTCTTTCCAGAGTTGGGGACTTTATGATTCAGGCAGGATATTTTGCCACTTCCATCACTCCCCCACTTCCTTACTCAATAGACACGATAATGTCCTTGCTGCATTTGGTTTTCCTCCAAAGGCTTGGCTCTCTTTATTCCATTTTGCTCTCAGTAGCAGTTGAGTTGAGTACATAGGATCTTGTACTTTTGCTGGTGTTAGATGGCATTATCTCTCTTTGTCATCCTTCAGTCTGTATTCCTGTTCCTTTCACATCCCACCTTGCCACCAACTCTAGCTTTGGACACAATATCACCCTGACCTGATTCAGTCAGAATATTAATGGTTGTACTTTACATCTGCAAATATGCAGCAATAACATCAATATTCTGAATATATATTTATATATATATTTTTTTTCCTATATCCACCCGTCTATACATTTAGCTCCCAATACCCTCTATTGACCATATGCTAAATGTGAGCCCTTGTTTAGCATCCCTAGGCAGATACACATAATTAATCAATATATTTGTACTATCTCTGGGCAATTCTCTGGGATTTTTTTTTTTAAACATTAAAACAAAACATGTACAGTATACAGAAAGAAAAACATGGAATGTAAATGCATAAGCAAAAGTCTTAAGTGTTTTTAGAAACTTTGCAAACAATGTCCTTTTTGTATGTTAATGAGTTTACTTCCTATCTTTTCACGTAGGATTGAGATACTCAACATCAGATAACATTCACACATCTTTAGTCCTTAATCACAATCACAACCTGTTTTATTTGGGGAAAAACTTTAGCTCAGAGGAATTCTGTAGAACATATTTTGAAATCACAACAGTATCCAGCCCACTGCACTACTGTATCCATTCAAAGCTTGCTCTGTGGTGTCCAGCTCCAACACCTTTGCTTAATTATTATGTTAATGTATTCACTCCCCCACTTGAAAGCTTTGGTTCCTTGAGCATTTTTTTTGCAGGATATACCTGTGCTTTTGCCACTCCCATCCATCAAATTACTGTTAGGAAACCATTAAGAAAATTTTAAAAACAGTTCAGCATGATTTGATTATCTCCAGTCCTACTTAATTGTGGTATGAAAAATGATAAATAAAAGTAGTGACCAAAGATTCAGGTACATTGATCCTTCTGCTGGAAGACCTTTTCCTGAAAGATATAACTTGGAAAAACATTACTCCATGTATTCCACATAAAACAACAAAGTTAAGTGCAAAAAAAACTATTAAAGTGTTCTACACTGGTATTCACAGGTTTATAGCTCTGTGTTGAATACCTCCCCCTTGGTCTGTAACATCAGAAGTTGTAAGAGAGACACACCTTAATTTGGACAATTCTGCCTCCAGCACAGAAATGGTTTGTTTCAAAAGATCTCTCTCAGCCCTTATGGTATCATATTCCATTTTAAGATTGTCATGCTCTCTTTTCAGTTGGGAAAAGGGTATCCAGGATTGTCTAGGAGCCCTATCTTTCTTCTCCTGTTCATATCTCCCTCTTTCTCTCTGCCAGTCTGAATTGTAAGCTCTATTCCCTCGCTGAGGCCCTCTAAAACCAGCATACTCTTTCTTTTGTTGTCCCTCTACCCTAAAAATTCTAGCGGCATCAACTGCAAAACATTCCTCTCTATTCCTTTTCCACCACAAATTATCTGCCCTTAACAATATATCCTTTAAATCTATAGGGTCAGGTGTTACAGACAATATACCTTCCCTGACATCCTCTTCTAAAGCCTCCAACAGCATCACTCTATGGAGTAAGCCACCATGTTCAAATCCTGGATTACCAGTCATCAATTGATCCATCACTGTGGCTATCCTATCACATAGTTCATATGGACATTCCTGTTTCATCTGTTTAATCTTACCAGACAATGACACATTTAACGTAATGCCATACAACGCTCTCAGCATTTCTCTAAAAACATCCCTTGTCCTTCGCTGCTGTCCACAGTTTTGTACAATCCTAACCCACAAACCATTTCCAACAACTCTTTGTAAGATTCTATCTATATCATCTGTATTCAGGTTATATGTTTCTCTAACCCTTTTTAATTCACAGAACCATTTCATGAATCTATTTATGTCATATCGGGGTACCTGCCCAATCTCTCTAACAATAGCATCCATCTCCTGAGGCTTTAATTGCTTTGATATGAGCTGTACCTCACCTGAATTGTCAGTGTTTAATACAGTGGTAGTGACAACAGGGGCTGCTGGGAAACTAGATGCTTGATCCAATTCATTCCATGGATAAATTTGTTTGTGCTCTTTAAATTTGGAAATATTGTTTTGACATAGTAGATCAGATCTTTCACCAACTTTATCAAAAGCAATATTTACTGCATGTTTGTGTTCCTCCAGCTCTTTCTCTACATCCTGTATTTTCACTGACAATTCATCATTTGTTCTTGTTAAACGGTCACACAGATTGGCCTTTTCAATTAATGCTTCACCAGTAGTAATGGCATGCAATCTTAACTCAGAAATCTTTTCATTTGACTCTTTCAGCAAAGTTTCATACCTGACAGTCTGTTCTGTAAAATCATTATCCTTTTGTTTAACAATTTCTGCCATTTTTAAACAACAGGACAATAATCCCTGAAGGACCATTCCTTTACGTTTTGATTCCTTAGTTTTCTTATCAAAAACCATGTCAGCTATAAAAATTTTCATCAAATCCCATGAATCTTTACATTCCTGTGGGATTTCATATGGTCCCCCATGGTTTTTAATATAATTTAATAACCACATGCTGACATTTTCTCCCGTATTGCTTTTATCAACAACTGCAGCCATTATCAAAAAAAAAAAAAAAAAAAAATGCTAACAAGAAAATTCTAATAAGTAAAAAAAAACAATGTTCTTACCAACCCTTGAGGTTCACGGTCACCAGTGTCCAGACCACAGTCCTAGGGTTCCAACCTTCCTTCCTTTCAGGGCTCCACAGGGCTTGCAGGCTTTTGGGTCACTAATCCTTCACGCTTCTTCTGGTCACTAGTCACGGCACCAAAATGTTGTATATTCCGCAATATTATCCGTATAGTGTATAAGAGATGTGTAGAGTCCGCAATTTACCACAGCCAGGTAAAAGATGCAACCAAGGTTCCCAGAGATGAAACGATTTATTCAGATTATCCAGCCCAGAGACAGCAAATGATACAGAGATCTTTCAAAAATGTGCCCACAGGTTATACTTCCTTCCTTCTCTCTCTCCCTCTTCTTAATCTCTTCTTCAACCCTTCCCTTTCTCTTCAGCCCTCCTTCCCTTTTCTTCTTCTTTCTCCAGCCAAAAACCAATTCCATTGTTATACTGTTTCTATACCATTGATCCAAATGGGGAATGGTTCTGATTGGCTGATGACAAGTTAAACAGGAAAAAGCAGCTAATTTCTTTAGATGTCCCTTTTACCAATAACAACTGTACAAACAGTTCCTCTTTGAAATGTAAAAGACCCTCTCCAGATGGTCTCTTGGAATGTGTCCCACCTATTTCTTATCTTATTTTTGCATTTTATTACAAGACAGGATGGGCTCCTTTGAAGGCGTCATAAAAACTCAGGATACCTTGTACCTAAGGATTAATTACAATCGGTCTATATATATTACTACACCTTCCTCCTCTGACTCCACTTCTGGCACCTCTCCCTGCATTGCAGCAGGTGCCTGGGTTCGTTCTGGTGATTCCGACCATAAATCGTGCGCTTCCAGCTCCTCGTCACGCTGGTCTACAGCCTCATCTGTCACTCGTCGCACGGCACGCTCCAGGAAGAAAGCGAAGGGTATTAGGTCGCTGATGGTGCCTTCGGTGCGACTGACCATATTTGTCACCTCTTCAAAAGGTCGCATGAGCCTGCAGGCATCGCGCATAAGCACCCAGTAACGGGGGAAAAAAATCCCCAGCTCTGCAGATCCAGTCCTACCACCCAGTTCAAAAAGGTACTCGTTGACGGCCCTTTGTTGTTGCAGCAGACGTTCCAACATAAGGAGCGTTGAATTCCAGCGAGTCTGGCTGTCAGAAATCAAACGCCTGACTGGCATGTTGTAGCGCTGCTGAATGTCAGCAAGGCGTGCCATGGCTGTGTAGGAACGTCTGAAATGGGCCGACACCTTTCTGGACTGGGTGAGAACGTCCTGGAATCCTGGGTACTTGGAGACAAAACGTTGGACTATTAAATTTAACACATGTGCCATGCAGGGCACATGTGTTGAATTTCCCAGTCTCAACGCTGCCAACAGATTGCTTCCATTGTCACACACCACTTTTTCAATCTGCAGTTGGTGTGGGGTCAGCCACCGATCGGCCTGTGACTGCAGAGATGACAGGAGTACAGATCCGGTATGGTTTTTGCTTTCCAGGCACGTCATCCCCAAGACAGCGTGACAACGGCGTACCTGGCACGTCGAATAGCCTAGGGGGAGCTGGGGGTGCACAGGTGTGGAGGAGGAGAAGGAGGACCCAGCAGCAGAGTAAGAAGAAGAAGAGGAAGAAGACGAGGTAGAGAGCGATGGAGGAGTAGAGGTGGTGGCAGAACCGCGTGCAATCCGTGGCGGTGACACCAACTCCACTGTTGTTGTTGTTGAGCTACCCATTCCCTGCTTCCCATTCCCAGCCATTACCAAGTTCACCCAGTGGGCAGTGTAGGTGACATACCTGCCCTGACCATGCTTGGAGGACCATGCGTCAGTAGTCATATGGACCTTTGGCCCAACACTAAGTGACAGAGATGCGGTAACTTGGCTCTGCACATGTTGGTACAGGTGTGGTATTCCCTTTTTAGAAAAAAAATTGCTCCTGGGTACCTTCCACTGCGGTGTCCCAATTGCTACAAATTTGCGGAAGGCCTCAGAGTCCACCAGCTGGTATGGTAAAAGCTGGCGGGCTAAGAGTGCAGACAAGCCAGCTGTCAGACGCCGGGCAAGGGGGTGACAGTCAGACATTGGCTTCTTACGCTCAAACATGGCCTTCACAGAAACTTGGCTGGTGGCAGATGACTGGGAATGGGAACAGGTGGTCAAGGTGGAAGGCGGAGTGGAGGGTGGTTCAGATGGGTCAAGGAGAGCAGAGGTAGAGCAGTAAGATGCTGGACCAGAAGGAGTGTGGCTTTTAGTTTGCCTGTTGCCTTTGAGGTGTTGCTCCCAAAGTGCTTTGTGCTTGCCGCTCATGTGCCTTCGCATAGAAGTTGTACCTATGTGGCTGTTGGGCTTACCAAGGCTCAGTTTCTGACTGCACTCATTGCAAATTACAATGCTTTTGTCAGAGGCACACACATTAAAAAAATCCCACACTGCTGACTTTTTGGAAGTCTGCGATCTGGCGGTAACAGTAGAAGTTGGCGGCATTGGCGGCAATGGCGGGTGCGTTGGCCGGCTGAACACAGGTGCCGATACATGTTGTTGCCCTACTGATCCCTGCGGGCTGTCCTCCCTGCTTCTTCTAAGTCTTATTCTCCTACTGCCTCTCTGACTCTCCGTCTCTCCATCTGAACTACCCTCCTCTTGCTCTCTTCTACTAGGCACCCACAAAACATCAATCTCCTCATCATCATTCTCCTCAGATGCATCAATTTCTTCTGACACATCACAGAAGGAAGCAGCAGCGGGGACCTCCTCCTCATCACTCATCATTATGTCCATCTCTGTCGTGTTCTCTGCCAGAATTAAATCTGGTGTAACGTCCTCATCTCCTTCATCTTCTTCTGCCAATAATGGTTGCGCATTACTCAGTTCAAGAAACTCATGGGAAAATAACTCCTCTGACTCCAGTGAAGAAGGGGCACCGGTGGTGGAGGAAGTGTTACGTGGGGTGGCCATAGCAGTGGAGGATGAGGAGGATGTTGTGGTAAAGTTAGAAACGGTAGAGGATGGGGTGTGCTGTGTAAGCCAGTCAACTACCTCTTCAGCATTTTGGGAGTTCAGGGTGATTGGCTTTTTAAAACTGGGCAATTTGCTAGGGCCACAGGATTGCATAGCAGCACGGCCCCTAGCACGGCCTCTGCGTGGCGGCCTGCCTTTGCCTGGCATTATTTTTAAAAAAACAACAACAACAAAAACTCAGTTGGTTTTTCTGGAAACGATAATACACACAGCTAGATGGCAGTTTGAAGAAAACAGTGTGCAAATAATGCCTACAAGGTCAACGTATACACAGCGGTGGATACGGATTACGTAAAATATATGAATGCTGCTTGAAAAAAAGTAACTCAAGTGGTTTTTCTAGAGACGATAATATTATCACTATTTAGACAAAATGTGAACAAGCTCACACAGCTAGATGGCGGTTTGAAGAAAACACTGTGCAAATAATGCCTACAAGGTCAACGTATACACAGCGGTGGATACGGATTACGTAAAATATAAGAATGCTGCTTGAAAAAAAGTAACTCAAGTGGTTTTTCTAGAGACGATAATATTATCAATATTTAGACAAAATGTGAACAAGCTCACACAGCTAGATGGCGGTTTGAAGAAAACACTGTGCAAATAATGCCTACAAGGTCAACGTATACACAGCGGTGGATACGGATTACGTAAAATATAAGAATGCTGCTTGAAAAAAAGTAACTCAAGTGGTTTTTCTAGAGACGATAATATTATCAATATTTAGACAAAATGTGAACAAGCTCACACAGCTAGATGGCGGTTTGAAGAAAACACTGTGCAAATACTGCCCACAAGATCAACGTATACACTACTACAGCGGTGGATACGGATTACGTAAAATATATTATGGCTGCTTGAAAAAAGTCACTCCGGTGTTTTTTCTGGAGACGGTAATATTATGGATATTTAGACAGAATGTGAACAAGGTCACACAGCTAGATGGCAGTTGGTTGAATAACACACTGGGCAAAAAATGCCTACAGGGCAAATAATGCCTAAAAGGTCAACTTATACACTACTACAGCGATGGATACGGATTACGTAAAATTTATTATGGCTGCTTGAAAAAAGTCACTCCGGTGTTTTTTCTGGAGACGGTAATATTATGGATATTTAGACAGAATGTGAACAAGGTCACACAGCTAGATGGCAGTTGGTTGAATAACACACTGGGCAAAAAATGCCTACAGGGCAAATAATGCCTAAAAGGTCAACTTATACACTACTACAGCGATGGATACGGATTACGTAAAATTTATTATGGCTGCTTGAAAAAAGTCACTCCGGTGTTTTTTCTGGAGACGGTAATATTATGGATATTTAGACAGAATGTGAACAAGGTCACACAGCTAGATGGCAGTTGGTTGAATAACACACTGGGCAAAAAATGCCTACAGGGCAAATAATGCCTAAAAGGTCAACTTATACACTACTACAGCGATGGATACGGATTACGTAAAATATATTATGGCTGCTTGAAAAAAGTCACTCCGGTGTTTTTTCTGGAGACGGTAATATTATGGATATTTAGACAGAATGTGAACAAGGTCACACAGCTAGATGGCAGTTGGTTGAATAACACACTGGGCAAAAAATGCCTACAGGGCAAATAATGCCTAAAAGGGCAACTTATACACTACTACAGCGGTAGTAAAATAAAAAAAAGTAAAATAAAAAAAAATGAATATTAAAAAAAAAAAATTACAGTTGGTGCTGCTGAACTACTAGGAGCAGCAGATTAGCACACCAGTCCCACTCCCCAACACTGCTAGACTAATAGCACTGGGCTCTTATAGTAGTAGTAGTAGTAGTAGTAGTAGTAGTAGTAGTAGTAGTAAAACAACAAAAAAATAAATAAAAGCAGTCCTTACAAGGACTACTGTTATTGCAGCAGTCAGCAGATGAGATCAGAAGCAGGACAGCTGCCCACTGCAGCTACATACAGAGCACTGCAGTAGAAGGTAGATTACTAGCCAGCAAAGCTACCTAAGCTTAAATGTCCCTCAAACCCCTGCAGACTTCTGTCCCTCCAATAACAGAGCAGTATCAAAACGATTACTAGCCAGCAAACTTTCAACTGTCCCTGAAATCACTAACAGGCAGCAGCTCTCTCCCTACACTATCTCTTCAGCACACACAGGCAGAGTGAAAAAACGCTGCAGGGCTTCGGTTTTTATAGGGAAGGGGAGTGGTCCAGGGGAGAGCTTCCTGATTGGCTGCCATGTACCTGCTGGTCTGGGGTGAGAGGGCAAAAAAAAGCGCAATGGCGAACCCAAAATGGCGAACGTCGCGCGACGTTCGCGAACTTCCGGCGAGCGCGAACACCCGATGTTCGCGCGAACAAGTTCGCCGGCGAACAGTTCGCGCCATCTCTACACTTAGGATACTGAAAGAAATAAAGATGTAAATAAATCAGTAGAGACTGGGTGTCACATTTGAGAATGTTCAGTAAGGTAGATGATATGAAGAAGCTTTTTTTGCGGTAGCTGGTAGATCAGTAATAAAGGATAACACACAAAAATTGTGCCACTAAAAGATAATGGATAAACATAGATATAATGCACATTGTAATGGACGTGGGTATAAATTATGCTTGCTTTAGGATCTGTAATTTACAGGTCTGTCATACTGAGCATAATGTGAAGTCCTGATCTGTGACCATATCACTATGAAACACAATTGTCAGGCCGAACAGAAATCTCCCAGAGGCAAAGGAATTTAATCAACACAGCAGACCTGCCCAGGAACTGAGTGATTCATGTGAGTCCGGGGAAGCGGAACTTTTCAAAGAAAGCAGTCACTGCTTTTCTGAGAAAACATTACCTTAATTCTACCAAATCCTGTCTCCACCATGGCAGGATTATCTTTCTTCCTGAAGCTGGTCTGCTTGCTTTGTCCACTTTTCTTTATTAGTAGATGCATGTTCCAACTACATCAGTCTAGTGTATGGGTTATTTTTATCCTCCTCTTTGCTTACAGGGACATTATTATAGTTTAACATACACTGGAAATTAACAATTCCCACTTAGAAAACAAAAATCTTACAAGTGAGTGCTCATTTATTATTGTGGCTCCCTTAGTGTCCATGGACAAAGAACTTGTATGCACGATACTGGCTGCATGCTGCATCTTTCATGGAATTCAAAATAAGGTGCAAAGCACAGGCAGGTAGTAAACACAGGGCTCTGTTGCACCCCTGGTGCTCTTAAAACTGTGCTTCTAAATGATGCACACTTCAACAGGCTGGCCACCAACACCAAATTGGTCCAGCTTGTCTTCTTATTGTGCAACATTACAAAAACTCAATCTTTTTTTCTAGCCTTACCTTCATTTGCACAGCCAGCATCACTACCAAAATTATGGTTACAAATAACTAAAAAAAAAATCTAGTGTCAACACAAAGCACAAGTATTTTGCTTGAACACAATCTTGGATTAGAACCCGTTTTGGATGGAGGTGGTAGCAGAACATCATCAGAACTACAAGTGACCCATACTAGTGAGACTGGTTTCAAAGAATGAGACTAAAATGTAAATGTATTTGATCTTCTCCATCAAAAGACTTGCTTGGTTGGCTGGGCCACCAAATGAGCAGATCTTTGTCCAATTCAACCATGCATTTGTTGAGCCAAATTTGGCAGATTAGAGTTTCTGACATTTAGATCTTTAACCAAATCACACAGGGTACAGTGTAGCAACTGCAGACATCATATGTGGGCTAGTTCTTGGCTGACCCATTTCTCTTCAGAATCAATATTGATTTGTAAGAATATGCCCCAAACATATGATAGTTGATAAGCTAATTTTTTCTAGAATGTCCCAATCATGTCGCAGTGATCACCTTTTGTAGCGTCGTGTGCTCTTCATAACTAAAGATGGCCACACACAAGGAGAGCCACTCATTTGGCGATGTCACCAAACAAGCGGATCTCTCTCAATATGCCCACATTGAGGAGGGCGATATCGGGCTGATCCGATCGTGGGCCCTAGGGCCCAATAATCGGATACGAAAGGAGGCCATGCGGGCGGGTGGTTCACAGGGCCACATCAATGAACAGATGCGGCCGCGATCCGAAGGGATTTTTTTACCCTGCCTGATCGACATCTGGCCTACTTTCGCCCAGATATTGATCAGGGAAGCCCGTCGGAAGGCCCCAAACATGGGCCAATAAGCTGCAGACTAACTCTCTCAATGCTATGTTGTGAACATAGATGGAAACTCAAGGCACACAAAGATGCTCTGTCATGCAGATAAAACTTACATTTTTCATAGCAAAAAAAGATAAAGCTTGTCAGTCCTGTAGACAGTCATGCACCCTTATCATTTACATTTCTTATTTTGTTTCTCTCCTGTTCATCTTCATCCCACTGTAAACAATGCCTGATGACAAAGGTCCGCAAAGGGTTCTATTAGAAAGGTAACTGGAAAGCTGCACAGCAAACAATTATAAACACGATAGAATGAAGATTGATGGCAAATTGCCTTAGATTGTCAGTATCTTTAATAGAAACAATAAATTGTAATATAACTTAATTTAAAGCAAATCGGTATATGATTTGTAGTAGTGTAGATATAAAATCTATCAACTGGCTGTGCATCCGAGGCATTTGCTTATACATACAAAATACTAATAATGGCAGTCGTCCAATACCAGCCCACATTCCAAATTCAGATCATTTCTGGCCAAACCTCTGTCTACACTGACAAAAATCTTAGCATACCAGACCTACAGGGGTTTCAATTAACCAAATAGGGCAAAGACAGGGTCATGGAACAGACCCAGCTGTGGGTACGCCAAGGTTTATTACATTTCAATAAGAGTATATTTTGTTTTATGTCAAAGCTGATTTTAATTCAATAAAATAAATTAGCCTTGAATAACTTTTAAAATACAGATATGGAATCCTTCATCCAGACACCCACTATCCAGAAAGCTTTTAATTACAGGAATGCAATACACTGGAATAATAAAACAGTACCTTGTACTTGGCTGCATGGATCCATATTGGTGGCAAACAATCCTATTGGGTTTTTTTTATGCTGAATTGATTTTTAATGGATTTAAGGTATGGTGATCCAAATAACGGAAAGGTCCCTTGTCTGGAAACCCCCCAGTATTCCAGATAATAGATGCATTACCTGTATATCCTTATAAATGTTGCTTGTTAATGTCTTACTTTAGTAAAGTAGAGGCACAATATTTATTTACAAGTTTTTATTCCCCCTCTTAAAAAAGATCCCACCAGCTGATAAATTATGGATCAAACTGGGAAACTCATCGGTTTGACTTATTGGAAGATTGATCAAAACTTCTCAGGCAGTCACGAAAGTTTGAATGAATAGAAACATTTATCAAAGCTGATACTTGCTTCAATGCGGCTGAATGTGAGCAGTCAAACGCCATTCGGTCACGTGAGACGGTATCACCAATCCAAACCGGATAATTGTTTTCTGTTTATTTTTTAAACCTTTTATCACCATGTGATTAAAATGAGTTGTTAAAGATTGGAAATCCTTGCTATCTTTTTTTTATGAGCGGTATTAACAAAGAATAAATCTTCCCCGCAGTCCTACCGAAAGAATAACAAAAATCAAAGTCTTGAATTTTAAACACATGGTCATTTTATTACATGTACACAGGAATATCAGTTGATCTCTCCATGTTCATGCTTCATGAGAAACAGATTTTTTAAAAGCCCAGCGGGAAGCCTCTCATGCAGGTTAAGCTTACTGAACAATCCGCTCTTATTGCACAACGCTGAGAGAGGGGAGCTTTTGTGATAAGCACTTGGCTGTTTCCAGTCAAAATATTTCAATCCGCTGCCAAAGGGTTTGTAATTGAAAACATTGATCAGCGCTCAGACAAATGGTGCCTAGTATCCTTTCGGTATCCACTGTGAGTAGCTTGATTTGATTAATTCAATTTCCCAAACCCATCTGGTAAAACAAGATCCAAAACAAGGAATGTGAATCTGGCTTTGTATTTGTTTCTTTAGGGGAATAAAGAGGGGAACAAAGGATAATGAACACCTGTAATGTGTTACCATCCATTGTTGTGGTACCAAGGACTGTATACAAGTATGCAACACTGTGTCTTAATACATGAAGGAATATTTAGTATCAGTGTGTACCTAATTACAATTGTACTGAGCCAACACCAATGACTGTGTTCCTTTGTCAGGCCAGATGTTCTGCACAAAAAACTTCCAGACAGCTGCCTGATCCTGAGCTTTTTGCCATGCTCATGTCTGTTGGTTATCAAGTTTCTTTCCCAAGTTGTCTGATGGGAAACCATATTTAAAACAAACAAAAATCAATTTTTTCATATTCTCCTTGTCTTCAAGATAAAAGATAAAGCTGAAAGGCCATCTGGGCTGAAAAGAATATTTGGCAGCAAGAGCCAATCTCTTCAGTACATTTTAAAAGCAAAAGTTGGCTGGTGTTTACTTGTCATTACTTACCGTATATACTCGAGTATAAGCCGTCCCGAGTATAAGCCGAGGTACCTAATTTTACCTCCAAAAACTGGGAAAGCTTATTGACTCGAGTATAAGCCGAGGGTGAGAAATGCAGCAGCTTCTGGTAAGTTTCAATCTCGTTTTTGGATGACTATTCTTAGGCGCCAGCTACTATTCTAAGGCGACCGTTTTTGCGCTTGACCCAAGTATAAGCCGAGGTAGAGTTTTTCAGCATATTTTGGGGGCTGAAAAACTCGGCTTATACTCGAGTATATACGGTAAGTAATTCTGTAGTGTCCTGAGACAGGTCGACGATATGATTGAGCCTAAATTCCTTTCAAATACTTATATGATGTATCCAGATGTAAACCCAATAGTTTGCATTTGGTTTGTGAATGTCTTGACAGTGTCTGTAATAGGAGCAGTGTGTTTTGAAGAAAAGCAATTTAGTTAATAAATGATATATGGCAATGAAGTAGAGGCATTGAATTTGTTATCCAGAAACCCATTATCCAGAAAGCTCCAGATTAGGGAAAGGCCATTTCCATTTTAATCAAATAATTAAATTTTTTAAAAATTATTTGCTTTTTCTCTGTAGTAATAAAACAGTATCTCGTACATTATCTAAACTAAGATATAATTAATCATAATAGAAGCGCAGAACAATCCTACTAGGTAGGGATGGGCGAATCTGAGCCACCAGCGAATTGTTGCCAACGCCCATTAAAGTCTATGGGCGTCAAAAAAATGTTGTTGCTCGGCAAAATTGTTTTGACGTGCATCTTTTCTTTTTTTTTGACTCACACCGCCATACAAGTCTATGGGCATCATTTCCATGGCGAAACAAGGCGAAATGGGTTTAATTCATGTTTAGATGATCTTTTAGTAGACTTACGGTAGGAAGATCCATATGACAGAAAGATCCCTTATCTGG